>JAPWDM010000001.1:6176669-6836669 GCA_035578155.1 Brachynemurus nebulosus | reverse complement strand
TGTTGCTTAACTTCGGTGATCGAACGAGAACCGGTGTTTTCAACATGGTATGATCGTTGTCTGATTGTGGATACGATATTTGTAAAAATATATAGTTTTATAAGTAATACCAGTAATAATAATGTATAATTCTAATTTCATTTATTAATAAATATTTTTTATTACTGTACTTAAAAGCTTTTTTTTTATTTTATATTTACCTCTAAATATACTTTCCACATCCAATTTATCCTATTAATTATCCATCCAATATATTCTTTATATTCATAAGTTTTAAATGTTGTATAATAATATAAAAATAATACTTTATATTTCTTAATATATTTGTTAGTGAATAAAGGGTAAATAATATATAATAAAACATTATTTTTAATTTTATAATTTTTATTTTGAAAATATCTACATAATTAAAAAACTTTATTATTCAATTTTTATTTATAATATATATTTAAGTTTTTATATTTATATTTATCGTTGCTCAAATTACCTCGTACAAATTTCATTGCCCAAATAACCCCGGTCTACCGTATACAATTTTTATTTATAATATATATTTAAGTTTTTATATTTATATTTATCGTTGCTCAAATTACCTCGTACAAATTTCATTGCCCAAATGACCCCGGTCTACCCTATCTATAAAGCAAACGACTGGCACTTCATTTGTACAGTCATAAATTTAACAAACGATAAACAAATTCTTTTTATAGAACAACCAATTAAGGCAGAAATTCTAAATCACGAATTAGTCGAATTTAAGGAAAACCAAATTAATTACAAACTAATAGTTTTTGTAATAGCATCGACAATTTGATTCGAGTCGATCATTTAAATATGGAAGAACGGTCCAAAATTATCAACCTTTGTAAACAGTTTGACGATATTTTCTATCGCGAAGGACAAGACCTGACTTTTACGAATGAAGTCAAACATCGTATCATTACTAAAGACGACATCCCAATACACACAAAATCATATCGGTATCCACAAATTCATAAAGAAGAGGTTAGGAGACAAATTGACCAACTATTAAAACAAGGTATAATTCGACCTAGCTACTCTCCTTGGTCATCCCCCATTTGGATTGTCCCCAAAAAAGCCGACGCAAGTGGAAAGAAAAAATGGAGACTTGTAGTAGACTATAGACGCTTAAACGAAAGGACAGTCGATGACAAATATCCATTACCAAACATCACTGATATTCTTGACAAACTTGGCAAATGTATGTACTTTACTACCCTTGACTTGGCCAGCGGGTTTCACCAAATTGAACTCCATCCTAAAGATATTCCCAAGACAGCTTTTAGCGTCGAGAATGGCCACTACGAATATTTGAGAATGCCTTTTGGCCTAAAAAACGCTCCGTCCACCTTTCAAAGGGTTATGGACAACGTTTTGCGAGAACTACAGGGCACTGTTTGTCTAGTATATATGGACGACATCATAGTTTTCTCCACATCGTTTTTTGTGTGTTGATTAAAGTTTATTTAGCCATACCAACACTTAAAATGTTATACATGGCATTTTTAATATAGATATACATAAAATAACAATAATTTGGCTTTAAAGGGTCATCTATAAATGATCCCTCAGTAACTTAAATTAATTTTATAACCTAATTAATAGTATATAATTTTTTTATAATAACAAAAAGACTACACTCACAGTATTATACCTATACATAAATAAATTACGTTTATATTATTTGTATGGACAAATAAGTTCGAAAATAAATTTTTTTTTTCTCTTAATTAATAAAATTATATAATTGATAAAAGTATTTCATGTAATATTATTTAATATTTGACTGCTATGTACATATCTCTAAATGTACCGTATGTTTGATTTAAATTTTACTCAGAACATAGGATCTTGTGGTATTTTTCGCTTAAGGCGTCGATGTGGATTATTTCCCGGAAGATTAATAAAATCCGCTAAACTGTTGTTATCTAATTCCCTGTAGAATTTTTCCGATATTCTGTGAATGAAGGTTTCGATGGTTTCAACGTTGGCTTCACGATGTAGTTGTGACGCTCTTACGTACCACGGTGCTTTCAAGGCGACTCTTAATATTTTGTTCTGGATTGACTGCAGCTTATTGATGTGTGATTTTGAAACATTGCTCCAGACTGGGCACGCGTATGTTAATAATGGCCTAATTAAAGCTGTATACAACATTATAGAACATTTAGATTTAATTGAGGACTTTTTATTTATTAACGGATACAACTTTATAAATCTTTGATTGGCTTGTCTGATTTTGTGCTCTATATGGGTGTGCCATGTTAATCTTTTGTCTATATGAACACCAAGATATTTAACGGCTTCGTTATTCCATTTTATATCTTGTCCGCTGATTTGTATGCTGGTGTTTACTGACCCACGTTTAAGAGTAAACAGTTTAGCCTCACACTTTTGTGGATTCAGTGTCATCTTCCATTGATTTAAATATTGTTCAAATTCATCCACTATTACTTGTGTTGAGCTCACAGCAGTCTCAAGTTCTTCATGTTGGTAGAAGATTACTGTATCATCAGCAAACATCCCTAGATTGTTTCTAATCGACAAGGGTATGTCGCTAACATAGATGTTAAATAAGGTTGGACCAAGTATTGATCCCTGGGGGACACCAGCATTGATTGGGCGTGTTGTTGACATCTCATTGTTAGTAAGTACAGTAAATGTTCTGTTGGATAAAAAAGAAGCAATAACATTCTGTAGGTATTTAGGTACTTTTATGTCGCTTAGCTTCCGTAGCAGTCCATTGTGCCATATTTTATCAAAGGCCTGTTGTATGTCCAAAAAAACTGCTACAGTGTACTTTTTACTTTCAAAGCCATTATTGATTACATTGATCAGTCTAAGTAACTGGTGGTTGGTTGAACATTTATATCTAAAGCCGAGTTGGAGTTGTGGCAATACGTTGTATTGTTCAATGAATTCAGTGATTCTGGTTGATATCATTTTTTCAAGTATTTTCGACAAAGTGTTGAGTAAGCTAATGGGCCTGTAACTTGTTACTTCTTTTTTATTTTTGCCAGTCTTGTGTATAAGTAGTAGGCTAGCATCCTTCCATTTATCAGGAAAATATCCCGAACTCAGACAACCATTGCAAATAGAAGTTATGTATACTAGTGCTTTCTTTGGTAAATGTTTTAACATTGCATTGGTGATTTCATCTTTACCAGGGGCTTTGTGTGTTTTTAGTTTTTGGATGCACTCCTTCACTTCTGAGGGCGTTACAATTTTCACAGTTTGGTCACTTGTACTGGTTTGAGGATCGCATTTACTTTTAACTATATTAATGTTGTCGCTTGGGTCACTTAATGAAAAGATTTGCTCAAAGTAATCAGCAAATATTTCGGTTTTTTGCTTATCCGATGTTATCAACTGACCTGAGCTGGTGATAGGAGGAATTATAGTTCTTTCACGAGTGATTCTCCTAGTTGCCTGCCATAGTTGTTGGTCCCCTGGTGAGATTTCACCAATATACTGTTGGTAAAGAGAGTGTCGGTAATTTTCTATTTCTTGGTTGATTTTATGAGTGAGGTTATTTAATGTCCGCTTTATATGTGGCTGTCTGGTTTTTTGCCATAATCTTCGTGTCTGATTTTTCTGTCTTATTAATTTTAGTATTTCGTTTGGTAGCTGTGAGATTGGTTTTGTGACATCGGATCTGTGCGGGGTTATTGCAAGGTTTGCTGATGTTATTATTGCAGTAGTTAGATGGTCAACTGCGTTATCTATATCACTGGTTTTGTAGACTTTTGTAGTAGGTTTTAGTATCGTAGATACTGCATCTTCGAACTTGTCCCAATTTATCCTGCCCATTTTTATTTGGCGGTGTCTGTTTATCAGTAAAGGTTCTTGTTGGAAGTTGATGATTACAGCAATATGGTCTGAGGATAAATCAGGATAAGTGTTTTGGAATATAGGATAACGAAGATTTCTTTGCAGTGCTATGTCAAGGATGTCCGGTGTATGGCTTATGTTATATGGGAAATGGGTTGGTTCATCGGGAGTCTGAATTTGGATGCAATATTTTACAGCAATATTTTCCAAGATTTGTCCATTATTATTACTTTTTGCACAACCCCAATTTAGTGATTTTGAGTTTAAGTCACCTATCAATAGGGTTGGTGTATTATCACAGAATACAGCTGTAACATCTTCTTCTAGAATGGTCTTATTTGGTCTATTATACCCGCAGACAATTGTTAACCTTTCGTTATTACTTAGTTCTAGTTCTACTCCTACAGCTTCTAAGTGTCTAAGTTCGTATGGAGATTTTTGGCAATGTTTAATTTTGTTTTTTATGCATATTAAAACGCCACCAGATGCAATTGGTGCAATTCGATCATGTCTGTATAATTTATACCCGGTTAGTCGAAATGTTTCGGCTTCAACCAGATGCGTTTCTGTTATGCAAGCAACCGATATGTTTTGAGTTTGTAGAGCATGAAGTAAACTACCTTTTTTATTTTTAATACCATCGGCATTCCAATTCAGTATTCTGATGTCATTGATAATGTGTAATTGTTTATTTAGCATTATTAAAAATGGCAGCTAATTGGTTCATAAAGAAACTTTTAATCGTTTCTATATGAGGTGTAATCATTTCAATGATTGTAGTTACAATTTGTTTAATGATATTTTCGAATAAATTATCACTTGGCTGGCTATTTTGTGCTGTGTTGTTAAATTTATTTCTTGTAACGTCGGCATAGCTGAATTTACTATTTGTTGGAGTTTTAGTAGAGTGTGGCTCAGTACTGTTGAAAGCTGTGGTTGGTTTATTTTGTATTTTCAGTGTTTTTGCCGTATTGGAAAGCCGGTGTTTTAAGTTTTGATAATAAACGCATCCCTTATAGTTTGCAGGATGGTTTTCCTGACAGTTGACGCATTTGGGTGGTTGTTCTGGACGTTTTGTGCATTTAGAATAGTGGTGAGGTTCTAAGCACTTTACACACCTCATATCGAGCTTACAGTAATTTTTGGTATGGCCATAGCGCTGGCATCGTGTACACTGGGGAATATTTTTGCTTTGTCTTCTGGGTTCCACACTAATCACTGCCTTAAATAGTACTTTTAATTCAAATATGTCTTTACACTTTGGATTAGTTGAATCCAATTCTACGACACAAAGTGGCGTTGGCTTTTTGTTTCGATTTAATAATCTGGTTACTTTATTGACCGGATATGACTGTGCCAGTTCCTCTAGTATTTCTTCCTCAGTCAAGATATATGGAACATTACGAATCACAACAGAGAATTGTTTAACATCAGGAGGACAAAATGAATGGTACTTCACTTTGTTTTTATCAAAAAATGATGTTAAAGCTCTATAATCTTCAACTGAGTTTAAATTAATTTTGATGACTCGATTTCGTTTTTGTTGTGTGGTGAAATTTTCTTTCAGAACTTTATTAAGGTCATCTAGTAGTTCTCGGTAGTTTTCTACTTCGTGTATGAAAAGTGGAGGTATCTTGTTATGGGGTGGATTTCTAACAACATTTGGTATTCTTGTATCCTCTTCCTCATCGTCACTAAGACATTGAAAACGATTTCTTATTGGTATAGCAGAGATAAGATATTTTTGAGCTGGTGTTTCATCACTTCCAGTACTGCCAACATGTTTTCGTTTGTTATTACTATTTGTTTCTGATGTTGCTGGTGTACTGTTGGTACTTTCGCTGTTAATGGTCTCCATCACTTCTATTTTATCGCTACCTGGAGGTGCGAACATATTGACATATATAAGTACCCCTGTAAGGGGTACTTATTGTAAACACACTGTATATCACTTTTCTGTATGTATGTATTATATACGTATATATGTATGTTAATTGTATTACACAAACGAATGCTTATTAGTTAATGATTATTTATCGCTATCAACAACAATTAAACAGATCTATACTCATTGAGTGTTAGATCAAGACTCTCCACATCGTTAGACGAACACATTGTAAATTTACGTAGAGTCTTTGAAAAACTTAGAAAAGCAAATCTTAAAGTACAACTTGATAAAAGTGAATTTTTACATAAAGAGGTCGCTTTCCTTGGACACATAGTCTCTTCAGAAGGTGTGAAACCAAATCCGGATAAGATCAAAGCCATTACAAATTCTCCATTACCTAAAACACCAAAAGAAATTAAGAGCTTTCTCGGTTTACTAGGGTACTATCGTAAATTCATTAAGGATTTCGCGAAAATTACTAAGCCTTTAACCCAATGTTTAAGAAAAGGAGAGGAAATTAAATTAACCCCGGAATATATATTAAGACTTTCGAACTATGCAAAAAATTACTCACTGATGAGCCAGTACTTGCATATCCTGATTTTAGTAAAGAATTTAACCTAACAACAGACGCTAGTAATTGTGCTATAGGCACGATACTTTCGCAAGGACCTATCGGCAAGGATCGCCCAATCTGTTATGCCAGCCGTACACTAACTAAGAGTGAACAAAATTACAGCACAATAGAAAAAGAACTTCTGGCTATTGTGTGGGCCACAAAATACTTCCGTCCGTACTTATTTGGTGGCAAATTTAAAATTATAACAGACCACAAGCCTCTTACGTGGCTTATGTCATTAAAGGAACCGAATAGTAAACTGGTTCGGTGGCGCCTCAAATTTGAGGAATTCGATTATACAATCATACATAAATCAGGCAAGAGTAATACAAATGCTGATGCTCTTTCACGCGTTATTATTCCAGAAATTAACTCACACGAAACTAGTAGTAATACTTCAACCCATGTAACACGACATACTTCTACTCGAACAAATAACACCGACGACGAAGACAGTACTGTACATAGTGCTGACGATACATTATTTATTCCAATCTCTGAAAATGCTTTAAATGATTTCACTCAACAAGTCATTCTCCTTATTAACCCAGAACTAAAAACGACAAGCCGAAAATTAAAAATTTTGTTTAAAACAAAACGTAGATAAACTTTTCAAGGGCCAAATTATACTGACGAAATTTTAATTGAAATATTTAGACAGTTCTTACCACCAAACAAACGTACAGCTATATACTGCCCCGATGACGATTTGTTTAATAAAGTACAAGAAATCTATCACCAATACTTTTCTCATGGTAGACAATTCAAAATTATAAGATGTACAAAATTATTAGAAGATATTGAAGATGACGAACAACAAGAACGCATAATTACAGATTATCACCAGACTAGTAACCACCGTGGAATTAATAAAACTTTGGCTCACTTAAAACGAGATTACTATTTTCCAAATTTAAAAAGTAAAATAACTTATTACATTAATAATTGTAAAACATGTCAAGAAAATAAATATGATAGGAGACCCCCAAAACAAAAATTTCAGTTAACCCCTACACCAGTCCGTCCACTTGAAATCGCACATCCAGATATATTTTATATCGATAAACTTGTAATATTTACTATAATTGATAAATTTTCTAAATTTGCCCAAGGGTACATTCTTCTTAGTAGAAATAGCATACACCTAATAGAAGCATTTTCAAAATTTATAGCCACATATGGAAAACCTACAACACTAGTTGTAGATTCTAAAAAAGGATTTGATTCTATTCGATTTCGTCAATTTTGTGATAACTATAACATAAATTTGCACACTACTTCGGTACGAAGTTCAAATTCAAATTCACCCATCGAGCGATTCCACTCGACACTGTTAGAAATTTACAGAATTATCCATAAAGATCCCAAAAATAGAGAAATGGAACCCGAACAAAAATTACTATCTGCAATTTTCACGTATAACAATTCCGTTCATTCAACTACTAGGTACACTCCTTTCGAACTTTTCTTTGGCAGAACATATGACATGAGCCTAAAACCTGACTTGAACGACATAAACGAAAAACAACAAAACTTGTACGACAAAGTTAATGACTATGTGTTAGAAAAGAAACAAGAAAAAATTGTAAAATTAAATAGAGATAGATATGAACCCCTAAATTACGTACCCGGCACAAACGCGTATCTAACTGAAAACAAACATAATAACAAACTACATGCTAAATTCAAACAAACTGCTGTATCCAAAAATAATAAAATAACCATATTAGATAATAAGAATAGAAAGTTAAACAAACAAAAATTAAGACGTCCACTTAAATTGCAGGATAATGCTGTCGGTAACAGCACAGAAAATAGAAATAATAGACCAGACCAACAATCCAGGGATCCTAGTAATGAACCTAGGCCAAGCACGAGTCGTGAATAGTTATGACCATTATATTCACATTATTAATCTTAATAATTACAAAGAAAATCTATTTAATATTGAAAACTCAATCAATCTCATTTCACAAAAACTCCCTAATACAGAATTCGAGGAAATTATTCAGCTAAAATTTAAAGAATTGAAAGAAAATCTCCAAATTTTACTACCAAGAAAAATTACTAAGCGAGGACTGATAGACGGTTTAGGAACAGTCATTAAACAGATTACTGGCAACATGGATCATAACAATGCCATCGAAATTAATAAAAATATAGAAAATTTAAAACTAAATCAAAATAACGTTGTGAATCAATTAAACAAGCAGGTCCGCATTAACTCCCAAATGATCGAACGATTTGAAAACATCACCAAACACATAAACAATCAGCAAAATTCTATTAACAGATATTTGAAATCTTTATATACGAACATCGGTCAAAAAGAACAAAGCGAATTAAAAATTATACAATACGCGTACAGAATTAATTTCAATATTGGGACACTTAATGACCACATTAAAGATATCATACAATCCATTAATTTGGCAAAACTTAATATTATCGCAAAGCCTATTCTACTTCCAGATGAATTAGAGTACGCTTATAATTCATTGAACAAACAAGGCATACCCATCAAATCATACGAACAAATATACGAGTTCCTTAAACTGCAGGCTTATTACAACGATAGCAACATAATTTTTAACATACAGATACCTAATTTCCAATCCTCTACCTATCAATTAAACAAATTAGAACCTTTACCAAATGTTCATTCAAAAACAATAAAATTTCCCAAACCATATACCATTTCCAATGAATATCAGTTGTACGAGGTCGATAATGCGTGCCCCAAAATAGAGGAAATCTACGTATGCGAGCCCAAAACTGCAGCAATTAAACTGAAAAATTCAAAGTGCATCGGAAATCTATTTTCCAACCAATCGCCTACCTGCATCTATGAATACTACAATAACATAACCGAAATCAAACAAATCTACAACAACCACATCATCATCAAGAACTCATATGGAATTGTCATTAGTTCAACATGTGGCATCAAAAATCGAACCATCATGGGAACCATTTTAATACGCTTTGAAAACTGTTCCGTAAAAATCAACGACATTACCTACGATAGTAAAATAGTAAGAAAATGGGAAAAAATCTATTTGCAACCAACATACAATCTTCCGGTCAACATCTCCAAATTGGAAGAAAAACTGGACCTCAACAAATTGAAAAACTATCATTTAGAAAATCGAGAAGAAATCCAGCTACTGCGGACACATGGCACTATTCACGTATCTACTACTTATTTAATTCTTGCAACCATGTTAATCATCAGTATCCTATTCATTATTCGTTACACAAGGAAGCCGTTCCAAGAGAATGCATCACTTCAAGCACATATTCAAAAGGATTCAAGTACAATACCAACCAAAAGCGCCGTCCCAAGAAGTCAAACTTCTATGGCCACCGCTTTCGTCTTAAGGAGGGAGGAGTAATGGACACAACTTATGGACACCCTATATAATATTTTATCTAATATGTATCAGTTACCTAACATTCTTTACATACCATTCACACATATATCATATTTCAATCATATGCTTATGTAATCACTTTATAATATCAATTACAGCTTATATCAGCTTTTAACTTTTTACTTCTAAGAATTGTTATTAGAAGCCTCATTTCTTAGTCAGCTAAATTTTTCTAGAATATTGCGAGATAGTATAAATACAAGCGTTTAAATCAATTTCAACGAGTTTAGTTTCGCTATTATTCAATTCAATTTCAAAGTTCGCTAGACGTGAGGTTTCTACTATTGAAATTTGTAACAATTAAATATTTTATAATAAATATTGTAATAAAACGAAAAATAAAATTTATTTTTTAATCAACCTCGCGAACGAGTGAACATAACTATATACATGTGGTGGATTTACCAGCAATCTATATATATATATATATATATATATATATATATATATATATATATATATATATATATATATATATATATATAGCCTGCTGGTAAATCCACCACTGTTTAAGGGAAATGTGAAGAATGAATAAAATTTGTCGCTATTACATATTTTGTGGTTTTACCTAAACATTGAGAATTGTTACTTATAGAGTAGCAACTTAGCCCTAATTTTTAACAAGAAGCGACCACGAGCGTTCTAGTGGCTGATTTTTCTTTTAATCGATTCAAAATTTAAAAAGGAATAGAAAATTCCTATACTATTTTTTTACCAAATGTAGGCGTCACTGTGAAAAGTTGAAATTAATGAAAGTAATAGGTAAGATACAGGTAAGATACATGTATAAATTTTGTATTTGTAGTATTCTCTAAGCACAATTGATATATAAAAAAAAATTATAACATTTTTTTAGAGAGAGAAAAAACTATTGACAAATATGATATTTTAGAATGAATACGTAGACTAAAATCAAACATTTATAAGAATACTTGTCAAATTATTTATTTTTATCAATTTTTAACATTGAAGCCGTGGTTTAATCAAAAAATAGTATTTGAACTTTATATTTTATTTTAAATTCTGCATCAATTAAAAAAAAAAACCAGCCACTAGAACGCTCGTGGTCACTTTTTCAATTTCTAAGCAACTTTTTAAGGGTAAGTTGCTATAGCCTATTAGCTATCAAATTAATTCTCGTCATATTCCCTTTTCAAACAGATTAGATTAAACCGATATCGCAATGTACTGGTCAGTAACTTATTATCCTCTAAATTTTAAAGTAATTTTACCAAATATTATCGATCGCATAATTATATAAAATAATATATATTCGAAAGTCATCGAATTCATGATAGTGTTATCAAAGTTGACTATGTATGTTCTTCATCCACCTAATTTAAAATATCGTCTATGTTAATATATATATATATATATATATATATATATATATATATATATATATATATATATATATATATATATATATATCCTATTTTAAATACAATTAATCATGAAAAATGAAAGAGATAAAGCCAAGAAAACGGAAATTATTTAAATTCATAAGTGATGAAGCATAGTTAAATTTAAGTGAAATGGACCATATTTCTTTATAAATGTTAACAAAAATATCAATCATATAAAATCAATCAGTAATATTGATAATACAATCTTATCATTTCACCAGACAATTACTTATATACAAATCTTTAAAATTAATTGTGACCTCATATACATGTATGTAAATACATTGTACGTATCTATTGATATTTAATTACTTTACCTAGAATCCTTTATAGTTTTGGTACTGGATTGAATAAATCAGTGTTTTTCAAAGTATGGTACACGTACCCCTCGCGGTCAGGTTTCTGCAGTGACGAAAAATTAAACAATATTATTATGTTATATAGCCATTCTTTTGTTACGGACATGAAATTTTCTCGCACTTTACACGCCTTCTCATAAGAAAAAAAATAGAAGTTATTTTTTTCTTATAAATTTTCAATACTAAGCAGATAGACAAATCTGTACACAATATTTGTACTGAATATTAAATACATAACATTATTAATAATAAGTCATCCTCACCGAGTCCCTCAAAATTTACTAAAACTTCTAACGTAAACCCCCAAGGGTCGCTGACTACACTACCCCCAATACACGGTAATTCCAGAACGGAACCTGTACTACAGGAAAATAGTACTAATACTGTAAAATCAGTAGAACCTCGAATGACTTTATTATCACAAAATGATACGAATACTCAAATATTATTAAGGTAACGGGCCTAGTTTCTGACCTTTTAAGAGTGACGGCTGAGGTTAAACGACAGTAATAAATATAAGTTTAAACTTAAGAGACAATTAATAATTTTATCAACTAGTTTATGGCTTTCAAAATAAAGTCATACAAGTAAAATAATTATTTGAATTGAATTAATAATTTAAATTAATGTTTTAAAAATTGACAAAAAGGACCCAGTTTCTGACCTTCAAAATTTCTCATGTGACAGTTTCTGACCCTGACAGTGGCCTAGTTTCTGATTCTTATATTTAAAAATACAGTTTTTTAAAATTTAATTTATAAATAATTTTTTATTGATAAAAATGAATGTTTAATGTTATATACGTTATGAAAAATAACAAAAACTAATCGAAGATAACTATAAATAACAAAATAACTAACAAAAACTGGTTAGAATTTAATTGGGCCATACCACTTTAGAAGTGAGCCTAGTAATTGACCCTCATATTTCAATAATAAAAATCATTCTAAGGTATTTTATAAATATTTTAAAATAAATTTTAAACAAATATTAACCTGCTCATATATTTTTAATTAAGTTTTCATACTTACATAATGAATATTGCACAGATCAAAATGAGTACTTTGTAACATAAACTGTTAGGAAACTACCAAAAAAATAGTTTTTACACACATTTTAAACTTAAAATTTTTTTTATTTAGTTAATATATTCTAAACTTTTTAAATTGCTGTTCATTAGACACAGAATAGATTACTTTAAAATAAGAATTTATTTTTTTTCTTATTTAAAATATTTTTTTTTTTTATTAATTTATAACAAAGTTGAAAAGTTCAGAAACTGGGCCAGGGTCAATTATTGGGTCTTTTACCTTAGCTACTACTATAATATATTTGAAATCCCCCCAAGGTCATTATGTAAAGGCCAGAGCTTTGCTTAACGGTGGTAGTCAAACAAATTTTATAACGTCCTAAATGCTAAAACGTCTCGGCGTAAAGCCATACTTCCAGCACATAAGGGTGCTTGGATTATCTAAAAACCCAACTAATACTACAGTCATCTGGTAGTTTTACCTGTAATTCTCCGGAAGTTTTGAAAATGGGTGATTTTATAGATTTTGAGGTGCTCTTTTCGAATTTCCATTTTGCCACCTCGTATCTTTGCCGCTCGCGCCGCCATATTGCAAAAATGGCGTCGAAAAGTAGTTTCTTGACGATATCTCCTTTCCGAGTCATTTTACGAGGAAAATATCTATATACAAAATTAAACTAGAAAAAATTTCCTACAGTTTGTCTTGACAATTTTTTTCATAAAATCAATAGTTTCAGCGTACGAGCGCCGCAAAGTGTTACTAAATACACGTTTTTGCGGAGTAACTCGTTTCCACAGTACCTTGAGGTACAGTAAGGTACGCGTTTTTTTAATGTGGTTTGCCCAGTGGGCGTAATCCCCTTGTCATGTATAGTTCGGAAATTTAGCGTAATCTTCTTTGTTTAAATTTTCTTGATGTACCAGGTGTTACAGGTTCATTGTCTTCAGTACCAACCAAGGTTACCATTCTAGTAACCTTATACCTACAACTCATAGTATATATTTCGTAAATATAAGAAAAATATGTGTTAGCGTAGATGAATAAGGCTGGTCGTCCTTTGGATGCAGAAACGTGTGATATTTAATTCGGACGAACGATCCAAACAGCTGTGAAGCTATACATCCTCGTCCATTGAAACCGTCTCGTTCGTCCGTTTCCGTAGGTATAATTACAACGTTCGAACAAATCCAAATTTATTTGGATTTTTTCGCACGAAGAAGTCCATATCATGAGATTTTTATTTTTATTGAAATGAAACTGAAGGTAAATTACAATTATAACTGTGTAACTTTCCACATTACGTGCCACAAATTGTTTTTTACGTATTTTAATATCATCTATACCTTGCAAAAAAAAAAAAATTAAAAAGAAAAATACTGACGAATATTGTGCTAGTGGACGGACAGTAGACATATTATTTCGGACGAACGACAAACGTGCGTAATCGTCTGAATCAAATATCGCAGTTGTCCGCAACCAATAGTGTGCTACGCTCACTATACCTCAAAGTGGTGTGGAAACGAGTTATTCCGCGAAAACGCGTATTAATTAACACTTTGCGGCGCTCGTACGCCGAAACTATTGATTTTACGAGAAAAAATGTTAAGACATAAATTGTAGGAAATTTTCTCTAGTTTAATTTTGTGTATAGATATTTTCCTCGTAAAATGACTCGGAAAGGAGATATCGTCAAAAAACTGCTTTTCGACGCCATTTTTCCAGTATGGCGGCGCGAGCGGCAAAGATACCAGGTGGCAAAATGGAAATTGGAAAAGAGCACCTTAAAATCTATAAAATCAGCCATTTTCAAAGCTCCCAGAAAACTTTCCAGGTAACCCTTTTTATTTGAACCAAATGACTATACTATAATGAGTATAATTTAAATAAGATTGTAGATTTACAAATGCAATCGCGACATAACTCTTTTTCTCAGTATACTACTTTTGCTGTTCTCGATAACATTACTTGCCCTTTATCTACGCGAAAGGTAGATACTAGTAAAATAAAAATACCCCCTCAGCTAGCTTTAGCTGACCCCCAGTACTGGAAGACTTCATATGTTGATCTGCTGCTGAACTCGGAACTAATGTTCTCCTGTTTACTATCCGAATCAATTACTTTGGGAGTAAACTTACCTCCTTTACGTAATAGTAAATTAGGTTGGCTGATAACTGGCTCAGTCTCCTCTTTAAACCCGATTAACTTACATAGTTCAGTAAATGTGAACCTATGTAGTACTGACTCAGATGATTTAAACACTTTATTACCTAAATTATGGGAACTAGAAAATGTTTCTAATAATAAAACTACTCTCAACTCCCAAGACAAACTTTGTGAAAGTTTATTCCAAAAGTTTGTTACTCGACTTCCTAATGGGCGCTATCAGGTATACTTGCCATTCGTGGATGATTTAGCTCATTTAAGATTAGGTGAATCTTTTACAAATGCAGTTAATAGATTTTATTCCCTTGAACGTAAACTTATAAAGAACCCCACATTGTACACAATGTACAAGGACTTCATTCATGAAGATCTGGCACTCAATCACGCTGAGTATAGCGAACTCAACCCCGATTCCCCTCACGAATACTTTATTCCCCATCACGCAGTGATTAGAGAAGATAGTGTCACGTCAAATTTACGCATCGTATTTGATGCTTCAATGAAAACGTCCTCTAACGTTTCATTAAACGACATCATGTTCACTGGTGCAACAGTACAACCAGAATTGTGTGACACCTTGTGTAGATTTCGATTACACAAATTTGTATTCACTGCGGATATACAAAAAATGTATAGATAAATCCGCATAGCTGAACCTCGTCAACAATTTCAAAACATTGTATGGCGTGATGATCCCACTCAAGAATTAAAAATTACTGCACTACTAACCGTCACTTACAGTACTCGATCAGCTCCATTTTTGGCAACCGGCTGCTTACAGCAATTAGCTGAAGATGAATCTCAAAATTATCCTCTCGCTTCACAATCAATTACCAAAGATGTTTACATGGATAACATACTCACTGGTCATAATGGCTTACGCACTGCTTGTGAATTACAAGTGCAGTTGATAGAAATTTTAAAATCAGCTGGATTTTCACTCCATAAATGGCATGCTAATCACCCTTTACTCATTCAAAATTCATTGAGTAACGATGAAAATTTGCAATTAGTGGAAAATATCTCTAACACAAAAATACTGGGTCTCCATTGAAACGCGAAAACTGACATGTTCGAAATGTACCCCTCATTTAAGGAATTTTATAACCCTGTAACCAAACGTAATGTACTCTCACTGATAAGTCGCTTGTATGACCCTTTAGGTTGGCTCGCGCCAATTATAATAAAGGCAAAATTACTAATGCAGAAAATATGGCTGCAAAAATTAGACTGGGATGAAGAACTTTCTCGAAAACTCCAATCTCAATGTGTAACTTTTATACATGATCTCATACAAATGCCCACAATTACTACACCACGATGGGTTTTAACACAAAATTTCGTTTCTGTTGAATTACATACTTTTTGTGATGCCAGTATTGTAGCATATGGTGCTTCAATTTACATTAGAATCACTAACTCGGTTGATACTGTAACTACTCGTTTATTGTGTGCAAAAACGCGCGTTGCCCCTCTTAAATCAATGTCACTACCACGTTTAGAATTATGTGGTGCAGCTCAGCTCACATCTCGAATTTGCAAACTTTTAAGCACTCGATTACCGATTAAAAAGGTTTTACTTGTGGACTGATTCAAAAATAACATTGTCATGGATTCACTCTCAGTCCGCAAATTGGAACACATTTGTCTCCCACAGAGTTGGTGAAATGCAAGAATTATGTCTCAATTTCGAATGGAACCACATCTCTGGTAAGGAAAACCCCTCAGACTATTTAACCCGTGGTACTACCCCCGATACATTACGGAATTTACAATGTTGGTGGCATGGCCCTACATTTTTACAGAATAAACATATCCCTAAATTTTGCTCCTCAATTTTAAATAGTGATGAATCACTCCCGGAACGAAGAAAAACTACGGTTTTTTGTACTCTTGGTGTAGAATTTAACTCAGTTTTTACTAAATTCTCTAGTATTACCAAATTGAAACTCACCATAGCGTATTATATTCGATTTGTTCACAATTGCAAACCCCATTCAGTTAAAAAAACTGGCCCCTTAACCCCATTGGAATTAAATTACGCTTTACAACGTATATTAAAAATTGTTCAGCAAGACGAATTTACTGACGTAATTAACAAAATTAATTCGCAACAAAAATTAAAAGATCGTAACCTCCAGTCGTTGAATCCCTTTATTGATAGGAATGGACTACTTCGAGTAGGTGGAAGACTAACCAATGCAGATTTACCTTTTGCTAAAAAGCATCCCATTATTTTGCCGCAAAAAAATCATATCTCTACCCTAATTTTAAGATAAGAACATCTAAAAACTTTACACTCTAACTCTAAGTTGTTGCTCACCCATGTTCGACAGAATTATTGGCCCCTTAATGTTAAACGAGAAGTCAATCGTATTATCAGAAATTGTATCACTTGTTTCAGACACAATTCAACAACTCTTGAACAGTTGATGGGTACTCTCCCCTCCTCTCGTGTAAACGCTACTCACCCCTTCCAAAATGTCGGTATAGACTATGGCGGATAGTTTCTTATTAAACACTCCCATTTACGTAAAGCTGTCGAAACAAAAGCATACGTTGCCTTGTTTGTATGCATGGCCACTGGAACATACATACAAACGATACATATGGAACTAGTTTCTGATCTCTCAAAAGAAGCCTTTTTACTGGCTCTAAAACGTTTTATTTCCAGGCGTGGACGTCCCGAACGTTGTTAGTGACAACGGAATGAACTTTTTCGGTGCAGACAATCAACTACGAAACTTTTTTTAAATCCCAAGCGATACAGGACTCAATTATTAATTACGCCTCTACTGAACAGATTGAATGGCACTTTATCCCTCCACAAAGCCCACATTGGGGTGGTTTGTGGGAAGCAGGTATAAAATCCTGTAAATTTCATTTAAAGCGAGTTGTAGGTGACCTTCGCCTGACATTCGAATCTCTTTACACAGTCATTACACAAATTGAAGCGATATTGAATTCGCGACCCCTGTACCCCCTGTCAAATGATATAAATGATTTGAACTATCTCATCCCTGGTCATTTTCTAATAGGCCAATCCCTCTCTACATATTCCGAACCATCTGTAGAAACAGTACCAGTAAATCGCCTCAAATTTTGGCAACTTGTCTCTCGTCTCCAACAAGATTTTTGGCGACGTTGGTCTCTGGAGTATTTACATATGCTGCAACAGAGAACCAAATGGACTCACCCCCAACCAAATTTAAAACCAGGAGTTTAGTCTTGGTTAAAGACGACGGTCTCCCTCCGTTACACTGAGCATTGGCAAAAGTTTTAGAAATCATCCCCGGCCCCGATAATCTAGTTCGTATCGCAAAACTGAAAACGGTTAACAATATTTTTACTCGACCCATTACGAAATTATCAGTTCTTCCTCTTGAAGGTCATCCCTTCAAGGCGGGGGAAGATGTTGGTAAAACTGTTGGTAACTCGATGGAGTGGGAGAAACCTATTGAACTTACTGGTCGCACCAGCAACCCCGGTCAAAAGTAGTTTTTTGTGAACACTCATCCCGAGCGCCAGCTTGTGGCCACTCATCCCGAGTGGTCGCTTGTTGGCACTCAACCCAACTAGTGGTGCGATGTCTGTAGGCACTCATACACAATCATATTAGTGATGCGATGCAGTTTATATTTGATAACGGTTACGCAAATTTGTGTCTCTGAAGTACATACTCTCATGTACACGCTCGCTCATATATTATATAGTGAACATTGTTTCAATTTAATAATATAAAAAAAACACTATTACTTTAAATAATTATTAGTTTATTGTGAATCATCTCTGCAGTGTAATTACAACTATAGTAAAGAAATCATCATCAGAAAAGGAAGAAGCAAGAACAAATCCATTTAAGTTTATTTCTGTGTTTTCTTTACTCTCAACGAGCACCGTTATACCCCTTCTCTCATTGGTCATTCGAACTCATACGTTCCTCTCTTTACCCCCTAAACCAGCGCATTAACCTTTGTACCACATACAGTCTAACGCTCTTAGGCTGCTTGCAGCCACCCCCAAACCCCTGGTACAAGGAGTATGAATGAGCCCTTTGGAGGCCTCGTGCTCTCATTTATTATGGCTAAGAGTGTAACAAACACCCATCCTCGTTCACTCCCCAAAGGGGTTGGTACGCCCTCTACACTCCTGTTACCTTACCGGACATAGAACTACGTTATAAAAGATTTTAGCTTACAAGCTCTTGAGAATGCAAGGGAAATATGTTGAAGGGTAAACAACTCCAAAGAATCAACCTCCTGGAGAGGTGAAAACTACCTTCGACTGGAGAAGGGTAGAGGAACATGTGGGAGAGCAAATTTTTCTTGCTTTTACTGCGCACTGGTCGCAGTGCACTCATCGAAACAGCTCTTAACTGCTTTTCCCGTACCCATTTAAGGGGTTCAAACCACTCCAAATTCATAAAAAGTATTAGAAAACTTTTAAGACCGGAACGATGCACTCTGAAATTTTTCAATCTGGAAGAAGGGAAATCTGCTAAGGGTATTTAATTTGCACAGGAGGACAAACCCTTGAAGCAGGTAATTTTCAATATATCCCCTTAGAATTAAAATTAAACAATTAACAATTGTTTTAGTTTTTATCATTTTTATCTACATATAGATTACTCGCATGATATCGTCATTATTTTATGATAAATAACATTTTCAGATTTATATAAGAGATAACTTAAACTGTACCTACTAATTGAAATTTAATCATTTTATTTTATTGTTTCCTACACTAATATGATTGTATAATATCATATATGACGACTTCTTAAACAGATTTAAATTTTATAGTTATTTGTCGAACTCTTTTTTGTGAATTAAAATATAAACATGTAAGTAAATAATAAATATAATTAATATAGTAACAAAGTTATAAATTTTTAAGCATAATTATTCAATATGGAAATCATTGTTCATTGCTCAATTTTATTTTAAATCTTTTATTTGTGAATAATTCTGAAAATCAATTACCTCTTCATTATTTTTGAGTAGAAATTCAAGCAACGAATTCCTAAATTACATTAATTATTTAAAAATATCTCAAACCCAAAATTAAATTTACTAAATAAATAATGATTAATAAGTATCACTTTTTCTTTAATTCACAATTTATTGCCTTAATGATAACCACTATAACCCACGGTTTCATATCACAGCGATTCTCGTGACGCAGGGAACATTTTTGCAACAAAAATATTTTTAAAAAAGAATACAATTAATAATAAGCAAAAAAAAAATTGTTTACAATACGCAGCAATTGAAGTAAAATTTTTTGAGTATATCCTAATTTATATCTGAACTCCAGTACTTAAAATATATAAGATATAAACTTTGTTTCGTACGATGTCCCGTGCGTTACTCGAGTTTATGTCATATCTTGAGTACTGGGTTTCTGATAAAAATTAAGATATGCTCAAAAAATTTTAATTAATTTTTTGCGTATTAAAATCTTTTGTTTTGTTTATTATCAACTGCATTTTTTTAAATGTTTTTTTTACCGAACAAAACGCACGACATACTTAAAAGCCAAAAATACGAGCATACTTGACCTGTTACATAAATTTTAAGAAATGCTAATGCTTTTGGTTAAACGAACCGTAAAGCCGCTAAGAAAATAAAAATAATATTAACACGATGACAGTCACGGACACTGACTAACTGCAACACAACATTGTACCACGTAGACAATTCTATAAATAATAAAACTTTTTTTAAAAAACCGGCTTCAAAAAGTAATAAATAATTAATAGCACGTATTTTGAAGTCAGGCGTAAAAATGTGCTATAAAAAGATGCGATCGGATGTGCTTGCAAAATTAATGAATTCTCGTGGATCTACATCTTTATACTACGCTTTTACGCCTGACTTCAAAATACGTGCTATTAATTATTTATTACTTTTTGAAGTCGGTTTTTTAAAAAAAGTTTTATTTCATAACTTTGAGTGACAATGCTCACCAACCCACCCTATTGCAATACAGTAGACTCTCGTTAATTCAAACCTGCGATAATTCGAAACTCTCTGTAATTCAAAGGTATCACGAGTTCCCTACAAAATCTCTTTGTATTTCGAACTAAAACAATACATTTTTATATACTTGGTAATTCGAACGAAAAAATCATTGCTACGTAACAAAACGACACGTTAATTCGAACTCATCGGCGTCAAACACTTGACAATTCAAAATTGCATAGAGAAAGAGACAGAAAGATTGTAAGTACATTTTGAGACAAGTTCAAGTCCATTCATCGCAAATGCTTAAGAAATTAAAATTGTTACCTGCGATAATTCGAACTTCTCTATAATTCGTAATATTTTAAGAGTCCTTCGAGTTTCGAATTAACGAGAGTCGACTGTATTTTATTTGGTTTTTAAATTTTTTTCTTAAATTACAAATTTCATACGTTTAGGTAGAATAGCTTCCAAAATACCAGTGTTCAAAAATTATAACCTTGACCACGCACTGACTTTGCTCAGAAAATTTGGAACATACCTAGTGTTTAAAGTAGTAAATTACTAGGAAAATGAAAAATCGATGAAAATCAGCCAATTTTTCAGGTCATCAAAGAATTTTTTTTAAACTAGGTAGTTACTGACAGAAAATTAATTTTAGGATAATTGGATCAACATAAATTAATAAAAAAATATGTTACTATTGTTTTTAAAGTAAATAAAGTAAATAATTTTACATAGGAGGGGCTCAGTGGAAAAGTAGTACAAGTGTATATTGCTGATACTGAGTTATTGAATTTGACATATTATGGAATGATAGTTATCATTCCATAATATGACTCCACGATTCCATTCCATGAAATGATAGTTATCATTCCATAATATGCTAAATTCAATAACTCAGTATCTGCAATATACACTTGTACCACTTTTCCACTGAGCCCGTCATACATGTACAAGTGTATATTGCTGATACTGAGTTATTGAATTTAGCATATTATGGAATGATAATTATCATTCCATAATACGTTAAATTCAATAACTCAGTATCAGCAATATACACTTGCCCCTCATACATACAAATTTTAAAATTGCCATAATTATTCATATTATTGAAAATGGTTAAAAAATTACTCAACCAATCTTAATAAAATTTTTATGAGACCACCTGGAGAGCTTTATCTTCTAATCAAAAAAAGAATGGTGTAAATTGGCCCAGAAATGTGGGAGAAATCGGTGTACATACATAAAAAAAACATACGGGTTGAATTGAGAACCTCCTCGTTTTTGAAGTCGGTTAAAAAGTGAACATCAGTAAGACATGTAGACAAACGTAACTCGCTTTCTGTCTAGGCACCATAGGTACCGCAGTAGTGCTGTGTGCCATGCAATACACTAACAATAAGTATTGTGCAGCACACTAATACCTGGGGTAGCTATTACGCCAAAACAGAAAGCGAGTTACATAACTAGTGTTATTTTTATAAGTTATGTAACTTATGTAATTTTTAAGTTGTCAAAATAGTGTATTATTTGGGTGTTTCGTCATCATTTGCCATGACCGTTAACGTGTTAAGGAATGAAAATATCAAATTTAAACTTTTTGTCATGAAAATTTCACTTTAGAAATAGATAATTATAAATTGGAGATCTGTTTAAATTTAAATCTAACAAAATACTTATTTTTCAGAGTCATGTCACATTGTCTAAAATTTTTCACTCTACTCTTGTGTTTGTGTATATTTGTGAATTTTGGGAACAGTGGAAAGATACTGGGAGTATTTCCAACGATTTCAAAAAGTCATTCTATCTTAGGAACTGCATTGATGAAAAGCCTAGCCAAAAGGGGTCATGATGTAACAATGATAACGTATTTCCCTGAAAATAAAAATATAAGTAATTACAGGGAAATTCCTATTGAAAGCGATATAAAAAGTGTATTTTATGGTTAGTAACACTTCTTTATCGACTCAAGCTTCATCGCCTCACAAGTATACCGCAAGTAATTAATTATTATTATTATTTTTTCTTTTAGCGGACATGAGCAACAATACGTTTGATTTAGGAAAAAATTTTGGAATTCAGATGATATTAAGTTTTTTAAACAAAACTACGACTGCTACTGATATGATACTAAGCGAAAACAATGTCCAAAGACTACTAAAGTCAAAAGAGCATTTTAATGTTGTGATAGCTGTTTCCTTTTCAGGCGAATCTCAGTATGCAATAGCAAATCATTTCAATGCTCCATTAATAGTATTCAGTTTAATAGGAGCTTCATCAATCGTAAATGACTTCGTTGGAAATCCGTCACCATATGCATACGTGCCTGACGTCATGTTATCAACTACAGAAAAAATGACATTTTTGCAACGAGTAATAAATACTTTGGCTTACACAATTGGAGATTTATTTAGACATTTTATTCATTATCCAAGCCAGGAAAAAATCAGACAAAAATACTTTCCTAATTTACCATCGCTTTACGAAATTATGTACAATACGTCACTAGTTCTAGTTAATTCGCATGTTAGCATTGAATCACCAAAACCTGCAGTACCCAACATGATTGAAATTGGTGGTTTTCACGTATTAGACCCAAAACCATTGCCTTCTGACCTACAAACATTCTTGGATGAAGCAAAAGATGGTGTAATTTACTTTAGTTTAGGATCAAATGTAAAAAGCAAAGATATGCCTACCGAAATGAGAGATGCTATTGTTGAAGTACTCTCTAAATTAAAGCAAAAAATTCTATGGAAATGGGAAGATGATGTCTTACCTGGAAAACCAGAAAATATTAAAACAAGTAAATGGTTTCCTCAAAGTGATATATTAGGTATATATACATATAAGATAGATACACTGAGCTATTTGAAAGGGGAAATATTTTAGAATTTAAACTGGTCCTAGAGACTATCTGATTTAGAATTCTCTAAGGAAACTTAACAGTGTAATGATATCCAGGATTTGAAATTATCTAGCGAAAATAATATCAATGTTTACATAAACAATAATTAATATTATAATTTTCAAAAATATTTTCTTTCTTGTTAATAAGCCGTTCGGGACATAATTTAAATAATATTTAAATTGAAAAAAATTTTTACAGCACATCCAAACGTGAAATTATTTATTACGCATGGTGGATGGGGTGGAACTACTGAAGCTGTAGTTAGGGGGGTGCCCTTCATTGGAATACCGGTTTTTGGAGATCAGGAACGAAATCTGGCGATTGCTCAACAGAGTGGCTTTGGAATATCGTTATCACTAAATAATATTACAGTTCAGTCCTTCTCATGGGCAATAAATGAAGCGCTGAACAATCGAAAGTAAGTAAAATTCGGTATAGTAGTATAGTCGGTCAGCTATATCTAGTACTAGTTTACAATAATAGAAGGTCTTTAACTGCAAATAAGTTTATTTCTGAATATAAATTATAATTCTCGATTTAAAACGACTGTATCTTTATTCCGAACTATTTACGCTTACCAGACAGAAACATAGACAGTAGTTATGAATTTGAACCGACCAACCCAATAGAGCGACAGTCTTCAGGACCCGCTCCAAGGGCGGGCAATCCGGGCAATTGCCCAGGTCGGAAAATTTAAAGGGTGGTAATTTTGTAAAAAAGGGGCAGCATCTTACAGCTGACGAGCAAAAAAAAAATAGGTCGCCGGTATAAAAAGAGAAAAGAGGGCGCGATTTTCACACCTAGCGACCAAAAAAAGGTCACTCATTTTGTTGCAGGGGCGGAATTATTCCCTTTTGCCCGGGGCGGCGTAAACGCTAGAGCCGGCGCTGCAGTCTTTCAACTTGGTTCTTTAAAAAAGTTTTTTATTCAACTTTTTAACTTTACTCCATTAATCATTAATCTATTAATTCTGTTCCCAATGGTTAAAATATCTTACAATTAATATAATAAATGTTTTATCTGCAGGTACAGAGACAATATGAGAGAAAAGTCGAAACTTTTCAAAGATCGTGAAATGAAACCAATGGATCGTGCCATATATTGGATAGAGTACGTAATGCGGCATAAAGGAGCCAAACATTTACGATCACCGGCGCTTGATTTGAACCGAGCTCAACTGTTATTGTTGGATGTTATTGCATTCTTGTTAGCAGTTCTTATAACTGTATTATTCATATTGTACTTTATTATTAAAATGAGTTATAGATTAGTTGTAGCAATGTACAGAAAAATTGTAACCAAAAAAGATAGTAAAAATAATTTAAAAAATAAAAAACAACAATAAAAATTTTTAAAGATTTTTTAAAATATTTTTAATAATGAGCTACTTCCTACTACGTTTTTTTTTTTTTTTAACTTAATACCATCACAGCGTGATCGGCTGAAAAATTGTCAATTGTCGCGATTTTTCTCGGATGGATAGGTTCGGGGAATGGGGATGAATTTTTTTTACGATTAATAAGTACCACTATCTAACAATACAAAAATATTTTTTTATTCATTTTTATTTATTTTTTATAATTTTTATAGTTTTTTAATAAAAGTGTCTTTAGAAAAGGGCGGATATTGGTGCCCACGATTGCGTCCGCAATTTTCATCAGGGAAAAAAAAATCAAATAGGTTATCAATCTGTAGGTAAGCCGCTATGTTCCCATGGACGTATTGAACAATCCAATGTATGCAAAATTAACGTCTTCTGTCCATGGCGCCGTAACATATCGCCTTGGAAATGGAGAAGGTGAAATCATGTATAATATTTTTTTTTTAACTTATGTAGGGTAAGAGACCCGATGACCGATCACTATTTTTAGCTGTATCATTAAATTAGCTTAAAAAATTAAAAAATAAACAAAACACCCATTTGTTTTTTCTTAATAAGTATGAAACCAAGTTTTTTAATCCAATGGATATGTTTTTAAGAAAATATTACCCAAAAATTTTGATTTATTAATGATTTTGTTTTATAATTGGTTGACGTCTATTAAAAAGCAGACAGAAAATATTAACCTCCTTTGAAAGATCAATACACTGACCCCTATGAAGAATCGCACATTAATTCAAATCACGTACATTAGTACAAATCTTATACTATCGAATATTTGAACCATTCTCTTTCAGTCACTTTGACACTCTATCCACTACAAGGGGTCAGTCTGTGTCATAGAGTATCACAGAATGACACCTTGTGAAACATAGCAGCAATGACAGAAGGGTTTAAATATTCGATAAAATAAACCACTAAAATACTGTATTTTCTTTCGCCATCTAATTATGCTTTAAAAAACATTGTGTACATTCTAACATGATTCTAACTTATCTATACGCCATTGTGAATTTTTAAACAGTTAAATTAAGTATATGACGATAGATGACGTATATATTTATATATCGTTTCAAATCGAAATGTCTGACGTTTTTATTTCAATTTCGAAGTTTTAATTCAATATTAATTATTTTTCAATTGATTTTACGTTCTGAAATAAATAAAATATTAAAGTGAATTTATAAAAACGGTTAGTTAAGTGTTTTAAACTCAAAAATTAATTAAAAATGTTTATAAAATAAATATGCAATATATAATTCTCAAAATGCGGTACCTAACTGCAAAACTCAGATCCCAAGAAGAATCAGTCATACAAATAATATTTAACGCATATAAAATTTAATTTAGCTATCCTAATCTCTTAAGTGGACTAATAACAATTATTTGTATACTTTTATTATGCTAATAACTTTAAAAATTCGGTGAAAAATGTTACAATTTATAACCCATGTGTTTTGAATAATGATCATCCACCATATTAAAAATTCACGAATTCAACAAAAATTGTTATATATATATATATATATATATATATATATATATATATATATATATATATATGTATTTCTTAAATTAAGTGAGGAGACATTAAATGTGAGGTGAATTTAAATTGAAAAATAATCATTCTATTAACAATAATTTTTTTTTATCAAAGGTTTCTTTCAGAAATAACTTCATTAAGATATAAATGTCAAAACTAATCGGACTTATAACCCCGATCGACAATGGGGTCTTTTACCCTAGAGTTATAATACCTTACAACTGATATGATAAATTTCCTATTTGCAAGTACCAAGAAAATATGAAAGAAAAGTCGATACTTTTCAAAGATCGTGAAATAAAACCAGTGGATTATGTCATATATTATTGGATAGAATATGTAATGCGGCATAATCGAACCCAACTGTTACTCTTGGATGTTATACTGGCATTCTTGTTAGCAATTCTTATAACATAATCAGAGCCAGCTTAGCCAATAGGCCACCCTAGGCCATGGCGGGAGATTTTTATGGGCGGTAAATTTTTAAAATAGGGCGGAGAAATGATTTGCTCGTCATTTATTTTTTTTAAGAGAAAGTTTGTAAAAAAGGTAGGAAAAGGGGCGGCAAAGTTTTAAAACAGGGCAGAAATTTGTGATTGACGTTTTTTTTAAGATTTCTAGCAATTTATAGAAGTAATTGTAACCAAAAAAAGTTAGAAAAAATAATTTAAAACATAAAAAACAACAATAAATATCTAATTTTTTTTTTGAATTTTTTACCTCTGTGAACCTGGCACCCCATTTTTACTAACCCGGGGTTTACACGCGTCAGTAGCACTGACACTGACACAAGCACAGACGCGTGTAAACACCTACTGTCGCGTCATTTTTACTGACTAGTCAGTACTGACTAACCAACAATCTTGTCAGTACTGACAAGTCAGTAGCTGTTATTTTATTAAAACAAAATGGCGGAAAATGAGGAAAGATGTTAAGATTGCTTACTAAATATAATTGTTGTGAGCAAAAAGATAGGTTATGTTATATTCATGTGAAAAAGAACAAATTGTATTTATTCTTATTAATTTTTAGTTATATAAATAAAACTTTATTTTATATATAGTTATATATTTTTGTTGCAGCTTTTAGAAATGTCTCGAGAAGCAGAAATAAAGTCTGTGTTACTTTTAAAAATTTTAGAAAATCCGAAAATAAAAAATTAATTAGGTATAGTTATTTACAAAAAAATTATTTTAGTGAATAAATAAATTTATATCAGTAGGGTAAAAGCCCCCTTTGTGGAACGGTATCTAATTATGAACATTTACATATTAATGAAGTTATTTCTGAAAGAAACGTCTGATAACAAAAATTATTATTAATAGAATGATGGTTTTTCAATTTAAATTCACCTCGCATTTAAAGTTTCCTTACTTAATTAAAGAAATAAATATGTAAATGTCAAAACTGTTCCAGTATTAGATACCGTTCCACAAGGGGGGCTTTTACCCTATCTTAATATTTTTTTTTTACTAAAATAACAACTTTATTCTTCAACAATAGTGCAATTAAAGAATTTTATTTGAACATCCCCTGTCAGTAACCACAAGACAAATGAACTGGCCGGTCAGTTGACCGAATGCAAACGACTCTAGTCAGTAATTTAATAGCTCAAGGTCAACCACTGACAGCTTGTAGAACTGACGCGTGTAAACGCCTGGTAAATAAGATTTTTAAAATATAAACTGATAGTATTGCGTTTGTAGTTGTTTGTAGTAAGAATATTTTCGTTTGTAGTTCAACCCATTGCAGTATAAAAAATTTTTAAAAAATGGCTGCAGCCCACTTTAAGATAAACAATTTTTAAAATATTTCCTAATTTAGAATCATTTGTAGTTGTTTGTAGTAACTTTCTTTTCGTTTGTAGTTGAACAGTTTCAAAATTACAACAATAAGTATCTTTTGTAACAATTAAATAAACGGTTTTTTTTGTAATTTGTAAAGATATTTGAAATTCACTTGTTCCATCAGTTCCAGTATCGTTTGTAGTTGTTTGTAGTAATTTTCCTTTCGTTTGTAGTTGAATAGTTTCAAAGTTACAACAATAAGTATCTTTTGCAACAATTAAATAACGTCTTTTCTTTTCATTTAATTATTTAAAATTTGCTTTTTCAGTAGTTCTAGAATCGTTTATAGTTGTTTGTAGTGACTTTCTTTTCGTTTGTAGCTGAATAGTTTCAAAGTTATAACAATAAGTGTCTATTTCAACGATTAAGTAACGGGTCTTTTGTGTCATTTATAAATATATTTGAAATTCGCTTTCCCAGTCAGTTCCAGAAACGTTTGTAGTTGTTTGTAGTGGCTTTCCTTTCGTTTGTAGTTGAACAGTTTGAAAGTTACAACAATAAGTATCTTTTGCAACAATTAAATAACGTTTTTTCTTTTCATTTATAAAGATATTTAAAATTCGCTTTTTCAGTCAGTTCTAGAATCGTTTATAGTTGTTTGTAGTAACTTTGATTTGTAGCTGAATAGTTTTAAAGTTACAACAATAAGTGTCTATTGCAACAATTAAATAAAGTTTTTTTTTCATCTATAAAGATATTTGAAATTCGCTTTTCTAGTCAGTTCTAGAATCGTTTGTAGTTGTTTGTAGTGACTTTCCTTTCGTTTGTAGTTGAACAGTTATTTTTTGTATAAGTCAAGCAATTTTTGAGGGTTGAAGTAACTTTCAGAGAAGTAACAAATTTTCGCAAGTCAACTAAAGAAAAATGAAATGAAAGAATGATTTCCAGTAGATTAAATTTTTTTTTAAGTTTTGGTCTTCGAAAATATTCCTTAGAAAATCTAATCTGAATCATTTAGGGGAAATGTGTGAAATGAATAAAAATTTTCATTTATCACAATTACACATTTTGTGGTGTTACCTAAACATTGAAAATTGTTTTATTTTCTCTACCTAGCTATCAAACAAATTCTCATCATATTCCTTTTCAAACGGATACCGCAATTTACTGTTCAGCAATATACTCAGAAGCCATCGAATCCATGATACTGTCATTAATATTGACTAGGTATGTCCTTTATCTACCTATTTTGAAATATCATCACAACAAATTAATCTATTTATCTATGTAATTCAAATTTATATGTTAACTAATATCACTCATGCAAAATCAATCAATAAGACTGATAATACAATCTTAACATTTCTCCATACTTGTGCTTTATACAAATCTTTAAAATTAATTATGACCTCATATACATGTACGTAAATACATTGTACCTAGATATCTATAAATATTTAATTACTTTAAGGCTTTAAATGATTAAGACGAGTTAACTCGTCCTGTAATATGGCGGCTCAAAATGCTGTGATATGTATATATTCACTGGTACAGGTGCCGCTATCTGTGACAGATTTTTCGAAATACAGTATAATTCCAAGTAATGTTCAATTTATCAACATAGTTTAGTATAATTTATATTTTGCAAATTCCTAGGGTTCACTTTTTTGATGTTGGGGTTTTAATTTTCTTTCTTTTTCTTTTTTTATAACCTTATCTATTGTACTCGTCACTGGCAGTAAAAGGTCCGGCATTTTGAGACAAAGGAAATTTTCTCTACGGTTGAAATGAATTATGTTCTTATGCAATGTATTGATTAAATGCTTAAAAGCCGTTAAAAAGTATCTTTATCAAAGAAAGATATTATAGTAATTGTTTAAGTTTCTTACTGTCTCGTGATTTTGATTCACATTATGCATTCTAATGGCCACTTTTGCAAATCGCATAAAAAAAATCGCCTAAAAAATATCGCACAAAAAAACTGCACAAAAAAGACCGCATAAAAAAGAGTTCAGCTGTATTATAAACATTTTGTTTTGTTTATGATAAATTGCCTTTTTTTAAAAATATTTTTGTTGCAACAATGTCCCGTGCGACACGTGAGAATCGCTCTTATACGTAACTAATAAGCAATAATTACGAATACAAATCGGCCCACCCGTCTCATTAGAAATAGGTACTTCATTTAGTTTTGTTACCGTAAAACCGTCTAGACCCGGACACTTTTTTACATTTTTTGGTATAGTTTTTTATTTATACATGTTTCCTTCATAGATATCACCAATAAAAGTATTACCATTAGAAAGAGAGAATATTATTTGTTATATCCCTGACCCATTTGTTTCATTATAAGTAAAAATAAAAAAAAATAAAAAATAATTAGTGAGTGTCCGGGTCTACACCCCAAATCCGTCTTGACCCGGACACTTACTTAAATAATGTAATAACATGCAAACTAACCTCTCCCGTCGGGTTTAGGACAGTGTTTTATACCGTCTGATGTCTTTGAACTTGTCAAAGACTGCAATATATTTTGTGGGAAGGGAGAGGGGTCAATGCATAGTATGCCTCTCTTTAAAGTAAACATACGATATGACACCAGAAGGAGACATAAACCGCGTAATTCTGGGGGGGGGGGGAATATTAACGTATGGACAGTGGGAGTTACAGCCAGTGCGAATCGCGGCCATAGTGTAATAAACTGATGTGTCCGAGTCTAAACGGATATACATATATAGCATGTATTTTTTTATATATACATTTAATGTAACTTCAAACCATGCGCTGTGAAATTATGCGCTGTATTTATTAAATGATGCGCTATAAAATTCTGAACACATACATGTCAAAACTAAAACAATATGACAATTATGACGAAAATTACATGTCTAAGTTAGACGCACATTTTATTTCTTTGAAAAACTGTAGGGTAGTAATCCTGTAAAATGAGATAGTAAATGTTGAAATCCTCTCTCTAATGACGTCAAGAACAAATGATTATTGTTGCAGATTAATGTAGAAATTATTTAATTTGAAGATTGGTGCAAAGTGTCCGGGTTTAGACCCCCTGTCCGGGTCTAGACGGTTTTACGGTATCAGTTTTGTCATTTAGTTTTGTTATTAGTTATGTTAAAATTTAAAAAAAAATTAGTTTAAATCGATTCTTATGCCAAGTACAAATATAATTATAATAATTTATTATGATACCCACAAATTTTAAAATTAAAAATTAAATTCTTTTCAAAAAAAAAATCAAGAATAGTTTTTTGAATAACAATTTGGGCCAAGTAAAATCAAAATTATTATTCAAAAAATTTATTTTGATTTTTTTTTAAAAGAATTTAATTTCTAATTTTAAAATTTGTGGTTATCATAATTACTATAATTATATTTGTACTTGGCATAAGAATCGATTTCAACTATTTTTTTTTTTTTTAAATATTAAAATACTAATACTAAATGCAGTTGTGTAATTATTATAAAATGTCAGTCTTTCTATTTTTAATTTTTTTTTTTGCTTATTTATTTATTTGACGTAAGCTATGTTGCAAACCAATATTCAGCTGACAAAGTACTTGCCTCCATTTTTGCAGATACCTTCAGATATCTGTTTTAGTCGTTGTGATATCCTAATTATTTTATGATAAATAAAATTTTCAGATTTATATAAGAGATAAGATAACTGTACCTATACTCATTTAAATTTAATCATTTTATTTTATTGCTTCGTACTCTAATCATATGTGAAGGCTTATTACACAAATTTAAATTTTATAGATATTTATCGAACTAATTTTATTGTGAACTCAAATAAAAGCATGTAAGTAAGCAATAAATATAATTAATAAAGTAAAAAACTTTTTTAAACATGCTGTATTTTATTATTCAGTATTAAAATTATTGTTCATTGTACAATTTTATTTTAATCTTTTTGTTAATAATTTATTTAACCCAGTTACATCTTCATTATTTGATTAGTTATACCTATTAGGAATTCAAACAATCATTCGCAAATTACATTAACTATTTAAAAATCTTAAGCCCAAGCCCAAAATTTAATTTGTTAAAAAAAATAATCATTAATAATTATCGTTTCATTACCTAATTTAAAATTTATTGTCTTAATGATAATCATTATAATCCACGATTTCATATTAGGGCGATTCTCGCGTAACACAGTGACATTTTTGCAAAGAAACATTTTTATTAAAAACTTTTATTTAACTTCGTATGTTAGTATGATTGTTTAGATCAAATCTTGGAATCAAAATTTAGACAAGTTCTAATTGAGCCAGAGGTTTCAAATTTTGCATACGTGTATAACTTGTTTCTTCATATCTCTTTCCTAAATTCCCTCAAAACTAGAATTGCTGATTTTTAGTCTTATGTAAATTTTTGACACTTCGAACTGTCAAATATTGTTCCATGATTTTATATTACAATTTGTAATCTCCATAGTTATGTTTGATTAGGGTAAAAGTCGATTCTCTCCTCAATGGTGTAAAATAACCGATTAAAATATAAGTAAAAAAATTACTTCTGGAATTAATTTTTTTTTAAATTAATTTTGATCAAACTAAAAAGTATAAAATAAATTAAATTAAAAAAATTTAAGAAAAGCTTTTATTTAAAAATTAGGCTAAAAAGTATATAATAACTTTTAAGTAAAGTTTGAACCAATATGCAATATAATTTATAAAAGCTTGAGGCGTTTAATTAAGTTAGGTATTTATTGAGAAGTAAAGTAAAGAAGCTACTTACATATAAAACTAGCATTTACTCACGGCTTCACCCGCGTTGCAATAGAAGGTCTAAGCTGGTTTTAGGACACTCTACGTCGTCAAAAGTATGGGCACATTTTAGCCCAAGGGGTGCCAGTAGTTACTTTTGGAGAGAATGAAAACCTCCTCCCTTCCTCCCGATTTTTTGAGCGACCCCGGGAGGAGGTAGCGCTACCGGGGTGGTTCTAGAAACCTTCGGTGGTGGCTGGAGTAAAGTAAATGGAAATTTTTTTCTAACCTAACTAAACCCAACGGAAGTTGACTGGTTAAGTCGTTGAAGCGTAAAAGCAAGTCAAACAAACAAACAAACAAACAAATCAACAAACTCAATTTCGCATTTATAAACGTTAAACAATGAATTTTTAACAACTTTAAAATCACCAGCATGCCATACCGTATCAGTTTCCACATTTCTAATTGTAAAAACGACAGACTTTCATTTTAAGTTTCTTCCCCTATTTCAACCTCCTAAGCCCTGAGGGATGAATTTTTAAAAGCACTGGAACTTCTGTGTTCAAACCAGTAACCTAAAACCAATTTCCATATTTCTAACTCAAAAAGTTACAGATTTCTATGAAAATGTTCATCCCCTATTTTACCCCCTTAGGGTGTGAATTTCCAAATATCCTTCCTTAGTGCTCACCTACGTTATATAAGAGACCCCTGTTCAAAATTTCACGTTTCTAGGGCCAGCCGTTTGGGCTGTGCGTTGATCGATCAGTCGGTCAATCAGTCAGTGAGGCAGTCAGTCAGTTAGTCAGTTTTTGATTATATATATATATATATATATATATATATATATATATATATATATATATATATATATATATAATATATGTAGATGGAACTATTTAATGATAACGCCTCAAGATTTTATAAATTATATTGCTACAAACTTTACTCAAAAATTACTTTATACTTTTTAGCCAAATTTTTAAATGAATGCTTTTCTTAAAAAATATTTTTTTAATTTAATTTATTTTTCAAAACACTATTAATAATTTAAGCAATACAAAATGTTTATAATAGGGGAATTCTACCTAAAATAGGATACTTAACGTTTAGAAATGTATACCAATTTTAGTAAAGCAAATAGAGGTGAATTAAAAATCGCAAAATAATAACTGAATATTCATTTATCAAATCTAAAAAAAAAAATAAAAATAAAAATAAACAAAATAGTTATAGGTTTACTCAAAAGAACATATTTTGTAAGGTGATGTTTTTTCCCATTTTAACAATATGGTTGTGGTAAAATAGGAAATGCTATATTTCTAAAACAGGATAGCATTTATACATATATTTTTCATATTTTGGAAACAAATATTTTTACACTCTCAGACAGCAAATTTTGTACTCAAAATTAAATTAAATACTTGAATCGTACAAAATATACATTAAGCACTATAGAAAATATCACAAGTAAGAGATCATAATCACTATCGACGTCTGTACGTATATCGTGAACCCATTTATTACATGATGTACAAGAGATATAGTCTGTAGAATCTATTGTGTCTAGAGAGAGAGCGAGTTACGTTAGTTTATGTACCTTATGACAATAATTGGTGTTTTAGTTGTCAAAATAGTCTACCATTTGTATGTTTCATCATAATTCCTCATGACCGTCAACGCGCTAAAGAATAGAAATATCAAATTTAAAATTTCACTTTAGAAAAGTGTAATTGTAAATTGAAGATCTGTTTCAATTTAAACTTAACAAAATACTTATTTTTCAGAGTCATGTCACATTGTCTAAAATTTTTCACTCTACTCTTGTGTTTGTGTATCTTTGTGAATTTTGGAAACAGTGGAAAGATATTGGGAGTGTTTCCAACGATTGGAAAAAGTCATTCTATCTTAGGAACTGCATTGATGAAAAGCCTAGCCAAAAGAGGGCATGATGTAACAATGATAACATATTTCCCTGAAAATAAAAAGATGAGTAATTACAGGGAAATTCCTATTGAAAGCGATCTAAAAAGTGCATTCTATGGTTAGTAACATTTCTTTATCAACTCAAACTTTTGCCTCACATATATAGCACAAACAATTAATTGTTATTATTTTTTCTTTTAGCGGGCATGAGCAACAATACGTTTGATTTAGGAAAAAATTTTGGATTTCAGGCGATATTTAATTTTTTAAAAAAACCTACAATTATTACTGAGATGATATTAAGCGAAAACAATGTACAAGAACTATTAAAGTCGAAAGAACATTTTGATGTAGTCATAGCTGTTGCCTTTTTCTCGGAGGCTCAATATGCAATAGCAAATCATTTCAATGCTCCATTAATAGTATTCAGTGTAATAGGAGCTTCATCAATGGTAAATGACTTGGTTGGAAATCCGTCACCATATGCATACGTACCTGATATCATTTTTTCAACCATAGAAAAAATGACATTTTTCCAACGAGTAAAAAATACTCTAGCTCACACAATTGGAGATTTATGTAGACATTTTATACATTATCCAAACCAGGAAAAAATCCGACAAAAATATTTTCCTAATTTACCATCGCTTTACGAAATTATGTACAATACGTCACTAGTTCTAGTTAATTCGCATGTTAGTATTGAATCACCAAAACCTTTAGCACCTAATATGATTGAAATTGGTGGTTTTCACGTATTAGATCCAAAACCTTTACCTTCTGACTTACAAAAATTCTTGGATGATGCAAAAGATGGTGCAATTTACTTTAGTTTAGGATCAAATGTACAAAGCAAAGATATGTCGACCGAAATGAGAAATGCTATTGTTGAAGTATTATCTAAATTAAAACAAAAAGTTCTATGGAAATGGGAAGATGATGTTTTACCTGGAAAACCAGAAAATATTAAAACAAGCAAATGGTTTCCTCAGAGTGATATATTAGGTATGTACGAGTATACATAAGATACACTGAGAAAGGAAACAGAAAAGGAAATATTTTAGAATTTGAAATGGTTATAATTTATGACTACTTGATTTAAACTTCTCTGAGGGAACTTCAAAATGTAATATTGTCCAGGATTTAAAGTTATCAATAAAATAATAATAAAATAATATCAATGTTTCCATAAACCATAATTATTATTTTCAAAAATATTTCCTTTCCTGTTAATAAGCTGTTCAGTACATAATTTAAACAATACCTATTTATTATAAACTGAAAAATTTTTACAGCACATCCAAACGTGAAATTATTTATTACACATGGTGGATGGGGTGGAACTACTGAAGCAGTTGTTAGAGGGGTGCCCTTCATTGGAATACCGGTTTTTGGAGATCAGGAGCGAAATCTGGCGATTGCCCAACAAAATGGCATTGGAATATCGTTGTCACTAAATAATATTACAGTTCAGTCTTTCTCATGGGCAATAAATGAAGTGTTGAACAATCCAATGTAAGTAAAATTAAGATTTGTGGTGAGTTATACATATCTATAGTCTGTTTACAATAAAAAATAAAAATAAGATATTTCTTGAAACCACCGACATCTTTAAGGTACCGTACGTAGAAGGTCAGTCAAAAATCAGCTCCTATAGTGAAACACTAATGTCCGTCCGTCCGTCCGTATGTCATTGTCGTGGATCAAAATCGTTTTCATGCGTATTCTTTCCGAAGATACTCAAAAGTGTCACCATCAATAAATTTTTACCAATTTTTTTTCCTAAAAAAAATTTTCACATATTATTCTACTTCTCTTCAACTTTCCAGCTTTAATTTTAATCCCAAATGATATTCATTTTTTGCTTTAAATACCAAAACTCTCATCTAAGTAGATAAATAACATATGTGCAATTATTAATCTTTTATTAAAAGAGTTAAAATGTCTTACAATTAATATTATAAATGTTTTATCTACAGGTATAAAGAAAATATGAAAGAAAAGTCGAATGTTTTCAAAGATCGTGAAATAAAACCAATGGATCGTGCCATATATTGGATAGAGTACGTAATGCGGCATAAAGGAGCCAAACATTTACGATCACCGGCACTTGATTTGAACCGAGCTCAACTGTTATTGTTGGATGTCATTGCATTCTTGTTAGCAGTTCTTGTAATTGTATTACTCATATTGTACTTTATAATTAAAATAAGTTATCGATTAGTTGTAGCAATTTATAAAAGAATTGTAACGAAAAAAGTTTGCAGAAACAATTTAAAACTTAAAAAACAAGAATAACAATTTTTAACATTTTTTTTATTAATGTTTTAAATAATGAACCACTAACTACCAGTGTTCTATCTAGGGTGTACGCTTGTGGGCGGGCACAGTGTTTAAAAATTGGCGCACAAAGATAATAATACCTTAACGCACAGTAATATTCAAATTCAAATTCTATCTATGTAAGACTAATATCGTAGTTGTATAGCTTCTTTTTAAAATGTACAGTTTCTTTTAAAAAAAATTGTCCAATATTATTATATTCTTATTACCGACTTTATAAATAACTAGCTGTTACCCGCGACTTCGCTGGCGTGAATTTCGTAATTTAGTAAAGGTAATTCCTAGTGGGTAGTTCGCTGAAATTTTTGCCCCTATTTTCATATCGTAAGCTTTGATAAGCTTTATTTATTGAGAATTACCTTTGGCTAGTTATCTAGGAACAACTGGAAATTTTCAAAAACTAATTTGTCATTTCTTCAAACATACTTATAACATAGACTAAAAATTTAAAGTAAGCCTATCAAGCAGATGTTAACGAATTTGGTATAGAAGTAAAATACCAAAAAAGTATGTTGACTTAAAATACTCAAATATTATATATTTTTAAAATAGCTGATATTTGTAAACTTTAAATAAGTATCCTCCCTTATCCTATTGGAAAATTTAAATCCCCCTAAGTCTGCTTGGATTAAGCTTGAATATTTTCTAAAATAACTCAATCATTGTTGGAGACGCCAGAACAGTAGGCATTAAAAATGTAAACTTTAACCTCCCTCAATTTTTTTGCCTTTATTCCCTATTTTACTCTTTACAGGATTAATTTTCAAAAAGTGTTGAAACATGTATTCATTAATTTATTTTTGACAACTATGCCCTCCAGTTTCATTCGTGTAAAATTATGCTAACTGTGTGAAATAAGCTACTTTAAATTAGTTATTCCGAAACAAACCAGCAGGGCCGCGCCAAGCGGGGGTGTTAGGGGTGCCTAGTACCCCGGCGGCAGGCTTTGGGGGCGGCAAATAAAATATAAAATTATTACTATTTTTATGTGGTAATTTTGATGACACTTAAATGTTACCCGCATTTTGCTTAAATACTTGTCTATTATGATTGTTGTGACCCGTCGGTAATCCGATTATTCCGATTGTTGACCAGCGACAACAATCATTTGCGCGGTAATCGGCGAGATTAAACGGGATCGGGATCGAACATGCTCTTGCACGCTTTAATTTTATAAAAACCGTCGTTGAATTCTACACATAAAACATTTATCAATCTTGCATTTCATTAAAGTAAGTATTATAGTAAGTAAACTGGTAGCCGCCGGGAGGCATATATTTTATTATCAAAAATGTATTACAAATAAGTTTGGCGTTTTAGGGGCGGCAATTTTTGTCTTGCACCCCAGCGCAAATGTCCCTTGGCGCGGCCCTGCAAACCAGACAAATTTAATTCAAAATTAGTTTTTTAAAGTGCTTCGCTTCGCTCACCAAACAGTTTCAAATTCTATAAAAAGTTAATTCCATGTAATGCTTCGCTCCGCTCGGCAAACGATTCGAAAACAACCATATTAATATATTTAATTTTCAGACTTTGAAATCCTTTCATAAATTCCCATATTTATGGTTTTAGAATTAATTGAATTTTGGATTCTTTTCGAGATCCAAAAACCCTGGTGGATTTTTCAAAATTACGTTTAGTTCCTTCGTATTTAGGCTTTACTACAATCCTTTTCTAAAGTGAAATTTTAATAAAAGAGTTCTGAAGTTAATGTTTAAATTTTTGAATATTATTTTTATCGTAACCTAGGTAATCTATTGTTTTTTCTTTCTTTTGTTTCCGTTTATTATTACATGAATAATTTTGATAGGTATATAAACTTTTGTCGTGAATATATCAACCTCCATAAAGAATATCGTGAAGATTCTGACTGGAGATGTTGAGATGATGAAGCATCTAAGAAATAAATTTACAATGTTTCACTAAAATCTGTCCAGTGGTTTTTGTCTCAACCGTACCCATGGAAAACCTAACCTACCATTTTATTATATAAATTTGATGTAACTTCCAAAATATCAGTTTTAGGTATAAAAATATCTGATATTATTAGATAGAGTTTACATTTTTTTACATAGTTATAATAAAAAATATAGGTGGTTCATTTAAAAAAAAGTTTTTCACAATAAACAAAAAAATATTTAAAAATGCTTTATGTGACCACCCTGTATCATGTCAAGGAAGCTGAAATGCCACTGTCAGATAGAATATTAATAACAATTTCCAGTGATTTCAAATTTGTTGTTAAAAACACTAAAAATAGGAAAGTTGGTGTCAACTTCCGGTATAACCGGAAGTGGCAATAAGTTAGAAATATTTTAATTAAAATCTTCATATTTGGAAATTTCCAAAAACCATATTTTCAAAAATCTACTTTATTTAGAAGACCATAAACTTTTAATGGAGATTCTTTTTGAATCACCTGTACATAACCATTTGGAAGATCACATTAAAATGTGGTCGAGATGGATCGGGAGGTTAATATCTACATTCCCTGTAAATTTCAACTCAATAGCTTCAGTAGTTTTTGAGTTAAATCGGTTCGTACAAACAGACAGACAGGCACACAAAATTTTTTTTTTTTTAAAGTTATATTTGCTATATATATCAAATTTGCTAACTGAAAAACATATTAATACCTAAAAATTCGAAAACCACAGACAGACCCTTCTATTTTATTTATAGGTATTGCTTACCTGATAGTTAAATTTTTAGTCGAATTTTCTCCGAAAAATTAGACTTATACAGTCTATACGATAAGAGCTGCGAGAGGCGAGAGTAGGGGCGCTATCCGTTTTCGGACCCGTAGAACACGAATATGTAGAAAAAAAAAATGTCTGATATATATATATATATATATATATATATATATATATATATATATATATATATATATATATATATATATATATTTTCCCGCCACCTTTTAATTTGTGTAGGGCCCCCCTATGGAAGTTAAGAGATGAAATTTGGTAAATGGGGCTCATTTTCGAGGCACCTCATACTATCAAAGTGGGGTCAAATTTTGGGCAAATTTTTTTTCTGACCCGACCTTTAAGGGGGTGGTGGGGGGCGGAAAATCAATAAAACTTTTCCAAACCGGTTTTAAATAATGTTTCGGTCAATTATCTACAACATATCCAAAATTCAGCTTCCTAGGATGATATGGTGGGAGTAGAGGGGGGAAAAACGATTTTCGCTGGATCTAACAGGCCCCCAGCCCCCCAGAATTAACGTAGAGGGTTGAAATTTGGTGTGTTGATAAAGTTCGTACCTAGGTTGTGCTTTTTGGAGGTTTTAATATTTTACCCCCACCCCCCTCATTTTTAAGCTACAATTTCATGCATTTTCGACGTTTTCGAAGTTTGTACCACTCGCACAGGTCACCCGAATAAACCTAGAGGGCTGAAATTTTGTATTCGGATTGAGTTAGTATCAAGGGGGTGCCTTTTGGGGGTCTCGACTTTTAACCCCTACCCCCACCATTTTTATACCCAAAAGAACATGATTTTTCTTGTTTTTTAACAGTTTCGTTCGGGTCAAAATCTCCCCAAATAAACCTAGAGGGCTGAAATTTGGTGTACAGGTTAAGCTAATAGCCAGACACTGTTTTTTGGAGGTTTCAACTTTTAACCCTTACCCCCACGATTTTTACGCCAATATTTCCTTAATTTTTTTGCTTGTTTTCTAACACGTCTAGAGACTCCATAAGGAAACCTAGAGGGCTAAAATTTTGTACGTGTATTCAGTTAGTATCCAGCTAGTACCTTGTAGGGAGTCCGCATCACTTTTCCCCCCACTTCTCCCATTTTTACATCGGAATTGAATGCTATTGTTAAATGTGTTTTAAAAGCATTATGTTTATTCTAAATACAAGTAGGCGAATAGTAATTTTAAAAAATTTAAAAAAAAGTGAATACAATTTTTTAACAAATGAAATACATACATATTAAGTAATTTGCAAATGTTATTAAAGTCACTGTTTATTTATTTATTTAATTATTATTTAGGAATTTTGGATTTTTATTATTTATAAAATAGAAATTTTGGATTTCTTTGGAAAGAAAAAATATCTTCATAAAAGCCTTCCAGTTTACTATTTAAGTTCCTTTTTTAATATTTAAAAGTAAACACAAAGGCAATTGGCGGATAAGCATGGATAGAAATGCCCTCGTACGAATTGTGTTGGCTTTTTCCCTGTTAACTTCTATCGGCACAAAATTGAAATTTACTGAGATTCAGCCCTTAAAAACTTAAAATCTTTTTATAAAGCCCCGATCAACCGGACACTCATTATCAGTTTTAAAACCACCAAAATTACAAATCGCTTGTGGACTTTCAATTATATTTCGCTTGTAGACACTCAATACCGAAGAAATAATTTTTTATTTTTTATTTTTTTTATTTTTTATTTTTTATTTTTTTTTTTTGAAAGAAAAAATATCTTTATAAAGGCCTTCCAGTTTACTATTTAAGGTCCTTTTTTAATATTTAAAACTAAAACATAAAGGCAATTAGCGGATAAACATGGGCAGGAATGCCCTCGTACGAATTGTGTTGGTTTTTGTTCTGCTACCTGTTTTCGGCACAAAATTGAAATTTACTGAGATACAGCCCTTAAATACTTAAAACCTTTTTTTAAAGCCTCGATCAGCCGAACACTCATGACCAGTTTTGAAACCAACAAAATGACAATTCGGTTGTAGACTTTCAATCACATTTCGCTTGTAAACATTCAATACCGAAGATGAAGGGGAAAATTCGATTACCGTGATGGGGCCCCGCTGCTCACGGCGTTTTTTTGTCTTTTAGCGAATTTACAAAACTGGAAATTCAGCTATTACAGCTGGTGTGATGACGCGACCTAAGTCCGGGAAAATAACAGAAATATGTTTTGTGGTCCCTAGAATACGAAAATTATATTCACTAAAATTTATATATATATATATATATATATATATATATATATATATATATATATATATATATATATATAGATATATATATATATATATATATATATATATATATATATATATATATATGTGTGTGTGTATGTGTCGCCACGATAACTTTCGAATGAAACGTTTAATGCTTATGAAATTTCGTATGGAGACTCAATTTTGATCTGGCTTGGCTAAGTTCTTTACCCAAACACATCGGATGCCCAGAAGTAGGTTTTTCGGGCGTTTTTTGTCAAAAAACTAAGTTTTCTGTCAGAATTAAACAACTTTTTAAATTTTTTTTATACCATTGAAAAAATGAGAAAAAATTATATAGGACATGTTTTTGAATTTTTACTTTAAGTAAATTAATTCCAGAGAAAAATTAAGAAATTTGTTAGAAATGGATTAAAAAATTTCCAAAGGGATATTTGTTGTCTTTTTTTATTATATGGACAAACTATCTCCATTTCAATTTTTAAAATGGTACATTTTCAAATAGGAAGATTTTTTTAAGAAAGGCAATCGGCGATATACATGTGTCTCACTTAATCATATGAAATCCTTATTTAGTTTTGTCTTAAGTGGTTTTTTTTAAAAACCACTGGATACTATGGCAATACGTCATGACAATTTGAAATTAATAATGTCGGCCTTTCCACAATATATTTCATTAGAATTAGACGCAAGACATGAGGCGTAAATAATGTTCCAAAATGTTTTCTAATTTAATTGATTTTATCTTAAATATCAGTAAAATTTGCTGAAAACATAACATCCATTTAAATTTCTTTTTTATTATTAAGTTAAAAAAGTATTCAACATTTTAATTTACATTTTTGATTGTGTAAAAGGCCACATTACGTATTTTGACATATAAATAACAAAAATATCCTAGGTAGTATGATTTTCAATTATTTTAAAAAAAATTTTATAATATTAAATAGTACGGTGCAGCTATTCAAAAAAACGGCCTAACCTCAACATCCAAAGTAACAGTTTCACTCCAACTCCAAATTGTTCTATACAGTCAGAAACTATGGGGTTTAGCGTAAAAAGTATCATATACAAAAATAATCTACATTAAATTGCGAACAAAAATGGTCCTGTGCATAATCTTGCTAAATTGAACAGTTTCGGAGTTACGGAGGGTATAAAAGTAGCAATTTTTAGTATTTTTAGCCACTGCTGCACCTATCACCAGATGTAGCAGTGGCTGAATAAGAAGAAGAATCCGCTCGAATGGGGGTGAAACAAGATTGACGAACACCTGAGACCAATTACAACAGCACGTCCTGCAGCTCCCGAGGAATTACTTTCCCTCATAGTGTGCGCTTGCAAAGACGAATGCATCGGTAACTGCGAATGCAGAAAGAGTGGTCTAAACTACTCAAGCACATGCGGTAATTGCTCAGGGCTAGGATGTGATAACAGGGATACCAACATTATAGACGTAGATTTAAAAGAGGAGGGCGCTATGTTTGAAGAGGACAAATCGCAATTTCCTTTTACAAAACACTATCCTGTATAAAAAAAAATTAGTTTCCTTAGTGATAATGTATCATATTTTTCCAGAAAATTTAAAAATGCTAAAAATTGCTACTTTTCACCCTCCATAACTCTAGAACTCTTCACTTCAGCAAGATTATGCATAGGACTATTTTTGTTTGAAATTTAATGTAGATTATTTTTGTATAGGCACTTTTTGCGTTAAACTGCATAGTTTTCGAAATATTTAAAAAAAACTGCCGAAAACCGTTAATTTGCCTACTTCTGCCCTCCTCCCCCAAAACCCGACGCTCAAAATGGTGTAACTTTTTACCAATTAATATGTGGACTGTATAGAACAATTTGGAGTTGGAGTGAAACTGTTACTTTGGATGTTGAGGTCTGAGTCTAATTGCACCGTATTAAAATTTTTCAATAAAAATTTATAAAATAATATTACATTTAGATTGCATTTAAATATTTATTAATTATGTAAATAAATTTAATATGTAAATAAATCATTTATACCAATTAAATTTAAAATATGAACTTTCCCAGAAATTTGAAAATTTGAATTTTTTGTTCATTTATACGGTTTAGATTTTATAATACCCATGTTTCTGTCAAAATTCGTAATGACTGATTCTCTGATTAACAGTTCTGAATTTGAATCGCTTCACAAAAATTTAAAGTGGAAACTTAAAATAAATTGAAAAACTGAAACTGATTGTAATTGAACTGTAATTGAAAAATAGCTTTTTCACATGCTTCCTCTATTTTCCTACATTTTTTCATAGTGACAATATCTTTGGTGGGAACGTTCTTCGTTTTCATGATTAACATCTCTCTATTTTTAGGGATAAAATCTAAACGAAAGTGGAAAAATTTATTTTCAAATATAAAGAAGAGAATATTATATATAAATAATGAAAGAATTTTGTATATGCGATCCTAAAGTTCCCTGTAAAGTTACCTGTAAAAGATCAAACTGTTTGTCAAATTTTACGTGTTTGTCAAATTATTTGATAGCATACAGCTTTGTTTGACGTGTTTGGGAACAATTTACTTGTTTAACGTGTTTGATGAAAACCTTGATTGATCAACTTGTTTGACGTGTTTGACCAACAAGTTTGAAGGTGAGCAGCAGTGTTTGTTGTGTTTGTCAAACAAGCTCTATTATATTACCATATCCAACATCTAAGCCTTTAGCTTTAAACTGCCCCGAAATGAATAGCAAATTTGACAAAATTTTGCAAATCTCTGTACGAGCAACCTTTTTTCCGTAATTTTCATTATTTATTCTATGTTTGGCCAAGTTTTATCTAATAAAATTATTTTATGGGGACCACCAGTGTGACAAACTACGGGCAAGTTTGTAAAATTTGTTTGAGTTTTGATTTGATCGTTTAAGCTATTGTTTGATGAAAACGTGAAGTTTGACAGACAAATTTGTCAAACAAATTTGATCATTTACAGGATGCTTGAAACTCAGCTTCAACGAAAATAGATTCAAATTTTATGTAATTTCGCTTACCTAATTATAATGAAGGTACTTTGAAAATTTATTATTTTTCTAAATCCTATAACCCTAAAAATATTTCATTTTTACTTAACCACTAAAATATTACAGATTTCATAAATTTATATTTTCAGAATTTATTCATTTCACAGAAAATCCTAAATTATTAAAAAGTTAAATAATTAATAACAATAAAAAAATAAATTAAAAAAAGAAAGAATTTATTTATATTTGAATTTTTATAAACACATGTATTAAATATTTTATATCCATTTTAACTAAATTGTCTAATTTTTCACATACATTGTTAATTATTTGTCACGGCTTTAACTCCGTTGTCCCGGTGTCGGGACATCCATTTGTCCCGCTTTTTCAAACTAATTATTTCTTATTTTCATCACCTTAAACCTACTCGTAAGTATACAATTTTTCGTTTTAAATAACGAATAGCACAATACACTTCACTAAGTATTATACTGAAAGATCAACTAGGTAGGTTTTTTTTTCTGGAACCCACAAAGAACTTTTTCATGACCGTAAAACAGTTTTCGGGACTGGTGGTATCATCAAAATAAGGTTGAGATTGATATTTCATAACTGAATTCCATGTCAAAATGTTAAACCGTATGCAAAAAACATATTCACAACAAGTCAAAATATTTTACACCTAAATATATATAAAAAAAATTAATTATATATTAAATTTTCTTAGTTTTTTTTGATTTTACCTTAGCATAGCAATAAAAATAACCACAATATTTACTTTTCTTAACTTTTTAATCATATATTACCTACATAAATAAATTATTGTACACTAGCGGAAATAATTAAAGGATCAAAAAAAAATTCCAAATTTTTAGTGATTTTTCGAATGGCTGTATCTTCGTGAAAAATGGTCGTATCGGAGTCGTAAGTAAAGCAATTTAAAGCTGGAAGTTTCTAGTTTTCAGACCTTGCGATAAAAAAATTTTCAAGGAAACGTGTATCGCTCAATCCTAGTAAGTACACTGAAAAAAAAATTTCCGAAATTTTTTCGGTTTTTTTTTTTTGGTCCACGGACTTGGCAAAAAATTTTCCGACTTAACCACCATATGCACCGGATAACTTGTTCATTCAGCTTTAATTTGCTTTTTTTAGACCTTTATACGACTACTTCCCGCTGAGATATCGGACTTTGAATGGAAAATGATCGTTTCACCTTTGACCATCGATATCTCAGCAACCAATGATCACACAGAAAATTGAAGATGTGTTTCGAAAACTCGAATAAATTCTCTACAAGGATTAGCCACTGTTTTTTCAAAAAAAAAATTTTTGCATACTCTACATAAATTTGAAAAATTAAGAAAAAAAGAGCTTTTGGGGGCTTTTTGGAAAATCAAGCGCTGAATTAAAAATTTCGAGAAAACCATTGATGTTAAGTGTGCCTTTTACAGTTCAATATACCCACAAAAACCTTACCGAGTTTCAATTGAATCCATCCAGCCGTTTTCTTGTTTCATTCGATTGAATTTTTGAAAAAATTAATGGATCATTTTTTTACTCTTAAACTTTCATAATCTTGAACAAAATGAAAAAAAATTTTTCTCAGCTTTTTTCACATTTTTATCAACAACAGTATTTAAATTTATAAAAAAAGAAAATTTCTTAAAAAATTTTCAAAAAAAAAATCCGTAGAATTCGATGAACTATTTTTAAACAGCTGAATCATGTGGGAAGTTCCTCAAAATGGCGACCAAAGAAGGCCAAAAACAGTTTTTTGCATTTTTTAAAAAGACTGAATTTCGTACAAAAAAATGTTTCGTACAAAAGTTGTAGAACTATTTAATTTCAACAGCATGAGGCCAATTTCGTGCAAATTAGTGCATAAACAAATTAGTTATCCCAAAAAAACCGCCAAAAATCGCGATTTTTTCAATTGCTTATACTTTAAACGGATAAAAATATTTTTTTATGAAACTTGGCAACAGTATAGTCCCTGGCAAATAGAAAAGGAACGTTTTTGAAAAATTGCAAAACATTTGGTAATTTTTGCAAAAATCAGTTTTTTTGAAAAAAAGACGTTTTCGCAGGATTTGATTTAACCAGGTTCTGGACCACCTGCAGACACGTTTACGAGCTTCAAATTTTCTTAAAGATTTGTAGTAACGTATGCAATAAATGCGCGCATTATTAAGTTACTCAAAGTACACAAAATAAATGACCGAAAGATTAATGATTTTTATGAATCCAGCAAACTTCGATTATTTTTCATATTTTGAAATTTTATTTTTTTGTTTATGTTTTTAAAAATCATTAGGTTAGAGTTGTAAATACGTTGAAAAGTATTACTCATGATTCTCCAGCTCCATTTTTTGAATAAAGTTTTTTTCTATGGTTAAAGTGAAAAACTTCGTAGGTATTTTTTTTTAGTTTTAAGATTTTGTTATTAAGGGCTTCACGGTTATGCTAGGCATCAGTCCACAAAACCTCGTAAGCGATAGTCCATATTTATGGCGTCCAGAGACATATCAAACAGGTAATAATAAAGGTGGTACCAAGAGAAGTTTTTTCGAGTGCCGGGAAATTTAAAAAATACACTTACCAAAATTTTAAACTTGAACTGTCGATTTTCAAGCCAGATTCTTTGTTGTTCCAATAAATATGTAATCTGTGAATTTTAAAACATTCGATACAAGTATACACGTATATGTATAGTACGTAGGTATATGTTGCTTTCATACATACAATTTATCAAATGTTATCCGTGTTTCATTTGCACTTTTCAGGCCAGATTCTTTATTGTCCCAATAAAAAATCTGGCCTGCAAATGAACTTTATCTTAACAAAATAAGGCTGGAAATCGAAATTTGGTGGATTAGTGCCTTACGAGGCCATTCTGAAACTCTTAAGAGTAAAAACTCAAAACTGGAAAAAATTGACTTATGAGGTTTTTCACTTTAGCCATTGAAAATAACTTTATCTCAATAAATGGGGCTGGAGAATCATAAGTAATACTTTTCAACCTATTTACAGCTCTAACCTAATGATTTTTAAAAACATAATCAAAAAAATAAAATTTCAAAATATGAAAAATAATCGAAGTTTGCTGGATTCATAAAAATCGTTGATCTTTCGGTCATTTATTTTGTATACTTTGAATAACTTAATAATACGCGCACTTATTGCATACGTTACTACAAATCTGTAAGAAAATTTTAAGCCCGTAAACGTGTCTGCAGGTGGTCCAGAACCTGGTTAAATCAAATTCTGCGAAAACGTCTTTTTTTCAAAAAAATTGATTTTTGCAAAAATTACCAAATGTTTTGCAATTTTTCAAAAACGTTCCTATTCTACTTGCCAGGAACTATACTTTTGCCAAGTTTCATAAAAAAATATTTTTGTCCCTTTAAAGTATAAGCAATTGAAAAAATCGCGATTTTCGGCGGTTTTTTGGCGATAACTAATTTGTTTATGCACTAATTTTCATGAAATTGGTCTCATGCTGTTGAAATTAAATAGTTCTACAACTTTTGTAAGAAACATTTTTTTGTACGAAATTCAGTCTTTTTAAAAAATGCAAAAAACTGTTTTTGGCCTTCTTTGGTCACCATTTTGAGGAACTTCCCACATGATTCAGCTGTTTAAAAACAGTTCATCGAATTCTACCGATTTTTTCCTATCTTTTCCATATCTTCCCTTCCAGGTACTAATTTTGGCACGTAAAAATTTAATTTGCTTGGACTAAATAGGTAATCTATACATTTAATACAACTATATGAAGACCGTTTCTGTACATGGAATTCTTTTTGAAAATTTTGCTGTCCGTCTGTCTGTCCGTCTGTCTGTCTGTCTGTATGTGTGTATGTGTGTGTGTCTGTTCACGCATCACGTAAAAATTACTGGACGATTTTAATAAAATTTGGGGTGCTGATAACTTATTACCTGGATTAACATCTAATATACTTTTTACTCCGGGAAAATGTCTAATTTCCACAGTAAAATGGAAAAATCATGTTAAGCATATGCATACGATGTTCTATTAAGGTGGCTAGTCCAGAATTCATAACTCCTCCCTCCTTAAGATGGGAGTTCAATTTTGAAACGACTGCATTTTCCAATGGTGGTGCTGTAGGCGCCGTCATATACTGGACCATTTCTGAAATGTTTTCTTGTTTCTTACATTTTCGATATGTGATACATCCTGTGCATGTTGCTATTAAAATTCCAAAGATGATAGCTGTGATACTGATGTGCGTGTAATGTTGTATTTTCATAAGTTGTAAAGTGTCTGTGTTTTCCAAATGTTTTAACTGAAACAAATCTAAATTAATGTTTTTAGAAATGTCAGTAATATTAATTGTATTATAAAGGATTTGTTCCAGGATTATGTTGTTGGTTGAATTGCTTAACGTCCCATATGTTACTTGTTTGATTGTGACGTAGCACAGATTTGTTATGATATGGAGCTTGCCAATAAAATTGGTGATGCTTTTTCCGCAATTATTTGTGACGTTGATTTCATGGTTGGTTATTACAATGATGTGGTTTTCTTCTATTTCTTCAATAAATTCTTCTTCCATGGTACGATGTAAGGTACACTGGGCTGGCATATTTTCCAATATCTTGATTTCGCAGGTGTTGGCTCCCTTTGGTGTTAACTTCACAGGTGGGCAAATATATTCTTGTTCTATTTTGTCGCAAGTCTTTTCGAGGAATTGGAATTTCGAGGAGTGGGTTTTATTTTGAAGGATCAGATTGGTTTTGGGTTTGATTACTTGATGATTTTCTGGGAGTGGACGTATTTTACAGTGTTAAAAGTATCAGTTTTAAATTGAGGGATGACGACTGCAAATATGATGTTAGTTCCGTTGTAATAAGCTTTTAATTTTAATAATTCATATAGGTGTTCGTCGCTTAAAATTTCGATATTCTCTTTCAAATTGGTATTTGAAAGGTTTAATTTAGGCAAATATTTTTGTCACGCTAGTTTAAAATTTAATGTAAAGTAAGTGTGATAAAAGTACATTTAAATTTTTAAGCGATTACATATCATGTACATGTTCAAGTCAGAATTCGAGATCGCTAACGGTCGAAATTTAGGTTTAAAATTTATCTGATATAGGTACTTTTGGAAAATATTATCCTCGATTAAAATAAAGAAATTTACTTATTATCTAAACCAAGCTCGCTCCTCCTGTCAGTTGGGATTTTAACAAGAATTATAAAGTTAAATTTCTGGGTTTAATGTAAACTTAAACACTGTAAGCTGTTAAGTCACTTTATTGAGCTATACTGTGGGCTGGATTATACATAATAATAAAGTTTTTTCCCGTTAAGGACCTACAAAAAATATAAAATATAAAATATCCACTAGACCGGTTTCGACTACTTTTGTAGCCCTCTTCACTTTTATTGTTTTTATTTTTATACTTTTATATTTTTACTTTTATTTTTAACGAAAGAAAATATTTTTCCTAATCCTTTATTTTATTTTATTATATTATTATTATATTTCTAGTTTTCATATTTATTATATTTCTAATTTTTTGTATTTACAGCATATATTTCTGGTTTTTAAATGTATTATATTTCTGGTTTTTATATTTATTATATTTTATGCTACTGAAGAGGGTTACCTAAAACCGGTCGAAACCGGGCTACCTAAAACTAGTGATGCGACTCGAGTGATGTTGACTCGAGTGACTCGAATGTATTTGTCAAACTCGTGCTCGAGTGAAAAAAAATTTTTTACTCGAGTGCAATTGCACTCAAGTTGCCCGAGTCAACTCGGCACACCGAGTAGACTCGGTTAGGGCCAGATGTTACTCCATTAATTACAAAGAGACGGGTTGAAACTTGCACTTGGTACGAATACAATAAATAGGTATTAGGTCATTTTGAATTTAGCTTTCGTTAATATTACTAGTAAAGTATTGGTGTATAATAATGATGTGCCGATTCGATTATTTTACCAATCGATTAATCGATTATATACTAATAATCGTAATCGATTTATAATCGGTATATTAATCGAGGTATAGTCGATTATACCGATAATTGACTTAAATATAATGATAATCTGATTTTTTCCACTTTTTAGTCAATAAAATTGAAATATTTAAATAGGAAAAATACAACTGAAATATTTAAACAAACAAAAAAAAAATTATTTTTAATTTATGAAAAAAAAAGACTCCTTAAATAATTTACAACTAAATTTAACGTAAATAAACATTATTATTATGTTTTGTTTTCAAGCAGACTTCCAGTAATTCTGTAATAAAAATACAAAATTTAACAATTGAAATTCAAATTTTTACCGTTACCGAATTTTAACAAACAAATTTCAGTTAGCAATATATTGTTAAAAAGAAATGCCTGTATACATAATGTAATAATATATGTTATGTATATGTATGTCTCATATTACTAATTCAATAAAGATATTTAAAAATGCTTAAAAAAATCTTACTCGAGTTGCAGGGAGTAAAATAGTTAACTCGAGTGACTCGAAAACTCGAGTACAATTCGAGTAACGTAGCAAAATTACTCAAATGACTCGAGTCAAAAAATCCTACTCGAGTCGCATCACTACCTAAAACCGGTCTAGTGAACATTTTATATTTTTTGTGGGTCCTTAAGGGGAGAAACGTTATTATTATGTATCTACTGTAAGCTGTGATAATTAATTTAACAAAATTTTTATTTACACAACAATTTCGAAAAGGAAATCTGAAACTAAAATCTATTCAATTTATTGACTAAATTCGATTTCTAAATTTAGCACAATAAAGCGTATCTCTGTAAATATATTATATACTTAATGTATAAAATAGATATTGTAAATAGGTACATGGTTATATGATGGGTATTAACTGCACTCGACATCCTAATCAAAATAAAAAGAAAAACTTCTTGTACAATAAGAGTTATCTGCTCTCTACGTATGTAATATTTTATTGATGAATGAAAAGAAAAACAAACAGTATAGCACAGCACAAAGATATACCAATGCACGAATAAATCTCTAAAGCAGATAGTACGTGAAAAGAAAATTCACAAATGAAACAAAACGAACTAGCACGAACTGAACCGAACGTACACTATCTGAACATATGAAAAACGTTTTTCTTCACATACATTCACAATTATTTCAAACTCTGTTCTAGTCGAATCAGTTCACTGAACGGGGAAAATTAAAACAAAACCTCGCCCTAATTTTAAACAATAAAGCATCTGATTGATTTAATAATAATATATTACCTTAAAAAATGTTTTATGTTCTTAAATTTAATATGATTAAAAATATTTAACATTTTTAACACATTAAAATTACAAAATAAAAAAAGTTCATTAATGTAAATCTAAAAAAATAAATCTAAAAAAAAAATAATATTTTTTTTGTAATTTATAACTGTTTTTAACGTTTTCAGTAAGTATACTAAATTTTCAAAATTAGTAAATATCTTTTGATGTACCTAGTATTAGAAAAACGAGTAGATACATAATTGGAAAATCAGTGCGATTAACAATAATAAAAATGAAGTTATGAGATCCGGATATAATTTACATTCGCCATAAATAGGTCACATGGAAATGAACATATAAATTGGGTCAGTTTTACATCGTAGTACGCTTTTGTTAAAGTTATCATTTCTTTTTATTTATTAATTAATAAATTTCAAAATTATTTTAGACCATTTTATCAACTTCTCTTGTTAAAAGTGTGCAAATCTAGAACCAGTTCGGATTAATGAAAATTACGTTATATACTTTGGTGTATACAAATATTCATTTTAAAATTTATTTGTGACAACAAAAATTTCCATAATACGCACGACGTAAATTTTTATTAACGTGGATCCGATTCATTTCAAACCCATTTTTTGAAATGGGTTTGAAATGATGAAAAATGCTAAAACAAATCTTGTTTTGATTGAACCCAAATCACAGCAGGAGAGATCGTTTACTTTTTGCAAAACGAAAAAAGTTCCTTTGAAAATCAATACATGCGTAGGTATACGAATGTATTATTTTTATGTGTGTACCAGGTGTTACAAATTATTCATTTAGTAAAAATTGAACTACCTACTAAAATTAAATATATTTGTAATAAATTTCATATACGTGATTAACTTACTTTAATTAATTATAATTGTATAAATAGTATTAAGAAAAACTCTTAAAATCAAATTAATGATTTGTTGCTAATAATATAATTTAGCAAGATAATTATGTATTTGATTTGTTAAAAGAGGTTAAATATTATTTTTAAATTGAATTAGTACCTATTTTTGAATTCTTAGTTGAAGTTTTCCGAAATGTACCTAATAAATAATTTGCTGTAAATTATCAAACAATTACATATATTTTAAATTAAATAAGTAATATGGTAATTTACAATATTTCATATAAGGATCGTATTTTAAATTTATTATTCTTAACTCAGAATACGGAAACTCGTAATGTAGAATATACTCTATACCACCAACCACATAAATATGATACACATGTAAATATAATTCTATGCATCAAATTAATGTAGCTTGCGGCTCGTAGAACCTTGTCAATTGCCAAAAATATTTGGAAAAAATAATGAATGGATAACAGGATAGGTAGATGTAGGAAATAAATGGATAGGTAATAAGGAAGTATGGTAATTAAACAAGATAAAAATAATTTACGGCATTAATAAAACCAGAAAATAGCTCGTCATTTGTAATGTGAAGACTTCTCCACATATATTCCACTAAATAAGTTTCAATTTTTGAACTAGACATCCTTCCAATCCTTCGTCTCATGTCCCTCTTAATTTTCGACCAGTTTGACTCTATATTTTGAGTATGAATATTAGGATTAAGAGGGTTCACAAAATTTTCGCTGTGGTTCACCTTCAAGTGCGTAAATCCTAAATTTTCTAGAATATTTGTTTTGTAACCCCTCCAGCAATCCGTGATAATGGTGGTCCCGGGTTCTACAAAATCTAGAATAATATTGGTAAGGGTAGTGCTGTCCCGTTTTTGTACCACCTTTAAAAAATACTTTTTCGTTTCTCTTTCTATCCCACCCACTACCCATTTTGTTTTAATTATACGCCCTCTATTAAATTTTCTTTTCCCGAACGCGCTCTCATCAATTTCTACCGTCCTGTTTACACCGCCTATCTTCGAACTGGTCTCGATTAACCAAACTTCTAAAATATTTCGGAATATATCTAATATTTTTCCAATTGATTGATTTGAAAGTCCTGTTTCCCGTTGTATACTTTTGGTCGGATACTTCAGTATCCAACCAATTAAAACTAAAATGAATTTTTTAATGGGAACCTTTGTTCCATTAAAAAGAGTTCCATTTCTGATTGACTCTTTCTTCAGGCAGTTTCTATTGATACATCTGTGAATGTGATGCCTTTTACCTATAATATAAAATGTTAAGTTAATGTTAATGTTAAATTAAAAGTATATAGTAATAACTGAATTATTAAAAAAAACTAGTGCCTACGATTTTAGACATGTAATTTAAATACACGTGTACACGAAGCACGTGTAATTAATATACACGTGTATATACACGTGTAATTATAAATACACGTGTATTTAAAAAAGAAATTCATTTTCGTTATAAAGTTCAGTTTGAGTTAACGTATTTAGTATTTTCACAATTATACTTGTGTTTGAGTTCGTATAATTTAAATACACGGAATATTAAAAATAAAACTAAAATTTACAAGAGGGTTTTATCATTTTTAAAAGAAGCGCCCGTTGAATCGTTTGCAAACCGTGGTACTAAACTTCAGCCATCACGTCTTCTGAAAAATGCAATCAAGAATGGTAAGGAGTAAATAATGTATTCGTATAGTTTAACAAAAAAGTATTTACTGGTATGAATTATATGAAAGTAAAATGAGAGTACTTTACTAAATAATAAACGGAAAAAAAGGGAATCAATGTAAATAATATAACATAATTGTAACTAATAAATATAAAAAAAAAATATAGTATAAATTGGGTATAATTATTAGGCCACTCATTAAGTATAAGCAAAAAGGAAGAGTTATTTTGAATAAATAGATCATGAAAAAACAATATAATTTTAAACTTAACATAAAATCAAAAAATAAATAAGTAGGTACATTTTTAACAAAATAATTAATTATATCACAAATCAAAAACAATCAATTATACGAATACCTTTTAAATAAAAATTAAATAATTAACATTTTGTATTCAATAAATGTTTATTCTGATGTAAAAAAAAAAACAAGCATATTGACGTTTTCAGGCGATAAAGATGCTCTTTTACAACTAACGATGTTGTCGGCCGTCGAAAAACATTTTTCTGAACTAATTGAAGTTGCAGGAATTGTTAAATATTTTTTTGCAAGGTTGCTAATTACAGGATATTTAGAAAACCTAGTTTTCCACCATTCTTTGGGATCCAATGTGAACTTTAATTGTGGTTCTGCTAAATAGTTTTCAAACTGTTTCATCACATCATTATGATCATGCCTTATCCTCTATACGCTTTGCGTACTCCCAAACCCAGCTTCTTCCTCGTTTTGCCATTATTCGACGCGTAATTATTACGTGTAAAATACGTAAAATAAATGTGAAACACAGTATGTATACACAGAGCGTATGCCTATACCGTGTGAGTAAAGAAAATAAGTACTGAGATACTTTATTATTAGATTAAATTCCGATATAACCAATTAGCTATCACATACTACAGAACCTAACGATAACATTGTACCTATATGCGAGTACACACTAGATAGTAGATACACATAATTATAATAATTGGAATCATTGTCATTTGTCAGAAACAGTACTTATAACACTAGATATTGAACATAATGCCGATAAGCTTATTTATTAGGTTTAATATGATATACCCTGGACAAAAGTAAACATTTAAACGTGGGTTTAATTTTTTCTTTTACTATAACATGCATTTCAATTACATGAACTCAAATATAAGTATAATTGAATATATGTATCTGTTAACCCAAATTCAAATTAATAATAAAAATATATATTTTTTTAATACACGTGTATTTAAATACACGTGTATTTATAATTTCACGTGTATATACACGAGTATTTAAATAGACGTGTATTTATAATTACACGTGTATATACACGTGTATGTTAATTACACGTGTTTCACGTGTAATCAAATACACGTGTAATCGAGACCACTAAAAAAAACTCACCGTTAGATTGAATTCTCTGTATACTCCCACAAGAACTGCAATTTTTCCGCCTCGGAATTAAATGGTGGCTTAATAAAAAATTAATTAAGCCAACTTGATCTAAGTAATTGTTGCACTTTATTAAACTTTGTAAAAACTTCATTTTGTGATATGAATAACTCAGCAATGCTAACACCGCAATAGTTACTATCAAAGTGTCTCGTTTATTAAAATACTTAAATAAGGATATCTACCTGTTGTATAAAAATTGTTGGTTTCCCCGAAATTAGTATAACAGGTGGACACCATCTGTAAATACAAAAACTGGATTTCCCATATTTTAATATGGACTCTAAATATATTATGGTGGGAGCGTTGGGAAGAGTAATTTCACCTGCTCTAATAATTTGAAATAAGGAAAGACAATTGTGTATGTGCTGGTCTCCGAGATCTAAAATAAACTGCCAATGGGAGTGGCACACAGCTTTCTCGTACTCATGGTAGACTTCTATACATTCTTTAATGTGATTTTGTGCTTAAACTGCATATTATCTTAAATTTCGTGTCTTGCTATATTATTAATGTTCTGTTGAATCAAGAATAACTTCAAGACTAGAATGAAGTGAACTTCTTTCTAATTTTAAGTGAATTTCCTTTTTGGAAATACACTTATTACAGCGGGTGCCATGAAAAAACCTGAGCCCGGGACTATGGCAGAAATTTGTTTTAAGGCCTCGAAAAACCGAAAATGAGGTTCACTAAACATGATAATCTGTATAATCAGCTGAAAAAATGAGAAATAAGATTTTTATATACGGTCTATCATCTATCCATTACCACCTCGTAGACAACTATGATAAAAATTATTTTTTAACTAATAACTTTTTCATTATCAATTTTACTTATCAATGGTTCTTACAAAAGTAAAAATAGTATTATCTATTATAAAAAGTAATTACAAAATTTTTGTCAGTCCCACTATTACGGTGATAATTGAAAAATTTCACCAGAGACCAACATATCCTTAGAAAAATTTACTACCTACTCAGAGTGCGCGGTTGAATCATTTCAAGAAGTGGTTTTTAACTCGCTTTTAATACGAATCATGTGACTGGCCTCTCTTTACCATATACTATGTGGTCCATTTAACTCGAATATAATTGACGCCACACGTGAAGAAAACTTATACGAAAATAATATAAAAATTTCTTTAAATAACGGTACTATTTTACTTATTTTATATTATGCATACCTACTAGAAATGAAAATGTCGAATTCCTTTAACGTTAAATGAAAATTTATCGTAATTTTTTCCATCTATACCGGACTTACCCTATGTTTAATTGAAAAATATAGGACCCATTATTTATATAGCGTTTACTTGGCAACTATAGTTTAGAACAGGGGTGGCCAACCCAAATCATTTTGCGGGCCACTTTGGAAGCGCATAATAACTCCGCGGGCCGCATATAAAATTATGTGTTCCCATATATTAACCCTAGGATCATACGTACTCGTCAAAACGACGAACGAATTTCTCTACCTGCTCCAATAATGTGACTTGTCGGTACCTGCTCGCTGTGAAACTTCTGTTATCTAATTTATTTGTTATTATAACACATAAGACATATAAATTTTATTTATAGCTATTGTCGTTTTTTTTTATACTGAAATAGTGTGCGTCAAAAGGACGACGATGTATGATTAACCTATATTTTTTTTTAAAGATTTTGTACTCCACATATAAAAGTTTTCCTAATTTTTCTAAAATTTATTAAAGATATGGATGTTATAATTAATTTATCCAATGATTATGATAATGTGAAAGATCATTACAGCTGTTTGACTTATAAAGACGACATAATACTGAGGTTTGAATATATTGAATCGAAAACTAAAGAATGCGTTTCGAATGACTTAATAAAAGATTAACAATTTATTTTGTGGAAAATATTTTAATTTTTATTATATTTTGAGATCTTATTCGAAAAATTACTAACAAATTTTAGAAAATTTACAAATGTGCCTAATGGGGAAATAACTACATATCTATAGGGATATTTATGACTGCAAAATTTCACATTCTGTAAAGTCACACATGTCCACTGATTCATAATAGTTCATAAATTAATTATTACAATTGATGTATTTATTTATTTTTTAATTTTTATAATGAAAACATGCTTTGATAAAAAGATTAAAAAAATTAATATAGATTTACATTAATAAATTTTTCCAAATCCAATTTTTTTAAATATTTTGTTCGCTTTTGTAGTATTGTTATGTAAAAAAAATGTTTTTTGCAAATAAACTCTAAAACTCCCCGTAAAAAGTCCATTCGTCGAAACGACGCCGATGTATGATTAACTTGACTCGTAGACCAATGTATGATTCTAGGGTTATGTACTTTTTTTTTAATACATTGGTTTTCACTACCCGCTCTCCTTGGTCATTATAAAATAAATATATTTTGTACTAGCTGTACCCGCGACCTCTTTCGCGCGACACATTGGTATAAGCTCAATGAGAAGTATATAAGTGTAGTAATTAGGTATACAGAATGTGCATAGAACAATAATTTTTCCGTAATGCATGCACATGCTCAAAATGGTTTTTCTATTTTCCCGTGGGAATGAGACAATTGGAAAATAGGTTTTTAATGAGAAAATAAAACACAAATTTTAGTGATATATTGTTTAATTAGAACAATTTCAAAACTACACAAAGGAAGGCAGATCTTGTCCATATGATTGCTTGAAAGCATCTCAATCTTAAAATTAAAAAATAATATTACTTACTTACTGACTTACTGACTTACTTACTAAAATACACATGTGTTAACTATTAAGCACCTATGGTCCCTTTTTGTCCATACAAAAAAAGGTCAAAACACAATTTTATAAAAACCACTTGAAAAACACATTTATTTAAAATTATTGTTCCTTATATATACCACACAAATAGAATTTTTGAATAGTGTAAAAGGACATAAAACAGATAATATTTATTATATTTACTAGGGTAATTTTTGCATAGACAAAATGAAATGAAATTCAACACGCCCCCTCAAAAATTAGCCTAGTAAGAAAAGACTTACAAAGAAATATTTTTACTTAAATATATTATTAGTTAATTAATATTAAAAGATACACCTTCCTTGTGTTTTCTCTGGGAATATATTTACATATGGTCCAACATTTGCTGCCAAGGATTAGGAAAACCCAGTAAAACCTAATCAAACCATCTCACTTAAACTTAAATTACAAAAAGGAATTAAAATTAACATTACTCCAAACCCAATCCTTTCCTTAGTTCCAAGAACTTTACTGCTGGTAGAGATTTTGTTAACATATCAGCCAACTGATTACCTGTCGAAATATATTTTAATTTAATTACTTTATTTTCAATTTGTTCACGAGAGAAATGATATTTTATATCAATGTGTTTTGATCTTTTATGACTAGTTGGATTACTAGCAATACTAATGCAACCATTGTTGTCTTCATATATAATTACAGGTTTTAACAACTTTATACCTATACTATTAGCTAAAGATCTCAACCACATTGCCTCTCTAACTGCCTCAAAGAGAGCCATATATTCAGCTTCAGTCGATGAAGCTGCTACAGAAGTTTGTCTTTTTGTATTCCAAGTGATGGTACAACTTTCAAACAATTTAAACAAGTAACCAGTCGTACTTTTTCTGTCATTTGTATCAAAGCCACCCCAGTCTGAATCTACATAGCCACTCAGAAAGTCATTAAAACCGCCTCGAACATACGTTAGTTTTAACTCAGTTGATCCCTTTAGATATCGAAGTACCCTTTTTAAGTTTTTCCAAAGTTCTTTATTATTTTTATTTAAATAACGACTTAAGATGTTTACAGCTGCACTCAAATCAGGTCTAGTGCACAACATAACATACATCAGGCAACCTACCACGTTTCGACAAGGGGCATCATATTTTTCTTCTGAATTTAACGCTACAAAATCTAATTTGCTTTCGAGTGGAGTATTAACAGGTTTACAGTCTGACATATTAAATGTATTTAGGATTGTCTTTATGTATTGATTTTGATCTAAAGTTATTGTATTTTTATTTCTCTGAACTCGAATTCCTAGAAAGAGCTTGATATCTTTCAAATCGGTCATACTGAATTTTCTCATCAGATAATTTTTAAAATTATTCATCATTTCTAAATTTGCAGTAGCTATTACAAGGTCATCTACATAGAGAACTAAATATATATTTTTGGATATATCTCCCTTATCCAATATATATATACATCTATCGACAGCCGAATTCTTGAAACCTTCTTCAATTAAAGACTGTTCAAATGTTTCGAACCAACATCTTGCAGCCTGTTTTAACCCATATATGGCTTTATGTAATTTGCAAACTTGGTTTTTATTACTTTTGACACCATCAGGAACTTTCATATAAATTTCCTCTTTTAATATACCATTTAAGAAGGCTGTCTTTACATCCATGTGATGAATAAGTAAATTAAATTGATTGGCAAAAGCTACTATAAACCTAAAACTAGAAATCCTAGCTACTGGCGCAAAAGTTTCGTCATAATCTATTAGATACTTCTGGCTAAAACCTCTAGCTACCAGTCGAGCCTTATATTTTAATGGGTTTCCAAATTCATCGTTTTTAATTGTAAACACCCATTTACAATCTACAATATTTTTGTTTGGGGGCTTAGATACCAAAGACCATGTCTTATTTATTAGAAGAGAATTAATCTCATCTGCTATAGCTTGTTCCCATTGAGCCCTATCATCTCTACCTTTAATTTCCTCATATGAAGTTGGAATTTTACAAATAAGAGATTGAGCACTTAATAAATAATCATTAAAAATATCACCTTCATTGTAGGAAATAGCGGGACGACCCTTAATTCTTTCACTCCTTCTTGGTTTAAATGACAAACCCCCTTTATGTTTATTATTACTGTGATAATTTTGAGTGTCTTGAGATGCAGTATCTATCTCCATATCTGTTTCAACTACAGATTTACTTGAATCATTATTCAAGCCGACATTTTCAGTGCTAGAGTCAAATTTATCTGATTTACTACCATCAGATTTTATAGATTCAACTACTGATTTTGACAATATGTCAGATGCATCAGTTTCATTTCGGGCGTCTTCACCATTGACCCCTTCAACTACTGATTTTGACAATATGTCAGATGCATCAGTTTCATTTCGGGCGTCTTCAAAGTTGACCCCTTCAGTCTTTGCTGTTGGTCTAGTTTTCACTACTGATTTTGACAATATGTCAGATGCATCAGTTTCATTTCGGGCGTCTTCAAAATTGACCCCTTCAGTCTTTGCTGTTGGTCTAGTTTTCAAAAAACTAGTTTCATCAATTACAACATCTCTAGCTACTGTAAACTTTCCAGCTTCCACATCCCACACTTTATAACCATTTGGTTCATACCCAACCAGTATACCTTTTAGTGATTTTTCATCAAATTTTGATTTTCTGGTTTTATTATGCATATAAACGGTAGAACCAAATACTTTCAAATATTTAAATTGTGGCTTTTTACCATGCCACATTTCGTATGGTGTTTTGGACTGTTTCAAAGCTCTTGTTGGCGTTAAGTTAATTAAATATGTACTAGTTAGAACAGCCTCCCCCCAAAAAGCTTTATCTAAACTAGCTCCAGCAATCATTGCACGAGCTTCTTCGGTAATTGTTCGAACCATACGTTCCGAAACACCATTCAACTGTGGGGTATGTGGAACTGTCAAGTGATACGTAATGCCTTTTTTAACACAATAATTTTTCATCTCATTTGATAGATACTCTCTGCCATTATCACAATACAAATTGACAACTTTCAAATTAAAGTGAGCCTCACTTTTTGCCACAAAATCTTGAAAAACAGTAAAAACTTCAGACTTATAGGCAATCAAATATGTAACACAATAGTGAGTATACTGATCAACAAAAAGAACAAAATAATTTTTATCATTTACTGTAGAAGGAGTGATCGGACCACAAACATCTGAATGAATTATAAATAATGGCCGTTTTACATAGCTTTTATCTTTAATTTTATTAAATGATAATCGTGCTAGTTTACCATTAATACATGACTCACATAAATTATCATCTGGTGAGACATTCTCAATCTGCTCTATATCTTCTATCATCCTTTTATTTTTTTTAATTCTAAAAATTTTAATTTACCAATATGGCCTAAACGCTGATGCCATAATTCATAATTTTCATATTTAGCAGTATTAACTTGAGCATGTTTATCAACCATAAATCTAACACTAATTAAATTATTTAATGACTCACCTGTCATGATGATCTTATTATTTACACTTATTTCAACACCTTTTTGATTGAAAGTAATTACCATACCAGCTTCTTGCATTCTCCTTACTGATAATAAATTATACGGGATGTCCGGACAATACAGCACGTTTTCTAAGATTCCTGGTACACCTAAGTTGCTGATGATATTCAAAGTGCCCTTCTTAGTTATTGTGATGTATTCCCCCTTTTTAGCTATTAAAACTTTTATTGGTGTTTGTAACTCAACGAAATCTTCAACTAGATCTTCTCTGTTGATTATATGGTCAGATGCTCCCGAATCCAAAATAAATTGAATATTCTTGTCATAATTATCTTGAGTACATATTTTATAATCTCCAGTCATGAAAGCAAAACTTGAAATATTATCCTTTGATGATTGCGCAATCTGCACAGTTCGAACATTCTTGTTTTTCTCAAATTTTTGATACTGACTATTTTTCTTATAATAATAGCAATCATTTTTCACATGGCCTTTTCTACCACAGTGATAACACTTCATTTTGTACGAATTTCCCTTATTAGATTTAAAAGATTTTCCTTTATATTGATTCTGACGATTATTCTTGAAACCTTTTTGTTGATTATTGAAATTGTTCACCCTTACTGCATTGTTTTGATTTTCAGCACTAAGCACTTTTGCACTAGTATCACGATTTTCAGCTTTTATTTTTGTTTCGTGATCTAGAAGTCTGGTTTTTACGAAGGCTAAAGTTAAATTATCCTCCGATAACGTTTCAATTGCAGTAATTACTCCATTGTAAGATGACGGAAGTGTCAATAATAAATGAGATACTTTGTCAGCCTCTTCTAGTTTTCCGCCTGCTACTAATAGGTTTGTTACCAGATCATCAAAAATTCTAAAATGTTCCATTAATACCATGTCACCTTGTAACTTGAGTTCTAATAGTCTTTTTCGTAAAGCCAATTGAGTGGCAAGGCTTTTTCTTTCATAGATCGCGTCTAACTTTTGAAAGATTTCTTTTGCGGTACTTCCTGCTTCAGCAAAACCAATAAAAGAATCACTTAAATATTCAATGATAACACTTTTTGCAATACGTTCTGCTTTTATCCATTTTCTGTTTAGTTCAACAGGAGCTTCATTATCAATAACTTTGATCACATTAAGTTCAGTCAACAAAGCACGAATTCTTAGTTTCCACACACTGTACCGATCACCATCAAAGGCTTTAATATTTCTCTTGAACTTTGTATTCTCCATTGTTTGTAATCACGAGATACACCGAACAAAAACAAATAATTGTTTAATCACAAGTACAATTGTGACACAGACACGATTAATGTAAAAATCCTTATTTAACAGAGTACAAAAAAATTTTATAGAACAACACAGAGCAACCTGGGCCCATAACCAATTGGAAAATAGGTTTTTAATGAGAAAATAAAACACAAATTTTAGTGATATATTGTTTAATTAGAACAATTTCAAAACTACACAAAGGAAGGCAGATCTTGTCCATATGATTGCTTGAAAGCATCTCAATCTTAAAATTAAAAAATAATATTACTTACTTACTGACTTACTGACTTACTTACTAAAATACACATGTGTTAACTATTAAGCACCTATGGTCCCTTTTTGTCCATACAAAAAAAGGTCAAAACACAATTTTATAAAAACCACTTGAAAAACACATTTATTTAAAATTATTGTTCCTTATATATACCACACAAATAGAATTTTTGAATAGTGTAAAAGGACATAAAACAGATAATATTTATTATATTTACTAGGGTAATTTTTGCATAGACAAAATGAAATGAAATTCAACAGAGACACTTTTCCGGAGTAAAGAGTATGTTGGATGTTGACCCAGGCAGTAAGTCGTCTCCATACCAAATTTCATCAAAATCCGTTCAATATCTTTTGCGTAATTGTACACATACTCAGAATGGTTTTTCTATTTTCCCGTGGGAATGAGACATTTTCCCGGAATAAAAAGTACCCTAGATGTTGACCCAAGTTATAAGTTATCATCACACCGAATTTCATTAAAATCCATCCAAGAGTTTTTGCGTGATGCGTGAACAGACAGACAGACAAAAATTTTAAAAATCGCTTGTCGCAAAATGTAAAATCATTTTGATATCTACATCGATAACTATTTACAGTACCAGTACAATTTTCAAAAAAGATTCCATGTATAGAAATGGTCTCGTTACAGTTTTATTATATGTATAGATAAGTATGATGAACCTCGCGGGCCAAAAAAAGTTCAAGGCGGGCCGCGGGTTGGGGGTTGGCCACCCCTGGTTTAGAAGATACCAATCTTCTATTTATTCTAAGTCTTTCGATTATTTAAAGTTGCTACATCATATTCCTTTTCTTCAGTACTCCTACCATATATTTTTGTTCGCTTTTCACAAGATGCGTGAGGTTCATTTTACCGAAAAAAGTTACTAAAATATTTGAAAATTTATTGAAAACAATTATTAGTGTCATCCTTTGCACCTGTTATCTTCGATGCCACTAAAACTTAATTCCGGAAAATCCAAAACAAATTTTAGAAAAATTTTTTCACTTTGAAAAATATTAATGTAAAGTTCTACAGTAAACTCAAAGTTTACTCTAGTCACGATTATACTATAAAAATATTGTACTTTCAGGCAGTCAAATTTATATGATCAGCGCGTATCCTGAGTATCCACCGCAAGGATCTGGCACTAACCGACAAAATTTCACTAGAACCACTTCAAATGTATTTGGTAATGTCTTTTCTATCATATTTGTAATGTGTAAAATTAGAATAGCATATTAAGAGGGACATCCTGAGTATGTCCCTCCAGGCGCGTATCCTGAGTATCCACCGCAAGGATCTGGCCCTAACCGACAAAATTTCACTAGAACCACTTCAAATGTATTTGGTAATATCTTTTCTATCATACCTAATATATTTGTTATGTGTAAAATTAGAATAGCATGAATCAGTTTACATAAGTATTTAATCTACTAGAATATTATTAATACACCCTATTTCAAATACAATTGTTCATGAGTCAAAGTTAAATAATTAATTAAATAATTTTTATATTGAAAATAAATCAATCCTTCTATTCTTTTCTAAAAACAAACTGCAATTTTAAAATTTATGTAAGTGCAATAATGAAAGAGGTAAAGCCAAGAAAACAGAAATTATTTAAATTCATAAGTGATGAAGTATGGTTAAATTTAAGTGAAATGAACCATACTTATTATTAATATACTAGCCGTATACCCACTTGACGGGATTTACTATTGGCAACATCTCAGGATGTCAGTCAGTGTTAAAGATTTATTATATAAGGAACTCCTGTGCCAAATTTCATCCTTCTAAACCCTACGGTTTAGGCTGTACGTTGTCTGTCAGTCAGTCAGTCAGTGTTAGAGATTTATTTAGTAGATTATCAGTAATACTGTCAATATTTCATAATATTTACAGTGTTATTGATCGTCAACAGATCCGCCGCTCCCCCCCCCCCCCCCCCCATAGAACACTGTTAAGCAAGCAACTACATATATCTATACTCAAATGGGGCAACTAATGAACTAATTACTATAATGCTCTGTTAATAATAACATTTTTTTTTAAATATACCTAATATTAATATTCCAAATTCTAAATAATTTTCTCTTTTTTTAAGACACAAAAAAAGCAATTAAAGGCGGCTACTTACTGCGTTACCAAAGTAAGTATTTAAAATAGATAATTAATTTCGCCAACAATATTATTATAGATAATTTGGTCATATAATTCCAAACCGTCCCTCAATATTAAGAAAATTACTGGAAAAAAGAAAACAAAGGCGAGAAAGTAAAATTTAGTACAATCTCCACACAAGATAATTTTTTCCCTTGTTTGCAAATTGTTTGTAAACAGTCCACCAGTTTATGTAAAAATATTTTAATATCTGATAGAAAATCAGTCATATTTTAAGAATTTTGTCATAGATAGCAAAAATAAAAAGTTCACACTTAAATTACTTAAATTAATTTAACGAATTATCATAATTCAAATCATCTCCACCAGGCTTAATTTGAAAAAAAAAAATAATTTGATGAGATTCAGTTAGAAAAACGATTACTGTCAAATCAATATTTTTAGAAGGAAGTTTTTAGAAGAAATTAAATTAGTTTAATTCAACCAATCATCTTATATAATTCAAAATATGTCCACATAGTTTAATTAAAAAAAAAATAAATAAAATTTTTTTATTTGATTACAAAAGTTACCATTACAAAAATGGTGAATAACGTCTGTAACAGACTGTAAGTCTAAGAACTAATCTATCTGACAGTAGAATATCCTTAAATTTTTATTGGGAAAGTAACTAGCTTTATTAAAATTAGAGACTCTGTTATGAGCTACTATAGATATTACTTTAACATTAAATATCATTAACAAATATAATTTTATGAGATAGCTAATTTTGGAACTATATGACTCAATTTATATTTGTCCTCGGATAAAAATACTACCTACTTAATAATTTTATAATAAATAAATCAAAGGAAGTTGGCTTTGGAAAATATGGAAGAAAGAATGGATTGTTTTGTTTGAAGATTCGACTCTAGCATGGTTTAAAGATATGCATGAAAACGTTCCGTATGGCTACCTACGGTTGAGAGAAATTCCAGAATTAATTCCACTTAATGAATGGATTTCTAAGGTAATTGTCTACTGATTATACTAGGTGAATGCAGCCGTTTGCCACAGGGCTTCGTTGCATTTAATAATTTTTTTTATGTAAAGTATAAGTATGTAATATTCAAATGGAAAAAGCTATATTTATTTATAGGTTAACTGTCTCAATGATATTTTTATGCTAATTAATGTCACTTCAATTATTCTTATTTGTTAGTTAATAATTCTTTTGGTGATGCAACTTCGTCACATTTTTCGTCATAACATTCTAAACATTTTAATAGAAAAAACACAAAAACAATAATCTGAATTTTGTTCATTTTATAGATTCATTGCCGACCACATTTACCATCCAACTGCAGAAGTGGCCAGTTAATTGAGATCAAATCAAAACAAAATGGAAAAGCTCTTTTGCTCTCAGCTCAAACACAACATGAGATTAAGTAAGCCAAATTAACAATAATAATAGTTATTTGTGTATTAATTAAGAGCGCAAAGTGGTACATTGCCACTTGATTGGAAATGTTGACGCGCGACGCCGCCAGGCGGAGCGCGTCATTCTAATGAAAGCAGCAATGTTACTTTGTGCTCGAATTACACACATAATTTTTTCTGCAATCTTGCAAAATGAATTCCTTTTACTTAAAAAATACTTTAAAAAAATAATAATGGACGTTAACATTTATTTTAATGTTAAATGCATATTTCTGTCATATATGTATGTATATATTTTTTTTAAAATATCTATCAACTTATTATTTGTTATTTATAGTTAACTATTTATTATTTTTAATTAATATTGTATAGTTATTTTGAAATTTAATAAAATTGATATTTCACTTGCTCACGATAAAAATAATATGAAGTTTGTTTATTTGTTGCCATATAGAAAATACAAACAACGCCACCCGATTTGTAACAGTCCTCGGCAAACATATGTTCTGCGCTTTCTACACAGAGCGCAAAAGCCTACTTTCTATTATGATTGTAGAAAAATTATTTTTTGTAACTTCTTTACTAAAGCTTACTAATCTTTGTTCTTTTGTTTTATCTATAAGCGACTGGATTACTGCCATTAAAAATACAGTAAGTTTAGTTTAGAAAAAAGTTTCTAAAACATGTAAAATTTCAATTTAGCTAACCGTTAACGTATATTTAAATACGAACAAAAGAATACCATATTTAGTAATGTTCACAAGCACTCGATAATATTTGAAATTAAAATAACTGTTTCTCGCATTAAAGAGAGTAATATGTATGATTGATTGGCTATCAAACTGGAGTAGTCGACAGCCTAATGACAAGGCGCTTCACTAGTAACCAAGAATCCTGGGTTCGATCCCCAGCCGATCCAGTTTAATAATTTTTCAATTATGTGATTTTTAATTAAAGAAAATTAGAACTAATGTAGGAATGTAGTATTTATTACATAGAAATACAATTTCTAATATTACAATATATCCTTCAGATTCTTAAATATTTAAAAATAAGATCAATATATAAATAATATTATATTTTTAGTTATTACACGCGAATAAATATATGCTTGAGACTGATAAAAATGAAAATGCCACTTGTTCAGAAAATGTTGCTCAATATAATGAATGCAGTAAGTATTATTTGTTAATGAAACTACCGTAGACATTAATCCTTCAAATAATCTAGATATTTCATTTCTTTAGGTGTAGAAAATATTATCTCTAACATTATCAAAATAATTTTTGAGAATTAGTTTTCTCAATTTACTATACCGTAAAACCGTCTAGACCCGGACACTTTTTTACATTTTTTCGGTTAATTTTATGTTTATACATGTTTCCGTCATAAATATCACCAATAAAAGTATAACCATTAGAAAGAGTGTATATTATTTGTTATATCCCTGACCCATTTGTTTCATTATAAGTAAAAATTAAAAAAAAAAATAAAAAATAATTAGTAAGTGTCCGGGTCTACACCCTAAATCGGTCTTGACTCGGACACTTATTTAAATGATGTAATAACATGCAAACTAATCTCTCCCGTCGGGGTTAGGACAGTGTTTTATATCGTCTGATTTCTTTGAACCTGTCAAAGGCTTTAAAACATTTTGTAGGAAGGGAGAGGTGTCAATGCATAGTATGCCTCTCTATGAAGTAAACATGTGATATGACACCAGAAGGAGGCATAAACCGCGTAATTCTGGCGGGAATATAACGTATGGATAGTGGAAGTTACAGCCAGTGCGAATCGCGGCCATAGTGTAATAAACTGATGTGTCCGGGTCTAAACGGATATACATATATAGCATGTATTTTCTTATATATACATCGAATATAACTTCAAACATCATTAAATGATGCGCGATAAAATTCTGAACACATACATATCAAAGCTAAAACAATATGACAACTATGACGAAAATTACATGCCTAAGTTAGACACACATTTTATTTCTTTGAAAAACTGTAGGAAGTAATCCTGTAAAATGAGATAGTAAATGTTGAAATCCGTAGTTTTTATTGGTACAGCTATTTAGAGGATGTTTTTCTCTCTCTAATGACGTCAAGAACAAATGTTTATTGTTGCAGGTTAATGTAGAAATTATTTACTTTGAAGATTGGTGCAAAGTGTCCGGGTCTAGACGGTTTTACGGTATAAGTAAATACATCTTATAAAAATACAATAATACAAATTATAAGGTAAACGAAAGAGTCTTCAAGATAAGAAACTGATTCTCAGATTATATATAAGTTACATTTCTTCAAACAAAGCTTGCTTCCTTCGTGAACTTCATAGACTAATTCTAACATAAATATTTTCTTAATTACTATATTGTTCTTTTTCTTGATCGCCCTAGTTGAGAGAAAGCTCGCATCATCTCGTACTCTATCTTACTAAACAGAAATATACACGTTAATTACAGTGACGTAACTAGATTCATTGTATCCTGGAGCTATTTTGATTAAAAAGCGCTCCCCCGTTATCCTTCTACTCTCGGAGTCAAACTAATAGCCTGTTCACATTATTCCAGTCCAGTAATCCAGTGAGCTAATATTATATCGTTTACATTATTCCAGTCATTCAATGGTCCATTCCAGTCATTTAATTACATTACAAAAAACAACAATGCTTGTTCACTGTTCAACGTTTAATCCAGCTCTAGACTGGCCGTCTACACTATTCCAGTGGCGCTGGAATGGACTAACTGGAATGAAAAGTAGACCGTCAATCCAGTCACTGGACTCGATTGCTTACTGGAATGGGTACATTTCAGTGCATTCCAGTCCCCGTCTACATTATTCCAGTGATATTCCAGCACTGGTTTCGATCACTGGACTGGAATGCTACTGGAATAATGTGAACGGGCTATAAATCATAGAAAAACGAACAATACACTAGCAGCTTTTCTCTTTTACTTGAACGATGCCATCAACCATAACCAGAAATTTCTTTTACAAAAATAACTGCCAAGTTTAACGAACACGAACCATCAATTCGATCTGTGTTGGGAACAAAAGCAAAATTTTTTCGTTATTTGTATTAGATTAGGGAGCAAAGTACACAAGATTATTAAAAATAGGGTCACTTTTTTGTAAATGGTGGTATTTTGGAAATTTTTTTTTTGCTGAAAGGTTAGGTTTAGTTTGCTTATGAAATCGTAATTTTTAACCCATCATAAAAATCGTGTGTAATTCGCTAGATTATATGTCTAAGAAGCTGCAATCCAAATTTCAAGTTGATTGAATAAACAGTACGCGAGATTTGTGTTCGCTAAGTTTAAAAGATATTCGAGATATCGCGTTTGGGTCACTATTTTGTTTTTGCATTCATTTTTTTTGTGTAAGTATCTGAATATATGTAGAATAAATACTTAAAACGTAAAAAGATTCCAGAATAGAAGTCTCATTTTTTGATAAGTCAACTAAATGTAACGCCTGAAGTAATTTTTGATAAGTTTCAATTTAGAAAAGGATTTTTCTATGCAGTTGCTGTAGATACACGTAAAGTAGGAAACAGTACAGCGTATTTAGAAAATATACCCGAAGTCAGAGCTTGTGACGTCACTGACCGATCTAGGATCGGGTATAATTTACAAAACAGAAACTAACAAAATGACTGTAAAATATACCTCATTTCAGAGCCAAAATCGGGTATATTTTCAAGTACAAGAATACTACTATATGAGAATTTGAATATATACCCAACAATAAATTAGTGTAATCTTATACAGTTACTAGTAAGGTATATTTTCAAACTTATGTCAACTGTAATTTTACTGATCTTCATAAAAAAAAAAATATGCACATATGATTTAAAACAAGACTTACTTTGTTGCAAATAAAAAAAAACCGTTACAATTTTTTGAAATAATTGTTAGCTTCTTCTTATCTTAATTCTTAATTGTTAGCGTGTGAGTTAAACGTGCAAAATTTGTTTCAATTAAATAATGATTAATAAAACAGATTTAGAAGGGTTTTTTACAAAAGCGTATGAATATGGACAATATTATTTGAATTCGAATCCGCTGAAAAATATTTGGTGCAATTAAGGTAGTAATCTGGTAACTTGGATTGAAAAAATCGAAATTTTTTTTTCTGTTTAATTCGAGAGTATAACATATTGAGAATATACTGTGAAAATTTTAGACCAAAATTCAACGAAAACAAAACAAAACGAAAAATTTTTGAATCCATTGCTATTTTATGAAAAAAAAAATGTAAAAAAAAACCTATGCATAACGATAGCTACAATTATGTACTTTAATAATTTTTTTTTTCTTTTAATTTGAAATGATTCATCATTGCAATATTGCATTGGTATAATTTGCAATTCTTTTTAGGTGCATTTGCATTATTAAGTTTGCAAATATTTAACATTATTCTATACAATTTTATATGAACAAATGGATACTCATTAAAATCTTTTTAATTCGACCCTCATATAGGTACATTTGTAAAAAAAATTCTCTAAAATTGTCAATTTTTTGCGGCATCACAGTGCTGTTTTTCCTTAACTACTTGATTGAACCATTTGTTTACCAATAAATTGAAAGTGGGTATGTTTTTCATACTATTCTTATTAAATATTGAGTTTGAAAATATAACTGAGCTCAGCGCTTTTAATGGGTATATTTTCAAGTATCGAACTATGCTTATTAAAAATTGAATGTATACCCGAGTTCAGATACATCGAGCTCTGAATACGGGTATATTTTCCAAATACGCAACAGTACACAGGGCAGACAGTCTCTGCTAACATCGGGGCTAGCATCATATAGTAGATACTTGCATATTAATAAAAAAATATTTTGGGGGATATTGTTTTTCATCTTCTCTTGGCGTTTTAGGAATTTTTCGTGTTTTTTTATTTTTTTCTCTTGGTTCCTTTGTTGTCCTACACCCTGGAACTACTGCTCCACTTGTTCTATTGTAGTTACGTCACTGATTGATTAGTTCTTAAAACTTCTAGTAGTTCCTTACTCATAGTTTATTTTTTATCGACTAATGGACTTTAAATCCAAAGGATAATTGTTCCTACTTTATTTAATTTATAAATATTTTATTTTAGTTTCATCCAAACCAAAACAGCATCATCGATCATCATTTCCGATATATAAAATGGATACCCCAGCCAATCATTACATCACGAATAATATGAAAATCATTCACGAGCCATCCATGATGCCAAACTGCAAAAAATTACAAACAAATGCCACCAAAGATTACATCGCTCCTGTGCCTAATACAAGAACACCCAGACGAATAACAAATAATTATTATAATAAGGATGATTATTCAAGTGGTCTAATGATGGGAGGTGCTACCTTTAATTGGGGACAAAATTTGGATCTAACACGAACGTGCCCGGCAATTGAAACGCATTACGTAACACCACAAGTATTTCAAACAAATCCAATAATACACACGTCACATACGTCCGAAGATTATGCAAATGATGGAGATTATAGTATGGATTGTGCTATGGATTTTGTATGTTAACTTCAAAGTACTAAGCGCTCAATTAGTGCCAATAATAAATCCAATAAGGATATGGTCAAATATAGGAAAAAGTTACATTTATTGTATCTAAATAATATCATACTTATTGATATCCTAATATCCGAAAAAAATAAGAATCAGTGGATACATAAAAATTACAATATTGGTATCTAGAATGAAACTTTATTTTCAACTTCTCAAATCATTGTACAAAAATTTTTTTTTACTTTTGGGGTTCCGTACATAATCAAGAAAAAAAAATACAAATATTTCTTTTGTCTTATTTTAGGGTAATTTCGGCGGAAGAGATGCACGGCTTTTTTTTATTGCCTATTAAGTCAACACTATCAACCCTATCAACAATGAAAAAAAAATATATATAGTTTAAACATTTATTGATATATGATATGACATTTATTTCATGGAACTATACAATCCACTTAAACAAATTACTACACTAAAATAACTCCTAAAGATTTTAAAGAATTAAACATTGAGAAAATTTGGTCAATAAATCACAAATTGGTCATAATTTACCAATGGAAACATCTCGTAGTGGATAATGTAATATGTAGCTGTATATAACTAAAGGATAGATCAAAACTAATAAACTGGTGAAAAAATTTTTGAAATCCATTAACAAATAATAGAGAAATAGAAGATCAAAATTTAAGGCGGAATAATAGATTTACAATTCACTTGTGACGTCAGATATCCGCACAATTGGACACCGAGTATCTTTTATACAATATTTTTAACTTCCCATAGGAAGTTATTGTAATGGGTCCGATTTTACTAATCGCTAATTTTGACATATCTCCACGTTTCAAGGTCACTAGAATCCGAATCCATCGTTTTTAGCGTGATGTCTGTGTGTGCGTTCGTTAGTTCGTTCATTCGTTAGTTCGTTCGTTCATGAATTTTTTTTCGTCTCGCATATCTCGAGAACAAATGATGATATCAAGTCCGGACTAATTTAATTAGATGCGTAATCAAAAAACGAAGACCGGATAAAATTTTCAGCAAATTCGGATTAGCGGTTTGTTTTTTGTGGTAAAAAAACGGAATTATCTTTATTAAGATAACAGATTATATGGATTTTTTTACCATAACATTATTATATAATGGCCTAAGAGCCTTCCTTGATGTTAAAAACGGCAGTATTTTGTTACAAAATTTAAAAAAAAAATCAAAAAAAAAAAAAAACAAAAACAAAATAAAAAAAAACGAAATGAGAAACTTGAAAAAATTAGTTTTTTGCCAAAATATATTTTGTCTCGCATATCTTGAGAACAAATGATGTTATCATTTGTTTGATAAGGGTGGAGCCCCCACCCTTAGGTACAGAAGGCGAAGCCCCTGGTATGGTGCAAGGGCAAAGCCTCTATCGGGGGCCCAGGAGAGGAGTTGCCTGAAATTCAAAAAATAATTATTTTTGTACAGTAGTCTCTAGTCTTTAAGGACACCCAATGGGAAGTTGACAGTGTGGGTAGACCTGTCCCCCAAATTTTTTTAATTAAATTTTGTTAAGTTAACATGGATTTAATATTTTTAAAAAAATTATTTTTTTTTATTATATACGGACGTGTGTTTATGAATCTTCAAAAGTTCAAAAAATGACGTCAAAATACTGAATTTGAAAGATAATAAAAATTTTAAAATTGTTGTATTCATAGTAATTAACGTATTTACTAGCATTACAAAAGTTCATTAAAAAAGGCTCCTCGCTCTATTTGCAATCCTGTAGTAAAGATCACGTCACATATCTGTATCAAATGAAACAGAACCACCTGTGCAAAGTGTAACTTTAAAGTCCCATAACCTTATTAGTTGTTGAGATACTTTAATTTTTCTTTTATCATTTTATTTGATTTTGTGTTAATTCTTATTTTCACCCGTAAAAAAAAGGTAGAAAAAGGTAGACTTCTCCATTATTAGTCTTATACATATATAAAACAATTACAGAATTTATTCCGACACAACAAGTTTCTGTTTTCAAAATTATAACCGTTACTTTCCAATCTTAAAACAAGTGGTGCATCTCTCCTTGCGGTGCCTCTTTCCCAAAATTACTCTATTGGATGGAAAAATAAATCTTTCCGTAAAAATTTCGTATTTAGCACGGAACCCCAAAAATTCACAACAAAAAACAATATTAAGCTCATTGTTAATCGAATATTGCTAGTAATTCCTTTGACCATCACCTAAATGAAATAATGTCTAAAAATTTCTAAATTATGTATATTATAAAAGATCGATCCTAAATGATTTTCGATCGAAATATTAATTAATTGTTATAAAACAAGTTTAAAAATTAGAAAAGGAAAATTCCAACTTCCCAGTTACCTATTGGTTTATTGTAAATGTGTCAATATAAAATATTTTTAGAGCTGCATTAATAAAAATTTTTAATAGACTATACTGAATACATATTATATAGATTTTATAAAAAGATTTCTAAATTCTTTAATATAATATTTAATATACACCAAAGATTTTAACAAGATAGGACTGGAACTCATATACATATTATACAACGTACAACAAGTTATTGTCTAACTTTGCTGTCAATTACTGTTTAAATATGTTAAATTACTATTTAAATATTCCTTAATTTTTTTAAATTAATAAATTGATCGTTAAGAGTTTTAAAATACTGGAAAAAAGCTGACACCAGAAATTGAAAAACTTTCTTTTTTATATGCCTAATTGTTTCCAAATTGCTCTATTGAAATCAGCAATAAAAATTTATTAATTTAATTACTTATTTATAAACAAAAAATAAAACTGTATCATTAAAATCTTAATATATTTTGAAAATAATCAGGCAGGTTCAAGAAGAGGATGGTCCATATTCTTTTAGGACTCTTAGGACTTCTAATTAATTCAGCAATGATTTTTATAAAGCAAACATGAGCTTAATAGCAATTTAAAAAAAAAAATAATTAAAAAATTTTATATTCTTTTATGTAAAACATTGCCCATAGCTCTTTTCGTTTCTAAAGCTGTTTAACAAGCATAATTAAATAGTAATTGACAGTTTTTGCTTTTATCTTAGGTACAATATTTCACATTAGAAAGTACAGTCGACTCTCGGCGGAAGTTTATGTATTATGTAGCCTCTTATAGTTTGAATCAATACCTATAGAATTTTTTTTTAATTGTTTCTTATATAGAAACTGCTACAATAAAATCTGAGCGTCTACTAGCTCGGTGGAATAACGTGATGCAGCGCAAAATTCTTTACATAAATTGTCTGTGATTAATTTCGATTACTACACTGGGCATTAATTTACTCGTATGTTAACTTCAAATTAATAATTAAAGTAACAATCAAATTCACGTACTGTACTCTTGCGAGTGAAATCGCGCAGCTCCACCGAACTAGTGGGCGCTCATCTTAATATAGGTATGTATAATCTGAAGCTGGGTATATTATGTGAACTGCACTTACATTCTTTTGTGAATAATTGTTAGAAAATAATTATAAAGTGTAAAATATGTGGGTGGTTCTACTTTTTAGGTCCTTCAAAAAATTAAAGTTGTCTCCACAATAAGGAAGGTTAAAACTATATACAGAATGAAGATACTGTCATTTATTTTATTTAAATAAAATTAATAACTCCTATTTAGATGACCTACCTACATTTATTTTAATTTTTGATTTAATTTTTTTTATAAAAATGGTGTCAAACTTTTATTGCAGTTCTAAAACGCATGTCTTTATTATGTACGTATTGCTTGGAACTATAACAGTTTTTAAAAATAAGTTTACTGAAATCACACAATTTTATAAATAAGAAAGAGAGTTAAATTGTTACGCATGATAATTAGAAAGTTAAATTTTATTTATCTACAAAATTATTTTTTTTTTGGCGTGACGAAAAATTGTCGCGAAAAAGTGACTATCCTTCGTCACGACTGCCAAATATTGCTATAAGTTTAAAGAAAATAGGTCAAAGGGTCATGTTTTTTGGTGAAACGGAACGCAAAAGACCATAGAACATAAAACGAAAGTCAAATCAAGCGACTGACATAGAGAGCTTGTCATTTTTTTTACATCAAATAAGAAAACCGGCTGCGTGTGTTTATTGAATGTATCCTTCGTCACGGCTTTTTTTGGCATGTATTTAACGAATTTCAAATCGTTTTTACGTAAATATTATTTGTAATAATGTAAGCTTTACGATAAACTCAAGTTTTCGATCTAAATGATCGCTGTTCACGATCAATAACGATTTTGTTGGAAAATTGTCTCCTTCGTCACGGATATATCCTTCGTCTCGGTAGAATGTGACGATGGGAAACATGAAAGTGGCGAAGGATACGATAATAAAATAAGTATATATTTATTATATCAGTGTTTGTTTGTATATCAACTAAATTTTTTAGTTAATTAAGCAAAAAAATATTGGTTTTAATATGAAACTGCGCTGCTGGTCTGCAGATCCCTAATTTATGATAATTTTCCTACATTCTAGTTGCATGAAATTTACCAAATGGCTTTGTCTATTTTTTTTTATGGTTGAGACCTAAAAAGTAGAACCACCCATGTACCTAGGTATTTTGGTGTTGTTGGTTAGTTAACAATTTTATATTTTTGTTAAAAATATAAATTATGTAATAAATTTTTAGTACTGAATGTTGTTTGATGTGAAGAAAATATGTTTTTTGATTAAAGCTTATGACCTAAGTATAATTAAGTTCTATATGAATTCTAAGAATGTCAATTTAGAAAAATAAATTTTAATTTTTAAATGTTTATATAATTATTTTATTTATTAATTCTGATAGAAAAATCATCGATAAATATAAGGAAATTCAGAAAGGCTTTAAATTTGAAAAATTTCCGTATTAGTTTTATCCCTTGATTAAAACTTAGTTTTCTCCCTTATATAGGTACTAAATGATTAGATAAAATTTTAGATACTTAGATGATAAATTACTTATATACTAAATGATTAGATAAAGATTAAAAGTTTTCAGAATTTTAGTCTGTCACTTTATCAGTACAGAATCTTTTAATACTATTTTATGTTTTCACATTTTAGAACTATCATATTACATTAGTTTGGGAGTACAAGTAGGGGAGTACAAAGTAAAAAGTTGCTACAAAAAATATATTTTGGGATTTTTCACTGACTTTAATTTATCAAAAATTAGTTCATTAAATTTTTTTTTAATTTGATAACATCATCAAGTTTACTAAACTACCTAAAAAAACCGTTAAAAAAATGATAGAATAATAAAACTGGAAATGAATTATAGGCTATCGAAGTCATTTTGTGTTCATTCTTGCCAGAGTTAAACCTTCAGTACCAACAAAGATCAAGAAAAGGACTTTTTAACGAAAAGTGAAAAGTTCACACACAAATTATCCTAATTTAACCAATTCCCTTAATTCAAATTACTTTTCTAGAGCTTGATTTGAGAAAAATGAATTTTTTTAATTTAATGACATCAGTAGATTTATTAAAATTTTTCGAGACCTAAAAAGCCTTAAATAAAATGATAGAATGATAAAACTGAAACCGAAATTATAGATTTTCGAACTTTTTTTTTCATTTTTGCCAGAATTAAACATGTATGATTACCAGAAAAAATTCTTCCTTTGATTCAGGAATATTTCTAAAAGAAATTTCACCATTCAAATCGCAAAAATAAAAATCTCACATCCAAATTACTCGAATTCAACCAATTTCCCCAATTTAAATAGCTACCATAAAACTTAGTTTCTAAAAAAAATAATAATTGAATTTGTGGAGTGACAACAATTTTTCCCAATAAAAAAGTTTCTCTAACAAAATAAGGTTCCTATATTTAGGAGCAACTTACCCTAGTATAAAATGACAAGAGATATTTGAAATGACTCTTCAAGTACGAAAATAATCAGTATTGTCCAGTAGGCATATTTCCGTTTGCGTGTTTAATAGGAGGCATTGTTTCCTCGAAACCCGCACGGTTTTGTAACTCTGGACTCTTCTTCCAAACACATTTGAGCCTAGTAGAAAAATTGCCACAGAAGGTCTGGTGAATAAAAAAAAGTAAATGTTTAGATTTTTTGAAGTGAACACTCACGTTGGAGAGAATATCTACTTAATAAATTTCTAACACTGACTGACTGACAGACAACGCACAGCCTAAACCGTTGGGTTTAGAAAAATGAAATTTTGCATAGGAGTTCCCTATATAACGTAGGTGAGCACTAAGAAAGGATTTTTGAAAATTCGTCCCCTTAGTGGGTTTAATAAGGGATGAAAATTTGTATGTAAATTCGTTATTTTTGAAGTTAGTGGTATATGTATAAAAATATGTTACTATGGCTATTAAAATAAATAATATTTAATGAATCTTTAACTTTGACTGACAGACAACGCACAACCTAAACTGTTGAGTTTAGAAGGACAAAATTAAGCACAGGAATTATGAAAATTGGCGTTTAGGCTTCTATTCATAAATAGACGTCAGTTGTTTCTGGAAATATATTCCATAAGGGGTTAAAACAGAAAATGAAAGTTCGTATGGGAAGTTCATCATTTTTGAAGTTAGAAAAGTGGATATTGATTTGGGCTTTTGAAAAACATTAAAAGTGAGCAAAAAGTCCAGTACCTAATAAAAAGATGTTGCCGATGGGAAATCCCATCGGGCATATGGCTAGTAATATTATAAGCTTGTACTCTTTAAGACTTTTCTATTCTTCTGACCTATAAATTTTTTCAAATATTCAAATTTAATTTATATGTCCAATAGATAAAATGGTAGCTTAATAGATAAATTGTATAAATTTTTATAAAAAAATCATGTTATCGGCAACGAAAAGCTGTAAGCTCTAATAACTCTAAAAAATTATTACTTGAACCTAATAATGTCAATTTTTTGATAAATCAGTTTTTACTTGAAGATGACGAGACCAGAGATAAAAAACCAAGCCAAGAAAAAAAATTTGGAGAAACAGGTCTACCCACACTGTCAACTTCCCATTGGATGCCCTTACAGACTATTGCACATGAATAACTTTTTTTTTAATTTTTTTTAATTTTTTTGGGCCTCTATCGGGGGGGGGGTCCCCTGGGCCCCCGATAGAGGAGTCCCCTGGGCCCCCGATAGAGGCTTTGCCCCTTGCACCACGCCGGAGGCTTCGCCTTCTGTACCTAAGGATGGGGGCTCCACCCTTGTCAAACAAATGATAACATCATTTGTTCTCAAGATACGCGAGACAAAAAATATTTCACAAAAAGTTTCTTATTTCGTTTTTCCGATTATGTAGTTGGTTTTTTTAAATTTTATAATAATTTACTGGCGTTTTTAACATCACGGAAGGTTGTTAGGCCATTATATAATAAAGACATTGTAAAAAATCCATATAATCTATGTTATGTTAATAAAGTTAATTTCGTTTTTTTATCACAAAAAACAAACCGCTAATCCGAATTTGCTGAAAACTTTATCCGGTTTTCATTTTTTAATTACGCATTTAATGAAATTAGTTCGGAGTTGATATAATCATTTGTTCTCGAAATATGCGAGGCGAAAAAGAATTCACGAACGTAAGATCGGACCCATTACAATAACTTCCAATAGGAAGTTAAAAAGGAAGGTGTTTTTAAGATGTGTCAGAAAATACTGAATTACCAACTATTGTTGGTAAAAAAAGTTCTATCATTTCTTGTTCCCAATCATTTCATTTAATTGGTTTGTTGACTATAATATGGGCATAAGTTTTTTTTTTCGCTATTGCTTTCATTCTTCGTAATTTTTCTACTGGGCAATAGAAAGTATTTTGTCGATATTTTGGATATGAATCTCTTGAGCCGTAATTCAAGCTTTTATTACTTTTGCAAAACTATCCTTCTAATCATCGCGTTCTCTTGAACACGTGTTTGGAAGACTAGTCTGCATTACAAACCCGTGTGCATTTAGAGGATGGGAGACTTAAATTGTACACGGGTTTCAAGTGTTACAAAACCGTACGGATTTCGAGGCAACGGTGCCTCCTAATGAACACGCAAACGGAAATACGCGTCCAGTAGGTTATTTACTTATCTACACAGGAATTAAAGGAACCACTGCTTATAAACCAGGTAATATTTTCAATCTCAACTGAGCTAAATACAGAGGTGATATTAATTATTGCAAAATAAAAAAAAATTATTGTATAATAATTTAAGTTTTTCAAAGTTTGTATAGTCCATAAATAACACCCTCTCAAGAAGTCATTCAATTTATCCGAAAAAGGTAAATTTTTCATGTAATAACTATCCATAAATAGAAAAAAAAAGTAAATATTTACAATAGCTGACTTTGAATAATAATTTCTCCAATATTATGATTAAAAATGGTATTTTAACATTTCCTGATCTACACAGCAACAGCAATAGCAATCAAGTTAGCTGAGTCAACTTAGCTGTTCCAATTGACTATATAAGTCTACTTGCTTGAATGATCTCATGCATACAACCATACAGACAAACAGCCGTGGTAAGAGCGGTAAGAACGGTAAGAACCACGTTATTTTTTTAGTTAATGTTATGCCAACCATTGACATTGAATAATCATATACATACATATATGCACATGTGTGGATTCTTATAATTTTATGTAGCATTTATAAAAGTAGCTCTTTCGGAATTAAATATACCCCTGTCATAGCATTCCGCATAACAAAGTGAATTTCCGGTTACAACATTTTTACGATCTTTACCATTTGTTCAATTTCAAATATTATTGAGTGCTTGTGAAACATTACTACGTATGACAAACTTTTGTTTGGATTTAAACACACACAGTATTCATATGTTCACTTATCGTTCAGCTAAACTGAAACGTTAAGCACTCGATTTCTTTGATTAGTATGACCAAAATACAAATGTAAATTAAACAAAAAAGTTTGTCATACGTAGTAATGTTTCACAAGCAGTCGATAATATTTGAAATTGAAAAATTATAACTGTTTATCGCATTAGAGAGAGTAACAATACACATGAGCGGTTGAATGATTGTCTGGCTCGGGTGGCTGTCGAACACAGGATCGTTGGTCCAATGGCTAAGACACCTGGCTAGTTACCGGGAGATCCTGGGTTCGATTCCCGGCCGATCCGGATAATTTTTTCAATCACTTTGTGATTTTTACTTTTAACGATCTTTACCGTTGTGTAAAGGAAATTGTTAAAAAAAGTTTCGAATTTTCGCAAATTTTCTGCAAAAAATACGTTTTTTGACGAGAAATGTTCTTTTTCTCGAAAACTTCATAGGATGATGGCTTAAAAACTTATTTTAAGGTAAAAGACCCTGTTATTGACCCTGGCCCAGTTTCTGACCTTTTCAACTTTTTTTATAAATTAATAAAAAAACTACATTTTAAATAAGAAAAAAAATAAATTCTTAATCTAAAGTAATTTATTCTGTGCCTAATAAATAGCAATTGAAAAAGTATAGAATATATTAACTAAATAAAAAAAATTTTTTAAGTTTAAAATGTGTGTGAAAGCTATTTTTTAGTTGTTTTCTAAACGGTTTACGTTAGAAGGTCCGTCGTTTTGATCTGTGCAATATTCACCATGTAAGTATGAAAATTTAATTAAAAATATATAAGCAGGTTAATATTTGTTTAAAAGGACACCTCCGGATAAGATAAGTGAATCTGCCTAAGGTCCAACCTGAGTCGGGGGTGCCATGGTAGGGTTCGCCCTTGCACATGTATTCCATAGCTGCAATATTAGGTCAAGGCTGCTTTGCGTTTTCGAACTGTACCAAAATGTTCAATTTTGGATTTTTCCCGATTTTCCACTTTCCTTTCCCCCAAGTGCATAAGTATATATGCATGTAGGGTCATAAGAGCTCCATAAGACAGTGCATGCAGTTCTCCAAAACACGATGTTTAGAAGAAGAAATTTGCAAAAATTTCTAAATGACCTATAAAAACACACAAAACGCGACCTTGGACCAAAATGAGACATCGATTTTTGAAATCTACGCCTTTGAATTAGTAAACATATGCCTAAAAATATTTCGCAAATTTGGGCCAAGTAAGGCTAATTTAAGGATTTAAATACAAAGGGCTCTAGTGACTGCCGGTATTGCAGCCGCCTTAGTGGGCTTGTTTAGCCATAAATTATGGCGACACCTTCCTCTCACCCTTAAAAAAGCAAGCATGTGCGATTAAGCCTCATTACCAGTGTTTCAATCAGCACGGAAAGGTCTCACAAAATACCATTAATCAAAAATCATTACTTCCGTCACAAAAAGGTAAACTGAAAAGTGAAATACAAGTTATCCTTGAATTCTTACCGCAGTTATTGAACAATTTTGTTAAGGGCACATGCTTCCTAAGGTTCCTTACCGCCAAATTATCTTTATCCACACTTAACGAGCCATACCATTGTCCAGAAGGTAGGGCGAGGACTTAGTGAGCGTGTTTTTTTAATTTTTGATGTTTTGCAGGACCTGTTCAGCAGGAAACACTGGTTATGAGATTTTATCACGCACAGCACACGTGCTTTTACTTAAAATGACAGGAAAGCTTTGTGATTTCCTATGGCTAGATAAAGCCATTAAAACGACTGTAAAGCCGCGTGTCTAGAGCTCCTTACATTTACAGAAGATTTTCCCTGGTACAACTCGAAAACACAAAGCTAATTTACCTCAACATTGCCAGATATTTTTTGATATTTTTTATTAATTCGAAGCTATATTATGTGTCACCTAGCCTATGTTTGTCAGAGTAAAGTAAGAATTTTAACAATATCACCCCCATCTAAATTGTTTCAGACGCTTTTCCGTGCTTTTTAGTGGCAGTGCATGTCTGTACCCCACTGGTTTTTCTACGACGTCACCTAGTCTATATTACTCAAAGTAACATAAGGACTCTAATGATACAGTAGACATTTATTTAAATCGGCTCATATGTAGTTGCTGCTATCTATCACGTAACAAGGGGTTGATTTTGAACATGATATCACATTCAGCACAAAAATGTTGAGTAACTTGTAGAATTGTAGACAACTACTTCAATAACAGTTCAACTAAAAACCTCGTTTAGAGATTTTTGATAGGGTTCTTATCATAACAGTGTAAAAATAAGTTGGGAGTAAGTAACCTTCAAAAGCATGTGCCCTTAACAAAACTGTTCAGTAACTGTGATAAGAATTCAATGATAACTTGTATTTAAGTTTTCAGTTTACCTTCTTGTGACGGAAGTCATGATTTTTGATTTATGGTATTTTGTGAGACCTTTCCATACTGATGAAAACACTGGTAATGAGCCTTGATCGCACACGCTTGCTTTTTTAAGGGTAAGAGGAAGGCGTCGCCATGTTTTGTGGCTAAGCCAAGTATTTAAATCCTTAAATTAGCCTTACTTGGCCCAATTTTGCGAAATATTTTTAGACATATATTTATTAATTCAAAGGCGTAGATTTCAAAAATCGATGTCTCATTTTGATCCAAGTTCGCGTTTTGTATGTTTTCATGGGTCATTTAGAAATTTTTGCAAATATCTTCTTCTAAACACCGTGTTTTGGAGAGCTGCATGCACTGTCTTTAGTCACGAAATTTAGTAAAAACGGTGGAAGTTCCAAACCCTTGGATGAGTTCTTCAGTCAGACACGTCAAATAAATGAGCTTTTTGGCTCTTTTCAAATTCAAAAGTTTTTCGAAATTTTTGTACACCATGGCAAAGAGCGAATAAATCACATAAAAACCGTTCTCCTATATGTAAGCGAGTTTTCAAGAGAAATATTATACGGTTCAAGGTAAAAATTCCAAATTTATAGCTTCATGAAAATTTGCATGTGCATACTATAGATGTAGATCTTAGTTAGCAAAAAAATATTTCTTAAGACTTTTAGGCAGAGACGCAGCTAGAATTTGTGCACCCTTGACTGATTTTGGCTCAAACTACCCCGTCACAAAATCCAAAAATGCAATAGACGAGCAAAAAAAAAAAAAAAACAGACGCCCGTTTACCATTAATATTTCCGTCCAAAGAATATTACCTGCATCCTTTTTTTGTCATGCATCCTGGAGCGACTACTGCACTTGCTCCATTGTAGTTGCGCTTCTGCTTTTAGGTACCTACTTCCTCATATTAGAAAGTGGAGATACAAATTTTTTCTCACGTACCACATCGTGTTGGATATCGTTAAGAAGGGCTCCTGAAATGAACTTGATGTTGCATAATCGAATGATGTAATTTTTGTAACCGGAAATTCCCTGCGACAAGTATAAATGCTCTGCTGAAAAAATAGTCAACGAGGACAATTCATCGAAACGATACGATACAGAACACAATCTAATTTCACAAACAAAAGGTTCTTGAAAAATGAAATATCGTTTAATAAACAAAATGAGACAGGTAGGTACAGCGACCACGGAGACCGCGATGAATACCTACACAGGTACATACGTTACAAGCAGGTGAGGTCAACATATACACCGTCGCTAAATCGACTGTTTCGAATGTAGGTTTACATAGATACGTATACTGTATACATATACGAAGTATAAATCCTATTATAATACTATTATAAAATTTTGTAGCGGGGACATTGTTGGTACGTTCCAGGTATTACCAACAAATGGAAGAATATGTTTAACAGTCGTACACTCCACGTGTTTTACTATTCATTCATAATATTATACCAACATTACATACAAAAAGACAATACAAAACGTATTCAATATAAATACAACAATCAAGTTCACTTTTTTTCTAGTGTTGACTGATGTAATTACTTACCGCAGTAAAAAAAAACGAATTAAAATTTTAGCTATGTCAATGACTTAAGTGTGCTAATAATGAAACTGGTAAATCTGTGATAAATGATGTGTTCCTTTCTAATTTATATTTGATATATTTTTTTGTAAGTTATTTTCTCTATTTTTACAAAATATTATTTTGAGCTTCAGCAACTAACGCTTCTAATGACACTAAAACGTACACTTCTTTTCTACATCCTTTGGTTGTTGCTTCAAAATGATCCATTAGTAGTACTGCTTATTTTCATTTATTTCTGCGATGTTTTATATTATTAAAAAATGCTTCTTGATATGATATTAACATTGTTGCAATAACTTCTTTGATAGGAGTCATTGGATAACATTTTCTTGACAGAAATGGGAATATATTTCTGACACAATGGGAAAAATAAGTACAAATTATATATTATAAAAACCCAAGGTGCATTAAAAATTGATAACTGTAGGCAGGCCCTACGAGAGGATGGGGTAGGCGGGGTTTTAGCCCCGGGGCCCGGGCTTGAGGAGAGAGCCCGCAGTAGTTGGTAAAGGGCCCGAGAAAATAGTTCGGTTTTTTTTTGCTTACCACTTATTTTATGGAGAGATATGCGATTTATTCCCGGGGCTCGTCATTTCTGTCCACGACCCTGATTGTAGATATTCCACTCGTGGAATGAATGACCTATCAAAAGGCCAAATTTACAGATCTATTAAACTTCAACGTAACTTTCAATTTAATTTTCAGCAGTAGCATAGCTAGCCCGGGTGGGATAATGTATTAAAATATTTTTAAAGGCCCAAAAAAAAACTCGCACAAAGAAAATTTTGATTTCAACATGTTGGAGACCCTATCATTAGGCAGGGCCAGATCTGGGGGAGGGGGGCAGCCGGGGCACATGCCCCCCTGCAGAGATGCAGATCTGCTTTTTACAGAGATTTTTGAATATTTAAATTTGAATTTTTCTTGAGGAGGGCGCACAATAATAAAGTTTGCTCCCCTCAAATAATTTTAGATCCGGCCGTGAACTCAGGAATCGTATATCACTGATATAGTTACTATCGCGGTGGATAAGCCCCTGGTTTTCAGTATTCTAAACTTCCACAATTAATTATAACTTGGATTTTAATTATTTTTTTTATTTAAAAAAGTTTTTTTTTTTATCAATTATTTTTTTCTTATCTTTATTAGATAACAGTCCGTTGTACCTACTTGTATTTCTTCGGTACAATGGCATTGTTAATGGTTCCTAAAATTCAATAGTCCGTAGATTTAATTACTTATCGATAGATTACAATATTTTTAACATTTGAATGAGTTTTAAAATAAACACATTTATTGGTCTAAAAGTTAATTAAATTAGTTAATTATAATTTTTTATATAAGTAATTAAAAATGGTATAGACAAAAAAATTCTAAATATTTCTAAAAAAAAATATAATTAACTGTCAAATTTTCTCTTCCGAAATTTCAAACCACTTCACAAATAATGAAGACAAATCTAGGAAAGCTAAAAAATTATATTAATAGAAATAGCTTCTTTTCTATGCCCAATAGACGACAAGTAAACCAAAACTGTAATTGTTTCTTGCAGTTTTTGTAGTTTACACTCTCTCAACACTATTTCTTTGTTAAAAGGTTAAAAATTTCATTAATTTTGTTTTCTCTGAACCAAAAAAATATGTTCTTATTTCAAAAAAATGTACATTTTTTGATTCAAAGAAAACAAAATCAAGGACATTTTTAATTTTTGAACAAAGAAATCGTTTTGAAATTGATAAAATGCAAAAATAGCAATTAAAAAAATGTAACTCTAAGAGAACATTTTGAAAATTTAAGATAATTGTCATTAAAAAGAATATTTGCCATTTTTGTCCTGTTTATGAAAGCTTTAATATCTTTCAGTCATATTGAGAGATATAAACTAACATTCTGCTGGAAACAGAATTGTTACTAATATAATTAATACCTCTATCTGACAATGGTATCTCAACTTTCGGAACTTAATAAGAATGATCACAAAACGTAAGTTTATGTTTCAATATCCTCACACACAAAATTATGAACTTTGTCTATCGAGTTTATTATTCGAAAAAATCAACATTTTAGAAGTTATAAACTTTTTATTTAACTGTCTAGACCAGGGGTCGGCAAACTTTTTTTTGCAAAGTGTCAGATCGTAAAAATTTTTAGCTTTCGCTGGCCAGGTAGCAAACTCGAAGATATTTACATGGTTAATTTTACCCACAGGACAACCAAAAACCGGTACTATACAAATATTGTAGTAATACTTCAAGATATTGGAATTCAAAGTTGGTAATTCCTATCATCAAACTCATTTTGAAATAATGGGCGTCGCAATTTTATATTTTTGAAAATGTCTTTTCATATTATAATGTAAATGTAAATTCTCGTACAGATTATCTTAATGAGCAGTGCCATCTTTATAGATTTGGATTACATTCATTCTTTGCAACTGTCTCTTAACACTAAAATTGTCTATTCAAAAATATATTCACTTGTGAATAATACTAAGCCATGCACCGAAGTGGAAGTAAGCGGACGGCCATAGTTTGCCGATACCTAGTCTAGACGGTTATCTTCAATTTTCTGAGTATTCCCTTAAAGTTGCACTATTTTTAATGATCATTTTTGGATTCTACGCATCAAAAACTTTACTTGCTCCCTATTCAGTGAAAATTGACCATTTTTTCGCTCTTTCCTTTGTCTATTCAGTTAATATCTCGTAATAATATTCTCCAATAATCACTAGAAATTGGTAGACTAATGTTTTCAATCTAATTAGCTCATTGCTACTATTCTCAATGAAAATTTCTCGCAGGTAAAACGTTCTTGATAAAAAATGACTAACATATGCTACAAAATTATTCATCAATATTTCATATAAACCTTGGTAATTTAAGTTATAAATAATCATAAAAAAAACAACAATATTCAAAAATGAAAGCGGTGACCGGTCCACATAAACAAGTTTAACACTAGCGCATTATACACATCTACAGTTTATATGCATATTACTATACAATATTAAAATATTACCTCTGTTTGATATCAATACTCATTATTGATAAATTGCACCCATGTCTATTACCATAGAGACTAAAACACAGGAGCAGCATGGTACGGACCATACATTATAATTCTTCAGCTATTGAATAATAAGGGAAATATAAAGATAGAACGATTAAAAATAAACCAAATACAAAACGATCAAAGTAAGCTTTTTAGTTGCATTCCAAACATTCTGTTTCTTCAAAATATATCCCAATCATTTTAGTCAAAAAAAGCAGTCAACCTCGGAACGAAACGGAATAAGCTGGATTTTTGTATACACCTTTATTTTGGCATCCTGAATGTTCCCTCAAAAGTCTCATAAGATCTCGTGTGAGCGTCCTTAGATATTGAAGGTCAAAAGTCGCGAAAATCAGTTTTTGGGAAATTTCGCGCTTCCTTTGCCTCAAATCGTTTTTCCATTTATTATAAAAGTTATAGAGCATAAAATTCTCTACAAATTTTGTTTCAAACACTTTTCGATACGTTTAACTGTTTTAGAGATAGAGCACGATGAGTGTGGAGCGCTCAGCTATACATGGTATAGCATAAGGTCAAACGCGAATATAAATCTGTAGTACGGTTTTTTAACGAAATTATTTTGCTAAATATTAGTTCATGAATTATTTAATACATTCTTATATTTAAATATATTAATTATAAATCAAATTGTTATTTAATGTTAGTTACCATTTTCATATGAATAATAGAGTAATTTAGATATAAAATTATTTTAAATATATATTCTTATTGAGGATGATTGGATTTTTAGTTGGTCAGAACTTCAGCATTTCTGTTCTAAGTGTAAGAGCTCATGCACCCGGGTGTCATTATTAAGATTTTACCTGGAAATATTGACCCCTACTGGATGACCTTTTCTATTTATAGCAAGTTGGGGTGAGATGTTCTATTGTATCTATGCGACCGGTTAGTTCTTGGAGGGATCACTTTCTACTAATCAAGTTAATTTGTTAGTTTTAAAGTGTATCTTGGCAACAATGGACGTACAATGTATGGCTGAGCGCTCCGTTCTCATCGCGCTCTATCTCCAAAACAGCTAAACGCACCGAAAAGTGTTTGAAACAAAATTTGTAGAGAATTTTATGCTCTATAACTTTTATAATAAATGAAAAACGATTTGAGGCAAAGGAAGCCAGATATTTCCCAAAAACTGATTTTCGCGACCTTTGACCTTCAATATCTAAAGAGGCTCACACGTGATCTTATGAGACTTTTGAGGGAACATTTAGGATGCGAAAATAAAGGTGTATACGAAAATCCAGAATAATTCCGTTTCATTCCGAGGTCAAACCCTTAAATGATCGGGCTAATATTCCTTTACAAAAGCTTTTGGAATAATGGTCTCTTTTCGTGTTTGCCTATTACACCAGAAATTACATGTGTATGAATATAATTATGAACATATTGAAAAAGAAATCAATGAGAGAGACACAAATGTTGTTAGCTCATTATTTACTCGTACTTTTTGCAAATAAACTCTAAATGTAGATACATTTAATACCAACCTGCAATTCGTGGAACTAAACGTTTATTGCTCAGAAATACACCACGAGCAATTTTATGTAAATTTTATTATTTTGATTAAATTGAGCACTAAAATGCAAACAAGTATTTTTTAAATCCCACTCAGTAGGTTTTAAATCCCACTCAGTTTGCTAAAGAGAGACACCTAAAGCTTATTTTTAATAGTAAATAATTCAATAATTACAAAGTTTCAATTGATTTCATTCTTAAAAGAGTTGATAAATAATTTGACTCCCTTAAGGCGCTCTAGTTATTCCCGCCAGTAATATGTCGTCTCTTCAAGGAATTCAATAAAATTTGAACTGACTAAAGTGTGCCTAGTTAATTTTTTTGTTAAAGCAACTACAGAATTGAATTTTGTATACAATATTTGCTTTAAATGAAGTTCTAAATTAGTTTTTGTCTATGGCAGCATTTCTCAACCTACTTTCAGTCACGGCCCAGTGAAATTTCGAATAATTTTATGTGGACCGTAATAAATTTCTTGTAGCTTGAAATCATTTCCACCGTTTGCAAGAATAATATTAGGTCGTGTAATATGAAATGTCGTTTTTCGACTACTTGGTTGACCATATAATTCTGATAAATATCGACACTTTCTTAAGCAGTACAGAAATGTTTAAAAGAAATTATTTAAATCTTGAATAGAATTCTTGTAACCTAAAATCATTTCCACTGTTTATTGAAATAACATTAGGTCGTGTAATATGAAATATCGTTTTCCGACCATATAGTTAAGTTAAATATCGACACCTTCTTAAGCATTAGAATAACGTTTAAAAGCAGTTCTTTAATTTTAAACAGAATTTTTGTAGGGCCATGTAACTAATTGTATGATAAATATCGACACTTTTAAGCAGTACAGAAATATTTAAAAGAAATTATTTAAATTTAAATACTTATAATTCTTTTAGCCTGGAATTATTTCTATCGTTTGTTGGAATAACATTATAGGTTAAACGGATCGACGGTTGGGAAACACTGGTCTAGGGTCCTCAGTGGCTTAAAGCGGTGCGGTATTATCCGTTAAAAACTATTTATTTATTATGTAAAAAGTTTCAGCAAGTATAGATTAACAACAACTTTATTTTCCTTATTCAAGACAGGGAAGGGGTCGGAGTATTATTACGTAAGATTTTATCTTTTCAAAATTGTAAATTGATATGTTCTACTACCGTTCACCCTCCAAGATATTCCAATAGCTAACTAAGTTAGTTTCTGGACTCACGAGCAACTAAAAATTGCTAAACTGGGAGTTAATTATTTTTACTGGAACTTATTCATTTTCTAATGACTTTATTTGAAAGTGAACAATTTATATTTGAAATAGTATTTTGAAGTATTTATTGCATTATTTTAACTTACAAATTGTCAAAATGAAGATATAATTGATATAAAGTATAAATGTGAAGTATAGCAAAATATAAATATTATGTTCAAAATATAATAGTATGCTGGGACGAAATCAGTCAAAATGTCATTATCTTTTTAATTTCTTTATGATTTTCTTTTTTTACAAATTTCTTTAGATTTAAATACAATCCAACTGAAATTTGTTAAAATGCTGTTATCGGATGAAGTAACTTTATATTGGTGTGAAAAATGAAAGTAGATCATTGTTCATCATCTTGTGACGAAAACTGAAAAAAAAAAATTTTTTTAAATTATTTCCGGTATGTAACTAAATATTTTTTTTTATTAGAATATATTCAAAAAAATTCAAAAGTATAATATAGGTACATCTTATTAATTATTTGTATGACAAAATTGCTATTTGCTCTTCAATTTTATTTTAGATAATCAATAATAATTAACATAAATTTTATTTAAGCACCGTTCAAACAAATTTTATTATCAGTCGACGTCTATAATGTATTTATACTATCATGTGTTTCCAGGCTTATAAACTTTTTAGTTTTTGATGACCCAACATTGTAATTCAAAAAGGATACCGAGAGAAGGATACGCTTCCTCAAAAATTAAGTTTTAATGAAACAATTTTAAATATATATTTAATTTTATAAAAGGAAATACAATTTATAATACGATAATAACTTCCAAATAAACCAAATTTTTTGAATTACCTCAACCATTTTTCAACATATTCTATCCTAAAGCTTGTTCACTACCTAGAACATGAGAATTTTGTGATGGAAATTCCAAAATAAATGTTATTTTGGACGCAATATAATTATACACATTCTAGTACAGTGTTTCTCAAACTGTGTTCCGCAAGTAGTCATGAAATGTTTTTGTAAAATACAAGAGAGAAAAATATTAAAATTGGCGAGAAAGGAGAAGACCATATGCTTTTCTGTGTCCAGTCTCTAAGTTGTTTTTTCTTTTGCTCGCCAACGGTAGCCGTATTACTTAAGCAAAGGCAGTTTAAAATTTTTTTAATAAACAAGTTTTTTTTTGCTCGCCAGCTAGTGTCCCGTATAGATTGTAGAACCTAAAAACTGTTCCACGATGAAAAGAATTTGAGTTCTAGTGTATCTGTTGCCTGCATATAGTTTCAATCTTGTAAATAGTTTCAATCTTGCCTGCATATAGTTTCAAATTTGTAAATTATTCAGATCATGTATGTTTGGTCGCATCTAAAGAATCAAACTCGAAAACGTTGTAACTGAACTTTCCGGTCAAAAACTGAACAGTTGGTCAACCTGTGTGTTTGTATTTGCGATATAAATAAATCGTTTTAGACGTACTTCCAGTTTCCAAATAAAACAATTTTTTTCCTTCAGGACTAATACTACCTACCTACGCGTATGTACACTCATAAAAAGCGTACAACAGTAGAATTAATTTCCTCAATATTAAATCAATAATATTATGTATGTAGTTTATTGTTGTGACATCATATGTGTAACATCTGGTATCATATTTTTTGTTGATAAAACAGTCACGAAAAATGTATTACACACGCAATAATAAGTAATAATGTGTGTATGTAGGTAAATGCCGGCTGAAAAATAGGTACATGCTTTTTTACAAAACAAACATTTAAGTCATTTTAATATACGCAATTGTCACTTATTATTACATGAAAAGTTGTTTCTTTTGTATAAATTTGTGTTTGCTAAACGAAAATTTATTACCTAGCAATATAACGAAAAGAATTGTCAACTAGTCAACGACAGTTCTTCGAGTTAAGTGTTGTTCTTGAAGCTCAATATTTTGCAAATGAGGATTAAATTGTTCAAATCCACTAGCAAGTTTTCCTCTTGCAAGTCGTTCTCTGGAGAGCACTGGCGTGCTGTGGACACGCTACCAGAGAGTACTTGCTGCAAAATATTTGAATTCCAATTTCAAGTCAGTTGTAATGTAAGTGACCATGGAATGACCCATTAGAGAATACTTGTTGACAATGTACAAAACTTGTAAATAAAAAATAATTGATGTGTACACGTTGTTGCAAGTCTTTACATAGAGCGACTTCTGAGAGTAACTTGCGAGAGAAAACTTGTAAAAAGTATGAAACACGTGGACACATCTGTACAAGAAATGTCTACAAAAATTTCCGCAAGTGACTTGCATGTCGACCACCCAGCATAAAATTAAAAAGTGGTAAAAGAGACCTCAACATCATTTTACGAGCCCTTTTAAGCCCGGCTGCACACTTACAATTAGGTAATACTACCTGATTCATACCATATCGCGCGTTGGCTGTCTCTACCTCGTATATCAAAAGCTACATATTTTAGGACGCACAAAAAACATATTAAATACTGTATTTACATATATACTTATCTATATATTTATATATATATATATATATATATATATATATATATATATATATATATATATATATATATATATATATATATATATATATATATATATATATATATGGGTAGCCAACATCAAAGGGTGTAATTAGCATAAATCTTAAGCTCATAGTGATGAAAACACGGATTTAAAATGTTTTTTTTTGTCCAAAAATTGGGAGTTTTCAGATACGAGGTTGAGACAGAATACGCGCGATATACGATTTTTATAGTAAGATATGACCATTTGTACACCTATTGACCTATACGATTTGATCGATACTATCCATATAGAATATTTTAACAAGAACGAAAATTTTTCGAGTCTAGTTTTACATAGTTTGTTTGAAATGTATGTATATATTTGGCAACTTTCTTGGACTATCCAGTCGAAAACTAGTCGGTTGACAATTCTACTCCCCCTTCGTTTTTGCTTTGCCACCAAAACTAAAGAAAGTGAGACACTATGCTATCCCAAGCAGTTTTTCCTCAAAAGCTCATACAAAATCAAACGCAAATCATTATCTATTATGTAAGTAATGAGTAATTAATATAATTAGAATTACTAATGATCAATAGAAATAATAAATAAACGAAAAATGGGCAATGCGTGGGCGTGCTGTAAGAAACAAACTCTGAAAACCCTACACATATTTATATATTATACATAAATAATGAACGATACCATAATAATACTTCAAATAATACCATTCTGAGTCATCTTGACACTGCGATAATATTTATTTTAATCACATAGGTACTTACAGTTTAAATGAAAATTATAATAATGTTACCTTGACCTAACCACACTTTTCTATTTATAACGAAAAAAATTAAAATATTGTAAACTAATTGTTATTGTTATTTTTGTTAGATTAATGTGACATGAGTTTACATATTTGACTATTTATTGCTTTATTAGTTTTAATTTTTTTTTTTTTTTTTTTTTTTGTTAACAAGAAATACGATATTATCAACGAAATTAGATTTCGCCACTGAGATTATTTTTTGAAAATCGATGTAATGAGTCATTTTAAAAAATATAATATGCAAATTAAAGTTTATTGAAATTACGTGTAACAACCTAAAAGAATAATAAAATAAGTGAGTAAGTTTTAATTAAAAATATAACTAATTAACGTTTCCAAAATAAAAGCAAGTTATTTGCTTGGTAATATCGTTATGTCACGCAATCTGAGTCAGAGCTATTTTGGTAATCACCATATAGGTCGAAACATTCTAACAAATTAAAAATAAAGTGCTGTTTATTTCTAATTCTAATTTTTCCATTTAAGATAAAAAAGCATTAAGTAGCAAAATGAAGGTATTTTTTCACCTTGTCAGTAGTAGGTAAATTTAACGCCCGATTTAATATCTGACGGAGGTCCAGAATAATTTGTCCCCGAGACCCTTGTTTTCTCTTCACGGCCCTGCCGGCAATATTGGGAGAGAGTGTTGTATATACAATCACTTTGTTATTAATTATTAGACATACCTGTGTAAATTATATATACCTATACTATTCATTTATTGGTATTACTCTCGAATTAAAAATTAATTCAAATAGTGAAATCTATTCATTTAAATATTATGGCTTATACAAACTGTACAATATACATATTATGTGTTTTAATTAATAATTAAACAACATTTTTTTTTTAAAATTTAATAGATTAAATATGTATGCAAAAGTTGAGAACTAATAAATTGTTTCAAGGAAGAATATGACAAGCTAATAACTAACATACATTCTTAACTAAACTTTAATACACCTGAGAAAAAAGACAATATTTAATAACAAGAAAATTCAAACCTAAACCATTATTCTCGATAGTCCAAAATGAAAGCAATTTTGCAAGGATTACTTGACGTGAAAAACTGGACGTAAGTGTATATTGAACTTCACTTGGAAAATTAGTACTTGGAAAATTTCATTTGTAGGCGAAGTTCGTCATTTCTCGCCACGGCCCTGCCTACATATTTAAATAATTTCCCTTTCTTTTATAATCCCATAATTTGAATTCAAACTCGCTAGACATATTAACCAAATAACATACATTTATTATTGATTTCAAAAACTTTATTTTAAACTGTGTAATTTAAACTTTAAATAATATACTTAATATATCTAATATAATTAATGGCTCATTTAGGCTGATCGTCCTTTGGATGCGGAAACATGCAATATTTAATTCGGACGAATACGCATGAAAACGGACGAACGATCCAAACAGCTGTGAAGCTATACATCCTCGTCCATTGAAAGCGTCTCGTTCGTCCGTTTCCGTGCGTATAATTGCGACATGCGAACAGATCCAATTTTGTTTAGATTTTGTCGCGCGAAGAAGTCCGTTCCATGAGATTTTTATTTTTATTGAAATGAAACTGAAGATAAATTACAATTATAACTTTGCATATTACGTGCCATAAATTGTTTTTTACGTATTTTTATAGCATCTATAGCTTGAGAAAAAGAAAATTAAAAAGAAAAATGCTGACGAACATTGGGCTAGTGGACGGACAGTAGACATATCATTTCGGACAAACGACAAACGTGCATATTCGTCCGTATTTAATATCGCACGTTTCCGCATCCAAAGAACGACCAGCCTTAACATTAAATTTATCATCAAAATTTAATTTACTACGATCCGTTTTACAATAATACTACATACTAAGAAAATAAAAAAAAGTAAAAAAAAATTCAAAATGAACCATAATACTTGTTCCAGGTTTTTATGAAATGAATTATACGTGAATATTTATGCTATCAATTATCATACATATTGCAAGTACCTACATATTATGTGTTGTAGAACATCCTAGTGTCGATCACCCCCGCTCCCATTTCTAAAACTTGTAGGTCATTGTATTAATGGGTTGTCCGAATAAAAGTACAATTACCTTACCCTATTTTTATGACAAACATTCATGATAAATGAAAAATGATTTATATTACAAGTATATTCATTCAATTATAAATATTTTATCAACCTAATTTTTTTTAATGTAATTATGTATTTAAAAAAAGTTACACCTACAAAAATAATTCATTAGGGTTGTTGTAAACATAATAAAAAATTAAAAAAACATAAACTGGTACATCCGAAAAAAATTATTTGTGGAAAATACTTAAAATTTTGTGAACAAATTGTTGAGTTTTAGAAAACTGAAAATTCAGATTTTGGAATTTTAATATTTATACATAATTGTATGTAGCTACTAGCATTTACCCGTGGCTTCGCCTGCGTGGCTTTTAGAATTATGACATCTGGAAATTTTCCCACAGATATAAAATGTTTACCCTGAGTAAAAAATAGACTATAATATTCTTTTAACAACATACAAAGTTCAAATAACGTCAATGATTCTTTTTTATATCGTTTTAATAGTATATTATTCAACAAGCTAGTAATGATAGCTATTACTCACGAAGATGAAATTGCGACACGAGCCGAGTTTACGAGGCGAGTGTCATAATGCATCTGAATGAGTAATAGTCATTGCAAGCGAGTAGAATACGATATTTTTTCTACGATATTTTTCCTTTTTTGATTTAAAATTGAATATAAATTTTAAATCAAAAGAATACAATTTTTGATCTATCTCTAATTTCATTAAATGTTTATATATTATGTACAAACGATGAAAACAAAATATAAACTACTTTGTTTACTGGTATATTACTACGCAACATACATGAAATTAAAATTTGATACATATATTATACACAAAACAAATGCCGGCCCATTGAATAATAGTTAATTCGGTGATTTCATTAGTCGAAAGGTATTGAGTAATGATCACACCTTTGAATAATGCCTAATTTTCTCAACAATTAACGGATATGTAATGTGTGTTCTTCAACAGGAGTAGAAAAATATATTTACCCTCGGGAATAAGACTTCCTACAGGATTTAGATACTTCCCCGGAGTAGAAAGTAGCCTGTGTCCTTTTTCGTCCCCTCTGTAAGCAATATGCAAAGTTTGAAATCAACCATCCTTTTCCTTAACAGTCAATTATCGTTATTTCATTGTTTCGTTTTAAATACATTTTCCCTCGGCAATGAGATATTTTCTCGTGGTAAAATGTAATCTATTTTTATCGCTGTATACCGTTCGTTGTGCTAACAATATGCTAAGTTCGAACAAACTCAAAGAATCCTTTTTTGTTTCATTTAAAATATATTTTTTCATAGGAATGAGATTTTCCACGGGATTGAGATATGTAGTTTGTGTCCTTTTTTATGCCTTCTGTTAACAATATACAAAATTTGAAATCAATTTTCCGTTTTTTGTTGTAATTTGTAATCTGTTGTAATTTAATACATTTTCCCTTGGGAATGAAGTATTTCCCGAGATAAAAAGTAGCCTATAACCATCTTTGTCCCGCAAGCTGATTAAGCTATTGAAGCGTGAAAGCCAGTCAAACAAACAAACTTTCACATTTATAATATTAAGATTGTTTGATGTCTTCAATACACTGTTAAATATTTAAATTACAGTGACAAAACCTGTAATAATAAAACCATTCTCCGGCGCTTCCACTAATATCATCACCTATACAATTGTGACAAAAATTTATTTTAAGTATAAATACACATCAATGTGAAAAGCTTCAAGTGGAATAAACGAGTTTTGAAGATCAGAAGAGCTGAATTATAATAAGCCGACAGCTAAAAAGTGCTTGTAGGTTCTTCTCATCTGTATATAAGTAAGAGTTTCGTTGCAAAAAATTTTACTCCAAACGCGAACCTTATACTAATAGACATTACACACAATTAATATTATAATATTTCTACGTCTACAGTTTTTTCACCATATTCCCGACAACAAAATAATGAAAATTATTTCAACAATGTAAATAATTTAATAATATGTAGGTACTACTTTACCTATAAGTAAGTATTCGCTAAATAGAAATTAGAATCGTACAATGTCATTTCTCACACCTTCAATTATTTCTTAACAATAACAGTAGTAATCCTTGTTTAGCTACCAAATAAAGCCATACAAAATTACATATATTCAATAACCAACTATTGATCAGACGTATATTTCTGTATAAAAACGTCCATAAAAAAATTAAATACCCCTGTCGCAGTATCTGCATAACATAGCGAATTTCCAAAGATTGGACACTGGCGGATCTCATATAACAACCTGTACTCATCTAAAATAGTTTATAGTCCAATAGCACTAATTTTAAGCCCTATCTCACTAAACATTAATTTTAGAATAGATACAAAAAATTTTTAAAAAGAGATTCTTGTAGGGATTACCGAGGAGAACATTTGTGCAAAATGTGAACTCCCGGAAATGTTTTTTTTTATATTGTTTAAACAATATTGAAAATTCATAAATAGCGTTTTTTTACCTTTAACCGCTTATGTAGCGAAAGCGGTGATAGATACGTTTAAAAGTGTCAAGACCTTTTTTGTAGAGAATCGAATTCTCTACAAAAAAGTCAGCGAGAGCACCTGTCTATCTTGTACAGGTGAAAAGATACAGCGCTCCAAACGCGCACTCAAAAATCCACTTTTTCTAGCGTTCCGGCAGGGTGTGCCGTCCGGAACCTTACCGGAACGCTAGAAAAAGTGAATTTTTGAATGCGCGTTTGGAGCACTGTATCTTTTCACCTGTATAAGATAGACAGGTGCTCTCGCGGACTTTTTTGTAGAGAATTCGATGCTCTACAAGAAAGGTCTTAACACTTTTTAATGTATCTATCACCGTTTTCGCTACGTAAGCGGTGAAAGGTAAAAAAACGCTATTCATGATATAAAAAAACATTTCCGGGAGTTAACATTTTGCACAAATGTTCTCCTCGGCAATCCCTACAAGAATCTCTTTTTAAAAAATTTTTATGTCTATTCTAAAATTAATGTATAGATAAAATTTAGTGCTATTAGACTATTAGCTCTATAACAGTGAACAAATTTTCAAAATCGGTGATGGCGCGTTCTTGAAGGGTTAATTAATTTTTGTTTTAAAAAGTGAAACAGATTTAAATATTGTTATTGTAATGACAAAAACGATGAAGCATTTAGTGTAAAGAAATTCAGCAAATTTCTAGTACTACATGATACCATCGGCTTCGCTACTGGTAAATTTAACGTAAATTTTACTTACGTATATTTAAACGGTCTTAGATTTAAAAAAAAATGTGTTTATGTTGGTAATAACTTACGATAAGTGAACGGGTGGATACTTTTTCAACGGATTTAAGGTTCGTTGCACGTGTTGGAACAAAAGCAAGAATACACACTCAAGCTACTTATGCTATGGTTTCTATGCTGTTTCTTTTATGAATAAAATTACTATTAATACAATTTCTTAATATTTTACTGTTAATTTTATTACAATTATTATATGTTTTGTTAATTTATAACGTAACTCCATAACACAAGTTTAGTATTCAATTAAAAGTGTTACTTGAATTTCTTGACTCATTCAAATAATATATCAGTGTTTTAATACTCAACGGAAGAATTCTCGCAATCTTGCCGTTCCCAATTCATTCCACAATCACTATGGCTTCTGTTTGTGTTCATTTTTAAAAATGTTTAATGGGAAGTTTTTCAGATCTTCTGAAATTGTTGAGGTGGTCTGAGACATTGCTTAATTTTTAAAATATTAGATGCCAAAACGTATACCCACATATTTTACACCATTCTCAACCGTGCGCCCTCTCTAAAAATCACAAACTCCGATTTTTGAAAACTTGTAATAAAACGAATTTATAAAACAAATAAATAAATTTTCATTAAAAACAAAAATCTCTGGGAGGTGCGGAAACGCCATTGTGCCGCGTTCCGGCCAAAATTAAACTGGTCTAAGGTGATGCAAGATTTTCTAATTATGATGAATTATAGTTCTTTAAACTCATTTCTTTCTATACTTTTAGAACAGCTTTAAGATGTATCAAAAAAATAACATACAAAATATAGCTTCCTCACAGTTTTCTTAGTATCGGCATTTGAAAGTTCTTCTTCTACAACCGTTGTTCTACAAGATATAAAAAATTGAATAAAATTAAGCAATTAATACTGACATGCCATTGTTCTTACTAAGTAGATATTAACTTTCATAATAATTCAAAATCTCAAGTAAGCTTGTTTTTTTCTGTAAGGAACTGTACAGGAGATTACGTACGAATAATTTATACGTTAATAAAAAAAATTAGAACTTTTATCAATCGATATCTATCGTTCTAAAAAATGTAGGTACAGCCGACTCTCGTTAATTCGAAACTCGAGGGACTCTTAAAATATTACGAATTATCGAGTGTTTGAAATATCAAATGGTTTAAAAAAAGGCTCGTGTACGATGATATGTACAAGTTTGAACTTGTCTCAAAATGTACTTACAATCTTTCTGTCTCTTTCTCTCTGTAACTTTGAATTGTCGTGTGTTTGACGCCGATGAGTTCGAATTAACGCGTCGTTTTGTTACGTAGCAATGATTTTTTCGTTCGAATTACCAAGTGCATAAAAATGTATTAATTTATTTCGAAATATAAAGAGATTTTGTAGGGAACTCGTGATAACTTTGAATTATAGAGAGGTTCGAATTATCGCAGGTTTGAATTAACGAGAGTCCACTGTATATAACTTCTTGAATATTTTATTAAACTGTATTCTTCATTATTTTGTTTTTCACATAACATTTTCTTATTTTCTTATTTTAATAATTCATAATATTGTTATAATCCACCCACCCACTGTTACTACGAGTAAATATCTTAATAATTAATATAGAAAACTTAAGAAAAGTTTTTCCAATTCATTTATTAGTCTGAACAGTGATGAGTCTCCATTTGTATTCGAAGTCGAATCACTCCAGTGAGATTTTTCATAAATTGAGTTGCAGTGTCACTCGAGTAGGATCAGCACTGGTTTTTTACTTGTAGCCAAAAGAGCTTTTTCCACAAAATATAATTTCTTGTTTCATTTTTTTTAATAGATGAATATTTGCTTAGATTTTTTGAGAAAAATAAAGGACATTTTTTTAAATTGAAAAATTTTTTAACTTCACTTAGTCATTTACAGGAAAATATTTCAAACGATGTTACTATTAAGGACTTTTTACTCGTCATAGAAATAATATGAAATAAAAAATTGCATGAAAGTTCATAAATTTTTATTGTTACAATTCTTGAAAATTTATTGGGTAGTATTTCCAAATTAGATAGTTTTCTAATCTACTGGAATTTTATGAATGTTGATTTTTATTTCTTAATGAAAAAAATTCAACAGAAAACACCGAAAAAACCAAAATTTTTCGATTTTTCCAAAAAGTTCATAATGGCGATAACTCCAGAACCACCAAACAAAATGTGTCAAACTTTGCTCCTTTTAATTCCCCATTTATAAAAATATCTTGAGCCCGGTTTCATTTCCTAACCCTAGTAGATCCGCAGATATTCATTGATTGACGTACGTATTCGTACATACCCACAAAATATTCAGATAAAGAGTCCCGGAGCATTACCATTCGGATTTTTGGTTTTCTAAATCCCTTAGGTGCCAAAATCGCATATACTTACATTGATCTAATTATCATACTTTCCCTTCTTATAGCTTTACTATATAGCCTATATAGGCGGCAAAGTAAAACTAATTGTTACTTAAAAAAGAACCATAATAAATCAATTTAATAAAATTTTGAGTGTATACTAACCAAAATTAACAATGAACCGTGTTGTAACTATGGTCGTCGTTTTTTCAAAGAGTAAACAGCTAATTTTTTGTAAAATAAAATCGGAACTTCGAAAGGAAAAAAATAAAAGTAAAAAGTCACCATATTTAAAAAACTGTTTGTTTTCAGTTCTATAATAAGTTCTAGAATCACATAAATTAAAAATAATAGTATATTGTGCAATAAGTGCGGGAAATTGTCGATTGCCCACGAAAGCGAAGTTGAGCGCACGAACGTAGTGAGTGCGCTCATTCGCTTGAGTAGGGCAATCGACAATCCCGCACGAGTTGCACATACTATTTTTTATTACGAATTTCACATACTTTTTTCTATTATTATCATTATTTTTGACATTTATATTACTTTTTAAAATAATATTTTTGAGTGTTCGTCTTTTTTTTCTGAATTAATTATCGTTTAAATTACTTTGTTGGCGGTTTCTATAGAAATAATTATGAAATATTTATTAAATGAAAAATTAAGAGGCGGCTTTGCGTGTTTTGATTAAATTTTGCGTGTTTTATTGTCAATTTGCGTGTGGAAAGTTACTTTCCACACGCAAAAAAGTATGCGGGAAGAGTACAGTTGGCAAACAGCCATTTTGCGTACAGAAATATGTGCGCCAAGTTAGTACTTCTCCCGCATGAGTAATAAAAAACTAATTTTATTCTTTTTAATTTCAGGTAGAACATATAGTGAGCATTTCTGTGGTATTATTAAAAAAAGAAAATCTTGAAAAATGTCAACCTCACAAAATGGATCTCGTTTGGGCCAAATGAAGGTAAATTTTAAGCCCAAATATTAATTAAGGACTTTGGTCTTGCTTATATTCGTTACTAATCCTTATATTTTTTATAATCCTTTTCTTTTTTTACTATACAAATATAAGTGGTATAAACATAAAATAAATAATATATTATTCGCTTTATTGTTCCTTTCAAGTTACTTTCTATATGATTTGCTATATTTAATATACCACAAAATATACGTATATTTTAAGGCAATGTTTCGCAACCACTGGTCCACGGACCGATACCGGATCGCGAAAGTATCTCACCGGTACGTACACCGGTGTCATATGATTAATCAATTAATCGGTTTAGTTAACTAATTTTGTTTAAATTTAATCATTTTTCAGTCGACTATTTTACCCTCAACTAAATGACTAAAATGATTAACTTTTTTAAAAATGACTAAAAATAACTAATTGAATATTGTTTCTCTATTATTTATTAGACTGGAAACATTAAAAACTATAAATTATCCATTTGTACAATTTTTCACTTTTATGTCACTAACACAATGTAATGTATCTTTTTTTTTTAAATATTAAAAATCAATAATTAAATTCAAAAGAAAACATTGTTTTTGGAAGAGTTACATAGATTATTCTATTCATTATTTTGATTAAAAATTTAATCGATTAGTCGATTACTGTAGACTCGATATTTTCGACTAATGACTAATTTTATCTAAAAAACAACTTTAGTCGATTAATCGACTAACATTGAATTACAATTAGCCCAGGTGCTAGGTGACATTGAGTATGCATGAAAGAGTATAGAATTTGACTTTTTATTGTTAGGGGGTCTTAAGTGAGTATGAAAACCCATGTCATCGACCTCTAGAGTAGTCGACAAATTGGGAGGGAGGGGGTTAAAGTTGGAAAAGAAAAAGCCGATCGAGAGATCGCTTGTATCTTGCTTATTATTGATCGTAGAGTGATAATTTTGTTTTTAATTTGTTTGAAATGAAATAATCTAAAATTTATATCATATGCAAATTTTTGATATACCTAACGGTTTTCGTGTAAAAAAATGAAAATAGAAGGCAACGTTAAAATTTAAGTATTTTTAGTATACAGGGCTAGTCAAAAGTATAAAAAAGTCGAAAATCTCAGCGGGAAAGCATTCAAAAAAATTCATCACTATAATAAGCAAGATACAAGCGATTTCCCGATCGGCTTTTTCTACAACTTAACCCCCTTCCCCAGCAAGTTGTTGACCATCATAGAGGTCGACGACATGCGTTTTCATACTCACCTAAGACCCCCTAATAATAATCAAAAGTCAAATTCTATACCTCTTTCAGTGCATACTTAATGTCAGCTAGCGCCTGGGCAGTAAAAATCAGCATTTGCCCTTGAATTGACCCTGATCATTGACCTTGAGATCACGATCAAGGTCATTTCCGCCCTTTCCATTTCCGTGGTCAAAAGTGGGGGTTGGCGCATAAAAAACGGATTTGACCTTGATATGACCTTGAACCTTGACTTTGAGATCAAGATGAAGGTCATTATCGGATGCGCCGTAACAAATGGTGAAACTTTTGTCCTCATCGTTTATCCCAAAAATGCTTTCCCGCTGAGATTTTCGACTTTTTTATACTTTTGACTAACCCTGTATACTAAAAATACTTAAATTTTAACGTTGCCTTCTATTTTAATTTTTTTACACGAAAACCGTTAGGTAGGTATATGAAAAATTTACATATGACATAAATTTTAGATCATTTCATTGCAAACAAATTTAAAAAAAAAATTTTCACTCTACGATCAATAATAAGCGAGATATAAGCGATCTCCCGATCGGCTTTTTCTGCAACTTTCCCCCCTCCCCCCCCCAATTTGTCGACCAGTCTAGAGGTCGGCGACATGGGTTTTCATACTCACCTAAGATCCCCTAACAATAATCAAAAGTCATGCATGCTCAATGTCACCTGGCACCTCGTCTTAATGAACTAAACTTCCTACCAGTGTTGGCATGTTTTTTTTGACAAATTATGTGATCAGGCTTGCAAAATTATAGTATTTCGTAATATTTCTTGAAAAATTATAGTACAGCGCAAAAATACAGTCAGATCAGCAAAAAAACGAAAAAATGTTTTCAAAATATTTCACTGACGAGTAAAAAAAAAAAAAAGGAAATTGATTATAGTTACAAAATACAGCTTCAAACGGCCGAAACTGTACTTATTTTGGTACATTTTGTGGAATTCTAATCACTAAGAATTATAACACTTTTGCGTAACATAATCAAAACTCTATGTTACATAGTAAAATTCATAAAATTATGTCAAATGTACTATAATTATGTGACGAATGCCAACACTGCTTCCTACTTACATTCCAACTAGTGCCAAAAATAATTCGAGTATACAAAAATTATGTTTAAAATTAAAGAATTAAAAGGAATGTCCCGATATTTATCTAAATTGCAAGATCTACCAAGTGGTCGGAAAACGACATTTCATATTACACGACCAATTAACAATGGAAATGATTCCAGGCTGCAAGAATACTATTTAAATTTAAAGAACTGCTTTTAAACATTTCTTTAATGATTAAGAAAGTCTCAATATTTATCTCAATTACATTGTAGACTAAATGGTCGAAAAACGACATTTCATATTACACGATCTAATATTGTTCCGGCTAACGGTGGAAATGATACCAGGCTGCAAGGATTCTATAATATACCCTTTTTCAAATACAATTGATCATGAGTCAAAGTTAAAAAATTAAATAATTCTTATATTCAAAACAAATCAATCTTCTATTCTTTTCTAAAAACAAACTACAGTTTTAAAATGTACGTAAGTGCAATAATGAAAGAGATAAAGCCAAGAAAACGGAAATTATTTAAAGTGACAAAGCATGGTTAAATTTAACTGAAATAGACCATATTTAAATTTAAAGAACTGGTTTTAAGCATTTCTTTAATTTATAAAGTGTTTTTTTTTCTTTATTGTATTGTAGTGTTATTTATTTAATTTATAAAATATAATTATGTGATCGTATAACTATATGTGTCCGCACAAAATTATCCGAGATTTTACCGAGCCGTGACTGGAAAAAGGTTGAGAAACACTGTTTTAAGGATTACGCCACTGAACTTCAAGATATAACTCGGAGAAAAGCTTAGGTCCGAACTCCACCATTATACGCCAATTCTTAGCTTACTGAAGTGATCTTTAATTAAAGGGATACTTAAAAAATAATCAGCCATTATATAAATTGCCTCATCCTTTTAATTATCCTCAATTATTCTCATTTATTTCAAGTTAGTAGAAAAAAAAATGTACACTAGAAAATATAAATAATAAACTAATCCATCACAAGAAATACTTGAAAAATTATTGAAACGAAGAACTTAACCGGTCATTGTTAACGATGTTTTCTAGTTGACTGTATGAATACTTTAACCAGATACCCGACACTACATTCCCCACTCTCTGACCTTCCCTGTGTGTGATTTTTGCGTCTTATTAGTTATTACCTAATCATTGAACGGCTGAGCCTTTTATTGGTAAAAATTATTGAAACATGCATTTCAACAGCATCATACAATAATACAAATATTTTGGTTTCTATAATACATTAAATTATTTAAGGTAGCTGGTCGATAAAACGATTTTTTCAAAGGATTTTGACGAAACTTCTCTAGATATTTATTTAATACAATACCAACAATACGAGCCCTTACCGAAAAAAAAATTGACCACCCCAATTTTGAGAAAAACGATTTCAAAGTTTTGTGGAAAAACTCTATTTTTTTAATAAAATTAAAACGTGTCAAAGGAATTTAATAAATATTTAATGTGTTATTTAATACAAAGTTACAAATAATATTTAATAAGGACTAAAAATTATTGACCACGCCGTTTTTGAAATATAAATTAAAAGCATCATTTTACAGCGTTTTTACAACGATTTTTCAACAATTTTTTTAAATTGCTACAACATAAGCGCGCGGAAATTCAAAAAAACAAGTGGTATACAAATATAATAACTGAAGAGTATTAATACATTATTTAATTTTTGATAAAAGACAACTTTTTTGCTGAGATATACTTTTGTACCTGACTATCTCAGAGCAACTACGTTAATGCTTTCTTCAGTTAATTTGCAAACAAAACACAATAAAACAATAATTTATAGTAAAATTTAGATTCAGTTGGTTCGAATAATCGACTTTTTACTGTAAGATCACTGCTTGGTTTAAGAAACTAACACTTAACAGTCTACAAGAGGGATATTATTAATAGACTGGGATACAGGCCCGCGAAGAGAAATGGTGGGGAATAAACAACATTTTTTAAAATTTTTCCCGCTGAAAAATAAGTGACAAGCAAAAAGAAGACCTTTTTTCCAGCCCCCCTTCCGACAGCTACAGGCGCCACGGCATCAACCCCAACTGCCTCTCCGTCTCGTTAAGCCTGCTAGGGTATTAAATTGGGTAGTATTTTTTTAATAATCTCAGCATTATTTATGTTGATAAAATAAATTGATTTTCAAACCGAACAACAAATTGATTTTTCATTAAGAAAATAATATTGTTTAGAGAAAAACTTGGCTATAAAAAACTATACTCATTAGATAAATGAAGAAAAATAATCCAACAAAATTTTAACAGAATGGATAAATGTAGGTACACATGCATATTTTAATTTCAAATCAAGTAATATCTATTTAAAGCAAACAAACCCGTGTAATTAATTTTTTACTTTTATAAAACGCAGTAAAATATTAATTTTCACTTATTTTGTCATTATAATATTCTGCAATTACATGGGATATAATAATAAAATATAATATTTATAAAACAGTAGGCGAACTTGTCCTTCTGCCTTTGAGTAATGTTGTTTTCAAGTCTATATTATAATAAACTAGACAGTAAGGCCGTCTTGTTTTATTATAGGTTTTCTGAACCCACATACACATGATGTTACATAAATTTCAGTATTTTTTTTCTACGACTAAAAATTTAAAACAAAAAAAAAGACGAAAATAATATGTTCTGTAAAATGTCAGAAACCTTAACATTTTTTTTTCTGTTAGTATAACCGCAGTAGGTGTTGAATAAGAGATCCTTTAAAAATAAAAACGTACAAGATATATTATTATAGGCAGGGCCGGATCTAGGGGGGCAGCGGGGGCACGTGCCTCCCCTGGATGATTTTAGGGGCGCCAAAAACATAATTTGAGGGACGCGAAAATGGTGAAATTTTTTTGGGCGTAGCAAAATTTAAAAAATTTTTGAAGTGAGGAGCAAAAAAAAAAAAAGGTCGACAGTCATAAAAACGTGAACAATTTATGATAGGGTTCAAGTGAATTTGGCAGTGATGACCAAAAAAAAAAAAAAAGGTCAATGGTGCCGATTTATGGTAGGGTCCAGGTGACTTTTTTTTGTCATCATCCAGGTAAAAATTTTTTTGCTGCGAGGGGTGCCAACAGGAAAATTTGCCCCCCTTCCTTATAACTCTAGGTCCGGCCCTGATTACAGGCAAAGTAAGAAAATAAATGTATCTTTCCAAACCCTTCAGTTTTCCATTATTATATATAATTATAATATCAATATGGCACTTCGGTCTGTCTGTATATTCATATTTACAGCTATATCCGAAGTAGAAAATTGGTAAGTATTACGTTACTAATGAAAAAAAACACTTAAATATATTATTATGATATATTATTAAGTTACTTTCTAAAATGATATAAATAAATTCTATAATTAGGAAGGAAGAAGCCGAACTGTCAGAAATTATCACGAACATCACACTCAAAATATTAATTTTATTTTACCTTGCATACAACATAATCTAAAAATTTCGTTATTTTAAGTTTTTATCAATATTCAAAATTCCCTAATCGTTTAAATTTTTACCTTTTAAAAATTTTAAAATGTGAGTATATTTTTTGCAAACGGCGCGGCGTATTCATTCAAATAAAATTTGAACCGGTATTAAACATACAATTAATTTTAAAGAAAAAAAAAAAAAAAATAGGATATAATATAACAAACACGGAAGTTTCTAATATGATTTTGAGCAAAAAATTTTAGTGTGCATTAATTAGACCCACGGTTTGACACAGATTGCTATCAAGCTTTGCTTGAACTTTTTCACGCTTGAAATTCCATTTTCCATTAATTTTTTTCATTTTAATTCAGAATTGCAAAAAATGTTGCATGCAATACGTGTAAAATAGGTGTTTTTTCACTCGTGATATGTAACTATTAAAGTCGACTCGTGAAAATAACATTTATTTCCATTTTCCTACTTGTTGCATAAATAACTACCGTATAAATTTATTTCAAATTTCTGAGGATACTCAATTTTTTGACAAAAGTTGTACTTTTACGTATTTCAATGGGACAATCGATCAAATTATTATAGCGTAATAAAGTGATTTCATTAAGGTTTAACATATACGTATATACAACAATAGGTATATGGGTAGTTTTTCAAAAGATGGAAGAAAATGGACTTAATTCCGGCCACACATTTTTTTCATGCATGAGCTTTGGAAAGTAGTTTTATTTCAAGTTGATGACATTTTTTACACTATTTGAAAGTGGCCAGTCAAAAAATTAAAAATTATAAATTTTATGGCCATTATAAAAAAGAGACATCCAGGAAAGTGAAAAAATGAGTAAGAAACTAAAATTAACACAAGAGAATTTCTTATATTCATTTTTATTATTAAGCACAATTTATTAAACTATTAAACAATTTATTAATTTTTATTATTAAACAATTTTTATCATTTTTATTATTAAATTTTTAATTATTAAACAATTTATTATTTATTTAATATATATTATATATTATATTAGTAGTATATATAATAGTAGTTATATAGTGTAGGTATATATGTAAAAAAAAAAAATTAAAAATTAAAAAAAAAAATTAGAAAAAAAAACTAAATAAATAAAAAAAAATTGCGAATTTATTATTTATTAAAAAATATTCGAAGTCATTTACGACCGTTTAATACATATTATATATTATATTAGTAGTATATGTGTCAGAAGCATAGTAATTATATAGTATATATTATACAGAAAGAAAAAAATGGGAATTTATTTTTTATTAAAAAATATACGGAGTCATTTACTACAGTATTCTAATGACATTTACCTAATTTATTTACATTATTTAAGTTTAATCCCCGTTTTTGGAGCTGCCAGGAGACTGAGACCAGGAGACTGAGAATTCTTCAATATTCTTTAAAAATCGGCTAAATAACGTTTTATAAAAAAAAAAGAAACAGGTCCGCTATTCTAATACAACATATTTACAACTCATACAACTGAAAAATTTTTTAGATCCACAGTATTTTTCACGAAAATGGTGACCAGGATACTGAGAAATTGACTGGACCGAGTACGATCTCACTTACAATGAGCGATATTCTAAAGGAGGCTCATGCTCATGCTCATGCTCATGCTCATACTCATGCTCATGCTCATGCTCATGCTCATCCTCATGCTCATGCTCATACTCATACTCATACTCATACTCATACTCTACTTGCTCATACTTACTTTGCTTCATTTGCTTACAATAATTTTCGTATACCTTTTCCAACAATTTTTGGGATGACTTTTCGAGAGGGTGTTATTAGTGACTATAAACTTTCAAGATGTTAAATTATTTTATTGCTTACAACAAATACCACCCTATGTTCACTCCAATTGTATTTAAATTTGTTACCTGTTTCACAAGCTTCACACTTACCTGTATGAATGCAAAAAGAAACCGTTGCTTGTGAAACAGGTAACAAATTTAAATACAATTGTAGTGAACATAGGGTGGTATTTGTTGTAAGCAATAAAATAATTTAACATCTTGAAAGTTTATAGTCACTAATAACACCCTCTCGAAAAGTCATCCCAAAAATTGTTGGAAAAGGTATACGAAAATTATTGTAAGCAAATGAAGCAAAGTAAGTATGAACAAGTAGAGTATGAGTATGAGTATGAGTATGAGCATGAGCATGAGCATGAGCATGAGCATGAGCATGAGCATGAGCATGAGCATGAGCATGAGCATGAGCATGAGCATGAGTATGAGCATGAGCATGAGCATGAGCATGAGCATCCTTTAGAATATCGCTAAATGTTAACTGAATTAGTTGATACAACCTCAAATTAAGTAAAAGGTGTACTTTATTTTATTTATTATATTTCAGTTAATTACTATGACAAACGATGATTTAATCGGAATATAAATTTTTTATTTTTTTTAAGTGTTTTTGTTTGATAGGAGAATGATGCAAAGTTCGGGAGACAAAATTCAATAGAATATTTCTTAAAGAAAATATAAAAAAATTCAAAAATTATTTATACAATAAAAAAATGTACCAATATTATAGATTACTACTGCAGTGTAATTTTTTTTTTATGCATTCAGAAAAAATAATTATTTAGTCTACTATGTTTTACTTTGGAGAGGAGACATGCCAACAGACTGAGAATTTTACATTTTAAGTGTAATTTTTTATAAAAAATATATTTCGAAACCGGGTTATTTTGAGTGACCAGTTAGATGCAATAATGGTTTACAGTTTCCATCTAGAAAATATGTATTTTTCAAAATATTAATATACAAAATGCGTTGGGCCGTCCAAAATTCCATCGTTTGAATAACTACCCATATACCATATAATATACCATAGTTGAACGTTATATACAATACATTGTAACCCTGTAAACAATTGTAACCCTGAAAATTCAAAACTGATATGCGCACAGTGTCAATCGAAAACAATTTTTTTCTCGGAAAAAAGCTTAATAACTATCGTAAAATACATTTTCTGTTAGTAAGTTTACTAGAGTTGTCGTTGCCTTACAGATAGGAAAAATTCAATGGCTTATAAAATATGTATTGTAGCTCCATTACTTAAAAAATAAATTATTTATTTATCAAAAATAAAATAAGAAAAATATACTTTTTAAAGTATAAAGTTAATATGTAACAGAAACGAAAAAATTTCTTTTTACTAACATTATCAACAAATGATTTAAATAAATTTTAATTCAAATTATACTTTGTTTTTTATATTTCTTACAATTTAACAATATCGTAATGAAAAGCAAAATATTGTGTGAACAGAAAAAGTACCTGATTTACAAAAATAAATAAATATGTAAAAAATATTAAAGTTTTATTTTTTTTTACAAAAAATTATAAATCACATTAAGCATAGTTTAAAAATTAAAGTTAATTGCTGTGGAAATATATAATATTTAATAATATTAATTGTTGTGCATTTACAACCAGTACGGTCTTATGACAATAATAATATTGTTACTCGTTACAATTTACGAATTTCGGATTTTGTAAATAAAAATAGTGAAATAAAATTATAAAAATTGTTTAATTGATGTAAAAAAATGAAACGTAATCATTTTTTAAATAAAAGTAATCCAAATGTTTCGATGGATTTAGAAACATCTTGGACAGCAAAAACCTGGCATGGATTCTCGTCGGGCGATTTACCATTGACTTATGTATGTACATAATATACCTATACTATGTAATCAGTGGCGGTGTAAAGAATATGCAAAGTGTGGGACCACACATTAGCCTTGCGCCTTTTGACGCCTCGCACCGTGCCAAGAGCTAGGAAAACTTGATGAAAGTGGATAAGATTTTTGTTTGCTGGCCAACTATGTTTTACGGAATAAGTTTTTGAAAAATCACTGAAGGGGATTTCGCAAAACTGTTTTTTGGAATAAAATTATTGAAAAATCAAGTAAGAGGGCCCCGCAAAAGTCATCTTTCCCACTTTCAATTTTAATCTTACGCCGCCTCTGTATGTAATATTATAAACATTTTATGCACTTATAATTTATAATACTTTTGGGTAAATAATTATTTTATATTTAGATATGCAGCGAACATTCCTTTTTTGTGGAGAATAGGGGCCGCCCAAAAAAAAATTGCACAAAAAAATACTCAAAAACTTCGCAAGAGATTTATTAGGTCATCCGGAAAGTTCGTGCCCTTTTCGGTATAAATGATCATCCCGATTTTCTTCAAATGGCCGAAAACTGTGGATTTTGAATGCTCAAAAGTTACCGCTAATTCTTAACAGTTTGCCTCAGGTTTCGCTTTATTTCTTGACGGATAAATTCATCGTCAATACGCACAGATCGACCGGAGGGAGCTTCATTTTCCAAAGAAAAATTACCCTTTTGAAATCTAACAAACCACTTTCTATCAATTCTGTCAGAAAGCGCATCATCACCATAAACACTACAAATATTTCTCGTTGCCTCAGCTGCATTAATATACCTTTTTTAAACTCGTATAACATGGCATGATGTTCCTTGATGTCTAAGATTGCTCATTACTACTGACAAAAAAAAATTATTTAAACACTGTTTGGCTTCCTTTACACGATCAGTAATACTGTCAGTATTTCAAAATACTGACATTTTTATTGATCGTGTATTGACGATACTGAAATAATGATGAAAGTACTGAAGAATGGCTTATAATTCCATCAGTATTCACTTCAGTACTAAGACGTGGAGGGAACAGTGACATTAATGACGGTTAAAACCGTTAAAACATATTTCTCGTATATTATGTACGTTATATAATACAAAGAGATAACAGAAAGAGATACAAAGAGTACGAGATAAATACAAATCGATTGTATGTAGATCGTATAGATCGTATAATATGTACATCATGTACATCATGGAAAAGTAAGCTTGTACAATGCTACATAATATGTATTATTAATTGATTAGTATGTACGGCATTATGTACAAAATGTACGATATGTACCGTATGTGAATACATGCGGATATGTATGGCTAAGCTAGAAAAAACATTACGAACATAACGTTTTTTCTTTTTTGTTTTCTTCATGTTTTCTTGTTTTGAGTTGCAAACGCTAGAACTATAGCTAAACACGCTTCTTCCATAGTAATAACAATTCCAAAATTTTATTAATTTAAAAATTTCGAAAAATTAAATTTGACAGTTTGTTTTAAAATACTGAAGAAAATAATGATAGTGTGCGGTATCATAAAAATACTGAAGTAATAAAAATAATGATTCATTATTTTTATCAGTAAATACTGACAGTATTACTGATCGTGTAAAGGCAGCCTTTAAAGATGTACGAGTATGATACATATAACATATTACAAGCAACACTATGGGCCTAACAATGGCCTAACATAACATACTGATGTATATTGCGTCTGCGGTTGTTACTTGAAGAAATATGAATTCATCCGAGCGGCTTCACAAGTGACACGAACTTTCTGGATGACCGAATAGAAAAAACTTTTTTTATATAGTGGATCAAGACCGCGTTAAAAAAAAATATTTCTAGACCACAAATACGAGCAATTTCAACACCGGCTTTTTTACTCCTGAGAATTCGCCTGGAGTATGTAAATGGCTAACATTAGAGAATTTTCTTTCAATCGATTTTCATCTAACCACATAGCGTCACCTCTCAATACTCACAATTTCCAAAAAATATACAACATTTTTACATATCAGCATAAGAGCGGATAATTTTAATTTTTACTTAGTAGTACAGTAACTGAAGCATTTGGCTACCAATTTTTTCGGATGGGATGGATTGGCTTGAAATTTGAACTGTAGCTAGGGAGTAGCCCAAAAAACAAAAGTTATATAATGCCGATGTGTGCTTTCACTCTAGGGGTTGCTTCTGTGTGCTTTCTGGGGGTTGGAAATTTTTTTATGAAAAATAACGTCACCGTTCGATAGAGGGGCAAATTCTAAGCAAAAAATGTTCTATAAGAATTTTTTGTACAATCAATACTTTTTGAGATATTGGCGCCTAAATGTGGTCGTTTTTAGTCCAAAAAAAACATGTTTTTGAGGGATATTTTGCAAATATCTCAAAAACTACAAGTTTTACACAAAAAATGGTTATGAGCAAAGATAAAGAAAATTAAGTAACAAAGAGATTGCATTCTTTTTTATTTTTTTAGGTAGAACAGAACCTAAGTTATGACTCCTTGAAGTTAAAATCGATTTTGACGATAGCTAAAATCGAAATTTTCAATGTCATTTGGCGGAAAAATTAAAGGTTTTTCGAAAAAAACTCATATTACACTTTTTAAAGTACTTGAATAAACCTTTATTTTGGGCTTAATATTTTTTAAATATTTTTTTTCAAAATATTTAAAAAACTAACAAATTTATGAAAAAAAATTATAGAATGAAAATTGTAGGTTTTTTCTTGCTGAAAAATTTGCTTTTTTGTTCATTTTTGTACGTCCAAATTTGACTGAGTTATGATCATTAGAAGCTCAAAACAGAACGCGAAGACTACCTTTCCTAAGCCCTTTAAACTTACAAATCTAAAAATTGAAGGACTCAAAAAAATTCTAAATCATAAGACTTATAGTGCTTAAAATTCCCTACAAAATGGTTTTTTAAGCGAATTGATAACTTAAAAATTAAAAAAGTTATAGTAAGAAAACCAGTTGCATTTTTTCGGTAAAATTTTTGGAGCAGGTAAATTACCATCATCTTTGTGTATTTTTTGTATTTTTTTAATAATTTAGTTAAAAAATCTTAAAAATAAATTCAACAGAATGAAAAAAAATTAATTATATCAACATGTAATGTATAATCCACATGCTATTTTTCCATACATATAATTTTTATGCTATTTTTCCATAAAGTGTAGGATTTTTTATAAGGGGTATTTCTTCTATCAGGGTTTTTGGGAGATTAAAATGTTACAATATAATCATACATTTGAAAACTTTTAAAAAGTTACAATTCATCATATGAACACCAGTATACAATATCTCAAGCCGTTAATAATCGTTTTTTTCGTTATTTTATTATAAGGGGTGGTTTATTTTTTAACGGTTGCAGCTTTTTAATGAGTGATAAGTTTTCTAATGAAAAATAAAAGAGATATAATATATTGTGAATGCACCAAAAGGTTACTTTAAGCTGCTAAAACTTTTTTCCTATTTTTTCGGAAACAAAGGGGTAGTTTTTAAGGATTTTTTTGGATAGAAAAGTAATTGAATTTCATAAATTATATTAAAAAACTTGAAAGGAATTTTATCCAACATATTTGAACATAAATTGAATCTTTAAAATACGTAAATCTGGACTTTTCGTATTTTTTTCATACAAGGGTAGTTTTTACCCCTAATTATCAAAAAGCACACATCAAGACAACACAACTTTTGAAGTGTAGGGTCAGATGAGCTGGTATACAAATTTTCAGCAAAATCCATTCAATCCGAAAAAACTGCGAGCTTTTACATTGGGCGCATTCCTAACGCACCTAGCCAAAGTGTCTTGATCTTACTTTTAAGAACGTTACACTTGTTTTGAAGTGGTTTTTTGCCTTACTTTTGAAATATTTGTATATTCCTGTCTCACTTTCCATGTTCTTGAGAGAAGGGTGAAGATATGTATACGTTGTATACCGAATAGCGTTCGGTATACATCGTATACATACATACCTTCACCCTTCTCTCAAGAACATGGAAAGTGAGACAGGAATATACAAATATCTCCAAAGTAAGACAAAAGCACTTCAAAACAAGTGTAATGTTCTTAAAAGTAAGATCAAGACACTTTGGCTAGGTGCATTAAGAATGCGCCCATTATTTTGTCTTTCAGTGACTGTACTATTAGGTAATCCAATCTATAAAAAATTATAATTATCCACTCTATAGGTACATATCAGTTTTTCTCGTTCATACTGAATGCGTTAAATAAACCCAGATTATATAATATATAGTTGACTAAAATATTTTGCTTTATTTTACAGCATATATTAATCTTTGATGCTAAAATAATGAATTATTTATGGTTATCAAATATTATAGTTTAAAGCGCATTCTCCCCGCCTCAGTTTAAATGGAATATTAAATTCATTTAATACATGGTTATCTTTTTAGTGGATATTTATAAGCATTTAGTTGTAACCGTTAAAACATATAATTTTCTTTTTTAAATTATTCACTAATTTTCAATAGAGAATATTGATTCAAACATTTTTGAATTACATACATTTTTTCTTTGATGATCAATAAAATTATCTTCTACATATTCAATTCACGTTGAATACAATGTGGCAGTCATAAAATAGTCATAGAACAATATTAAAATAACGTCATAATCATAAAACTAAATATTTTTTTACATAGATACATATTTGTATATTTAAAACGACTTTTTTATGAATGTCTATATGCACAACAGTTAAGGTTACATATATGCATCCTTTTGATAGGATAGCAAATTAGTACATATAGTTTTGATTGTAATAAAATGATTATTTATTGTAAGTTAGTATGAAGCACGGTGATTAATAGGAGATGATGGATCTCTCCCGACTATAGATGCAAGCTTACAACCTCTATCAAAGTCGCCAACCACTATACTAAACAAACTCGGAAACAAAAAAGTTTAATAAAAAATATGAAAATGAATTTAGAATATGTATATTTGAGATATTAGATGTATTTGAAACCATTCCTAGGTTTTTCGTTTTTATTAAAATTACATGGACCTATAGGATAAAAACAAATAGAAATAACTTTAATTAATTTGACCGGCTATCACAAATTGGAAACACGACAAAATTCATTAGATTCACGAAGCCTAAAAAAGCTACTCCTGTTGAATTAGTCACATTTTTAAAGTCAATTTGGTCATTTTGATAAAAATAAAAATTAGAAGCTACCCCAATTCAATCAATCAATCAAATCACTTTCAACCAAATTCAAATCACTTTCATAAAGCTTGATTTGAGAAAAAAATAAACTTACTCTGATTCAATCTCATCATAATTCAAATTATTTCCATTATGCTTAATTTAAAAAGAAAAAAAAACTTTTTGAAATAAAAAATAAGAAAATTTCTCTATGCCGGAAAAATCGTAAATAAAATGGTTGAATGATGAAATTAGGAACAAATTTTTAAGTTTTCCAAGTCATTTTTTTCGTTTGTAAAACCACTAAATAAAAGACTTCCTCCATAAAGATGAAAATTTTACACCAAAATTACTTTAATTAAGTAATTCTCCCGTTTCTCAAAAATCATACATACGTATCTAAAATAATAAAATAATGAAATTTTTTGATACAAGTGTTTCTTTTTCTCAAAAATTAGGCGTGTAGGACCAGAAACGGATGTAGAAGGATGACCATAGTAGTTATGACCCCCCCCCCCCTCTCAATGGAAGTAAACTGATATTTCATCCAATTATTTTTTCGAAACTTTTTGCTGAAAAATCTATTAGAACCTTCTACATTTAAAATAAAACAAAAGCAGTACTGGAAAGACAATATTTCAATTTTTTTCATGTAGTGGTGAAGGAATTATAATAATCCTCCTAACCGTCCCCTTGGATTAGCACCTGTATTTTGTAACTATATTTTTTTTTTAATTTAAATAATTTTTTAATTATTTACAGGCTCGTTTCCAACAAAAACAGTTACAAGAAAAGGAAGAAAAATTAACAAAATTATATGAAAATCAACAGCAACGTACACTTGAACGAGTGGTCAAAACACGTTCAAATATTCATAGTCAATATAGTACGAGCAAAAGTATTGGAAGTAGTGGCGAAACATCACCAGCAACCATTTCTTCTGGAAATTCTTCCATTGGATCACAAATAGGAAGAGGTCGCGTAAGACAATTATTTGAGGAGCGACGTCAAAATAAAATTGCAGGAATAGACAAGAGTTATCCTTTAGAACCAATTAAAGGAACAAAGTCTTCTAGTAAGAATTTTTTATACCAATAATTTTGCTACATACATCTTTATTTTTTATGTTTTGTGGATTTACGAGCCTCTGGAAAATAACTACAGTAATATTATTTTCTGGAATGTTTTTGACATAAATAGGTACATAATTGGAAAAGGCAATTATCTAAAAAAAAGTACCTATTGTGCTTATTTTAAAGAAATATCTTTAAATAATTAAGCAAAAGTAAAAGGTACGATTTGGTTGTATGATGGCTAGATTAACAATTATATTTAACAGTTTAGCCAGATTCTGTACTTTTATGGTTCCAGTTTTGTAATTGACTAAAATTTTCATTACTATCATTTTCTTCTAACTAATCATTCCTTTTGGATGCAAAAATCTTTCAAAAGTCGAATATAATTTACTTCTTCTCGATAGGGCGAAGTATACGAATATATGTTCGTAACAAATAAATGGTTTTTATTCGTAAATCCACAAATAAAAAATTTTCCATCTTTCAAGCACACTATCTTTTTTACTTTTACCTTTCATATCTTGACAAAAATCTTTCACATCTTTATCCATACAAAATTTTTTCTTTTGCCATCCCATGTTCCTCAAATACATTTTCAAACTACACACACGTTGTCCTCAATCAGCGTTGCCAGACTTGTATTCTCTTAAATCGAGAATTTCAGCAATTAAAGTATTAAAAATCCGCTAAATGCATCTTAGATACGCATTAAGTCAACGTTCCTCAATGGCTAGAACTTTTCATAGCTTTCGCAAAAAAATATAAGGCATTTAAATACATTTTTTACCGTTTATCTAAATACAGATGATAAATATATTCGACCCGAACCTCAGTTTAACTCGCCCAGAACTGTTATAATAAGAAACGTATAAACTTTGAATTTTAGTACACATTTCGCAAATAAGGCTTAAAAATGAAAAGTGGTTAAATGAATCTCAACTTTAGTTTAAAAGATCTTTCTAACGATATCCTAAACGACAGGGTACATGGAATTATTTCTGGAGTTACTTTAAAAAAAAAAAATTAAATTTTATTATTTTCCCAGCATTTTTCTTAATGACTTGGACTTAAATTTTTGGTGGATGTTTACTAATACATGCTAATACTGAAAAATATCTCGATACAAAATTTCATTTATTAGGGACCATTGTCTCTCCTGTAAATTCCTTTTTGAATTTTTAATGATTTGCTTGCCTATATCTTCGAAAGTTACCAACACAACTTAGCCGAAATAATTTTAATTAAGTGCTATTCACAATTTTTAGGAGAGTAGGTGATACTCATCTGCATAATTATATCAGTCATTGTTTAAAAAATCCTGTGAAAATTGGTTATTCTGCGCGATTCATTTGAATTCGTTAAAAATCATAACATTCGACAAAAATCGGAACACCTGGCAAAGTGGCAACCCTGTCCTCAAGATTTTTCTTAATCCCTTATATTCATTCATTCAATGTATACAACAGATATTAATCACAAAACATATGCCTTTTACAGTTATAAAAAATGATAAAAAAACAACCACCACTACTCGAGTTAATAGTTTTAACCATACAACAAACACTAAACAACAAATTATGGTAAATTCGAGCATCTCAACACAAAAAAAGCAACATTCCATCGTAAACAACAATATAGATACTTCAGACACAGTCGAAGAAAATCGTAACGATATAGAAAAAGTAGTAAACGAACACCATAACATTGAACAAATGATGAACAAACATAACTTATTTGAATCTTTAGACGATGAGAATTTCCCAGATGTTGAATTAATTGATGATGATTTAGATTCGACATTTGGAAAATTACCAAACATTGGACGAACATTGCCAAGTGAGAAATTGACGACGATAAACAATAATAAAATAACAGCGACAAAATTAACGAATGGTAAACTGAAGTCAATTAATCAACCAACTTTACTCTCGGAAAATAAAATTAATGTTGAAAATAACTCAAGAAAGAACGAGTCTTTCAAAAGAAAAACGAATACACTCGGCGATGGAGACGCTTCTAAAACTATCACAAGAACTGTAGTTAAGAAAACGGAAACTAAGCAACCAGTAAGTAAAAAAAATCAAATAAGTATAATAAAACCAGCTGGGCCCGACGGTTTCATACATGTAGGAATTATAGGATTATGAGATATTTGTCAACTTTTAAATCAGTTCCTTAGAGTTCTTCGCTTCGCTCACCAAAACGACTCATATACCTACTAACCCTATTTATACTTCAATAGCATATCTAATTTCCGCACCTTGAGACTATTCCATAGACACTCATATTGATAGTTTTAGGAGTACACGAATATTGAACTCTTTTGGAATCCCAGGGCTTTGAAGGGCAATTTTAAATTCACACGTTCATTTTTTTTTTATCAACTCAATAATATTTGAGCAAAATTTAGTCAAGATGTTTGAGCGATTTGCTCAAAATTTGACACCCTGCATTGTTCCATACGTGAAGTAAGACGGGGAGAAATGCAGTTTTTTGTATTTATATATTTTATGAAAATATTAAACTTTCATTATTATTTTTTTGATTTAATTTGTATTAGTTTCTATGGAATTGATATTACATATTTTTGTTTATATTTGCTATTTTGGCATCCATTGAAATTGAAATTTGTGGGAAAATAAATAAACAAATAAAAAGTAGAAAAAAAAATATTACAAAATTATACATGTTTTTGTAATAAGATTCTTAAACATTCAAATAATTCATAAAATTTAGTATGATTCAACTTCAGGTATAATATTATACAAAAATTTGGTGAAATTAATAAAAAAATTATTATTTTGATATTATTATTCTTTATTTGATTTATTTTACAACTTGTCATTTACATTTCATACAATCAGGGGTGAATTTAGATATGGTTTTTGTGGGGTAGAGCGCAGAATTCTGCTCACCGAAAATACTGACTTAAAGGAAATAAAAACAATTTAACTACCAGCCTAGTTAATCATAGTCATTACCATTTCACTTTGAATTTCATTTCAAAATTATTCTTAATGCCTCTCTACAGAAATTTCACTTCAAAAATTACTCAAGTGCGTAAAGTTGACTTCATTCACTTCATAAAGGTCTGGGACCAGGGCCAGCTTAGCCAATAGGCCACCCTAGGCCATGGCCAGAGCGGGAGATTTTTAGGGGCGGTAAATTTTTAAAATAGGGCGGAAAAATGAGTAATTAACGTTTTAAGAGAAAGTTGGTAAAAAGGGTAGGAAAAGGGGCGGCAAATTTTTAAAACAGGGCAGAAAATTTGTGATTGACGTTTTTTTTAAGATTTCCTTTTTTTCAAATAAAAAGTAGGGGCGGCATTTTTCAGGATGCCTAGGGGCGGACTCAGGGTTAATCCGGCCCTGTCTGAGACAACTCTTATGGCTCCTTTTGAAATTTCTTTAACAAAAAGTGATAATGCTAACATTTAATTACAATAGAAATATTAACAAAATTATTTTGTTTAAAATTTAAAATACACAACTTTGAAAAGAAGTGTACCCAGTTTTTTAAAATCAACAATGGATACCTAGATACTTAATTTTAAAAAATTATAATTTTTCCAGGTAACTAATAAATCTTTTAATAGAAAGCCAGAAACTAATTCAGAATCTCAAAAATCAAAAACTCCTTCCTCGCACGAAAATACAACAAATTCTAAATCAACTATTGAAGCGAATAGAGTAAAGGTAATTATAAATACAATAAAAAAACTTTCAAAACTACGAATGAAAATTGTAACGATTGTACGATATACATACATATCGTAATTCAGACCACGTATGTATTCGTAAAACAGTATCGTAAATTAAACATATTTTTTAGTCGTCACCAAGACAAAATTCGGGAACAATATCAAGAAATTCTTCCGAAAAGAAGAGGATAAATACTAATAATAAAGCAAGTCCAGTTGCAAATGATAATTTAAGATGTTGTAAATACTGTAATCGACGCTTCGCTGAAGATCGTATCGATAAGCATGAAACTATTTGTGCTAAAACTACCAATAAAAAACGGAAACCATATGATGCCACAAAACACCGAGTTCTTGGAACTGAAGCGGAATCTTATATTAAAAAAGGAGTTCGTAGCAAACCGCAGGTAAGTTATTAAAACAAAAGTTATTTCCAAAACGCATAAACGATGTATAAAATGTCTTAAATGGAAAATCCGCAATTTGTTAGACGCCATGCCAGTCCAACTGACCTCTAATTAAACTATGGTTAATGATACGGGCGATGATCCTGGTCATGCTAGAATGGGGTATTTGACTAACTATTTTAAAATACGTATATTCATGTATTGTGCATGTATATATTTGATTTTTACAAATAATGCCAAAAATGTTTAGAAAAAATTAATTTAATACTTGTTCTCAAAATTTACGCGAAAGCATTAGCTTCAGTTACGTCACATTCTCTAGATAACAACAGGTGTTCTGTAACAAAGAAAAAAACTGTTTATTTTTCTTACAACTAGGAAAGGAAATTGTTGATTTTTTTAAAAAATTAATTAAATTTAGATTAATTTCCATAGTTATGTTTTGCTAACCGGAATTTAAGTAGCGACACTGTGGCGATAGTGTTAGAATAAAGAATGTAACGTCACAGCCCGTTTTTTTAGGTTTATAGCTAAAAAATTATTTTTTTAATTAATTTTTTTTAAAATTAAATAATGATAGTTAAGATGAATTAGCATAATAAATTGCTGTTGGTTTTTTATTGTTTTTCTTTGATAGTGTCGAATACCCCATTTTAAGATCCGGTCCCTCTAGTATGTGTTTCCATATCATTGAACTCTAAAACAATTACATAGCAAACTTCCATATCGCACGCCCCTATTTAACAATTTCGTCGCACGCAAGCTGTGTATAATGGCACCCCTCCGTGTTTTAAAGCAAATATGTTTGAATGTGTTAGTATCTAAGTAATAGTTTGTAACAGTAAATCATATATACAAATATATAAATTAAAACATTGACGCCCGTGATTTTTGACTTTCTCATTTAGCAATTTGGTCCCAGTGGATTGCGTAATAGGAGTTTCCTATGTATATTATTGTATTTAACATTAAATTTTGCAGATATTAAATTTTGTTATTGTTTTAGCCTCAAGCAGTTAAGAAGAAAAACTGGCGTCAAGCACACGAAGAATTCATACAAGCTATTCGTGCTGCCAAACAAGTACAACAGTTTGTAGCAAGCGGGGGTAATCTTAAAGATTTACCGCCGCCACCACCCTCAACAAATCCTGATTATGTTCAGTGCCCCCACTGTGGACGTAAATTTAATGAAGCAGCGGCAAATCGTCACATTCCTAAATGCGCTAATTATTCTTTTAATAAGCCTAAACCTGATAATAAAAATATTAAGAGAAGATAGAAACTATTATTATCAATTACACCAAACATTCAGTATAAGATACACTTAAACAAATGTAACTCGTTCTTTTTGTAACTTTACTGAATGTCTGGAGTACTTATTAAATTCTTATACAACGTTAACGATCAATATGTTATATATAACTTTCAAGTTTTAATATCCCATTTTATTTGCTAAAAATTTAACATAGAAACAAAAAAAAATTTATAACAATGATATATAATATTTTCATACATAAACCATATATTATATAACTTATGTATATTTTTAAATTAATATATTCTTACATTTTAATAAAGTGTTTATTAACGTTTATTTATTTCCAATGTCACTATTATATCTATAATACTCTAAATACTCTATTAATGTTTTATAAATGAAAGTTTGCACTTTTGCAGCAAATATTGGCGACACAAAGATTACGCGAGCGCCTCTGGTTTATTAAATTAGAAACTAGTAAAAATTTCATATCAAGTAAAAGAATCAAATAAAAATTTTTATGTACGGCTGAATCATAAAAGCCTATTTTATTACATTATTAAGAGATATGAAAAGTATTACTTTTTGGCACTAGTTGCATAATGAAAAGCAAAAAGCACTAGTGCCATAAAGAATAGTCTACTTGATAAATTTTAATTTCAATTTTACAATAAACAGAAAACACACTAACTTTATTTGTATACCATATTTACAAATAATGTTGGCATAATTAATATTAGTTACACAATCTGAACTATTATTAACCGTATTATAAGAAACTCAGAATTAATTTACATCTAGGTAAGTAAGGCGTTCTATGGTAACCACTTTGTGAGAAACACAGAAATAAGAAATCAGATTAATTTACACCGCGTTATATGAAAACTGCATTATAAGAAACTCAGAATTAACAAAAAAATTAAGTGAATTGTACTTCTTTAAAACACATCGAATAAGTGCTACCATAAACAATTTTTTAAGCCATTTGAGCTGTTAGAACTTTCTTGTACAAAAAACCGTTCTAAAGAGACCGCGTTGTAGGAAAACTGTCGCAATTTTACTCCACGCTATATGGAAATCGCGTTACAAATTACCGCGTTATAGAGACTTGACTGTACCTTTATCCTTTACCCGGATGTGATACATACCTATATGAAAATTATGACATCAAATTAAATACATATAGAGTATACTTATTGAATTTCAATATCATGTCACCATTGTGAATTATTTTTTACTGGGAATTTTCCCACGGGCCACGGGAATAGAATATTTCCTCAAGATAAAAAGTAGCCTGTATCTTTCTCTTTGCCTAAGCTATCTCTGTATAGTTTCAAATCACTTCATTAAGTTATTGAAGTGTGAAAAGGAGGTAAGCAAACAAACAAACTCACTTTCGCATTTAATATTAGGGCAATTATGTCCGCGACGGTTTTCACGAAACATGTCTAACGTACTAAAATATAGACATATTTGAATACATTACTGTAAGTATATTGCCTATATTCTACTAAAATGTTCTTATAAGTTACATAATATATAAAAAGAAATACAAAGTTTCTGCATAATTTTTGCTCGAACCTGTTTTTGTATTTCCCCGTGAAAACGAGACATTTTTCTGCAATAAAAAGTACTACCATCACACCAAATTTCAATTGGTTACAGAGAATAAACAAAAATATTCAAGCCTAAATAATATGCATCTTATAGAAGATTGCAACTTTAATCAAGACGAAAAGATTGTCTCCAAGTCATATCTCAGCGAATTGAGAGAAATTTCGGTCTACGGTCTAACTGAAAGCTGAAAGGGGATTCATCAATGCATATTATGTCTTTAGCTGTTTTATATATAACCAATAAAAATTATTTTAACTGAAAATATACAAGTTTATAGTGACTATATTTAAACAAATGTGCAGACGGAGTAAAATTTTGTTCGGTCCATCAGCATAAGAATTGTATGTAAATCAATCCTATGATTATTTTGAGCAGTGGTTGAATGCGTCTCTTTCTAAAGGGAAGTGATCGTGAATTTTCTTCGCGAAATCTTCTAACAATAATGGCAATAATAGGTTTTTTTATTATGCCAATTCATTCATTTTATTTCATTCATTCGTCAAATTATTTTAACCGAAATATATAATATGTATGCAATTTTAAGCTAATTTTTTTTATGCTTCATATCGGCTTAGAAACAGAAAAATAAATTAAATGAACAAGTAAATTAGAAATAACTTCAATTTTGTTATAACTTTAAATTATTAAAATATTCATCACTACTCGTTAGAAATATTTTTGTTTTATTTTCATTTCAATATACATTTCTTATTTTGTAGTTAACTACATATAAATAAATTTTAAAATTGTGACTTAGAAACAGAGAAATAAATTAAATGAAGAAGTAAATTAGAAATAATTTCAGTTTTGTTATAAATTAAAATTATTAAAGTATTCATCACCACTCGTTAGAAATATTTTTGTTTTATTTTCATTTCAATATAATTATTATATTTCTTCTTTTCTAGAAATTACTTATATAATTAAATTTTAAAATTGTACGCCAAATTGTGTAACATATGTTTTAAATACCAAGACAAATAGTGCTGGCCTCTGTACAGTTAATATACAACTGTATATTTTAAGATGGCGGGTAGGTATTCAATGCTAAGTCAAAAAAATTATTATAAATTAATTAAAATTTCATTAATTTTATAGATGTATATTCAATAAATAAATGTATATATTGTCAAGAAGATATTAGTGGTCTCAGGATACAATGTTGTGTTTGCGAAGATTTCGTTTTATGTCTACAGGTATGTAACGAAGACTGTGTGTGGCTACAATGCGCAATTATTTCATTATCTTGGCGCAATTTTTAAATAAGTAGCATTACTTTTAGTGTTTCGCAGCTGGGGCTGAACTTGGAAATCATAAACGGAATCATGCCTATAAATTTACAGTAAGTTTAAATACTAATTAAATGTAAGAAGGTAGGGGATATTGATAATTTTTTTTTATTCAAATTTTGTATTTTAAGGATGACTGGCCTAATATAATTGTTGTAAAAGGAGAAGGTGACTGGACAGCAAGTGAGGAATTGAGATTATTAAATAATATAGAAGTACTAGGATATGGTAATTGGGATGGAGTAAGTTCAATAATGACTAATCGGAGTCCAGAAGGTAATATAAACAAATAATGAATTAATTCGAATTTTAGTGAGTAATTTTTGTTATTTTTTGTTTATGTAGAAGTTAAAGAACATTATATATCGAGATATTTAAACGGTATTATTGGACGTGCCACTTGGGCTGGTGTTAAACGTCCAGAAATACGTGGAAATGTAGAAATCAATAATGAGAAGAAAATTCCGCCATTACCACCTCTAGATATTACACTTGAAGAAGCTCAGTTACTTAGCTATATGCCGAAAAGAGATGATTTCGATAGGGTAAAATAATGGTAGCCTTTAGAATAAGTAAATATTTTTCAAATTAATTTTAAATTCATGTTTAGGAAACAAGTACAGATATTGAAGCGGAACAATTAGTTTCATCATTAAATGGCGTTGCAATCGACAACGAACAATTAGATACAGCATTAAAATTAGCGCAGGTGGACATGTACATGAGAAGATTACGCGAGAGAGCAAGAAGGAAGAGAATTGTTCGAGATTATCAGCTCGTAGCAAAATTTTTTGCTTCTCATCGAAAACATACACCAAAACCAAATCTAACCAAGGAACAAAAGTAAATTGTCATTTTTTGTAACAACTTTTTAAATATTAACACGTTGATGGATACAGCCAAGGCCGGCAGGTGGCTGGGGCAATTATCCGCGGACCCACAGTCTCGATTAGGGACTCGGAGAAAGTGAGGCAACGTATTTTTTTTTTTTTGCTCGTCAATTGTATTTTTGGAGGAAAACGTTTGAAAGTTGTACCGCGGGCCTGGACACAGCCACTGTCGGGGGTCAAGTTAAATTTGATTAATTGTGACAATGCATACAATTCAAAGTGACCACTTTCTGGGAAATTGAGAAAAATCGGGGAATTTTCATTGAAATCTTTCTTTTTTCTCTACAATAGGGAGACATAGTATTTTGAAGAAAAAAATGTAAAAATTTGATCTTTCGAGTGCCATTAATAGCTTCGGAATTAACGGTTTTTAATAATTTTTCTATTTAAAAAAAAGTCCCTACCAAAACGGCTAAATAAGAAATCAAAAAATTTTATTTTTTTTAGAATTTTAGGTGCCACTTACAGCCTCGGTACTGGTAATTCGATTGCACTTTCAATTTTGTCAAAAATAAAAGATGAATTTTGAGCTGAAAAAATATTTTTGGTAAAGTCAGGGAAATTTAGTTTTGAGAAAAAGTAGCCACCCTACTGAATTTAAAAAATTTATTATAAAACCCATTATCAAAGAAAAGCAATCAAAGCAAATTTTAATGAAAATTGATAATAAAAGACAGAAATTTATTATGCTAATTCATCTTAACTATCATTATTTTATTAAAAAAAGAAAAAAAAATTAATTAAAAAAGTAATTTCTTATTCTCTTATATTTCAATAACATTCTCTTATATTTCAATAACATTCTCTTATATTTCAACACTATCGCCACTAGGGTCGCTACTTTAAATTTCGGTTAGCAAACATAACTATGGAAATTAATTGAAATTAAATTAATTTTAAAAAAATCAGCCAATTCAGAACACCTGTTGCTATCACAGACCAGTGAACATACTATATTATTGACTGATAATATAAATGTGTAATTGAGGCAACCACATACGACCAAGTTCCGACCTTAATAGTATTCTGTTATATAGTAATGCATTTGTATCCGTAGTTACGGTTTTAAATAATTATTGTCAAAATATAATATTGATAATAAAATTTTACTTTTTTGAGAAGAAACTGCAAAATTTTGAAAGAAAAAAAGTGGTATTCGCTTTATTTTCAAAATACGTACGTATACAAATTATGTCCTACAATAATTATAGTCGCATTTGCTCAAAAATTGACATTATATTATTTCATTAAATTTCACCCGTCTCACCCTTGTTACCTGCTTCAAGAAAAATGCCTAGAAACTGGCTTTACGCTTTGTCTAGTAGTATAAGTAGTATAATATAATAGTGTTCATTAGTCTGTGGTTGCTATCTAGAGAATGTGACGTAACTGACAGCTAATAAACGTTTTCGCACAAATTTTGAGAACAAATATTAAAATAATTTTTTCTAACGATTTTCGACATTATTTTTAAAAATTAAAAACATACATGCATAAATATGTGTATTTTAAAATAATTTCCAAAAATTAGTCAAACTCCCCATTAGGATTATATTCTTCATTGTTTGTGTTCATTTCAGAGAATTTCGTGATCGAATGCGAGTATTTAGCCAATTTAGCAGTGCCATGGAACATGAGTGCTTGATTTCCGGCCTAGAAAAAGAACAAGAACTTCGTTTGCGATTAAGTGAACTGGCACGGTATCGGCAAGCCGGCTTAATACATATGGACGAGTGTGCACATTATGAGCAACATTTGGCATTTGAAAGACGTACTCAAAACTCAAATACAGCCACAAATGCTATGACACCCGCAACACATCAGTGGAAACATGCGAAATCTGTAAGTTGACAAACAGTGGTGATTATAATAAATATATAAATTATCAGTGTTTATCAGTGGACATTTTCTTAGGGCAGCAGTGGATACGATCCATACTTCCAGGAAGTTCATCAGGGCGAAAAAAGGTACAATCACTTTTTTTTAAATTACTTTTTAATCATATCATATTAGCCTCAACAAGGTAATAAACTTTCAATCATTAACCCATTACAATCCACAATATTACCGTGAGAAAAGCATGTTTGTAAAGGGTATATTTTTTTTTTCATAGTTTTAGCGAATTTTCGAATCGAAAATTCAACTATTACAGCCACTGTCATGACGCGACTTAAGCCCGGAATTATGATAGAAATTTGTTTTAAAGTCCCTACAAACCGAAAATGATATTCACTAAAATTTATATATGTATATATGTATTTATTTATTTATTTATGTGTCCGGGCGGTAATTCTCCAATGAAACATCGTATTTTTACGAAATTTGATGAAAACGTTAGAAGTCAAAAAATCTTGGATGAGTTCTTCGGCCAGACACATCCAATGTCCAGAACATGGTCTTTTGGGTATTTTTCGTGAAAAAACAATTTTTGGCCAAAACTTCAAGTTTAAAAGTTTTGTAACATTTTTTTACATCAGTGGAAGGAGAGGGAAAAAGGCATATAAAAAGGTTTTTGAACAATTATTCTATATTAACTAGTTTTCGAGAGAAACTAATTTTTATAAACGGGAATTCCCTATGTTATGCAGAATGCTGCGACAGGGCTATTTTTAAATATAAAATTTCTCTTTCTCTTTGTGGAACAAATATTATAGTCAGCGTCAACTGGTGGCAACTAAGAAAATAATTGTAATATTTGCTCATGTCAGATTATATAAATTTTTTATATATTCGCATCACAGTGAAGTGTGATAATTCTATGGAAAATCTATCACATTTTATGCAATATTAATTAAAATTTTTCCTTTAATAATTACCACCAGTAGGCGCTGATTGTACTTCGCTGCCAAGTAGGTGAATTGTTAGCATATTTGTTTTATACATATAAAATTGTTATGTGTATTGGTTTACTACAGAGAAAACGTAGAACAAGACTCAAATTCCATCGACCAAAAGTACATGTACCTCACAGACGACATTTATACAAAAGAAAACCACGAAAGCCAGCAGTCACTACCGAAGATACAAGAACCGTCGGAGACGTCTCTATCAACAAACAACCGTCTGGACAATTATAAAACAAGTTCTCCTATTCCCAGCACTGATTTATTACCGAAGAACGAACTTCAGGTTTCAATTTACATTTAATAATAGTTTGATAAATATTGGGATCTGTCGAATGAGGGTATGACATCTGGTGTTTAAAAATCAGACTATTCTTAAAGTTCATTTGCTGAAATGTCATTAATGATTTGAAACTTTATAGATCTACATTTACATAATTTGATTTGTTTCTTCCATTCATTGACAGTTCTCCAATTATTTCATGACATTTTACCATTCAAATTTGACGTTTGTATGCTGTAAATTGTAATATTCATTAACTCATTCACTCATTTTTTCATATTTTTACCACATTTTAACTATTTTTCAGATAAAAAATTCTTTCACCTTCAAAAAAATTTCTTTGCTTTGAACTTGTCAACTCATGTACAAATACAAATAGTTTTAATATTTATCATTTCTTCTTCATATGGGACTAACTATTGCATATAAAACTAATGTCAGTGCACTTTTTCTTCACCCATTTTTATTAAGCCACGCCTGTTTGACAGTTTCCAATATGTATGTACAGTTTGTTTCAAAAAATCTGGAACAAGTCTTCTTTGTGAAATGAACGGTAGCAAATTATTCTGTAGTAACAGATTTTTGTGACATTAAACCACTCAAAAAAGTATCCCAGATTTTTTTTGAACTAAGGCCCTCCGCACACGGGTCGACTGTTTTGCAACTCGAGTGTCAAACCAGTTGAGCATGCAACGGTTTGGCGACCTTTCACGTGTATATGAATGAAGAACCGCACATGACTCGACTGAAACGGAAGCGATTTTAAATCAGTTTCCAACTGGTCGCATGCGACCCTGTTTGCATAGTCACGAAATAGTTTCAGTCGCATGGTTGCATGGTTTATAAATTTTTAAATACTTTTTATGAAAATTTTTGACGTTTTTTAATATTTAATTTGAAATGAGTGACCAAGCAATGAACACTGAATTTTTTGAATTTTGAATTTGAATTTTTTTTTTAACAAAAAATTTTTCTCCAAAATATAAATGATGGGTGGAAAAAAGCTGATTTTACTTTTTCCTGAGCCCCAATTGACCGCTACGGGCCCCAGGGCTGCAACCCCGGCTACCCCACCCTCTCGTCGCTCGTCGGGCCTGACTACTCTTTATAAAACTGTAAACTGATCCACAATCAGTCGCGCTTGTGTGTGGACAAACAATATCAATCAATTGCAAACCGGTTGTACATGTAAATATTGAGCAACTGGTTTGAAACTCGAGTTGCAAAACAGTCGACCCGTGTGCGGAGGGCCTAAAAGTACATCTTGATAAAAGAATACAAACAGCTAAACTGTCATTGTACACATATTTTAAATATTTGTTAGTAAATAAATTTGGTTTATTTAATAATGCATTTTTTCCAAATGTTTCAGTTATGTTCTTCATTGAATTTGCACCCTCTACAATATATTACTTTAAAAACTGTGCTATTAAAGGTATGTAATAGTTTTACGAAATAATTATTTAATTAAACACCTAGATTTTGTTTTACAAACAAAATTTAAACAGATATAGAAATCAAATTAATTCCTTTTGTTATATTGTCAATATTGCATTTTTTTTATCTGTCTTTACAGAATCACTACACTATCGATAATACAACAAACGAGGGAATGGAGCGTAATTTAAATAATAACAATTGGGATCCACATTGTGTTAATGTAATAACAAATTATTTAGAATCCAACGGTTGGCTATTATAATAGATGATTGCATTTAATTATAAATTTTTAAGTATAGAGAAAAAGACGATATTTTTTTTTCAAGAAGTAGCTTTTTTCTTAATTTATCAACTCTGTAAAAATATAGAATCGATTCTGTTTTACTAAATCATAAATAAATTATATTGATAATTAAATATTATGGCTGTTTTATTCATAGTTTGTAAACGAATAAACCCTTTAAATTATTTTTGAAGTTATTCATTTAAATAAAATAAGATGGTTATATAGGTGATGAGTCCAGAGGGCAATGTGGCCGCAGTGCACAATAGCTCCGTTTCACTAAACGATCGCAACACTCACACTCGAGACCACGATCAACTTCGTTCCACTATAGTTTGTAAACGTGAGTGATATGGTTATTATAAATTCAAATGGAACGAATTTAGACAATAACTGACATAGAACGAATGACAACCATATAGAATGAGAATGACCGCCTCGATTCACACAAAAAACTCGATCGTTGTGGGCTTGAAGTGATCGTCAGTAATGACGTAGTTGTTGTTTAGTGGAACGTACTGAATATTGGCTGCATTCGTTTTTGTCATCTGTATGTCTTTTCATTACGTCTCAATAATTAAAGGCACGATCCGAATAGTACGGATGCCCGAATCACTGTCCGGTGGTTATAAAATTAAAAAATGTTAAGTAAATTTTACTTACCTTTAATGGAGTATAGTAATTTTTTATCATCTAAATACAAGTAGACTTCAGAAATAAATAAAATTTATTGAATAAGCTTTTCTAATTCAAAAATGATACAATAAATTTTTCTTGGTATACGACTCTGTTGCTAGAATTTGTGTAAGTCAAAATATGTTTGTGTAAGTCTAATTAATAATGTTCGAAATCTTGCGGTGCTGACAGGACCGTACTTATATTTTCAAAACTTAAAACGTTAAAAAATCGGGATAAATACTTTTTTTTTTTAAAATTGTATCGGTATATTCTCTATTAGCCATCAGCTGTTAATAAAAATTAGTTTCAAATTACAAAAAAGCGTTATTTTAAAAAAGTACAAAAATTTTAACTTTTTTAAAATTAAAATTGTTGAAAATTTGACTGACTGACTGTAACTTAAAACTTGTTAATAAAAAAATAAGCTGTCATTTAAAAAAAGATTTTTAGGAAAACAAAATAATGTGTTGTCTCTCTCACATTTTACTGGAAGAAAAAAGACAATTGATACACATAAATCATTTACTTATAACATCAAAACATACCTTACACAATACATAAAATTAAAATCGGACCAAGCAAGTTGTGACAACAAATGTATACACGCATATCTAAAATATATTCAAAACATATCAATATAAGAGAATATTGTCCGTATATAGGCATCTATAATTACCTGTTGTATATATTTAAAATCGCATCAAAATGTTTTATCTAAAAAAAATAAACAATTTTTAATACCTTAAAAAAAATAAAGACAATACTGTCAACCCCGCAACCTCTTCGATCAAGGAAAAAACAAAAATTAGAAAAACACCGAAATAGTAGATTTCTCAAGTTTTATTGGAGGCAAACTCTACTTCCAATATACTTACAAATTACAAGATCTTTCTTAGCAAGGTAGTGTAGTTAAATTTTTGTTTATTGTTTGTGTAGGATAAAATAAATTGGTTTTGGCCGATTATAGGCAAATTCTATTTTTTTTTTTTTTTTTTTTTTTTTTGTTATTAATCCTGTATAGTGCAATGCCTACACAGCGCAGTGTAATAGAGATAAAAAACGTTTTTAAATTTTAGTCGGCTGAAACTAATGTATTAACCTGTTGTTTAAATGATTTTATACAACCCCATCAATGGGCCAATTCGTATCGGCGTAAACGGAAGTGCGCTCAAGTGTAAGCAATATGCGCTTGAAAACAAGCACATTTGGCTTGCTATTGATATGTATGCATATTCCTGTCTCACTTTTCTCACCCGTCTCACTAAAACATGGAAAGTGAGACAGGAATATACATAACGTAAAAGCCCCCATTATGGAACGGTATCTAATACTGGAACAGTTTTGACATTTACATATTAATGAAGTTATTTCTTAAAGAAACGTCTGATAACAAAAATTATTATTAATAGAATAATTGTTTTTCAATTTAAATTCACCTCGCATTTAATGTTTCCTTACTTAATTAAAGAAATAAATATGTAAATGTCAAAACTATTCCAGTATTAGATACCGTTCCATAAGGGGGGCTTTTACGTTACATATCAATAACAAGCCAAATGTGCTTGCTTTCAAACGCATATTGAATTGGCCCATTTGAGTGATAATGGGTGCGTTTAACAAAAAAAATTCTGTAAATGCGCTTCAAGTGAGTTAAATTACTAAATTCCACCATTTTGTTTACTCTAATGATTCGTCAATAATATAATCTGTCATGTTATTCATTCTTGTATAAAATATAAAAAAATAACAATTTTTACTGCAAATAACTCTTACTGATGTTATTTTGTTTACGTATATGGGGTGAAATTTGCTCTTTGATGCTTTGTTATTCTTAGTAAATCGTTATTTTGCTTTAAAGCGCTCTAAAGAATTTTTTCTCTTGAACGCAGCCAATTATAAAGTAAACATGCTATATCCAATTTCAAATGCAATTGAGCATGAGACATCTTTAAAGAATTAAATAATTCTTTTATTCGAAACAAATCAATTTTCTATTCTTTTCTAAAAACAAACTCCAAATTTAAAATTTACGCAAGTGCAATAATGAAAGAGATAAAGCCAAGAAAACGGAAATTTAAATTCATAAGTAATGAATCGCGGTTAAATTTAAGTGAAATGGACCATAGCAAGGTCATGTTTAGAATGCTCACATATTATATAAATTGTCACTTTTTTCGAATCAGTTGATTGATTCAAACCCCAACACTCAAGTAAGTAATAATTTCTGGACAATTAAAGCCAAGTAGGTATTGAATTTACTTGTCCAATTTGGTCAACATTAATAATAATTTATTCGAAAATTTACAGTTGATTTATGGTATGAGCATTCTACATATGAACCTCCTCACTTTGTAATTATCACTCAATCTATATGCTGCCCATACACGGTTCAACTTGTTGTACAACTTGATTGAGTTGTACAACATGTTGAATCGTGCGTGGGGCAATTGGTCATCTATTTTGATGGTTGCATAAACGGTTAAAGTAAAATCAAAATATTTTGATTTTACGTGGGCGGAGCAAATGGTCTATGAACATGTTGTACTGTGTGTGGGGTAATTGAACAACAAAACCAGTACATATATGGTGTAAAGGGTGTAAATCAACAAAATATTTACAGCGGTAACAATTGGAAAGTTTAAATATTTGATTTTGTTTGTCATTTCCAATAGCTTGCGGTGATACCGCACTTGAAAATTTTAAATCTTCAAAAGGATTTCCCATTGCAAGAAACCTTAATGTAATTTCCAAGCGTGTTTTTGCAGAAATGGCATCACGCATAAACGTATCTTCTTTGTTTATTAAAGGTGTTATTTTTACTAAAATATCGTTAATAATTTCTTCATTCATTCGCATATAATTTTTATAATTGGTTCACTTTCACTAATTTTTTTAATAGTTTTTCATTAGAAAATTTTTTTCCCAACCACTTTGCTCCATTTTCTTTTTTTTCATTTACTCACGCTTTCTTCACTACTTTCTGCAATTACTGCTAAGGCAAGAATTTTTATCCTTAATTTTAACGAAGTTCTCTTTTTCAAAAATTGTGAATAACTGAAGTTGGACAACAAGTTGAATGAATAGTTTAATAGTGTATGGCAAACAGTTCAACTTGTAGTACAACTAGGTAGTACAACAAGTTGAACCGTGTATGGGCCGCATAACAACAGAATTCTCTTGTGGGGACGGATTAATCACTCTCTTAATTTTTCATAGAAATTTTGTTTGGTATACGCCTTGTTTGATATATTTATCTGGAACAAATTAAGGATCTATACCGAGGTACCACTATGAAGCTATGTGAATGGGGTCGCTGTTGTTCCTTACCGACATTACAATTTTTTTAAAGATTTCTTTTCTTGTACCATAAAAATTAAAGGCCATTTGACTAATTCAATTTTTTACCACCAGATAGCGTAACTGTAACAGCCACGTACCAATATTTGTGATAACAACCATTTTATAGAAATAATTTCAGGTAATAAAGGGCGTTTATAGTTTCAATAAAAACTTATGTTTTTAATGTAGATATTTGCAATTTTTATTTTTATATTTTCAGTATCAGTATTTATAAACACATATTGCAGTTTAAGTATCTTTAATCAAATATTTTACAATTTACTGATAAATAACTAATCCATTTTTACGTTTGTTTATATTGTTGTCTTTTTTACACAATTACAATTGACGTAAATTAATGTAAAAAATATATGTTAAAAAAATTTTATATCTAAATTCCAATTGGTTGATTACATATTTACCTGGAAGTTAAAATCTTGCAGTAAATTTAATTTTAAATTTAAATCCTTTTTTACATTTAGAATAGAGGTAAATTTTCGACCAAGTGCGTTTTTGTAAATAGGAAAAGACAATATCTTTAAAAATTATTACAAAATTTGCCACTTCGCCAAATGTTTTAATTATAAAAAATTATTTGTCGATTCTCTAATAATCTGACATACATACCTTTATTTTAGAATATTAGGCTCAAAATATTAGATTACTAATAAAAGTTAAATTCTCTGCTGTATTAATTGTTTTTTAATGTGTTACATTTTAACTTCGATAATTGTCACACCAAGGTAACACAAATATAAATCAATAAAATTTTTAGGAATCAGTGAGAAGAATCAAATGATGTGCATAACTCCATTTTAAATTTTTGTGAGATAACACGTTTTAAATTGTCGCTCCACAAATAACAAAAGTAAACTAGTACGTCTAATCATGTCTGAAATTTCAAAAATCTTCGAAATAAAAACTTAACACGTTTAACTTAACAAAAATTATGGAGACTACTATTGACTCGTTCTCATATTCTAGTAACTTTTTTTTTTTACATTTAAACCAAATAAAATCTTTGAAAATAAACAATTAGTGTCCGAAACATATGCCACAAAATTTAATAAATAAAACAATTGTTTCTTTCATTTGTATTTAAAATTAAATTTACTACTGCTGAAATCATATCTCATTTTTAAAACCATTCTCTACATATTAAAAATTAAATTTTTGTTATACTTCTAGACCTTGATTTAGGAAAGATGACATAAGCTTTATAAATGCATAAGATTCATTTATTTTTCTTTACACAAATTAGGTCCAATGTGTTTATATAATATATAATATGAATAATACTAATAACAGATTTTTAGTGAACTATAAAAATTGATAAACATATTTTTAATTATTTTCTGATATTTCACAAGTTACTTATGTATATTAAAAATGCGGAAAACTAGTTATTAAATTGCAGTCTTTTAAATAATAAATATTAACTTATTATTTTATTTAAAACATTTTTGTTTAACTGAAATATGGCGGCAAAACTATGTACATTATATTAATAGTTATATTAAAAAGTAATAATTAGTATAAACATGAACTAATGTTTAGAAAAAAAATCATGTACATACAATGGCAAATTAATTTAAAAATAATGTTACCTTACATATAATTTATTTTAAAATATAAAGCAGTTAAACGTATTCTCACAACTGGCCTCTGTTGGTAAAATTAGAACTAGTATCAAGTAAAAATATATGTATACGTCCAATTGGAATAGAAATACGCATTATACAAATTATGTGCGGATTACTAAATTTCTTATCACTTCTTATTGATACTAATTATAATTTTACCATCAGAGGCGAAGTGAGAATTTTTGCGTCGCCAATAGATGACGTAAGACGCTAGGAGTGATGCCATCTAGTGACCCTGGATGAAACTGTGTCGTTTTCTAACTTAACCATTTATAATTATGGTTTTTTAATATTACTAGTTAATAAAATTACTATAATGATTTGTTAAGTTAGGAGAAACTACACAAATTTTCATGCCGGGTCGAAGAACACTCAAAAACTTCAATTTAATATCATATTTAAAAATGTTGTCCATTTCATAGTTGTACATTGTCTAAACGTTACTTTAATTAAATGTATAAATTATCAACTATAAGCGCCTTATTAAAGAATGCTTTCCTTATATTGCTCACTCCAGCCAGTAAAGAAGTATAGATTCATCAAAAATAGGAATTAAACTAGGTCAACCTCTTTCTGAAAAAAAATCACGTGAACAACCCCTTAAAATAAAATATAATAAAAAAAGAAAGCACGTTTTTTGGAAACAGTACTTGAACTAATAGTGCATACTCCATCTCCTTTTTTAAGTTATTAATGTATATTTCTTATGAAAACGTGTGCCAATAAATTTTATGACCTAGTCCACTGGGGTGCGATATTATGTACAAAATATTTAATAATATTTAAATTTTAGTTTATTTTCTGACGCGTAAGTTTTGCTATCAAATTCTGATATATTTTTTCTGTGTAATTTTTAATAATTTTTTTCAATTTTAATATTATTTATAATTCTCTTCGGTTTTAAATTTTTAAATTTTATATTTTTTATTAATCATTTTTTAAATTTTAATATTAGTATTATTTTTTATCTTTTGTATATAATTTTTAATTTCGGTACATATTTTAATATTTATAATTATAATTGTCTTAGATTTTAAATTTTTAAATTATTTTTTATTAATCAGTTTTAAATTTTAGTATTCTTATCTTTTGTATTTTATTCTTATCTTTTGTATATAATTTTTAATTTCGGTACATATTTTAATATAGTATTATTAGTACTTTATAATTTTTCTGTTTATATCAATATTTATAATATATAATTTCACCACTTTTGTATATTTTTGTAACTTTTATAAATTAAATTCCACCACTGTTGTATATTTTTGTAAATTTTATAAATTATAAAATAAATAAATTCTAAACTATATAAACGTTCACTAATAAAATCAAAAATATATAAATGAAAATTAATTGCATTTAATAGTATTCATATAATTACACAGTAGCATACATAATGCAATTCAAAAATAAATATTATTTTCCGTAGTACGCACTCGAGTATACAAGGTACAGTTGTCATTTTCAAAAACATGTAGGAAACGAGTGATTCGTTGACCTAGTTTAATTCTTATTTTTGAGGACACTATAAATGTTGTTGCGATAGTTCTGGACATTTTCATGCGATGAAGTGACTTACAAGCGATTTTATTTCTACCTGCATTGACATCTGTTGGTGACGTTTTAAAATAACATCTTAGTGATAATACAATTTATTAAAAAATAGTTTTATAGTTAGCAAAAGAGAGAATCACGAATTCCATAAAGAACTCCATGAAGTATTATTAATAAGACATTACTTTAAAACGTCACCAACAGATGTCAGCACAAGTAGAAATAAAACCGCCTGTAAATTTTTAATCGCTTGAATATACCCTTTAATTCAGGAGGTATAATACACCTGATTTATTTTTAATTTCTTTTGAACTTTATGATAGTATAATTTTTTTAGCTTTTCCTGAAATATAAAAATTTTATCACTTAATGGATTAGGGATATTTATTACATAATCTACAAATAAACAAAGAAAAATACCAAACAATCAGTAATTTTTATAAATGTAATATTATATTCATACGCTTTCGTGACAATAATTTCAAAATTATAGGCAGGCAATTAAAATCCAGACTGTTAGATACAGAATAACTTCAATAAGTGTGACAAACTGAATTATAGGTCGAATATTCAGTTATTACAGAATTCCAATATTTATATCGGTCAAGGTGCATCTGAATAAAGTTCTCTAATTCACAAACAAAAGTCAACAACATAACATAATATTTCTCAAAAGAGGTACAAAAACAAATACAGTAATACCTCGTAAATTATGCTTTTACAAGTAACGAATTTTAACGAAACGCTTAATAAAAGTTTAATTTGTTTACCTTGGTGTGTATATCTTTTATGGAACATAATCCCTGCAATATGCGAGGTATTACTGTAATGAAGAAGACAATCATTCTACAATTTAAGAAAGTTCTAGGTTTTATCGGATGAATAGAACAATTTTGTATAATGTGATATCAACCACTGATAATTAAGGACTATAATTTAATTTGCTTTTTTTTAAATCAAATTAAATTTGATTTTCAAATTAAACAAAACTTTTATAATACTTATAATTTCTTAATACAAACCTGTATTATCTTAAATTTTTAACAATTAGTAAAAAAGCTAGTTTTGTTATAACAATATATTTTAAGCAAAGTGATAAGAAATAAATCATTTTAATGCTGAAATTCATAACTCCTCTTTTTATTGCACTGTTTTATTATTTTTTATTATAAATTTATGATTTTTAGAATAATATAAAACCTAATTCTACTTACTAATCTATAAATATGTTACAATTTACTAAACTACTAAAGATAGTAGTAGAATAGTTTTTACTTTTTCAAGTCAGGTGTAATTAATTCAGATACTGGACAATTTATTGGAAAAAACTGAGAACAGACCTGCCTACTCCTTTATTCCAACTTCGACTGTGTACAGAACTCAAACAGTTTAAAATTGTTGCTGCTGAAAAAACAAACCAAAACTTATTCGCCGTTCAATACACATAAATTCGTTGTATTTCTTAATTCTTGATATATCCTTAAATACAAAATACAACTTAATTTTACTTAACACAAATGATTCTCAAAGTCGGGGGTCGCAACCCCGGGGAATATTGAAAATTTGAGGGGGTCACATAAACAATTGATTACAGGTTCCTATCCATTTCTACATATTTCGGTGGTATTTTGAAATTTTTAAATGCAAAGGGGTTGTCGCGGACCAAAAAGTTTAAGAACCACTGCTTTACACAATGACTTGTGTTACCATCTTCAAAAAAAAAAAACTGCACCTATTTTGGGAACAACCATAAAAAACAATTTTCACTACAAAAGTCAGTTCTTTAGTTTTAAACGACCTTAATAATTCCAACATTTCAGCCTTATTAATTATATTTCCCGATCTCTACTTACGTGTCTTGTTTGAATAAAGCCTCCCGCACACGATGCTAGTTTTCGTGATAATTCGCTTGATTGGAGTTCTGATGGCAATTTTACACGTTAAGCTGCTGGATAGTGACGTCACTGATGGCTCTGCTGCATACAAAAAAATGGACGTCAGTGCCACGCTTACGTTTTGAGTGTCATCGTAAGTATTAGTAATTGTAAAAGTTCAATCCGATGTCCATTGATCCCGGAAGCATTACTCATTACATTGGGAGCATTCGAAACGCACCTAGCCAAAGTGTCTTGATCTTACTTTTAAGAACATTACACTTGTTTTGAAGTGTTTCTGTCTTACTTTGGAGATATTTGTATATTCCTGTCTCACTTTCCATGTTCTTGAGAGAAGGGTGAAGGTATGTATACGATGTGATACGATGATTCTAGCATACATAGTTTATATGTAATCAAGTAATAGCGTTCGGTATACATCGTATCACATCGTATACATACCTTCACCCTTCTTTCAAGAACATGGAAAGTGAGACAGGAATATACAAGTATCTCAAAAGTAAGACAAAAGCACTTCAAAACAAGTATAATGTTCTTAAAAGTAAGATGAAGACACTTTGGCTAGGTGCGTTTCGAATGCTCCCATTGACGTATACATAATATATAATAGATACATAGGTGTCGTGGACCGGCATTTATGTAACAGCAGGGTATGGACGAAATTTTTGATGAGAAAAAGTAAAGTACATGTAGCCCTGTCGAATTAACTGATTGGCTGAAAACTACATGCAACACATATGCATAAAAGTTCCGAAATGTTTCTTTGGAACCCTAAAAATGACAAACTAAGGAGCTTCGTGTGAAGTCGAACAGTAATGTTCCCTGCAAATTAGCAAGCGAACTAGCACGAAAACTATTACGTGTGCGTCAGACTTAAAACTATAGAGATTAGACAAGGAGACGAAACTCAATGTATTCAAAAAAGTGTCCAAATCAAAGATGGCACTTGTGTTCGTCCGATACGAAAGCGGTACAGTACTTATTCTCAAATAGAAATGCGAGCTTCTATCTTATCTTTGTTAGCTTTTGAATAAAATCTTCTGGAATCTTTTTCAATGTTCAACTCAGTTATAAAGTGGGTTTTTCGATCGTTTTTAAAATAAACTTAACAATTTTTATTTTGCGTTGCATCATTTATATTGTATATTATATAATTCGCTGACGTCACTATGTAAAATCGGAGTCAGTACGATTGGATATTCGCCGTATAAAGTAATTTAAACTATAAGGTTTTATTTCATACATATGTAATTTCGATGTATTTCCTTATTATTAAATATCATCAACCCGACATTGGTGATTCTCAAATGGAAACACTCACTTCCCCAGTCCCGACGTGTTTCCATTTGAGAATAAGTACTGTATTTACATTCTATTTTATCCTGCCTTTTCCTGATTTTTAACGAAAATCACTAACTTCTTTAATATTGCCGTAGTTAATTTTTAAACCAATTTTGAACCGTAAACCTTTAACGCATGAAATACATTTTCTTTAATACTTTTTAAATTAAAACTATGCTTTTAATTATTCTTAAATTTTAAGAGAGATTCCTATCTTGTTTGGTAAAAAAAATAACCGGTCTGAAGGAAACACATATAAAATATTTGTATAAATCGAGTTACAAGATTATAACCCTGTCAACTTTATTATTTTACCATGTAGAGGAGAGATACGTCAGTTGTAATAAGAGGTCAATCTATTAGCGCAATTTAAAATTTCTTCATTACATGCAGAATTTTTCTCTCATCGATCAAACAGCCTTTCGATAATCTAATTTTTTTCCACTGACGATGCAAAGTTTCTCATTCGCGCCTCTGGTGGTGAAATTAGAAGCTGTATCAGTTCCAACATTTACATATACATCTAATTAGGGATAGAAATCTAGAAATGTGCACATAATTTATATATTACAAATCTGATTTTTTGACACACATCGTTCTTAATTTAGACTGTAATTATTATTGTGCACACATTTTAGGAAAAAAATATATTTTTTTACCTCAACAAGATAGAACCTACCCTTAAATCTTGAATAAAACTCATAAACCGTAGATTCAAATGTAACCTGTAAAAATAAATTGTATTCGTGTAATAGTATAAAGGACATTTATATTTATATATATTTTTTATATGTTAAACAGTTATTTACAATTACATAATTTTCCTTATATATCGAAATAAAAATCGGCTTTTTATCATTTAAAGAACTTTATTACTGTACTTTTCTAGCATAACAGTAAAAAATGGCTTGTAATTTTTAAAATAATTTAAAATTTTTTGAGACAAGCAACTAACAGAATTTTTGATTTTATTTTATCATACTTTTTCATTTTCTTGCACAATTATTTATAAAAATTAAAAATATTTTTTTCTTTCTTAGATTATTACTTACTAGTTAATTTAAATAGAAAAACTGAATTCTACGACTATTGTGTCTATTGCATTCATTATTGGTATTTGTTTATAATTGCTTGTATTCGTGAGAGAATTTTGTTACAAAACATTTTGTAACGGAGCTTGCACTGTTACGAAACCGAGGGCTTTAGTTAAAAAAATTTAACGCCCATTAAATATTAATAACTTCTAAAATCCATAGTTTTAATATATTTAACACGTATTAGTCCCTATAATAAATACAGTCGTGACATGTCATCCATTTTCTGTTCAAAACAGAGCGGGAAGCTTCAAAATTAATTATCATATATTTGAGTGAAGATTTTTGAGTACATAATTTTTGTTAATAAGTTATGAATTAATAAACAATTAAAAGGTTTTAATTTAATTATTATTTCTAGGTTAAACTAAATGATTTTTGTTAATATTTAATTTATTTTCAATGTATTTTACGCAAACTTTGGACAGAAAATGTCAGAACCAATCAGCGTTCAGCACACATATCACGACGCTATTTATTACAGGGACTCTATTAACTTTTTTGAATAAGAGCCCCCTGGTTCGTAACGCGGCAGGCTCCGTTACAAAACGTTTCGTAACAAAATTCTCTCACGAACGCAAGCACTATTTACATTATTCATTTTAATTTTTTTTTAATTTGCCAATCGTACTTTTACTAAAACACTAGTACTAAAACAAAAATTTTAAATACAGGCTTGTCCAAATTGAGACATGAATCCTGTGTATAATGTATAGAAAAATTGTAAGAAAGAATTGCCAAATAAATAAAAGTAAATAAAAAATTTATGAAAAAAGACATCAAAACATATTTTGAGATTTTAAGTCACTGCAGTTCAGTCTAGTCATTTTTAAGGTAAGGTTTCATTTGCTGTGTACTGTTGTCCATACGGCAAACACCAATCATTGTCAAGAAACATTCTATCACGTGTTTTATACTCTATTTGTCGGTGAAACAGAGTATAGCTAAGCTAGTGTGTTTATTTTTTTCCTCTCCACCTGCATGTACCTGTAAATCTGGGTGAATTCTCTCATTTCAAATTCGTTAGACTCAAACTATCTTAGTTATTGATGAATATTTATACTAAAATGCTACCTTTCTACTTATTTTACATATTATGTTAATTTTATGATGTCTGAATCCACAAAGGATTATTTATTTTTACTTATTTGACAATTATTACTCAACTTTTCAATATATTATTTTTTTAGGATTATCTCAACTATGTTAAATTTATTGAGTAAGTTTATACATGTTTAATTTGTTATTCGAATAACTACTTTTCGAACCCTTTGTACTCGAAATATTGACAGTTGGAACGTTCTTTATGTATTGACAATGCAGATTCTCACTTGCATCTCTGACAGTGTAATCTGAAGCTTTAGGAAGAGTTCGTTCACATGAACGAACTCTTCATCAACACATCAAAAGAAATTGAATAGAGGGCGTGGTTTAAACTACAAGCAACAGGTTTCCCATTCATCACCAGATGACTGAAACTGACAACTAAAGAAATCGTAGCAATTTGGAATTTTCATTTAGAAATCATAAATTATAAAAATAATAATACTTTGAACCCCATGCCCCATTTAGAGCAGGTCCTCGAACATCTTTGGACCCGTCTTCGAATCTCCCACTGCTTGGTAAGCAGCGAGGTTCGGGGAATAATTAGGTAGGGAAGATCAGGAAGGGGATGCTATACTAGATGGACACTTCTTTTCCTCCGCCTGGAGGTTTTTGAAGTCCAGTCGTGTTTCTTTACGTTAATTCTCAAAATAATAATAATAACTTTGAACGCCCATGCCCCCTTTAGAGTGGGTCCTCGAACAGCCATTGGACCTGCCCTCGAATCTCCCACTGCAAAGGTCTTACAGCGAGGTTCGGGGATTTATTAGGTAGGGCAGACCAGGAAGGGGATACTGTATGACGGACATTACGTTCCTGACATTAGTTACTTGGGTGGGTATACTGAACGGACACTTTTTTCCTCCGCCTGGGGGTTTTTGAAATGCAGTCGCCATTTTAACGTTAAACAATAACAATAATAATAATAATAATAATAATAAATAAAATGACATTTCAAAAAATATGGCAATTTGTATATTGCGAACAAATTTTGTGAATTATCGTATCAGTATTTAAATTCCACGATATTCAATAATAGCCAGTTAGTCTCATACGTAAATGTACAGAGAACAAGACAGTTTCTAATTTTGCCGCCAGAGGCACAAGCGTAATCTTACAACCAACATGATCTATACTTGAAAAAATCAATCTGAAAAATTTATTTCTATGTAAAAAAAAAAAATAGGTAGTTAAAAAATTACAAAACTTATAATGAATTAGAAGTAATAAATAAAAATAACTGTTATTCGGGCGTCTTTTGGGCACATTAATTCAAAAATGTTTAAATAAAAAACGAATCCATAATAAATACAAATTAATTACTAAAATCCTAACAGTAGTACAATCAATAACAACTTCCACAAGCCTTCCGTGTACAAAGGGTTACAAAAATAATTTGTGAATAAATAAATAAGAAAGATTTTTCAAGTATCTTCTGTCAATAGTTTTTAACTGAGAGAAATTGCGAGGTGTTTTATGAATTCCTTCAAAAATTACCAGACGCGGTAAAAAAAAATTATGGTAAGTATATATAGTTAACAAATTATCAGTGATTTGACTCTAATTGAAATTGTCAAAATTTTACTCGACTAATTCTTAAAATTACATTAAAACCTATTTGTCATACATAAACTGTTTACATTTTCAACTATTTTAGTGTTACTGCTCATAAAATCAATATCAACTGACTCATTCTATTGATTCACGTGGGAAGGACCGAGTTGTCTCCCAAAACAAAATACACCTCTTGTTTTACGTCGATTGGCTCGCTAAAATCGGTTAGTTAAAAAAACCTATACAAACGAGATGGTATCCGCGAATTAGGATACGTGCTAATGACATATTTGGTTTTCAACTGTAGCGAGGCTTACTATTCACTTTTGTTTCACCTGAGACAACTCGATACAAACATTTCTGTCGCACAGGTGCCTGGGAAACAATTTGACCCCACATATCACATGATTATAAAGCTTCAACAAACAAGTTTCTGTTGCCTTGCATTAAAACGTTTATTTAGAACTATCAAAAAACATAATTTAAAATAAATAATCTACTGCCAAAAATTCAATTCTTGTTATTATTTAATCGTAGTCAAAATATTTGGGTCGTGTAATATAAAATGTCGAATATTTTATAAATCGTTAATAATTCGACGTACAGATGACTTGACTTATAGACACTGCTCACTATCTGACTCGACTTAAAACCACACACATATATTTATGGTCATATGTACTCCGTTTGAGTTATAATGTTTGAAAATAAGTATTACAAATTTTATTATCCAAGGTCGGACCTACAGTTATTACAGGGGGGGAGCAAACTTTGTTGTTGGCGCCCTCCCCGAGAAAAACTTAATCTTTCCCTGCAAAAACTAAGTGACGAGCAAAAAAAAAACGTCAAATTTATCGTTTTGGCGCCCCTAAAATCTTGCAGGGGAGGCACATGCCCCAGGCCCCCCTAGATCCGGCCCTGTTATTACCCACCCTAAAATGACATATCATTTAAAAAATTACACAGATTACAATAGTACAAGCTATAAGCTTTTTTTGCATCATATAATTTCTTTATTAAGTACCGATCAAACGAAGTGATCTTTTTGCTTTTCGGATGTTATAAAATTTTATTGTACTACTTGACCTATACCCAAACAATGAAGTAAGAAATAATTTCTAAACAATTCAAGTAAATATTGGTTTTGGACAAAATTTAATATATTATGTTTTAGTCAATTTATTACGTCATACATAACTTACAAGCAATGATACGGACTGGTTTGATTAAATCTTTATTTTTAACTCTTTTTGAGCCAATCATGCATATTTATATTAATATGTTGGAAATTAAAAGAATAGTTTTGTTCGTAACAAAATGACAAATTTTTATGTTTCTAGAACTTTAATAATTTTTGAATATTTGAAATATTATCCCCTAAAGACTCACTTACCAGATAATAATTTACCTACCATTTTAAAATACCCTCCATACTGTCGCGTTGTACTGTTGGTATTACTTTATTATTATGAATTAATTAAATGTAACAAAAATTTTTAAAAATTAGTTTTCACATAACTTTTTTTAATAAACAAACACATAGTAATCTGTAATACCGACACTACAATACGGTAACATGGAAGACATTTTAAAATGATAAATTATCTAGTAATTCGCCACGGGAACTGATTCTAGTGTCGTCTGGTGGTTAAAAATAAAAGCTATCTATGACAAGTCGTATTTATACATGGCCTGTGACAATTGTTTATTGTGATTTGTAATGATGAGTGAAATAAGTAAATAGAATTTACATAAATTATGTAATGTACCAGAATGTAAAAAAAGACTTCATAAATTTTCCAGTGATGAAAAATTAAATAAAAAATGGTTAAAAGTATTAAAGTGCAGTATGCTATCAAGAATGCCAATTTGTCATCGACACTTTAAAATCTGATTTGTTTCCTACTAGTAATTATTTTTATAGATTTAAATGTACTCAAAAAGAATATTTACCTTTCTATGTATACAATATTTTATTGTATATTTGTATTAATTATAATAAAGGAAGTACCTTGGATTAACATTTTGGAGTAAAGTTTACGTCCATCGTCATCTAAATCTTTACAACTTTCATCATTATTGTCCTGAAAATGACACATTTCAGTAAGAGGGATACCAGCAGCATATTCATCACATTTATTTTTTTATATTTCCCCCATTTTCTAACTCAGTCAAATCATTGCTAGAAATAAATTTTAAAAGAAAGGATAGAAATGTAGGATTAAGTTCAGTTTAGAAAGAATTTCATAATAATAATTAAGAAATTTGTATCATCATGGAGAAAAATTTTATCATTATTTAGCAGAAAAAAAGAAACGAAAAATTAGTTTATGTAAGTACATATAAACAGAAAACAAGAGAACCAACCGATAAAGAAAAACTAATGCTGCAAAAATGTGCTTGCATTTTCCACCTGCACCCGCAATACAAGAACATTTTGCACATATATTTATCTCATTACTGATAAGTTCTAGCTTCATTTCAATTTGATGCACTTGTTGCACCTGAGACGATGATTGACAAAGAGCAGCTATTTTTATGCATTCCGAGCTTCTTGTTTCTTTCAAACCACATGCAATAATGTGGTTTGCTTTATAAACCTGTTCTCCTTCAACTAAAGGTCTTTTAGAATTACCCAAATACTTAATAATATCATTGATATTTATTTCAAATTGTTTATTATCAATTATGTTAAAAAAAAGTTAGTTGCGTTTGTACTTTCCTATTTCTTTTTAAAATTGACTTGTCATAGAGAGATTTTATTTTTAACCACCAGATGACACTAGAATCAGTTCCCGTGGCGAATTGCATAGTGAATCTATGGTATATAGCAAGTATCACAAAACCGACAGCGACCATCTCAAGCACTGAAAGACTTGTAAAAAATCTGACATTTCATTTTACACGACTTGATTTGATCTGCTTCACCTGATTTAAACAAATATCAGATCTCTGAATGGTTTTAATCACTGGACCTAATCAAATTTTTATATATTTAATCAACTTGAGCGTTACTTTATGATATTCATCCATTTAATAAAATAAAAACAATTTTTTTTTACTTTTCAGATACCATCGAATTTATAAAATGGGAAGATTTAGTTTATTAGTTTTCGATTTTTTTTTTTTAAAGTGTTCTAAATTAATATACTATCATTATCTAATACATAAGTTGGAATAAAGAAGGAAGATTTAGAGCTGCAATTATTAGTTTTATATAACGTCACACTAAAGGGAATTAACCAAAAATAAAGTGGTATCTGTAAAGTAAAAAACTGTGTTTAATTGATTTTAATAAATTTTAAAAAACAAATACGTCAAATTTTTTAAATTAGTTTTATTGTACTAATATAAAATATAAACTCAAATTTTCTTTAATTTTCTTGGCGCTACTTATGCATTTGAAACATTTAGAAAATATTTTTAAAATTTAAATATTCTGTACATTTTTAAAATTCAATATGGTGCATGAAGTTTTAATATCACATTTTAAAATAATGGATTTAAATTTAAATAAATAAAAATTCTAAATCACAATCAATTGTTGACCGTTTTTTAAATCAATTATGTACTAAAATGTAATAGCATTTTAATAACGTTTATTTTGATTTGTTATTTAAATAAGGACCGTGCGTGATCTATTGAGAGCAAGATCGTGGACGACAAACGTGCTATCTACTGGTATAATTAATTTAGAAGCAGGTTCTGTCAAAAATATTGAATAAGTGGAATGTTCCAATGATGTAATTATTTCATTTATAAATGAAGTGAAAAAGGTTCCACTGTTATAGATGTTGTAGATTTTTTTTTACAAAATTACCAGAAAGAAATGACCCGTAGGAATCTTTGGGGGAAAAATCTGGTCAACGCAAATCGCAACCTAACATTAAGTCTTTCTTCAACAGGAATACGGTACTTGACTGTATTTAAAATTTGTGTCAAATGTTAAATAATTCTATGCATTATCATTACATATGTCCAATTTTAATGATGAAACATAAAAAAATTTGATAACTATTTAAAAATTTTATGTTGAAAATCACCATTTTTCAACAAATATTCAAATTAGTGAAAACGCGCCATTTCTTGAAAATGACGTAACATTTTGTAGCTAGATATGTCGATTTTGATAATTTTCACCGATGAGGTGAAATTGTGTTTTCTTTTGAATATTTCTATTAGCTTATATATATAGTAATAATAATCGGCCAGAATTCTAATAAATACTTGATTTTACTTTGACGTTTTTGTAACTTCAGCGAACTTTGAGAATATTTTTGTAACTTCAGTCAAGTACCCTATTGCCTTTCGAAAATATACATTTTGTTCAGATATTTTTGGTCTGATCAATTTAATTAACTTTTCAAAATCTGATGATAATTTTTCAAGTTGAAAAAATTTTAAAAATCCGAAATTTTCACAAATAAGATCGGTTATTAAATTAGAGGCATTATAACGAATTCTGCTTTTATCAAGCGAAACTATTCACCAACATCTTTTGATGATAAAATTATCGTCTGCAATAATAAGATTATTGTGATATCTTTCCATTTCAAAATTTACTGAACTTTAAATTATGGTGTAGTTTAGTGATTTCCAAAGTGGTCTATATCGACCCCCAGTGGTCGATGACGACCTGCAAGGAGTCCACGTCGGTGGAGAGAAAAAATTGGGGGTCCGTGATATACATATAAATGGAAGTCTACAACAGTAGAGTAGATCTACAGCGGGGTAGGTTTGTTTGCTTATCACAAAATGAGAAGCTGGTGACGTTTTATTTGTCCTACATTTTTAGGAGGAAAAAAGGAAGTTATATTTATGGAAGTTGTTATTGAATTTATACAGGGGGTCTATCTAAAACCGACAATCATGGCAAGTGGTCTACGAGACAAAAAGTTTGGGAACAACTGGTACCTATACAGGTAAAGTCTAACATAAGATATGCCTAACATAAAAAGCTCTTTTAAAAAACCGACTTCAAAAAGTAAAAAATAATTAATAGCACGAATTTTGAAGTCAGGCGGCGCGTCGTATGAAAGACTGCGATCGGATGTGCTTGAAAAATTTATAAATTCTTCAAGATCTACATTTTTTTATATTACTTCCCGCCTGACTTCAAAATTCGTGCTATTAATTATTTTTTACTTTTTGAAGTCGGTTTTTTAAAAGAGCTTTTATTGACAATGCTTATGAGTCCACCTTATTACAATTTTTAATTTGATATAATTATTCATATTATTGAAGATGGTTAAAAAATTTCTCAATCAATGTCAACAAAATTTTTATGGGACCACCTGGAGAACTTTATCTACTAATTAAAAAAAGAATGTCGAAAATTGGGCCAAAAATGTGGGAGAAATAGGAGTACATACATAAAAAAAAAGAAAAAAAAACATACGGGTTGCATTGAGAACATCCTTGTTTTTAAAGTCGGTTAAAAATACACCGCGCTGCGGAAAAGAGATAAAAAATAGTATTTTTATTCTTTTTATTCAAAAAAGATGACATATTAGTATAATTTTTATACTAGTAACATAAACATGATATGAGACGTGATTTATTTATTATTTTATTAAACTTGCAATGTTTATTTAATATTAAGATACAATATGTATGTATCAAGAGTTCGGTTACCGATGATATAATTTATGACATGATCGGCGTGTTCGTTACTGAATTTTTTTCTCAAAGTTAGCTGTTGGCACATGCGCAAGACCTTTTTTTATGGAATCGTACTTCATAAAAATGTTCTTGCGCATACGCTAACATCTCACTTTGAGCAGAACAACTCAGCAACGAACACGGCGGATGTGTCGAGCCGTAAGAACGTAAAATTAAACATAAATGCATAATACATAGTGTGTATGATAACTGTAGACATAAGGTCTGTTCCCGTACTTTTTTTTGTCTGCTAATTTCTTCAAGTTCCTACTTTACGTGGTGGGGATAAAATATGAAAGTAAAGAAACGACTTCCTTCAGTTTACTGCCCTTACTGCATTAAAAAAAAAATTGACAGCTTTTTAACATTTGTCTAAACGGTTACATCGGTTAATGGTAATCAATATAATGGTAATTTTCATTAACATGATTAATAAATTTAAAAATTTAAATTTTAGAGGTGGAAGGAAAAAGCAGGAACTCTGAAGTCACTGCTAATTTCTACATTTTTCTATTGGAGGGGAAGTGAACCCCTACCTGACCTTTTGGTGTACAGGAACGACTTCCTACATTTTTCTGCTAATACATTCACTTTCCTATTGGTACGGGAACAGACCTATAGTACGCAATACATATCGATGCGCAATCATTTTTCAACTTGTTCAACCCCTATTTTGCTCAAAATATTTTTTATTTTGCGATTTTATTTGTTTTTTGGCAAGTTTTGTATTTAATATGTAGAAATAATTTATTTCTTAATATAATTTTTAAAAATCTTATGTTATATTCCATTTGCATTGGTTACAGCCTGTATACTACTGCTTGATATAAAATACACAGAGAGAGAGCCACGTCTGTTTATGTATCTAATATTAGACCATTTACTGTAGTTGGAACAAAAACGGACATCAAAGAAATAACGTTTAATTATTCGTTCGCATTTGTTTGTATTCGTTTGTATTCGTTTACATTCGCTTGTCTTCGTTCGTTATACATATACAGACCCGATTTTATAATCAGCTGACAATACTTAGGCTGTATACACAATCAATGAAATAAGAAATAAGGAATAAGAAGTATGCCATCTAGTGACGTTGAATGGAACTTTAATGAAATAAGAAACAAGAAATAAGGAATAAGAAATAAGGAGTATGCCATCTAGTGACGTTGAATGAAACTTTAAAACTTAACTGCTCATAGGTAAATGTATTTAGGTATTTTTGTACATCAGAATTCATGAAAAAGTAACGTTCGTGATGACCTTTTTGTCACTAAGTGAAAAAAATCACGAATTTTGACGTAAAAAAATACCTACATATTTATATCTATGACCAGTTACGTTAAAGTTCCATTCAACATCACTAGATGGCATATTTCTTATTCCTTATTTCTTATTCCTTATTTCATTGATTGTGTATACAGTCTTAATATACTTTTTTTAGATACCTCTAGATAGCACTGTCATCGTCCCACGCGGTCCCTATTAAACAAAAAAAATTTAAATTTTATGTTTTATATGAAAAAAATAAATAATAATAAAAAATTTAAATTTTATGTATTATATAAAAAAAAGTTTATATTTTATGTTTTATATTTTTGATAAAACAAAAAATGATTGTATTCTGTTTTGTTATTTATTTATTATTTGTAATTTGTTTCAAAATTTACGTATTTTAGATTAATGAATTATGAATAATATAACGCGTAGTTAACCTACAAATATAATTTTTTTTTTCAATATTCAATTTGTTTAATACTTTATACAGTGTTTGAAAATGATTGATATTACGTAACAATATTGCAGCAATCCACTACGTTGTTACATAATATAAATTATTTATGGACACGTGATACAACAAAAACATTTACAAGCCAAAAAATAAAAAATAAACAAAATAATTTTCTAATATTTAAAAGCCTGCATTTTATTGTTTAAGTAGATAAGAACGTTACTTGTATTTATCATTTTGTTTTAGTAAACCACATTTTTGCTTACCGTTAATTAATTAATTATAGAAACACAAAACGTCAATTAACTGAAATAATTGTTATTTAAAATTGATTAACTGTTCTGTTCACAATGTTCATATTATGTAATTTACATTACGAAGTGTTGTCTTGCTCACCAAAAAAAAAAAATAAAAAATAAAAATAAAATAAAATAAAAAAATAATTCACTTCTACACGCACGAGTAACCAAAACGTTATAACGACACTATATTATATAGTCCATATGAATGTTAAAATAAAACTAATGTGTTCGACAAATCTAACAGAGATAAATAAAAATTCGCATTAAAAAACTTTTTTTTTTTATATAACAAGAGAGAATAAATTACAAATTTTATTCCCCGTAGCGTTTTTCTTCACTTATTTATACTTTTTTCTCTTTTTCAATTAATAAAGAATGTTTTAAATACGAAAAAACTTGAGTACGCACGCACATCATCTACAAAAACATGGACGACATTTTTTAATTCCATTTGAATCAATTCAATTCACCATTAACGTGTGCGATTCCATTGGAGCAGCCGAATCATACAGTGTATCCGTGTCTTGAGTGGGTTCACCTTGTAACTGGCACTGATTGGTTAACGTACCCGCACCACAGTCGCAGAAAAACCTGTTAAATTTTAAATGACAATAAGTAAGATAATTTTTATAGCGATTTATGTTTATGAACTCTAGTTATTTCATTTTTTAATGAGTCAACTCCCGATTATCCGCAAGTCACTTATCCGCTGTTTGGATTATCAGTTACAATGGAGAAGTCTCGTAGTGTGGATAATATAATATGTTGTTACATTTAACTGAAATGTTGACCAAAAGTAATAAATCGATGAAAAAAAATCCAACAATAAATGATTTGCAACTCCCCTGTCACATCAAATATTCGCATAGCCGAGCACCGAATGTGTTTTATATAATTTTTTTAAAATTTATTTAACGTAAAAGCCCCTATACCGGAACACTATTTTTAGGTGTGTAATTAAACTGGCTTATAAAAAGTGACAAATAAATTAAACACCCATTTTTTTTTCTTAATAAGCATGAAGCGAAGTTTTTTTAATCCAATGAATATGTTTATAAAAAATACAACCCAAAAATTTTTATTTATGGATGTTTTTCTTTTACAAAATGTCGACATCTATATCCAAACAAAGAAATATTAATGATACGGAGTTGGGAACCGATATACAAACAGACGTGTAATATGAGTAATATGACACATAGAGTGACATCTAGACGTCAATGTAGGAAATATAGAATGGTTTAAGTATCAGACGTAAATGAAGAATCAAAATACTATATTCAACAAACATTATATATATATATATATATATATATATATATATATATATATATATATATATATATAATTTCTTTAATTGAGTAAGGAAACATTAAATGTGAGGTGAATTTAAATTGAAAAATAATCATTCTATTAACACTTGTCCCATGAAAGTCCCATGGCTTCGGCATCCTAAACCAAACAAAACATCCTCAGAGGCCGACCGCGATCAATATTTAGAATAATAAACAAAACACTTAAAAATATTTATAAAAAAGATTTTATATTATTCTAATAAAAATAATTTATTATGTACTACGTACCGGACACTTTTCATTTTTTGTACATGTACATATAAATATACATAATAATATGGTTTATCATCAAAATATCTAGGCTTCATATTTTATTTACAATAATATTTTTATCCACATATGTATGTACGTGTGTGTTGTATGCTTGTATGTATATGTGTGTTACTCATCTTTTGACCTGCATAACACAATCATTTAGTGTTTTGTGGAATCATTTTATGTACTTGTTTACATAAAATTTGCTTAAAAATATTGTCGACTTCCGGGGAAGTTTACTGTGAAAGTGCTCGGGCCTCATAGTGTTAATAATTTTTTTTATCAGAGGTTTCTTTCAGACATAACTTCATTAGTATATAAATGTCAAAACTGTTCCAGTATTGAATCGCGTTCCAGTACAGGGACTTTTACCCTATGTTAAATTACCATAGATTGAATAGTTTGAAAAAATATTCTTTAAATAGTTATAAATCTTTCATAGTTTAAAAAATGATATTTGAAAACGTCAAAATTGTCATATCCATAATATACCAGCTCTATAAAAGTTTAATAAATAGAAAACTTCACTCTATTTACAATTTCGTAGGAGAAATGACGTCACACATCTGTATCAGATGGAACAAAACTATTTGTGTAAAGTGCAACTTTAATACGGGGTACATTTACAATGATTTGCTGGCGCTAACACAAAGTGGCGCGCCAGTAAAAGTAAAATGAACGTGTAAACATCCACTGACGTGCAAGGTAGATCAGTGCATGCACGGATGAAAAAATTAGCAACTTTGTAACTTTTCTGGCGCCAGTAATGATTCATGCGCCACTAAAATTAAAATATGCAAATGTAAACTTGTATTGGCGCCAGTATTATTTAAAAAAAAAATTAAATGTCATTTTTACGCGTTTATTCAAGTTTGAATGTCATTTCTAGGTACCTATTATGTTTTTTTATCTTCTAATTCATCATTTGCTTTACATTTAGATACAAATGACAATTTTGAAAGCTATATATATGACAGTTATTTTTCCAATTCAGCTAGTTGTGACCTGCGCAGTACTTACCAAATTATTTACCATGTAAATCATGTGTAAACGGATATGCAAGTAGTGTAAACTTTACAGACATGCAAACTTAAAGGTGGTGCTAACAAATCATTACAAATTTAAACCCACTATAAAAGCACTATAACTTTATTATAGGTAAAGTCGTCAAACAACTGCAACAAATGAAGCAACATTAGCCTACCTAGTTTTCTGGCTCTTTTTATTATTTATTATTTTTATATTAGAGTAACTATAGTAACTTAAGTTGTACGTTTAATTTTGTTTCATTTATCAATGACGTCAACCATTTTTAGTCGAATTTTCTCCGAAAAATTAGACTTATACAGTCTATACGATAAGAGCTGCGAGAGGCGAGAGTAGGGGCGCTATCCGTTTTCGGACCCGTAGAACACGAATATGTAGAAAAAAAATGTCTGATATATATATATATATATATATATATATATATATATATATATATATATATATATATATATATATATATATATATATATTCCCGCCACCTTTTAATTTGTGTAGGGCCCCCCTATGGAAGTTAAGAGATGAAATTTGGTAAATGGGGCTCATTTTCGAGGCACCTCATACTATCAAAGTGGGGTCAAATTTTGGGCAAATTTTTTTTCTGACCCGACCTTTAAGGGGGTGGTGGGGGGCGGAAAAGCAATAAAACTTTTCCAAACCGGTTTTAAATAATGTTTTGGTCAATTATCTACAACATATCCAAAATGCAGCTTCCTAGGATGATATGGTGGGAGTAGAGGGGGGAAAAACGATTTTCGCTGGATCTAACAGGCCCCCAGCCCCCCAGAATTAACGTAGAGGGTTGAAATTTGGTGTGTTGATAAAGTTCGTACCTAGGTTGTGCTTTTTGGTTTAAATGTGTTAAATGTGTTTTAAAAGCATTATGTTTATTCTAAATACAAGTAGGGGAATAGTAATTTTAAAAAATTTAAAAAAAAGTGAACTTACTTTTATGACAAATGAAATACATACATATTAAGTAATTTAAAAATGTTATTAAAGTCACTGTTTATTTATAAATTAGGAATTTTGGATTTTTAGTATTTATAAAATAGAAATTTTGGATTTTTTTGGAAAGAAAAAATATCTTTATAAAGGCCTTCCAGTTTACTATTTAAGGTCCTTTTTTAATATTTAAAACTAAAACATAAAGGCAATTAGCGGATAAACATGGGCAGGAATGTCCTCGTACGAATTGTGTTGGCTTTTTTTCTGCTACCTGTTTTCGGCACAAAATTGAAATTTACTGAGATACAGCCCTTAAATACTTAAAACCTTTTTTTAAAGCCTCGATCAGTCGAACACTCATCACCAGTTTTGAAACCAACAAAATGACAATTCGGTTGTAGACTTTCAATCACATTTCGCTTGTAGACATTCAATACCGAAGATGAAGGGGAAAATTCGACTACCGTGATGGGGCCCCGCTGCTCACGGCGTTTTTAGTTGACTTGACCTATAGTTGTTAAAATATTTTAATTTTTCTTTTACACTTTTGTTTAATTTTGCTTTAATTTTTACTTTCATCCAGAAAAGAAAAATGGTGGATTTCTCCAAATTCCGCTATTCACGACGATTGTACCATTCATTAGTGTGAATAATCGAGAGTTGACTGCATAAATGTTTAACTTAATCATTAATATTTGAAAGATTTACTTTGTGACAGTCTATATTAGAAAGTATGAACATCTTTCCTCTGTCACTTTTCACTAATTAAATAAATTTATAAAATTACGAGTCAGCTTTCAAATTTGACCATTTTTATTTTTTTAATAATACTTGTATCCAGAAGATAAACTGGGTTTAACTTTTAAACTAGATTTACTTAAGCTTAAACTCAGTTTGTAAAGTGGCTGCTAGAGTTGCAATTATTTAGTTTAAGATATATGACTCACACTGAATTGTGTTAACGAATTGTTTACGTATATTTTAAAGAAAACGTTTGATTTTTATTAGTGTTATATTACGGTCGATTCACACTAGAGTGCCGATTATAATAACTTTCTTTGATAAAAATACTTTTTAACGGCTTTTAAGCATTTAATCAATACATTGCATAAGAATATAAGTTATTGCATCATTTAATTTTGTTAAAGATGTATTTTCAAAATTTTCATAATATTATAAAATTGAAATAAAATGCTTCTACGTGTAAATTAATGCTTTATCTTGTTTGTAGAAACAACTTCTAAGAAAATTTCCAAGTTTTGGGCGTTTTGAGTGATGTTTTTTCGATGAAACTTTTTTTATGCGCTTAAAGCTTTTGATTTAAAAAAAATAAAGCTTTTGATTTAAAAAAAAAACAGAGGCGCTCGCGTAATCTTTGCGTCACCATACCGGACCGAAAACGAACTGTGATTGGCACTATAGTGTGGATTAACCCTTAATGTTATGTTTACGTGCAGATTCAATGCATTATCACATACACATATTTTACTTAATTATTGCTATTATATTATCTCTAAAGCTAATGTTCCACCCAACATCTAGATTTTATAAAATTATAATTTTATGTTAAAATTATGATTTTATTGTAAAATTATATTTTAGGAAGTGTTTCACCTAACATCTAGATTTTATAGGCCGATTATGCCGACTATAACAGATTGAGAAAACAACTACTTAATATAATAAAAAAAAATGACGCCAAATGTCACTTTACAGAAAAAAAAAAACTTATTTTTTGCATACTACTATAGAGAACCTGCCTGATCATTGAATTATGACACTAGCGTTCATGGTGCCTATATTTAGCATTTTAATTAATGTTAGTAGGCTACTTTGAATTAAAAGTTTGTTATTTTTTTATGAAAAATGTCAAATAGCAAATAAAATTATTATAAAAAGCGGTTTTCGAGATGTCTAAGTGACTGATTTATGTGATTCTTGTTACAAAAAAAGGAAAATACTTGTGTCAAAATGGTCATATGTATACGAGATTTAAAAACTACTACTTATATATTTGTGTCCGAAGTGGAATAACAGCCAGTTATGCGACAAACAAATATAAAACTTCAATGTAATATAACTATTAAAGTAAGTGGCTAATTATGCATTTTTTTAAAAAGATTTAATTTAAATTTTTAGTAATAAATAAATATTTATCTGTGCGGTTACAATGTTGCAGTGAACGTAGTCAATTTATCTGTTGTATTTAAAACAACAACAATAACTTGTAAAAAACTTATAAATTGACTTATAGAGACGTCACTAGTGACCACTGAGTACTGCTAGTGACAATGCAGGTTCTCTGTATTTACTTTATTTAATATTTATATATTAAAATTATAAATATTAAATAGTATATTGTGCAATAAGTGCGGGAAATTGTCGATTGCCCACGAAAGCGAAGTTGAGCGCACGAACGTAGTGAGTGCGCTCATTCGCTTGAGTAGGGCAATCGACAATCTCGCACGAGTTGCACATACTATTTTTTATTACGAATTTCACATACTTTTTTGTATTATTATAGCCATTTTTGACATTTTTATTACTATTTAAAATAATATTTTTAAGTGTTCGTCATTTTTTTCTAAATTAATTATCGTTTAAATTACTTTGTTGGTGGTTTCTATAGAAATAATTATGAAATATTTATTAAATGAAAAATTAAGAGGCGACTTTGCGTGTTTTGATTAAATTTTGCGTGTTTTATTGTCAATTTGCGTGTGGAAAGTTACTTTCCACACGCAAAAAAGCATGCGGGGAGAGTACAGTGGGCAAACAGCTATTTTGCGTACAGAAATGTGTGCGCCGAGTTAGTACTTCTCCCGCATGAGTAATAAAAAAGTAATAATTAATATAATACAAAAATATAAACTTGTTAATGAATTTATGTGAAAATCTATGGTTACAAAAAATTTGCACTGACGTGCTCACTCATGGACTTGTGCATAAAATTATTGAAAAAGGCGTCACTAGTCTTTATACTCTATACATTGTTCCTTGTTCTCTATACATTTACTTAAAAAAAAATAAAAAGGCAGTTTTTAAAAAAAAACATTCATAGTCGCTGTACAATTTAACATGGTACTAAATTTCAAGTTAGAATTTATTTTTTCATCAATAATGTTAGTAATTTTCATCAATAATGTTATGTAGTAAATTTTTTCCTCAATGTTCATTAATAATAGATACAGATATTCATTTGCTACATCTGTCACCTCTGTACATGAATTGTTTTAGTTTTCACCATATTGATTTTTAGGTGGGGGTTAATTTTACTTGAAAAAATAGAAAAATTTCTACTATTAAAATTATAATTTTATGACATCTAGATTTTATAAAATCTAGATTTTAAGTATGTTACACCTACGATTACACTAAAATTTATGTCACGCGCCCGTAAAATTATAATTTTATAAAATCTAGATGTTAGGTGAAACACTAGCCTAAGAAATATTGTTCAGTTTTACTTACCGATCATGTCGAATAAATTCAACATCGTGACCCGAATGACAAGTTTTAATACAATTCACACAGATGGCATTGCGATCGGTTGTATTACACGTTTGACACCGATAAAAATCGTGCATTGGAAACGACGTGTAACTAGAAATCTTATAAAGACATTGTCCATTAGCTACAGCTTTTTCAACGGCATCCTGATTACTAAATATTTTATTTCCGCGCACTGTTGGCAACACACCACTCGCTAAACACAGACCACCGAAACGATTATTGAATATCTGATTGAATTCCAGTGTGGCCGTTGCATTATTTGTTATTTCCACGCCGGCGGCCAACCCGTCAAATATACGATTACGCCTTAACACCGGATGACTTTGTGTCGATATTAACACACCCGCCTGTGCATTGCGGAATATATCGTTCTCCTCTAAAACACCTTTACCCCCGTTAAAAATACAAATACCCCCGTCACGACCATCAAATATCTTATTCCGTTTTAATGTCGGATTTGAATCAGTCTTAATCCACACGCCAGCCATGGCATTATCGAATATTTCATTCTGTTCTAGCAAACCTAACCCACCGTTGTACACTAACACGCCACCATTTTGTCCACCCCAAATTTTATTCCCTCGAATCATCGGATTACTTCCGGTACGAATTTGTACGCCCGAGTATAGATGATTGAATATATCATTGTCCTCAAGTTTACCGTGACCGTTATCGTAGAAATACACACCAACTTGTTTCCCGGAATGGATACGATTTCGACGCAGTACCGGAGTGCTTCCGGTCGTTATCCAAACACCGGCCAACGTATTCGCATACACTTCGTTCTCTTCAATCAATCCTTGGCCCTTCTCGTGCACGTAGATGCCGCCATGTTGCCCGTGGTGGATTTTATTGTGTCGCACAATTGGATCACTGTTTGTTCGTATTTGTATTCCGGCCAGAGCGTTCCCGTAGATGTTATTGTGTTCGATTAGACCGCGTCCTTCACCGAATATGTACACGCCACCTTGATGTCCGTTGTATATTTCGTTTCGGCGAATTGTTGGATTACTGTTTGATGTTATCCATACGCCGGCGAAATTATTCGAATGAATTTTATTGTCAATAAACTGTCCTAAACCATTCTCGTGAACGTAAATACCGCCAGTCTGTCCGTGATGGATTTCACAGTGGACCACTGTTGGGTTTGCACCAGCTTTCACTTCAAAACCGGCAATGCGATTGTTGTGAATGTCATTAGCTTCAAAATATCCCTGTAAACAAAATAGAAATATAGAACTTTTTTTCGGTCAAAATTTTAAAAATTTAAGAGAGTATTCTGGTCTGGAACTTCAAAAAGATCGTTTTTTTTGCATATTTTTAAAGTTTCGAGTAGGGATGAGATAAGCTGCTATTCTGCGATCGCAGTTGCGACTGCGACTGCGACTAAAGAATATCTGCGATTTTAAACTGCGACTGCGATTTTTAGTTGCGACTGCTATTTTTAGTTGTGACTGCAATTTCTAACTGCTACTGCGATTTTTCAAAAAAATGCTATGATAGGTAGTTAGTGTTAACATATCAATTGGGTTTTTGAATAAAAAATAAATATCATTTTTTTTGTTTTATTTCAAATCTACATCGTAAATAATATTGATAATCGATATGAAAAATTTTTAAAAAATGATATATAATAAATAATAAATTAATTAAAACTTGAAAAATTAAAAAAAATATCATTTGGTTAAAAACAGCACTACAAAAGATCGCGATTTCTGTGACGTCATAAAGGTAATATGTCAAAAGTGTCAAAATTATTAAAATTTAGTAGGAAAAATTCATAGAACACTAGAAGCCAACTAACATAAAAAAAGTGAAATTCGCTTGGAGTCATTTGTAAGCCAGTCACAGCTTAAGGCATTAGTCCGTCAGTAGTCGTCGTCGAGTCAACACACCATTATATTAACAATATACCCATTGTTAGTTGAGCACGTTGAACAGCTCTCTCTGGTAATACGTGTGATGTGATTGTATGCGTGTATACACATACTACTACAAAAAACCAAACTAATACACTGCAAACAGTGTGTATGTACACAAACAGACTACGTCACAAACTCATTACAAGTGGAACAGAGGCAAAGCCAATCTAGTTTGTCCCCTTGGAAAAATTATTGGTGGTTATTTCATTGATTTCGACGTTCAAAATCTTGAGGGACATTTTTTCTGGATTTAGTTTTGTATTGCTATCACAAAGTAGTACAAAACAAGCTCTATATTTCTTTAGTTTCGATATTTCGACAGTGAAGTATAGCAAGCAATAATTTGGATAGAAACAACAATTTCAGGGCATATTCGCGTTGTGGCTTTCATCGCTTCCGTGGGCATCACTTCGGATCGACGTAGCATTTATGTTCGCGTTGCATAAGCATTGCTCCCATGGATACGCGCTATAGTTGTTCGCGTAGCATACAAATGTCATTCAAAATTTTTTTTTGACAATATCTTAAAATGGTTGCAATTTTTAATGTAATGAAGAAAAATTTTATGTTTGAATTATTAAAATTAACGTGACATAATACAAAAATTATTAAAACATAAACAGTTTAAAAAATTTAAATTTTTTTTTAAGTTATGTGGGTTATGTGCACAGTTATGTGTCAACGGGAGCCATATTGCGTTAGTCATGTCAAAATATTTTTAAACGTAGCTCTAATGACCACCGGAATCAATGGTTGCGAGTACACGGTCACAAAGTAGCGTCGCTCCTCGCTACGGTAGCCCCAACGCGAAAACGCCCTCAGAGCAACAATAATTTCATAGCAACAATAATAGTAGGAGAGCTGCTGGCCAATTTGCGATAGTCATTTCAACACGCGTTAAATTGAGAGGATAGGATCTGGGATACTACTTACTCTACACAAAAATTCAGTTCTGACAACCCGGCCGGATAGGCTTGCCAGAATTGAATTTCTATGTATAGTAAGTATCCGAGATTCTATCTTCTCAATTTAACGCGTGTTGAAATGACCATCGCAAATAGGCCAGTAGCTCTTGGTCTATAATCTATTTGAAAATAAAAAGACACTAATGTAGCTATGTTCAGGCCATATTACCTTTATTACGTCATATAAGCGCTCGGAAACTATCGGCCCGTTATCGGTTCTAAGTTTAAAAATTTATTTTTAATTTAATATAACTTCTTAATTATTACGTTTAAAAAAAAATAAAAAGAGTTTTCTTATAAAACATATATGATTTTTCCATTTATAACAAAAAAAATTTTTCTTCAAAAACCTAATAATATGTTATATGTTACATTTGGCATATTTTTTATCAACTATAAAATAGAAATTCCAAATTGGACTAGTTTTTTCTTTGACATAGTTTTCAAGATTCAGTTTTTTATTTTAAAAAGTTATCGATTGTTGCTTTGAATTTCACAGTAATATGCGAACACTTGAAATTTAGGAACGATACTGATGTTTTTTTAGAAAATTTTAGATAAAAAAGGCAATAATACAATTGGTAAGTAATTAAAAACTAATAAAATGATATATCTTAAATATTTAGAAAATTTACAAATATACCTGCGTTTTGGTAATAAAAAAATATTGGTATTTATGAGGGTATACAATGCATGTTATATATTATGTATAATCACGTATAATATACATACAAAACGAAGCGTGGTTTAATATGTACCTAGTATCCATCCATACACCTACAACAGTCCACAGAAAAATGACAGAAAATTATGTTAAATACAAATATGACACAAAGTCGCAGTCGCAACATACATAAGCAGGACATAACAGTTCATAGTGTGATATCGCTGTTGTATGATGTAGAGAACAGAAATAGCAATACCAGTTTTAAAAGTCGCAGTCGCAACCTGCGATATGCGATTTTTTAATATCTGCGACAAAATCGCAGTCTGCGATTTCACATACCATCCCTAGTTTAGAGGCAGGGATCGCTGATTAAAAAACTGTAAGTATCACACACTATAAATGACTGAGATAGCCCGAAACGAGACTTCAAACTTTAAACTCGTTTTTTCGAAACTGTTTTTTGAAACGGTTGACATGATATTTCAAATTCTAGTGGACATATTGCTTTCAGAATTTTGTACAGAGCTTCTTAATATATTGAAAATTCGTTAACGAGAGATTTTTTGAATTTTTTTTTATTTACTATTTTTAAAAAATTCCCAAAACTGAAAAAACGATGGGAAAAAGTTTTTTCACAACGACTCTATTTTGTCAAAAAAAATTAATCGCTCCCGTCAAATGAAAATAACATCCTTATTACTCCTTAAGAATTCACTAAAATTTTGTGTTTCAGATCACCGAGGATGGGAGGGAAAAGTAGTCCCTACTTTGCCGGCCTGTATGTTTTAAATCTTAATGAAAAACTGATAAAAAAAACGATAGTAAAGATGTTTAAGGTTTTTTATTTATTACGCCTGAAAAAACACCTAAAATTTGGCCGTCTAGACCAGAATACCTCCTTAAATTAATTTTATAAACGAGTCTCTGACCACTCCAATTTATATGATAACTTAAGACAGGATCAATATCGTCACCAGGGCCATCGAAAAGATTTGAGGTTTTTTTTTTTTTATTTAAGGGGCATTGAGGACCAACCGCCACCCTCCTGAAAATAGGTCTGTCAGACATTAATTAACAAAATATGCCAGACAGACCGATTTCTTTGTAAAATATATATAATTTGCTACAACATATGCGAAATTCAACGAGATGTTATGTGAGATAGGTTTGCCCAAAATGTTACTAATTAAAATAGGTCTGTCAAACATTAAGGTTATTATGGCATGAGGTTTAGTTTTTTAAATGTGGTGATACTGAGTCCTATATTAAAGCATTGCTTTTTGAAAGTATTGCCAACTGCATCCAACGAAATTTCAAAGCGAAAATTTATTAATTTTTAATATATGGAGATATAATTTTAACATTAAAGTATTTTAAAATGTCATTAAATATTTTTATAAACATTTTAGATGACAGCAATTTTTTCTTTACGCAATTATTTAAATATTATATCTTTGTATAAAATATTGCAACATTGAAGTAAAACAATGGCCAGTAAGTGCTGCCATCTATTAACACTGTTCTTTAGTTTTCCAACTCAACCACTATTTCGTCGGTAACATTGAAACGCATAGAGGATTTTAGATTGTTTTTAACCTTTTCAATAAATAAAAATACATAAAAACATCAGAATGTATGTAAAATACTATTGTATTTAAGTTTATTTAAGTGTTTTATGTCTATGTGATAATAAAATATTTATGAAAAGTTATGAAAAGTTTATAATTCTCTAGCAAAAAAGTGAATAATTTTTAGTTTGTTTTCTGGTGTCTGTGATTTTTAAAAACGTATGTGTTATACAAAAATTTCATTAAGTATTAGGTATTTTTATTTACTGTAATGAATTTATATACCTGCTTTATTGTTAATAAATTTTGAAAAAAACAATTGAACTTTTCTAGAAAAAAGGTGTGATTATTTCAGTTCATTCAATTATAATTTAAACTGAGGAAAATAAACAAAACTTATTTCAAATACGTATTGTTTTTTGTTATTAGCGCCAGTTATTAGTGTGCACTGTTTTATACTTTCAAAAAAGTTATATTTTTATTTTCAGAAGTTTTATAAACAAATAAAATGAGGTTAAGTAGATTTAACGAGACCTGTAACCCCTCTCACATTATTTTGATTTCAAATATATAACAGTGTTGCCAATGTTATCACTACTTTAGACGTTTTCGATACTTTAGATCAAAAAATCTCAAGTTCAGTCGACCGAATCGCAACTGAATTTTGAGTATCGATTCTTTATTGGTTAAACTATATCAAATCAGTTTTTTATTTAATTCTCTTTATTAGAACTATTTTTTTTTTTAAATTCGAAACAAAAAAATTCACATGTCTCCATAAGCACCTATGTATTTTTACTCAACTTTAGTAATTTTTTTCTCGACTCTCAGCGACCAAATTTTTTTGTTTTGTTTTTTTTCATAGGATGATAAAATGCCTTTTTGAGAATCTGTATGCAAATTTTTATTATTTTTCCTCTAGTCAGTCCTCATGGCACAACAACCTTAATTAACAAAATATGCCAGACAGACCGATTTCTCAGTAAAATATATATAATTTGCAATAACATTTATGTAAATTTCAACGAGGTGTTATGTGAGGTAAATTTAAGGATTTTTTCGGCCATTTCAAAAATTTTTTAAAAATAGAATTTAACAAAAATTTAAAGGTCTGTCGGACATTTCCTATTGTCGGCATTAGTTACTATCGATTTAGTTTTTTTTTTTTCAATTTGAGGTGTTTTATCAGGTATGATTTTGTGCTATAGCAGCTTGGCCTATAACTCAGAAAAAAGTACCAAATATTATTATAAAATTAAAGAAACTTACCAAACCGTTATCAAACGTAAAAATGCCCACATCACGCCCATGGTGAATATGATTTCGTCGCATAATAGGATTTGCATAATTTTTCACCCAAATGCCGGCAAGTGCATTCCTACTGATTTCATTATCTTCGTATGTTCCTTGCGCATAATCAGTCACATATAACCCAACATTTTCGCAATCACTTATATCGCAGTGTTTGATGACCGGATTTGCACCTACTCCACTCACACAGACAGCAGCTCCCACTAAAATTTTAACAAAAAATTAGTATAAATTATTCAAATATGAACGTATCTATTGGTAAATAGCTTGTAACAGCTACACTATCTGGTCGTAGAAAGTTAATAGTCAAATCAAAAATATACGTGTATTCACAGATGAGACAGATCAAGCCTACATACAAAAAAGTGCGATCCGAAAGTTGCAATAAGTAGCAATTTATACTGCTTACTGATTAGTCGTCTATCGGCTCTTCAAGCGTACACATTCATTGTTAAGTCGTGGCCACAGTGGTGGCTGTTCATTGTTACATCATTAGTAGCAGGTACATGCATACGCTTGTTCTAGTATACGTATCCATTCCCACCTTGGACCACCGCTACATACATACAGAGTATTACACACACAAACATCCGCTACCTTACACATACCAACAAAAACTCTAAATACGTATATAACCTCCCACCCCTCTGCCACGTCTGATGACGTAAAATTCTGATTACAGTCGGAATGCTAACTATCATAATAGTAGTTTGGCCCCTTCCGTGTATTCCACGTGTATACAAATAAATCTTCAATTTATTTTTTTACACTCTATTAGTGAGGGCTACCACAGTTTTTTTCTGCCAATAGGGCAGCGCCTAATTGTCATTAAGTTATGTGCTAATGAACAATTAAAAATGTATAATTGAATCATTCTTTCTAGAATGGAGACTACATAAGGAGCACGCACACAAACGGGGGAATTGCCAGAATCTGTCCACGCAAATCGTACATATTACATTTTATTTTTTCATCGCTTGTGGCGCTAATATTCCTTTTGTACTGATGTGAATATAGTAAGATAGACGTGAAGTGAGCATAATATGAATACTCATAACCACAATTTTTGAATGTGAACAAAATGGAGTATTATAAGATGGAGATCTAACTCATATGAGAGGAATTGACAAAACTGGTCAGGAAAATGGTAAATATAAGGGCTTTCTTTTTTTACCACTGGCGGCGTTAATAATCTCAAAATACTGATGTGAATATAGCGAATATAGTAACATAAAACGGATAAAACAGAATGTAACTACAGTACTTATTCTCAAATAGAAACACGCCGGGACTGGGGAAGTGAGTGTTTCCATTTGAGAATCACCAATGTCGGTTGATGATATTTAATAATAAGGAAATACATTGAAATTACATATGTATGAAATAAACTCTTATAGTTTAAATTACTTTATACGGCAGATATCCAATGATACTGACTCCGATTTTACATAGTGACGTCAGCGAATTATATAATATACAATATAAATGACGCGACGCAAAATAAAAATTGTTAAGTTTATTTTAAAAACGATTGAAAAACCCACTTTATAACTGAGTTGGAAATTGAAAAAGATTCCAGAAGATTCTATTCAAAAGCTAACAAAGATAATATAGAAGCTCGCGTTTCCATTTGAGAGTGTTCCATTTGAGAATAAGTACTGTACCGCTTTCGTATCGTACGAATACGAGTGCCATCTTTGATTTTAACATTTTTTTGAATACACTGAGTTTCGACTCCTTGTCTAATCTTCATAGTGAACAATTTAAAAATGATTTCAAAAATCTTATAAAACTGTATTTTAAATAAATACGAAGTATTTATTCAATTTAATAATATCAATAATATCAAAATGGACAGGATGTGTGCTGTTAAAAATTGTTCTAGTGGCAGTGCGGCTGATAAAAAACGACGTAATCGTGGATTTTTCAAAGTACTTCAAGATATTTAACGGAAAATCAAGTAAACTAAATAAATTTTATTTTATTAATATTGTAATTTGTTCTTCATGAAGTAACAATAAAACAGCCGCTCCATTCCCTCACCGCTTTGCTACACCCGGAACCCTAATGCCCTTTTATTTTTAGAGCCCCTTATACATAGAGTGCGTGCTCCTTGTCTAGCCATGCTTTATTTAGCCGTTATTTTTTTAAATACTTATTTAATTTATTTCCAATTTATTTTAGATGAACTTTTGATGAAAATTGACGAACTATCAAAACTCGTATCCCAACTCTATTTTAGTCAGTATAGGGATCCTAGCCTACAAGTACCATCAACGCCATCTCGTATATTAGTTACAGCGGCGATTAGTTACGGGAGTGGCAGGGACGTGGTCCAAACTAATGACATCTGATGAACGGAAAATTAATAGCCCTCATTTAAGAAACAACAGAAAACCTAATTTGCAATTTTTTTGTAAAAAAAATATTTTAAATAAAAACTTGGATGGAATTTTAAATGCATGCCGACGAAACGTGGCATGGAAACAATGGAAACAATCGAAATAAGTAAGCGTCATTTACTTCGTATACCATCGTTCCCCGAGAAGCATATATTTTTATATTTGTACATTTATTTAGATTACTGCAATTCAGTTTTAAGGGGGGTGGGTCCTCCAGACAACAGGTTTTTTAATATTTTTTTTTAAGAAACTGGATACATTTATTGTATCAAATGAAGTTACATAGTTAGAGTACATGTTATGGTGTATTCACCCATAAATTTTTATGCAAAAAAAAAAGAAAAAATGGCGGCGCTATTAAAAGAAAAAAAATTAAAGGTTCGTCTGTATCTTCAAAAGAGACACACATAATGGACGAATTATATTAAATAATTTAAAAAAAAGAAAAAAAAAAGAATGATAAATGAAATTAGAAAACTTGTCAATTGAGTTTTCATTTCTTTTAGAATGTCAAGCATTACATTATTAATAGTCATAAACATTATCATACATATAATTTATTTTTACAAGAACTAATAAAAAATTAAATTTACAAGAAATGTGCAGAGACATATATTTTGTAAATATATCTATAAAATAATAACAGCTGATATGTACGCAATCGCCTATTACAAATTAACTATTCGAAAAATGCATGTAGAATGTTGTTAACATGTTTTATTCACAATTAACTTGTTTTTAACATTTTGTTACCGACATCCTTTGATCTAGACCGCTTCCAGATCGATAGCAAAAATTGTGCTGCTAACAATGTTATTAACAACTTTTTTAACATGTTAGTGAAAAATATAACAAATGCGAAAAGCAAATGTTATTAACAAAAGTTAATAGCAAAAATGTTATTAAATATTTCAGTAAATTTTAACATGTTAATTGCAAATGTTATTAACAAATGTTAATAGCAAATGTTATTAACATTAATTTAACCAATATTAAAAAATTGTTAAAAACATTGCTAAAAACACGTGTTATTAGCAATGTTACCTTCGGTGTACAGCCACCTTAAGATAATCTTTCTGTTGGGATTAAAACATTAGAAATATATTCAGGTTCAAATGAACTTTTTAAGCAAAACAAAAAATGAAAAATTTGAAAGTTCTGGAGGATCCTCCCCCATTAAGCCCCTTTGTTATTTTCTTTGAATATTTATTGAAGTGAGTTAGTTTTGAATTTCATCATTTATATAAATTATAATGACGGAAACCAGATATGAATGGAAAAACTATTGGAATGGATTGACCTTAAAAATTTTGAAATTCCACCAATAAAGGCGGGCGTATAAATCATGTCACGATTGTTATTTACGTGCAAACAGATACTATCATGACAGTATTGTCACAAGCTTTTATCTCGGTAGATTGAAGTAAAAACTGTTTTATCAATTAAACTTACCAACACTAGTACTACGAATAATACAATGATCTATTGTCGGTGAACAGTTTTCACCAACTTCGAGACAATAATGCTTATGATGAGGTACTGTTGAAGTTACATCAGGTGAAAATTTAAGCGTAAGATGACCCGCGTATGCTTGCTTTGCACCCTCAACGAACATCACCGTTGATTCCGATTCACGTTCCAAAATTACCGACTCGGCAACATTACCCGGTGCGGCACCTATAATAATACAACAGTATGAAATAATTGAATCCTCTTACAATAAAAACGTAGAGAGTACTGCCATCTAGTGATCCTAAATAAAACATATACTAATTGTCTGCGAGACGAAGAGCCCTGACGCTGTTGGCTACATCGTGATCTGTCTTTTTTAACATAATATCTTTTTCTATAAAAGTAACAAATAATATTTTATAATAATACAATTTGTTAATTAAAATATTGAAATTTATACATACTTTAATAAAATATTAATAATTAATAGCATTAATTTGCAAATTAAATGCTTTTTATATTTAAATATTAATGATTCCAATAGGTAACAATAAATTTAATTACAAATGACAAATATATTAATTTTTAACAACACGGGTAATTAAAATCGATATTGGAAACTGTCAAATAGGCGTGGCTTAATAAAAATGGCTGACGAAAAAATGCATTGACATTAGTTTTATATGAAATAGTTAGTGCGATATGAAGAAAAAATGATAAATATTAAAACTATTTGTACATGAATTGACAAGTTTGAAGCAAAACAATTTTATTGGAGAGAGAATTTTGTATCTGAAAAATAGTTGAAATGTGGTAAAAATATGAAAAAATGAGTGAATGAGTTAATGAATATTACAATTTACAGTATACAAACGTCAAATTTGAATGGTAAAATGTCATGAAATAACTGGAGAATGGTCAACGAATGGAAGAAACAAATCAGTTGTATGTAAATGTAGATCTATAAAGTTCAAATCATTAATGACATTTCAGTAAATGCTTTAAGAATAGTCTGATATTTAAACACCAGATGTCATACCCTCATTCGGCAGATCCCAATAGTATAAAACATATTTTTTCTTGATATATCAAGTACGTTTTTAATATTTTCCGTTATTAATAAAAAATAAATAGTTGATAAAATATGTATTAATCGAGAGTATTTTTAATAGATTTAAGTTTTTAATGACCACCTATAAGCGTCAATTTTTTCCCTTCTAGCCTTCGTTCTGCTACTAGGGATCATGACTGTACAGACAAACAATAGTTTCTCAACCTAACCAATAACCACTCATAACTTTTGAATCAGTGGTATTCAAAAATCACTATTATGAGTGGTTAAGTTAGGAAACTACACAAACTTTGATTCGGCATTATCAGGTGGCAGTACATTACGAAAAAAGGAAACAATACCTATAAGAGCAATGTCGGAATCGATAACAAGAAATTCGCCCCGATAAGTTCCGGCATGAAGGAATACTAATGCCCCTTGATTATTCGAACAAGACGAGTCTGTTGGACTTCCGCAACGACCCACCGATCCATTATTTGAATTTACACTCCCACTTGAATTTGTGTTTCCACTTCGTTCATCCGCAAAGTCAAGCGCCCCCTATAAAAAAAATTTCCTCCATTAGATACATTGCTGCAATCAATTAATTTCGCATGGTAATTACCTGCACAGTATTAAAAAAGTTCAAACTGCGTCCACGAAAACGCAAGTCCTGATATCCAGGCCGTACATGAAGACCACGATATAATTGACGGAATGATTCCTTCCATGGATTGGCTAAGTCTGACTCATCAGCACTAATAAATTCAAATTTACACGGCTCTGGATTAAATAGCGGCATATCGTACTCGTATACACTTTGATATAAACGTTTCCTAAAAATTATATCAATTTGGTAAAAAAAAAATCTATGTAAATGAATGTTTCATTTTATAAAATATCCGCAAATGTAAATTACGGAATACCGTAAAACGGAATGAATAGTATAATTTTTGAACTTTGGATTCGACTTTCTTACATATCGTAATATTTAGTGAATCAGGACATTTTTGACCTCTGCATCCAATTTTCATACACTTTCTTACATTCCAGATGATCCAGAACAGACTAATTTTCGTTTCAGTAACTTTATTTTTAGCATTTTTTAGGCCTTATTTTTTTTTTAAAAAATAGCAACCAGTCGCCGACCTTAGGCCCGCCACACACGTACAATTTCAACTGACAGTTTGAACTGAACAGTTTAAACTGCCAGATGAAACTACATTGTAGAAGCACACACACGTACAGTTCAATTCTTCAGTTTTTACAATGGATTGGAAACAGCAGGACAATTTCATCTAGCAACATCTTTGATTCCGCGGAAATTATATTGTTAAAAAAAAAAAAAAAAAAAAAAAAAAAAACGCACTTGCTCCTGACCACAGACCAAAGAACATATTCTGTATATCCTATAGACTCACTCTATCAATTTATAAATGAAGCAGCCAGATACGGCCAGTATACGACTTAATAGTATTCTGTAATGTAGTAATCAATGCGATAACCTGTGGTATTTGTAGTAACGTTTTCAAATAATTATTGTCAAAATATAATATTGATAATAAAATTTTACTTTCTTGAGAAAAAACTGCAAAATTTTGAAAAAAAAGAGTAGTATTCGTTTTAATTATAGTTCCATTTGCGGAAAAGTGGACAATATATTATATTCCTTAAATCTCACCCGTCTCACCCCGTTACCTGCTACAAGAAAAATGCCTACAAACTGGCTTTACGCTTTGTCTAGTAGTATACAGTAGCCGTCCAAGATAGTCACACAAATGTTCCTCTAGTGACTATCTTGGAAGTCATGGACGTCCGTGAGGTGGGGTAAATGTTTAGTTAACATAACAAATTGGAATTTTTTCAACAATATTATTATAAAAAATTATGTTCAAGTCAAAGTAGACAGAGAATGGTACACTACATTTGAAACCAAAATAAGCTTTTTTTGCGCAATTCGCCATCTACGTCATAATTACGTCACATATTTGAATTTTTAGAAAAAGACAACATTACAAATATTTATTATTTAAATTAGTATGAATAGTGAGGACATTGGTCCGCACAAACTCGTTCCCAATTTTTTATAGTGGGTTCTAGCACACACACTACGTCGTCAAAAGTATGGCGACACCTTGACCGGGGGGGGGGCCCACACTTTTGACACGGCAGTGTACCACAACATTAAGTACAGTACCGCGTCAAAACTGTGGGCACCCTCCTGGGTCAAGGGTCACCATACTTTTGACGACCTAGTGTGTACTAGAGCCAATATAAAAAATGTGTGATCTCGTTTGTGCGGACCAGTGCCTTCACTCCAGACTAGTATACGTACATACGTATCATACACGACACATATTACACGGTAGCTACCTCACAAAGTACCACACGGCAAATACACGGGGTATGTATGTAGAGTGTATGCAAGTATTACATGTGACGCATATGTGCGTATAGACAAGAGCAAACATAGTATATGGATGACGTATCTGTATGTCTATTTCACTCGAAGTGTGACTATCTCGGAAGTGACTAACTTGGACGGCTACTGTAATAATAATAGTGTTCATTGGTCTGTGCTCCTGACACAAATTGAACTGAGAACTGTGCAGCTGAACCCCCACACACGCAATAATCCGCTGAACTTTTCAGTTTAAAGCCCGCCACACACGTACAGTTCAATCCTTCAGTTTTTACAATGGATTGGAAACAGCAAGATAATTTCACTTAGCAACATCTTTGATTCCACGAAAATTATATTGTTAAAAAAAAAAAAATCAAACGCACTTGCTCCTGACCACAGACCAAAGAACATATTCTGTATATCCTATAGACTCACTCTATCAATTTATAAATGAAGCAGCCAGATACGGCCAGTATACGTCTTAATAGTATTCTGTAATGTAGTAATCAATGCGATAACCTGTGGTATTTGTAGTAACGTTTTCAAATAATTACTGTCAAAATATAATATTGATAATAAAATTTTACTTTCTTGAGAAAAAACTGCAAAATTTTGAAAAAAAGAGTGGTATTCGTTTTAATTATAGTTCCATAGGCGGAAAAGTGGACAATGTATTATATTCCTTAAATCTCACCTGTCTCACCCCGTTACCTGCCACAAGAAAAATGCCGACAAACTGGCTTTACGCTTTGTCTAGTAATATAATAATAATAGTGTTCATTGGTCTATGCTCCTGACACAAAGTGAACTGAGAACTGTACAGTTGAACCCCCACACACGCAACAATCCGTTGAACTTTTCAGTTTAAAAAATTGAAATTTCATTCGTCTTAGTTTAACTGTACAGTTGCATTGAACTGAGACTGAAATACCCACACACGTAGAGTTTAAACTGTATAGTTGAACTGTTCAGTTCAAACTGTCAGTTGAAACTGTACGGGCCTTATTCCACCCTATATTATTTTTGTGAATATAATTTTCAATATAACCAACAAAACAGTTTTATTTAACACTATACAGTCTACGCGTCTACTATATAATTTACTATCCTTTTGAACCTAAGGGGTAATACTACTTTGTAATTTTTTTTTTTTATTTTTTATTTTTATTTTTTTTTTTTTTATTTTTTTTATTAACCTAATCACTTCCTAAACTATTCAAAAATAATATCTCATAACATCTCTCAAGTTTTTTTCGAAACCATGTTTTTCGAGCTTGCCATACGACTTGAAAATTTAACTGTAGCTAGAAAATTGAATTATCTAATGAACGGCCGTAGAACATTTTGAAAATTTACGGATTTTATACCCGATTTTCAGTCGATTTTTCCGGAAAGTCTTTTTTTTTTTCAAATCACCGCTATTTTTTTCAAAATCAATATTTCGAAAAGTTCTACGGCCGTTCATTAGATTTTACAATGTAATGTCAGAATCTTTTTTGTTTTTTGTTATAGGAGCGAATTTGCGACCTGTAGGAGTATAGCAAAGGAGGCCATAAAAAAACAACGTTTCATCCCGATAGCTTTTCAACAATATAAAAAAAAAATATATTTTTATATACCTTAAGAGATATGTAATCCATAAAAATCAAATTCCTTAAGAGATATGTAATCCATAAAAATATAAAATTCATAAAAATCACCCTTGATTTTTGCCTTACAAGGTAGTACTACCCCTTTAACACAATTTAACTGAATTTGAAAAATAAAAAATTAATCCAAGTTTTGCATCCTTTCACTACTAACTTTTCCACTTTTTAATAATACCAGTTTGAATTAACAGTAGCTTATGGTAAATTCAAATACAACCCCCTCTTAACTATTAACTACAATAATAACAATAAATAATCGATTTTTTCCTATTCACGCGGTGAATCCTATGCATCCCATTTTACGGTACTATTAAGATAACGTACAATTTATTAGAAATATTTTGTATAATTACCATAATTCTGTGTCGTTTGCGATGCCATTAAAACGTTTGCAAACTTGAGCTACACGACAAAGATCTTGCTCTAATAAATAATTGAAAATTGTTAGTAGAACTTCATCAGGAAGTTCGTACTGAAGATAATGTGCTGCTGAATTTGTGCATACTAGAAAAAAATTTGAAAATCAGTATTTTTTTTAATTATTTATTGTATTTACAATTATACCTTCATTATTAATGGAACATGTTCTCCTTAGTCTTTTACGAGCAGGTACACTGGTTGTACCAAAATTAGGTCCTGAAGTTGAAGCTGCAGAAGATGGAAGTGTTCCTGGAGGCCCTCCAGCACTTGTGCTTGCACCAAGCTCATGATGAGACGGAGATTTCCTACGAAGATCGTATGGCGGGTGATGTCCACTACCGGCTGCTTGTGGAGCCGCTACACCACTTGTACTGGGAGATGTACCAGATACAGGGCCTAGAGTTGAACTGGCACCTGGCAATGTTGGAGCACTAACTCCTCCAGGACTAGGAGGTATATTCTGATTTGGAACTTGGCATGGAGGTTCACAGGGTTCCGCAGCAGCTATAATAAAATTAAAAATTAAAAATTATTTCCAGGTGTCTTAAGTTGACTTGCGCAAATAATGTCCCCCACAATTAGCTGTTTTTGTGATGAATAAATCTTTAGCTTAGCCTATTTACGCTTATCAGAAAAAAGATATAATTACTGAATGTATTGACGTGCGACACCTGTTTTTATTTCAATAATTACTAGAGGCAATATATAAAATATGTGTAGATAATGTTTTAAAGTCAGAAAATTACTTAAATATTATTTTCAATTTTTTTGGATATTTTAGATACATTATTTGAATACGCCAACAAAATTTTACAAATATTAAATATTCGGATGCAGAAATTGTAATATATTTTTCGTATACAGATTTATCAATTATTTCTTCTACTTTAAGTTCTAGAAATCATTTTCTAGACTGCTTTGCATTGAGCTAATAAATAAAAGAGAATTTGAATATAAACAGTTTTCCAGAGTCCCCGTTTAATATAACATTAATTTAATTACTGACTAAGAACATCTTGATACCAAAAACATTATGCAAAAAAAATGAGTCCCGAAAAATTTTAGTTTTCTTCTTTGCCCCTCAAAAATCAATAAAAAATATACAATACACTAGCGAAAATAATTAAAGGAACAAAAAAAATTCCAAATTTTTAGCGATTTTTCGAATGGCTGTATCTTTGTGAAAAATGGTCGTATCGGAGTTGTAAGCAAAGCAATTTAAAGCTGGAAGTTTCTAGTTTCGAAATCTTGCGATAAAAAAATTTTCAAAGCAACGTGTGTGGCGCAATCCTAATAAATACACTGAAAAAAAAATTTTCGAAGTTTTTTCGGTTTTTTTTTGGTCCACGGACTTGGAAAAAATTTTTCCGACTTAACCACCATATGAACCGGATAACTTGTTCATTCAGCTTTAATTTACATTTTTATAGACTTTTATACGGCCACTTCTCGCTGAGATATCGGACTTTGAATGGAAAAGGATCATTTCGTCTTTGACCATCGATATCTCAGCAACCAATGATCACACAGAAAATTGAAGGGGTGTTTTAAAAACTCGAATAAATTCTCTACAAGGATTAGCCATTTTTTTTTTTCAGAAAAAAATTTTTTTGCATACTTTACATGAATTAGAAAAATCAAGAAAAAAAGAGCTTTTGGTGGCTCTTTGGAAAATCAAGCGCTGAATTAAAAACTTCGAGAAAACCACTAATGGTTAAGTGTGCCTTTTACAGTTCAATATACCCACAAAAACCCCACAACCCCACAAGCTCTTTTTTTCTTGATTTTTCAAATTCATGTAAAGTATGCAAAAAAAAAAAAAAAATTCTAAAAAAACAATGGCTAATCCTTGTAGGGAATTTATTCGAGTTTTTAAAACACCCGTTCAATTTTCTGTGTGATCATTGGTTGCTGAGATATCGATGGTCAAAGACGAAATGATCCTTTTGCATTCAAAGTCCGATATCTCAGCGAGAAGTGGTCGTATAGAAGTCTATAAAAAAGCAAATTAAAGCTGAATGAACAAGTTATCCGGTCCATATGGTGGTTAAGTCGGAAAAATTTTTTCCAAGTCCGTGGACCAAAAAAAAACAAACCGAAAAAATTTCGAAAATTTTTTTTTCAGTGTATTTATTAGGATTGCGCCACACACGTTGCTTTGAAAATTTTTTTATCGCAAGATCTCGAAACTAGAAACTTTCAGCTTAAAATTGCTTTGCTTACGACGTCGATACGACCATTTTTCATGAAGATACAGCCATTGGAAAAATTGCTAAAAATTTGGAATTTTTTTTTTTGATCCTTTAATTATTTCCGCTAGTGTATATTGAATTTGTACTTCAATGAATTTTTCTTTAACACCACTGTGCATGATGCTCTTGAAAAAAATTTTCCAGCTTTTCAAGTGACCTTCTGAAATTGACTCTTAGAATTAAAATTCAATTTGGCATTTATAATTAGATCACCAAACTCTACCTCTGTGTTAAATTTTAAATTTTTTCAAATTTTTAGACGGCCGGACACCGCAGAGATTTTAAAAGTGTTCCGTTTGCCAATTTTGGTACGGAACATTAACAAAAAAGAGGAATTCTCATCCCAAATATCCTAACTAGAGCTTAAATAACAAATATTTGTAAGTAACAAAACAAAATAATATTTTACTGAACAAAAAATACCATGTTTATTTTTTTAAAACTGGGACAATTGTTTCGAGTTTAATTGCTCATTTTCAAACAAAGTTTTCTGCTAAGTAAAATTTAAGTTTTATTATTTACAAATATGGAATACCGTAACGCTTCTTTCACATTATACGGTTTTTGCCGTACGGCAAAAAACCGTACGGTCGCATTTTTTTAGTGAAGTGAAGAAGAGCATTGGACCTTTCACATTACACGGTCACGGCAAAATGCCGTTGCCGTGCCGTGTAGCAGCCGTCTCTTGCCACTGGACTTGACGGTTGCCGTACGGCGTTTTTAAATCAGTAGTGTATGTAATTAAATGGATGCTTTCACATTACACGGTTTTTTAACGTACGGCATTAACAATATTTTGTTGAATTTCATGTTAATTATTAATTTTATTTGTGAAATGGATGAAACTAATGTTGAATGTGATAACCAGTATTTTAATAGATTGTATGTAATTTTGAAATTGTGTGTTTTGATGTTAAGTTCGCCAAAAAATTAAGTAAAGGGGTCTATAAACATCCGAAAATAGTTGAAAAACTTATTTTTGTCATTTTTCAGGTCTTCAAACTGTGTGATAATAAATAATCCTACTTTCTATTTCCTCTGATTTATAGAATTAACTTTAATCACACTTGTTACTTGTATAATGTTGCAAATTAAATGAAGATATTCAGTTTACAACGGCAAAAAGCCGTGCAATGTGAAAACAACAATATCACGGCAAAAAGTCGTACGGTTTCTTACCGTACGGCGAAAACCGTACAATGTGAAAGGAGCGTAAAGTAACATTCAAACGGCTCATCTAGTTTTACTATGACCGTTATAGTGAGTATAACTTAAATAATTTTAGTAAAAATTCTCAGGGATTAAAACTAAAAGGTAAACTAAAAAAAAACTACATTTTTCAAATTTGTTGCAGTTATAACTCGAAGACAAATTATCCGATCGATTTGATTCTTATTGCAGCTTCTTTCATACATGTTTCTTCGTGCCATGAACCTCCAGTTTTCCGATTGAATAAAAAATGTAATTTTTGCAGACTAAAAATCATCAAATTTTCGCGCAAAATTTGAAACTTTTTCTTAAAAACTCCGCCATTTTGTTAAATTTCAACTTTTTTTTTCGATTGAGGTTCACGGTACGGGCAATATCTTCTAGTTTAATAGGCTTTTTGGTTTTTTTGATTTCAGGCACTGTGAAGGTCGCTATCACTGCAGCAGTGGGGGAATTTTTTTTTGAGCCTTGAGAGATCGCGAATAACTCACTGAATTTTCAATCTTTTGGTCCAAAAATTTTATCGTGAATTTATTATATATCAACCAATATATTCTTAAAATATTAAAACATTCTATACAGTGGTTTTCTTTAAAAAAATTCGCAAAAATCACCTTTTTTTCAAGCAGTCACACTAGTAGTGGTCTCTCTTAAAAATATTTGAAAATAGATTGTTTTTGGAATCGGAAAAATATAATATACAGTCGACTCTCGTTAATTCGAAACTCGAGGGACTGTTAAAATATTACGAATTATAGAGAGGTTCGAATTATCGCAGGTAACAATTTTAATTTTTTAAGCATTTGCGATGAATGAATTTGAACTTGTCTCAAAATGTACTTAGAATCTTTCTGTCTCTATCTCTCTGCAACTTTGAATTGTCGAGTGTTTGACGCCGATGAGTTCGAATTAACGCGTCGTTTTGTTACGTAGCAATGATTTTTTCGTTCGAATTACCAAGTGTATAAAAATGTATTGTTTTAGTTCAAAATATAAAGAGATTTTGTAGGGAACTCGTGATACTTTTGAATTATAGAGAGTTTCGAATTAACGAGAGTCGACTGCACTAGTATCATAGAAATATGCAAGCAAAACCAAATATCCTAGATTTAGGCACTCTAAAAAAGTGAGAAAGTGTGTGAAAATTATTTCTAGTTGCGAGAAATAAAACACAATATAATTATAATTTCAATTTTACTTCTAATGCATATCACAAACAGACACTACATTCTCGCGAAGTTGACCGAGTGCGAGATTGTAGAAGATCACTTCGTGGTTCGTGTTGCAATGCTATTCAGGCCCCTTCGATAACTTCAGTGAGTATTCGGCGAGGAACTTCGACCTACTTCGACCGAGAATGTAGAAGGTACTTTAGCATATCTGCTTTTTGTACCGAAAGTTCCACTTTAGGACAATAAATAATTTATCAAAGGACTCTTCTAACATCCATACCGCAAAAGAATACTCTTGCACTTGCAAACAAAACTGCACTTGCGCCATAATTATTTCTCATCCAAAGTCGTCTAGATATTCCCGATATTCTTCTTGCCCGAACTGTGTATCATTTTTAACACTGTCTAAAATATCATTTAAGGTACCATCACAGTGTGATTCTGCCGAAAAGTAGTCAATTTTCACAATTTTTTTCGGATGGATAGGATGGGAGAATGGGGATGATTTTTTTTTTACGATTAATACCACCATTTGACAATACAAAAATATTTTTTTTATTTATGTTTATTTATTTTTTATAACTATTATAATTTCTATTAGTGTCTTTAAAAATGGCCGAAATTTGGTGCCACTCAGTTTTTATACGAGAAAAAAAAAATCAAACAGATTATCAATCCGTAGGTAAGCCGCTATGTTCCTATGGGAGCTTCTTTTTCTTTGAAATTTGAAAAAATGGCGGCGGTTTGAATAAAAATTACAAAATTTTATAAAGTTTTCCGTGTGAAAAAATAGGAAGATTTCAAAAGGAAAAAAAAAGTTCCCATAGTAACATAGCGGCTTGCCTACAGATTGATAATCTATTTGATTTTTTTTTCGGATAAAAACTACGGCCGGAATTGTGGGCACCGAATTTCGGCCTTTTTAAAGAGGGTAAGTCCATATCAAATCAATCAATAAAAACATGATTTTAAACATCAATGTTCTTAAAATGCATGATATTTGATGAATAGTTTCTTCAAATAAGTGTGGCGAAAAATACCAAGTTATATATTTTTTTTAGTATTCCTATTTGAGTTATTACAATTTTTAAAATCCAAAAACCGTAATTTTTAAGAGAGCTTTGAAATATTTAAACACATGTAGCTCAAAAACTGTTTGCCCTAGAAAGTTGAAACTGGCACCATTAATTTCAGAATTAAAAGGGCTTTAATTTGACATATAACATGATAATACAATTCAAATTTAACCCTTTCTCCACAATCCAAAAAACTGATTTTTATAAAAAATCCAAAATCGGAATTTTTAATTTTTTTGAAAAAAATATGTTATACACAACCTCTTAAGTAAGTTAATTTCTTCCCATGAAACTTTTGTCCGGGTTATTTTTCGATAAAGTCAATATTAACTGAGATTTTGCGAAACTTTTGCGGAGCTGTTCAGAGCGTTCATAAAGTTCCGGAACAGCTTCGCAAAAGTTCCGCAAAATCTCAGTTAATATTGACTTAATCGAAAAATAACCCGGAAAAAAGGTTCATGGGAAGAAATGAAGAACTAGAAAATGACCTCGAATTTGACCTTGAACGTGACTTTGACCAAACAGTATCATATTTTTTTCGTTTTTGACCTTCACACGACTTTGGGATATGAAGTAAGAATATGGTTTTCAACGTAGAATTTCCCCCTCTTTCCGAATCCGAGGTCAAAAATAGGAGTTTCCATTTAAAAAACAAAGTTGGCCTCCGAAGTTCAAGGTCAAATTCGAGGCCATTTTTTTCTAGTCCCTCATTTCTTCCTATGAAACTTTTGTCCGGGTTATTTTTCGATAAAGTCAATATTAACTGAGATTTTCAGCTGTTCCACAACTTTATAAACGCTCTGTATATATATATATATATATATATATATATATATATATATATATATATATATATATATATATATATATGACATTTTTTTTCTTCAGAATCGTGTTCTACGGGTCCGAAAACGGATAGTGCCCCTACTCTCGCCTCTCGCCGTTCTTATCGTATAGGCTGTATAAGTCTAATTCTTTCAAGGAAAAATTCGACTAAAAATAATGGTAATAAAAAAATAAAAATTAAATTTATATTCGTTATCTTCAAAGCAAGTACTACCACATAAAAGAAATATTATAATGATCTGAAGACATAAGGTTTTGAGCATTGGTTGATTTGATGTGGACCAACCCAAGACACTTTTTTCAAAAAATTATAGTAATTATAAAAAATAAATAAAATAATTTAAAAAAATATTTTTGTATTGTTAAATAGTGGTATTAATCGTAAAAAAAAATCATCCCCATTCCCCCATCCTATCCATCCGAAAAAAAATTGTGAAAATTGACTACCTACTTTTCGGCAGAATCACACTATGATGAAACCTTAATATAAATTTAACTGCCGACTTTACGACTCGAAAATGTTGTTACTCGTCCATTTTAGTAGACTAAAGGGTTTAACTAAAATCAAATGTCATAGCACGTGTGAACGCTGGACCAGTCATAGTTATGTTAAAATTTAGTTTATCACTTAACAACTTAATACGTATAAACAATCCTAAAGAATTTATACATAATATGTATTATGTGGACAAATATTGCGTAATATAACGTAAGAATTTTACTCGCACCTGACAAACTTTTCATTATAATACACTAATTATACCCCGTGGCTTCACCTGCATAAAATATTATAGACCAGATATTCCAAAATTCTGTTCAGGGCCGTGAGAAAAAATGGCGGACCCCGGAATCGAATCAATTTTTTTACCCAAAAACAAAGTGACGTGTAAAAAAAATTTTTAATTTTTCTCGGGCTCCTTTTTCCAGCCTGGGTTCCAAGACCGGAACCCCGGCTACCCGACTCTCTCGTAGGGCCTGATTCTGTACTCAATCAATTCATTATATAGTTCTTTGCTGCGTTCGCTAAACGACTCAAAAAAATCATATTAATAATTTTATTTTTCCTTCATTTTTTCCGAAATCTCAATAGCGTCCAACCGTTTATTTTGGAATATTTTGGGTTTTAGATGTCTTAGGATTTTAATCTCATTTATGCATTATTTCCAAAATCTCAAATAATATTTGAGTAAAATTTGGTGAAGATCTATTTAACTGTTTATTTTGAGGCCACAGGGTGCTAAGAGATAATTTTAACCTGACATTTGAATAAAATTTGGTCAAGATCTGTTCAATCGTTTATTTTGGGTCTTTGAAATGAGTTGAATGGTTTTAGAGATTATCTGAAACTGCCAAATTCACAAACTTTTCTTCTTTATTATATACATATTAACCCCTTATCGCATACGAAGCCATATATGGATTCTAAGTTTTACAATTTTTTTTTCAACATATTAAATTTTTTTTTTTTAAACTAATGTTAAATCCTAACATTATACTCTTTCGAGTAACGGTACGTAATTTTTGTTGTCTTTGGTAAGTGCGGGTTGTCAAATTATTTGAAATTATGTTCAGAGTATCCGACCGTTACAGTGCAATTAATTGGTGCCAATTTTATTTGTGAAAACTAAAAACAATAAAACGGTAAGTACTAAAATCAAAAATTTTCAAAACACATTCTTTATATATTCAAGAACATGGAATAGTTGTGATTCGTGTGTGTTTTCTTGTTTTGTTTTCTTCGATTTTTGGGGCTTATTTTGAAGTTGCCATATTTGGCTTCCTATGCGAGTAATTTCTATACAATATCACTTAATTTTTTTTTCTTAATTTGACTACTAAAATAAAAGAAGTGAAAGACATTTTCAGTAAAAAAAAAAAAGGTTTTTTCTTTACCTCCTTCATAATTCATGCAATAAGGGGCTAATCAATGAATTCGTATAATATTTCTTTTTTATTTAAAATTATTTAGGTAACGTAAAAGTCCCTATACCGGAACACTATTTTTAGGTGCGTAATTAAACTGGTTTATAAAAATTGACAAATAAATTGAACACCAATTTTTTTTTTCTTAATAAGCATGAAAGGAAGTTTTCTTAATCCAATGAATATGTTTTTAAAAAAATACAACCCAAAAATTTTTATTTGTTAATGTTTTTCTTTTGCAAAATGTCGACATCTATATCCAAACAAAGAAATATTACTGACATTAGGAGTTGGGAACCGATATACAAACAGACGTGTAATATGAGTAATATGACACATCGAGTGACATCTAGACGTCAATGTAGGAAACATAGAATGGTTTAAGTATCAGACGTAAATAAAGGATCAAAACACTGCATTCAACAAAAATTGTTTAATATATAAATGTATTTCTTTAATTAAGTAAGGAAACATTAAATGCGAGGTGAATTTAAATTGAAAAATAATCATTCTATTAATAATAATTTTTGTTATCAGTGGTTTCTTTCAGAAATAACTTTATTAATATATAAGTATCAAAACTGTTCCAGTATTGGATCGCGTTCCGGTATAGGGGCTTTTACCGTACTATCATTTTATTTTAATTTGAATACAAAAATTGCGCTAAATTTTTAGTTTATAATACATACCATCAACAATTTTAACCGGAAATTATTTCAGTTAAATGTTTCAGTGTATAATAGCAACTTCCTATTTAATATTTTTTTAAAAAATATACGTACCTATCTACTTCATTAGAATATAAATATTTTAATTTTAAAATGTGTAAACAGTATACTACACAAATTTTATATGTAACTATTAATTAGGTTAACACTACAAAGTAAACAAAGGGTAGAAAGTACCCCAGCAAATTTTAAATTCGGTGCCACGGTCAGCCACGATACCACTGATCAAAAGTTCACAAAATACAAAAGGATGGAAACAATCTAGTTGAATAAAGATTGAAAATTAAATAATTCCAAAACAATTAAGGGCGGTACTCTATTCGTTAATGACCATGATTTTTTTGTTTTTGTTATGAATTTCTGTAAGGAAAATTCAGCTACTACAGCCGGTATCATGGTAAAACTTCAAACGAGCTTGTTTTGAGGTCCTCGAATCCGAAAATGATTTTCGTTCCAATTTATAAGAACATTGGAAATTCCAAATTCTGCGGTCATCAAAACTAAATATTTTGATTTTTTTCCACAAAAAATTAATTTTTTACCAAAATTTTTATTACACCGTTATAAAAACCGGAAAAATCACATAAAATAGCTTTTTCTATCATTGCCCTATCTATTCTTTAGCGATTTACTGCACTAATTATTAAAATAAAAATTGACGTAGAAATAATAAAACTGATGTAGGTGACGCAAACGTCACGAATGTTTATTCAAACTCCGTACCCCTCCTCGACACGTATCAATCACGCTAGGTAGTTGCTCCCCCCTTTTGCGTAACGAAAAAAATTTAAAAATGTTTTTTTTGTTGAATGAATTTTTATGGCCAAATGTTATTGCTTACATTTCAACTAACGCTTAATTGCTTTTTGAAAAATATAGTGGTATTTAAATTATGTTTCTATGTTGATAAATCTCGGAGACCGATATTATGGATCAAAAAAATTATGTGAGTGGCATCTTGGCATCTATACTAGTCAAAAGCCTGAAAAATTGACGTAAAACCCGACTATTTATTTTTTGAACTAAAGTACATTAGTCTTTGGAAATTAGCTATGTTATGCAGAATGCTGCAACAGAGGGTATTACATATTATATTATTATATCTCCCTAGTCCCTGTCATGTAATAGAAGGCATAAACTCACATGAGCATAATCTCACAATTTTGAGCAATGAGAAAATGCTCGTTTTGATGCATATCACTCAATGCTTTTACATCGATCTCACCAACTAAGGCTTGTCTTTCACCGCTAATAATTTTAACAAAATTTTGCACCTTTACAAAATTGAACTAATATAGAAATTAGAGTTTTAAGGTTTGAATTCGAATCTTCTATAGCAAAATCATTTCGTTTATGTTTTTACGGCAAACTACAATAAAGACACAACAGGGGGCATAGCGAGCACTGCGATTTACAATTAATTTATATTTAGTTGTAAATCAATAAAAAAAATTATAATTTTTTAAAAATTTGACGTGATTTTTTGAAATTACGTAATAAATAAAATCAAATTTTACCTTTCAGAATGAAGCATATGCTACTATCACCAGAAATTTTTAAAACCATTGTTGTAACTTTATTGTTTTTGCGGCAATATTGCAATACAATGACATAACTGATTCACACTCATTCACTGTTGTTCATAAAGAATTAAGAAAGTAAAAATTTATTCTTAAAGAAACAAAGACGTATTAATCAACATAGGTGTATTTATTGTTTATGCTTTCACTTGTTGAGTACCTACTAACTGCAACAAAATTTGAAGTTAAACTGCTTTTACTGTATACCAGCCAATTTCACACACGTATTATAATATTTAATAAGTATGTAAGAGTTATTTGATTACATATTTTGGAACGTCTTACTATTTGACCCTTTCAAGTTCAACGTACTTAATACCTCGTTCACACTGGACCCTTTAGTAGTTAGTGATTAGTAGCAAGTAAAACGCATTAGAACAGAAAAGTACATAGCTGTGGAAGGTATATTTATATAAGTATGTAAAGTAATAAAGATAACTTCCAGAAAATTATTGTATACTAGCCGTACCCGTGACGTTGTTCACGCGAAACATTGAGTAGTTTCTTTTTCCAATTTGTAGTTTCTTGCAACACAAAATGCATTAAATTGTCTCGAAATTGACAATTGTGTATTTATTGTATTTTTCAGTACACAATTAGCAACATTTTTTTTGATTTAAAATGCAGAAAAATTTCCAAACTACAAAATTTATTTACAATTTTTGTTACTATAGTTATGAAATTTTTTATGAAATATGTAAATTGGCGTAATGTGTGTAGATGCTCAAAATAGCTTTTTCATTTTCCCGTGGGAATGAGACATTTTCCCGGAATAAAAAGTATCTTAGATGTTGACCCAGGTAATAAGTTATCATCACACCAAATTTCATTAAAATCCGTCCAGTAGTTTTTACGTGATGCGTGAACAGACATACAGACAGACAGAGACAGATTTACAGTTTTATTGTATGTATAGATTTGTATAATACAGCTAAACCTTTTCTTATGCGATCGTTTTTTGTGCGATTTTTTTATGCGGTTTTTAAAAAATTTGTTATTAAAATGCATAATGTGATGATTTGATTATTTAGATAATCAAAATCAACAGAAAGTAAGAAACTTAAACATTAACTACAATAACTTTCTTTGATAAAAATACTTTTTAATGGTTTTTAAGCATTTAATGAGTACATTGCATAAGAATACAAACATACCTAAGTTATTGCATTATTTAGTTTTTTTAGAGATGTATTTTGCACAAATTTCATAAATATAAAAATTAAATAAAATATTCTCACGTGCAAATTAAGGCTTTATCTTGTTTCGAAAAGCAACTTCTAAGGAAATCGTGAGATTATGAGCGTCTTGAGTTATGTAATTTCGATTAAACTTCTTTATGCGGACCCGATCCACCGCATAAAAAAAGTTTTTTTACAATCTGGACCGAACTAAACTTTTTATAGCTATTTATGATATTTTTGAATATATTTTTTTTTTTGTGCAATTTTTTTTATACGGTTCCTATCCACCGCATAAAAAAAGGTTCAGCTGTACATACATCCTAACTAATATTATAAATACGAAAGTGAGTTACCAAACCAACTTAAAACTGCACAGACGTAGCTTGTGGGACAGAAGCGTTATAGGCTGCTTTTTATCTCGGGAAAATATTTCATTCCCGAGGGTAGGGATGATCGATATTCATCGATGGTAGAAAAACATCGATGTTTAGCGGGAAAACATCGATGTTATGTCCTTGATAACATCGACACATCGATGTTACGAGAATAATATTGAAACATCGATATTACTCTAAGCTATCCAGTATTTAAAAAGTCCTGTAGCTGATTTAAAACAAGATCCATTACTTTTATGGCAAGTTCTAGGATCCACTTATCCAAAAAAAATTCCATTAAATATTTGTGTTGCACAGCAACTTCAACAGCTTCAGAGAGACCTTTTTCAAAAGCTGGGCAGTATTTGTATCAACAAAGGAACAAATTAAAAGGGAAACTGGTTTTATTTTGCTACATAAATATCGATGTTTTCGAACAAAATTATAATGGTTGTTTATTTTGCTACATAAACATCGATATTCTCGAACATCGATGTTTTTCTTTCGATATATATTGTATATCGATACTCTTGAATCGATGTTAACATCGATGTCAACATCAATGTTTTTCTAATATCGATCATCCCTACCCGAGGAGAAATGTATTAAATTACAACAGCTGACTATTTAAAAACGGACAATTGATTTCAAACTTTATATATTGTTAACAGAAGGGATGGAAAAGGACACAGACTAATTTTTACCCCGGGAAAATATCTAAATCCCGTGGGAAATCTCATTCCTGTGGAAAAATATATTTTAAATGAAACAAATAAAGATTCTCTGAGTTTGTTCGAACTTGGCATATTGATAGCAGAAAGAACGATATACAGCAATAAACATAGGTTACTTTTTATCCCAAGAAAATGTATCATCCCCGAGAAAAAATATATTTAAAACGAAACAATGAAATAACTGACTGTTAAGAAAAAACTTTGCCTATTGTTTACAGAGGGCACGAAAAAGGGCACAGACAACTTTCTACCCTGGGAAAATATCTAAATTCTGTGGGAAGTCTTTTTCCACTTCCCATATTAAGTGTTATCATATCCAATAATATTGAAATATATTCCAAGTATATTTAAAACGATATAAAAAAAAGAATCATTGACTTCATTCGAACTTTGCATATATTGTTAAAAAAATGTTATAGTTAATCTATTCTTTATCCGGGGGAACACTTTATTTCTGTGGGAAAATTCCAAAGAAAGTAACAGTTCTCAATAGCGATGCGATGAAAGTACACTTTATACGTTTTAATTATATGTTATAATTTCAAAAACCACGCAGGCGAAGTCGCGAGTAAATGCTAGTATTACATAACTATATATTCAAAAACAAACTATTACCATATCATAAAATATTTTTAACATGATGACGATCAACTGATACACTGTTTTGACAACTAATACACTAATTCATAAACGACTGCAGCTCGCTCTCTGTCTAGGTAAGGTTCGACAACAACTGCAGGTCTGCTGCACAAAACATAATGTATTATAGATCATATCGGACCGCTCCGATACCAACGGTCACTAGACAAAAAGCAAATTTTGAAACTATGTTTATATACCTTACTAGTGTACGATTTATACATCAACCGGTTAAAACTAATTTTATTATTTTAGATACCTATATATTATAATGATATCACAGTTATGTATTTTTCTGTTCTACTATGTAATACATTCTACTTGCTACTTGTTACCATTAATGGGTGTGGGAACGAGGTACACATAATAAAAACTATTAGAGTTCATTTCAAATGGGTTGAACCAGGTTACTATTGAATTTACATAAGAAAGAGAGTAAAGCTATTTGAAATGAACTCTACTTAAATTATTTGATAGTTTTTTGCAATAACGACCATTTAAATGTTACACAAACATAATATTTTAGTTGATTTTTAACTTTTTCATTTATATAAGAGATAATACTTTTGCCCCAGAGATATGAGATAGGCTTCTGGCAATGTTATATACTGTGTGAGTTTTTTGAGAGTTGCCATTTTTATTACAGCCAAACCGTTTATTTAATCGAAAAATTGTTCAAATAAGAATTGTAGATATCGACGGGGGACACCGATTGCCATAGTCAGGAGCTTTATAGCTATTATGGTTTTCGAGCTATGATACAAACTTACAGATTTTTAAATGAGACTATATATTAATTTTTCGAAAAAACTTATCTAATGCATTAATTAACAACATAAATGAGCAAAAAAAATTTTTTTACGCAGGTTTAATTTTTTAATTTTTCTTTAATTTATCAGTTAGGCGGTAAAAATACGCATATGTACTTGAGGCTACTTCAACCGATAGTGTTCTGGTTGGTTACATTTCCATTACATCCACGAAAAGAACCTTTTCCAGTACCATTTCTATCATACAAATTTGGTTGTAATAAAAATGGCAACTCTCAAAAAACTCACATGGTATATTATTTAGTTTATACATGATTTGTTGTGGTCCGCGTTTTCGTCCGCGTGAAATTATCTGAATTATGGATTAAATTCTGTAGAAAATCTGTTATTTATAGTGTTCTGTTCTTGTCGCCAAATGAGTTTAAAATAGCAATACTTAAGTTATAGGGTCTTTTTGGGAATCTAGGATTCTGAGGGACAATTTTAACCACAGCAATAGCATATTTAATTTCCATACTTAAGACATTTCCATAGATTGCTAGTTATAGAAGTACTTAAATTTTGGGTCGTTTTTGTTTGGACGGGGGGGGGGGGCAATTTAAGTAAAATTTGATCAAGAAATGGGTCAAATTACTTTTAAATTAGACAGGGTGGCGATTGAAAACCAATCTTAAAAATTCCCTGACTTTTCCCTGACTCTGAATAAAATTCCAGGGCCTACTCTGAAAAAAATATTGTTTAAATGTTTATTAAATTTAATTATTTCTAAAAGTAAAGTTTTTTGGTGACCTTTTTTTTTGCTCGCCAGTTGCAAAAATACAACTAAAGAGCAAAAAAAGGTTGTCAAAAAACTTTTTAGAAAAATTATCAGTCGACGCTCTCGCCAGGGTGAAAACTGAAAAATTTTTGACTTCTGTAGACCTCAAAACAAATTTCTATCATAGTCCCGGACTCAAGTTGCGTCATGACAGTGGCTGTAATAGCTGAATTTTCGATTCGAAAATTCGCTAAAATGAGTAAACATTTAATTTTTTTGATAATTTCTAATAAATGAATCAACTTTTTATTCTGAATTCAGTTTGTTTATATATTTAAAATTGTCTATCAAATCACATATAAAATTGTCTAGCTCGCGTATTTCTTACCTAGACAAAAACAGAAGCTAGGTTCATGACCCTTAAAAATTAAATGGCTCCTCTCAATTCTTTCTTTACTTTAATTGCAATATATTTTTTTTATACAAGAAAAAAATCTTTTTGAAAATTGTCATTTTAAATATGCAGAAATACTTCCATATTTTTGAACTTACAAAATTCGAAATTATTTGCAAGTTGGAATTATTAGTGAAAAATAAAAAACAGAATATTATTATTACATGCATAATTAATTAAATAACAACTAATAAAAATAATAAATTTAAAAATGTAATACTGATACTTGGTAATTTTATTTAATTATTTTTAATTTTATCAATAACCCCTCATAATAACACAACTTAAAACTCATATATAATTAATTAATATATCAATTTAATATGTTTTTCTAATTATTTATATCAAAATACTGAAGTGTAAATAATATTTTTAAATTTATTTAATATTTTTACTAAGCTTCTTCATATTTCCCAGGGCGTGAATAGAATAAAAATATAGACCGGTTACCATACATTAAACGAAAGGTAACGTCAATTGACATTTATAACGTCAAACAATAAAACACTAACGGGTTATAAATTTTCAGCTACCATACAAATAATACAAATACTATTCATTAAAATAATTAATAACACAAATTCCTAATTGACGATATATAGTTTTAATTTTATTTTTACATAAAAAAAAAGAAGTTGTATTGCATTTGGGGCAAGTCTATGAAAGGGAACTTACCAGAACTCGTTCTGGATGGTAAAGGAATTCTATTAGCACCTTTCCTTCTTGAACGTCTTAAGTAAGATCGAGACGATGTAAACGAAGCACTCGGCATTTTTAAATATGTCTTTTTAACACAAATTTCAAATTACACAAAGAAGAAACATACACCAACATTAGCAGCCATTTTCATTTTTGTATTAGAAACATATAAACGATATAAGCCAATAATCGTTCGACAATTGGTCACGTGATGGTTGTAATGTCAGTCAGAATGGACACAGATGAACATCATATTAATGGACCATTTGCTTGTGTTTTTTCGGTGGTTGCATGTTTTTTACTTTCTGTGATATATGTTGCAAGTTTATATGTTTGGAATTCACAACACGACAGGTAAAATTTTCTACACAACTAATATTAAACAAATGCATTTAATAAACAAGCAAGCTTCCTATACTGACTCTAATAACAATGGCTGATCACCCCTGATCAGTGGCTCCCCCCGACGTTAATAACCGAACAAACACCATACATGTATGTGCATACGTACGCCGTATACATGCCACACACATCCCTACATTGCCGTAAACAGGCAATCAGATACCGGTGGCGCGAAATTTAAAAATATCCCCATATTATTTTCATATTAAAAATAAAAACATTTTTAAATTTATTAATTAAATAATAAAAATAAATTTTATTTCAGAAATCATCCATCAACAATAAAAAGACGCTTTTTCAGCGTCTTTATTATGTCATTTATTTCACCACTATTTTTATACTTTTGTACACCTGCATATATCTTTGAAAAAGTAAGGAAACTAAACATTTTCAAATGTAAATACTAGAAAAAAATTTATATTTGTAAAATTCTTTCAGGTAACTTTATTGGAACTTTTAGGTATTAGGACAAAAGGTATTTTAGCTGCTATTGTGATACCATTATTGTTAACTATGACTCTCTTTTTGGGGCCACTAAGTATGCATAGCTTCAACGGAAAATGGAAATTATACTTTGGTAAGTGTCAATATAATAAATTTGTTTATCTTTGGTAAGTAATGATTCCAATAGGGACGAAGTCCAAAGGGACTTAAGACTATCCATAAAATACATCACGCAAAACTGGCACATTTTTTACCCTTCCCTCCACCTTTATCACGCTACAACATATTTTTTTCAACCACCTACTTAATAGTTCGTCACAAAACCTGGAGCCCCCCCCCCTAAATGAATGATTATTTTTATAATTATTAGTAACAAACAAATAAATGTGAAAAAATGAAATTGCTTATTTACTGTATAAAATACTATCTAGATAAGCTATATTTTACATACAGCTACACGAAATTTTGTACTTTACGCACGACTGTGTGTAAAGAACCACAGCTCATTTTTCTAAAATCTGTACAAAATTTTTACCTAAAAACCGAAAGTTGGTATTTATTTTTACTACATTTCAAGTTCAACATAATTTTAATGTATTATATTCATACTAAGTTTATATTATTGTTAATTTGATACTAACCGTAGAAAAAGTATAATACGTAACTCGGTTGTAAGGCATACTTGGCACTGCGTGGCTTTTGCGTAACTTTTTCGCTCATGTGTAATACGCAACTTACAACTTCAGTTACATAATATACTATTTAGAAGAAATTTTAATTTTCAAAATTTTATCTACAGATCCGGTATCCTGGCAGAGTAATGTTCAAAATCTCATTTGGTTACGTAATCATATAGTGGCACCGTTGTCAGAGGAATTTACTTTTCGCGCCTGTATGTTACCTCTACTCCTACAGTGTTTTCGACCGACCATGGCTATTATTATAGGTCAATCGTTTTTCGGAGTTGGTATGTATTCTGTAATTGAATGAAATTTTTGATGGGGAATGTATTGAAATATAGAGCGTGTTCACCAGAAAATTTTGTTGCAAAATTTTCATAATGGAGCTTGTACTGTTACAAACCAGAGGACATTGATTCAGACAAATTAACGAGCGTTAAATATTTTTTCATGACTTTTATTCGGTTTTTTATAGTATAAATTCTTAACTTCTAAAGTACATTCACATTCAAAAGTTATAGAATAAAACACAAACAGTTACTAAGTTAGAAACCGTATAATATCTAACGCGTATTAATTAATTTATTTGAATCAGAGCCCTCTGGTTTGTAACGGTGTAAGCTCCGTTATGAAACGTTTTGTAACAAAATTTTCTGGACATATCTATACATAATATTTAAGTGTATGTTTTATAAAACGTAAAACTACTACTACGAGTAGAGAAAAATAACTACTACCAGTAGAGAAAATTTGTTTATTATTAAGTTTTCACGGTCCATAAAATTTTTGCTGTTTAAGTTGCAAAATGCAAACTGATATATTTTTTGAAATTCATTTTAATTTTTCATTTTAGTTTTTAAATAAAAATACAGGGCTGCCAGATTGTATAATTGGATACAAAATCTGTATAATTTGGTTGCCTTATGTATCCTCTTTGTATAAGGAACTTTCTTGTATAACTGGATACAAACACCAAAAATTTAGACTGAATACACTACAGCTGCAATTCTTTGTTAATGTGACATCACGTTAGACCTAAAGAAACTACATAATATACCCTTATGTATATATGAATTTTCTTTCGTTCTGATAAGATTACTAAAATGATTAAAATTCAATAATTAAAGTTTAGTCCTAAAAAGAAAAATCGGTTCGTTTTCTTTCTTGCTCTTTTTTTGTAACGTACAGTTGTTTTGTATAATGGGAGTCAATTTTGTATAATTTCAGAGACATGACGGTAAAAACTAAAAATTTTTACTGGCAGCCCTGTAAAAATAACCAATTCCAGACTGTTATCACTTATGGAATGATTTTGGTGTCCATCCGTCTGTCACAGGCGATTTTCTCAGAAACTATTCAACATAAAAATTTGAAATTTAGCATAGAGATAGAATGTGGTAGCCTAATTTTAGATGTAAAAATGAATTTTGTTTTGGGAATTAATTTCAGGAAATAACCTAAAAAGTGGAAAAAATACTTTTCACCAATAGCATCAAGAGTATCAAAAGCAAGCTTCTTAAAATACAAATTCAATAATATTTGTAACTGTATTTTTTAGTTCATTTTTTAATAGGGGGCCCGTAAAAAATTGCAATTCCTGACTCTTATAACCAAAAGGATCGTTCAGAAAAATCTGAAAAAATTTATGAACATAAGAATGTAGTGTAGAAAGAAAACTCCACGCTTTCAGAAGTATTGTCAAGTTACTAATAGTCTTCAGAAGTTCTTTTTTATTAACATTTATTTACGGTGAAATGGACCAAACATTCTTTTTCGATATTCCAGAAAAATCAGTGTTTTCATTAATTAATAATTCTTACGTAAATTAATTAATTGTTCTATAATTAATTTTTATACATATTTGGTTTGTACAAAAAATATTTTTTATACTTTAATTTTTCAGCTCATTTTCATCACATGATAGAAAAAATGAAGACTGGATTAAACTTTAAAACTGCTTTACTAATTTCATGTAAGTAACACAAAATTTTTCAAAAAAAAAATTCCAAATTTTGCCATCATAATTTGTAATTTTAGAACAAATACAACTTCGGCTGTGAGAGAACTCAATGAGATCCAATTATATATATATATATATATATATATATATATATATATATATATATATATATATATATATATATATATATATATATATATATATATATATATATATATATATATATATATATATATATATATATACAGAGATGTACAAGATACCCCTTAAAAAGTATCTGAAATACAAAATACAAGATACTCTTAAAAATGGTATTTGAAATACTAGATACAAAATACGTATTTTCTAAATACTTTTTTTTAAGATAAAATACTTCTTTTTTAAAAAAAAAAGTTTTTATTAATTTTGAGATTTACTTAGTTTATTTCATTACACATTAATTGGATATTTATTATTCTTTTTACCTAATATTTTAAAAGTTAGGTATATAAAATTAACAATAAATTTTTAAACTTATAATTAGAACCAGTAGCACGCAGACAGTTTCCAAGCGCATATGTGACGTCATAATGTTTACTTAACTGAAAACATTAATATATTTTTATTTTGAATTATTCATGCTATGCAGTTATTGCTTGTTATAAACATTTTTATATTGAATATCTTAATGACGTTACAAACATCGCAATCTTTTGTAGTACTGTTTACAACCAAATGATATTCTTTAAAATTTAATTTAATAAGTTTTGATTAATTTACCTATTATTATTTTATTTATATATTAACGCCAGCAATAATAATAGGGCGCAGGCGTGGCGAGAGTGGCGACGCGACGGAGGCAGACAAAAACAAATAGATCATAGAGTCTTTTGATAGATTGAGAAATTAAAATTTTAAGGGCTCAGTTTTAATTCAACCTTATGATGGGATTAATTGGTAAAAATGGGTAAAAGAATTTTAGCAAACTTAAGTAATTAGAAAATACTAAGATATCAAAAGAAAGTATCTAAATACTAGATACAAAATACATTTTTAAAAAAAGTATTTCAAATACCAGATGAAAATACGTATTTTGTATCTTGTATCTGTATTTCAAATACTTGTATCTTAAATAAGTCACATCTCTGTATATATATATATATATATATATATATATATATATATATATATATATATATATATATATATATATATATATATATATATATATATATATATATATATATATATATACATACCTTTGGCTTCATATTGTGTTTTAGAACTGTTTTAAAATTGTTTTGGGTTCGATTGAGTTCCCTCCTTACCGTAATGTTTAATATTTTTATCAATTTTTCCCTTGATTACTTTTATCTTTTTTGTTCTATTTTTTTTCTTTTCCTCCGCTTAAAATATTTTGATACACTGAAGCGTTTTTTGTGCGGTGGTTAAGGACCGCATAAATAGACACACGTAGTTATAAAAAGTATAGTTCACGCAGATTGTAAAATAAAAACTTTTTTATATAGTGAATCCGGGTTATATAAAAATTTTTTATGAAAATTACATAACTCAAAACCTTACGATTTCCCTAGAAATTGCTTTTCTGAACAAGATAAAGGCACATAGAAACATTTTTTCATTTTTATAATATTGCAAAATTTGCAGTATATACATATGTAAATAAACTGATGTAATAATAATGTATATACTTATGTAATAGTACACATATACATGTGATAATGAAATATTTTTGTAATGTGATAATGAAATACGTTTGGACAGTTAATAGCCAACTTTATCGCAAATTAATCTTCAATTTTTTCTTTTTTCACATTATTTACCTTGATGGATATTCTCAAAAAAGTCCCACAAGAAAAACCACACGAAAACAGATTTGTGTGTATTTACAGTTTGGCCCTCGTCTACGATATCATACTATCTCTGTTGCACTCGTACAGCAATTCCTATATTGATCTAGTAACAGAATATACAGTAGAACTTCTCATAAGTTATAAACCATTCGTAAGTAACATTTTTAACCTCTCGACTCTCATACATGGAAACTACACAAGGAATACGAACTCCATGTATTTGCAATGACTCTAAAAATAAGAGAGCATTAGTGGTCCGTGTGTACCAAAGCGGCAGGGGAGTGAAACGGCAGTTTGAAATAGAGATAATAATTTAAAACTATAAAATAAGTCATTTAGGTTGTTTAAATATAAATAATGGAAATAAAATCAATAATTATTAAAAATTAGTCAAAAATAAAAAGGTAAACGATAGTAATAAATTTCAAATTACAGTACAAAAGGAAATTGGCACCACAAGTGGTGAAAAAAGAAAACGTAATATGTACGATTTGCATGAACAGTTCTGGCAATTGCCCCGTTTGAGTTCGTTGTCTTTGTGTAGTGTCCATGCTCTCATAAATCATAAGTTACATTTTCTTCTTTTTTTCTATTCCTACTACACACACCGGCATAATTAGCGGAACATAAAAAAAAATATAAAAAAATATAAAATCCTATTTATTAAACAAAGTTGGCTGTCTTTTTTTCATTTTCACTTAAAATAATATTGAAGTAATGAATCAATTGACTTTTCATAGAATTGTTCTTATTCATTATTGATGGAAATCTTTTTAAGAGGTCTGTCACTTTCGAACTCAAATGCCGTTTCTTCTCAATGTAGTCGAGCTTCAGACTGTCGTAATTAAAGAAGGGCAAAGATTGCCTCAGGAGACTATAGATAACATCATTCTGAGTATAGTAAGACGAATTGAAGCTTTGACAAGAGCACGGGAGAAACCACGCGGTATAAAAACGCTGTGTTTCATTTTCTATTTGTTAAATAATCTTTAACTTAAATGATTCTTAGACGACATAAGATTCCAAAAAGTTGGCATTTCATATGGTTAATTGCTTTCGCTAACAAAAATAAAGGTATATCAACTTGTGAACATGTAATTTTAAGTGAATAATTAAATAAGACTAATAGTTTCTTAAAATTAAATGGTTTGTTTGATTTTTAGAGATATTTTGTATGTTCCGCTAATTATGCCGGTGTGTGTAGTTATAAGCGCATGCGTAGTTCTATAGTAGTGAATGTGCGACAATGCGCTATTTGTTAAAGTCATAGACATATAAGACTAGACCGTGCTAGTAATGAGAATGGGACTATCGTGTAAGTGGACACGATAGTTCGATAAAAAGAGAACGCTGCCTAACCGGTCTCTCTATCTTGTCTTGGGCGTGTGTTGATGCGCAATTGTCAATGTTCATTAACACTATGAGGCCCGAGCACTTTCATAGTAAATTTACTCGGAAGCCGGCAATATTTAAAAAAAAAAAAAAACTATATAAACAAATACATAAAATAAAATGATTCAAACACACAACACAGTTCCACACTTATGTATGTGTAAAATTGTAAACAGACGTACTACGTGATACGTACATACATACTACATATACACTGGCATTCAAATCAATTTTATTTAAAAATATAAATTATATTTTTTATGTATTTTTTGTTTATCTTAAAATTGTTTATACATAGAAACCAAGAGAGTAGTGTTTGTTGGTATGTATGTGTTTGTGTTAATGGGAACACATCCGTGTGATGAAGAATGATAAACATGATAAACATCGCACACATAATGAGTAATCAACTAATCAATTAATCATTGATCGCGGTCGGCCTCTGGGGAAGTTTTATTTGGTTTCGGATGCCGAAGCCGTGGGACTGAAAGTGTTAATGCATAATCGCGAATAAAAAGATTCAGAGGAACTCGTTAAGCATCGTTCTCTTTTTAGGCTGCGGTTACGTTGGATACAAATTCGTACGAAAAGTGATTCGTACGAGCTCGTACGAAATTCATTCGTACGACTGTGTGGTTACACTGGATACGGAATCGTAATACGAATTCGTATTTAAATTTAAACTGAAAACCGTTAATACATATTGCATGATATCAAACAATGGATTCAGCTACCGAATCTTATTTATTAGAAACATCGTTTTAAAAATTTCTAATTATAGAAAACAAAAGCTGAGTTTTAGAATTGCTTTGAAGAAATTTTTCAAGACGAACAAAAATTTTTAGAGTATTTGAACAAGTCACATTCAGTTATATTTTAAAGTCTACTGAATTTTAGCTTCAATATTTTGTTTATTAATTTTTCATTACACATACTTAAAATATTTTTGTTAGATTAGGTTAGTTTTATTATATCGTAATATATTTAATTAAAAAATTATCTAAACATTTCTTCTGCCACCTCATTCCACAATTTTTTATTTAACTTTCTATTATGATAATATTTAGGTTTTTAATCCCTTAAAGACCGCCTTTGTTCAACAAAAATAATTATTTTTAGTCGAATTTTCCCTTGAAAAAATTAGACTTATACAGTCTAGACGACAAGAACGGCGAGAGGCGAGAGTAGGGGCGCTATCCGTTTTCGGACCCGTAGAACACGAATATGTAGAAAAAAAATGTCTGATATATATATATATATATATATATATATATATATATATATATATATATATATATATATATATATATTTTCCCGCTACCTTTTAATATGTGTAGGGCCCCCCTATGGAAATTAAGAGCTCAAATTTGATAAATGGGACTCATTCCGATGCACAACAATACTATCAAAGTGGGGTCAAATTTTGGGCAAATTTTGGATCCGACCCAACCTTTAGGGGAGTGGTGGGGGCGGAGAAGCAATAAAAATTTTCCAAACCGGTTGGAAATAATGTTTCGGTCAATTATCTATAACATATCCAAAATTCAGTTTCCTAGGATGATTTGGAGGGAGTAGGGGGGAAAAAAACGATTTTCGCTGGATCTAACACGCCCCCAACCCTCCAGAATTAACGTAGAGGGTTGAAATTTGGTGTGTTGATAGAGTTCATACCTAGGTTGTGCTTTTTGAAGGTTTTAATATTTTACCCCCACCCCCCTCATTTTTAAGCTACAATTTTTTGACGTTTTCGAAGTTTGTACCACTCGCACAGGTCACCCGAATAAACCTAGAGGGCTGAAATTTAGTATTCGGATTCAGTTAGTATCAAGGGGGTGCCTTTTGGAGGTCTAGACTTTCAAACCCTACCGCCACCATTTTTATACCCAAAAGAACATGATTTTTCTTGTTTTTTAACAGTTTCGTTCGGGTCAAAATCTCCCCAAATAAACCTAGAGGGCTGAAATTTTGTGTACAGGTTAAGCTAATAGCCAGACGCTGTTTTTTGGAGGTTTCAACTTTTAACCCTTACCCCCACGATTTTTACGCCAATATTTCCTTAATTTTTTTGCTTGTTTTCTAACACGTCTAGAGACTCTCTAAGGAAACCTAGAGGGCTGAAATTTTGTACGTGTATTCAGTTAGTATCCAGCTAGTACCTTTTAGGGAGTCCACATTACTTTTCCCCCCACTTCTCCCATTTTTACAACGGAATTGAATGCTATTGTTAAATGTGTTTTAAATGCATTATTTTTATTCTAAATACAAGTAGGCGAATAGTAATTTTAAAAAATTTAAAAAAAGTGAATTTACTTTTATAACAAATGAAATACATACATATTAAGTAATTTAAAAATGTTATTAAGTCACTGTTTATTTATAAATTAGGAATTTTGGATTTTTATTATTTATAAAATAGAAATTTTGGATTTCTTTGGAAAGAAAAAATATCTTCATAAAAGCCTTCCAGTTTACTATTTAAGTTCCTTTTTTAATATTTAAAAATAAAACACAAAGGCAATGGGCGGATAAGCATGGGTAGGAATGCCCTCGTACGAATTGTGTTGGCTTTTTCTCTGTTAACTGCTATCGGCACAAAATTGAAATTTACTGAGATTCAGCCCTTAAAAACTTAAAACCTTTTTTTAAAGCCCCGATAAACCGAACACTCATCATCAGTTTTGAAACCACCAAAATGACAAATCGCTTGTGGACTTTCAATTACATTTCGCTTGTAGACACTCAATACCGAAGATGAAAGGAAAAATTCGACTTCCGTGATGGGGCTCCGCTGCTCACGGCGTTTTATATTTTCTATATCCATTGCATTTTTTTCGTACGGATTCGCATCAAAAAACAAAATATTTTGGTCGTATCAAAAAGTCGTACGAAAGAGTCGTAAGCAGTGTAACCACGCATGTCTAAATGTATGCATTTGTTTAATCCGTATTAACTCGGATAAACTCGTACGAATGAATTTTCGGATGAATTCGTATCCAGTGTAACCGCTACCTTATTCATCTATCGTATATCACGCCACTCCCGCGGTATATGTCTATGGTTAAAGTACATAATGCGTGACTTTCAAAAAAAGATGTAACGCATAAATGTCAAATTTATTAAGACATTTTAATTGGGAGAATAGGAGAATTATAACTTATGAGAGATTTACTGGTCCCACCTACATAACTTCTGAGAGGTTCTACTGTAATTAATGTTTATTTAATCAAAATATTCTTCAATATAGACATTTTTTATTTACAGGTTTTCAATTTTCGTATACCTCATTGTTCGGTGCATATTCAGCATATTTACTATTAAAAACTGGACATTTAATGTCCTCCTTTGTGGTACATGCATTTTGTAATCATATCGGTTTTCCTGACTTTAGTGAATTAATTTCGTACGAGCCAAAACGTAAAGCAATAACAATATTTTTATTTGTAGCCGGTTTATTAATGTGGTGTTTGCTTATAACACCGTTAACAAATCCAGCGCTATATAGTAACGATGTTTATACGAAATTAATAGCTAAAACAGAATATTAATTGTTAATAGAACTGAATTAACAGATATAACAGAGCGTATAAGTTAAATGTGCGGTAGGAACAGGGTGATTTTTTTTCAAAATCTTTTTAAAGTTTAACCCCTTTAGTGATTTAAAGATTTCATCAACTTGTCCAACACACGCACTTGATTGATGTCTATTATATCGTTTACACAAGACTATTGCAATCTGTGATCATTTTTTTGAACTATGGGAAACAACCAAAGATTTTTTATCAGCACAGTTCCTATTATACACGTAAAATTATTTGTAATATAAACTATTTCTGTGTTTCATTAAAAAATATTTACAGTGCTCTTCCTCAATAGTCCAGTAGAATGCAACAAGGGGAATAATTTTTCCAAGAAATGTGTTCTTTGTGTTTAAGTTCAGAATTTATAATTTAATAATTTGTGATTTTGTCAAAATTGAAAAATTTCCCACAAATAGAAAGGGTGTAAAAATAATGATAATAATAATAATAATAATCAGCGATAGTCGAGGTATACTGATTGACTCTACGAACATGTATATCGTCGCTTAAGTTCTAACACCACGTAAGTCATTTTTGGCGGTTTTAACATTTTCGGTGGAAACCAGAGACCAATGAACACTATTATATAATATTACTAGACAAAGCGTAAAGCCAGTTTCTAGACATTTTTCTTGAAGCAGGTAACAAGGGTGAGACGGATGAAATTTAATGAAATAATATAATGTCAGTTTTTGAGCAAATGCGACTATAATTATTGCAGGACATAATTTGTATACGTAGGTATTTTGAAAATAAAGCAAATACCACTTTTCTTCTTTCAAAATTTTGCAGTTTCTTCTAAAAAAAGTAAAATTTTATTATCAATATTATATTTTGACAATAATTATTTGGAAGCGTAACTACGAATACAAATCAATTACTATATAACAGAATGCTATTAAGGTCGGAACTTGGTCGTATGTGACTGCTTCAATTACACATTTATATTCATTAGAGAGAATGCTGTGTATTACAAATACATTAAGAAATTGAAGCAAATAATTTGACTAATGTGAGCAAAAAAATTGACTTATGGGATTACTTTAATGGTTTATCTAATATTTATAAACAAGTCTCCGTGGTTACAAATTGGGCTTACTAAAATGGAGTCATGCTTCAAAATTGAATGTTTGTGGTATCTCTAGGAAACATATGTTAATATGTTCGATTCAGTGTTCAGTGTTTATATCTTTATATTATGTCTATATATAATATAATATATAATATGTTCACTGGTCTGTGGTGGAAACAGTATAAAAATGTGGGTTAATTACAAATTTTTACTAAAAACTAATGGTTTTATATTTAATAAATCTATTAGAAGTGTACACCAATTATGAAATGGTATTGTAATGGTGTCTATGTAAAATTATGCAGTTTTTTCAATCTCCTGAAAAGTTAAAACTATTTTTGACATACGTGGTGTTAGAACTTAAGCAATGAAATGTATTTCGTACGGACGGTATGGACTTATGTATCATTGATTCATCAGTATTATTACGATCATGTACTTATGACTGAGCTACCTGCTCAGTGCTCATCAATGCAATGGCCACAAAAATGCAGTATTCATAACTAATTTTTTAATATAATTTTTTTTTCAATTTTTTAATTCAAATCAATTTTATAAACGAATTTAGATACTTATATAAAAATATAACGTTTAACAGAAGATTCGTTTAGGAGAGCGTTGAATGCATTGGTTTTAGAATAGCATATATGCTACCATTATAAAAAGTTCGTCCGGCTATAGGAAAGGTCCGGTTAAAAGAGGTGTCCGTAATCAGAGGTTCTATTGTAATATGTACTAAAACAATAAAGCAGTGTTAGTTGCGCGAGACAAGTTATAAACTTAATCTGAATTAGTATGTTGTTTATAAAACAAATTATTAAGTCTCTTTCAATAGATAATTTCTCACTCGTCTAGTATATACAAAACAAACTTTTTATAATAAGTTAATAATAAGTTAAAAAGTTATAATAAATATGTTTTATAAAAGATGTAAGAATGGGGGTAAGATTTGAGTCTCAAACTAGAAAAGTGGAACTATTTAGAAAGAGCACTGTAAATTTTTTTGAGTGAAATCTACATTTTTAGTGTTGGTATTTTCCAGTGTGTCATAAAGTGTTAAATACTAGTCAACAGTTCAAATTACACGAGAATATGCTAAGGAAAACATGTTCAAATCATCAAAGGGGCTAAACATCCCAAAATAAATTTTGTGCCAATTATATTTATTTAGTGAATTGTTTTAAAATTTATTTTTGTAATTATTTCAAATTTCTATTCCAATTCAGTAATATGAAAAGAAAAGAGACAGTGTAATAAGCATAAGTTAAGTATCTAAAAAGTTCTTGTACGCTAAAACATGGGTTAATGTTATTTCATTCAAAATATTATATTTATGTTATCAAACACTAAAATATGTTCGCATTAACCTTCGTGCACTATACATAGACTTTTTGGATACTCTGTGTATAAGTATGTGTGTATAGTTCACAAAATTTAGCATGGCTGGTGGCATGCGCAGATAATCAAAATATGTATCAAGGGGAGTGCGCATGCAACAATCTTCACTGGTCAGATTATGTATGGATAACTGTAAACGTGTATAAAGTTAACTGAGTAGAAATGAATTCAGAGTAGGGATGTTACAAAGCTTCGACTTCATCAGTTCCAGAAAGTGGGAACTTTCGGTTCTAATTTCATATCCGACTCCAGTTCCAATATGGGGGTTTTACTGACTATTTCAAAACAGCAACATCTACGTATTGCCACTATCTTTTTAAATAATAGGCCTTCTAATTTTTGTAAGAAAAAAATATAGCGCACCTATACCTTTTCAATTTAACGTGTCGTATAAATCGAAATACATAAAACCAACGTGCTTAGTTCTAAAGAAATGATGTTTCGTGGAAATTTTAATGTTTCGAGGGTTGAAAATTATCACTAGTCGTGCGCCCGATGGGATTCCTCATCGGCAATATCTCATGAGCTATTCAACTTGTCTCAAATATTAGTTTTTGGGTACCTAACCTGCTCTGCTCATGCCCTCTTTTTTACCCTTTGGTTACGACGAGGAATTAGTTCCGCGTAAACAAATAAAGACTTAAGAAACAACAAAGTATTCATGTAACCTTGCAAAGAAAAATTAGACTCTACACATAAAAAAATCACCTATTGAATTTAACGGTGTACCACATTTTGAGTCTAGACATGGAAGCAAATACGTCCTTGATTCACGGAATCTGCTACAAAAACTTTCACATTTGCAAAACGCTTGACTCGAGAAAAGGCGACATAAATTTGAAACGCTGGAGCAGAAACAAGTTCGATTTTGTCAAAGATCCTTGAAACTTGTATTAAATACGTTTGTAAAAGTTGCTTGTCCACAGGGTTTGAAATCGGACTATGAACCTAACATTGACAAACATGCTTTTCAGAAATACTTTTTCTTAAATTAAAAGAAAAACTCTAAATGTAACTTAAATCTAAATTTCCTCTAAAATTTCCTTCCCATTTAAAAAATTAAAAAAAGTATAATTATTTCTGGAATAAGAATATTTATTTAAAGATAATACTTCAGTACTTTATTGCTTTACATGTGTACTTCCCAGACAAACTTTTATCCTTTATTTTACCTTCTTGGGGAATGAATTTCCAAAAACGCTAATTCAGCTGACTTTTATTTATAAAAAAGAAGCCTAAACACCCATTTTCATATTTCTAATTTCAAAAATAATCAATTTCTATACAAATTTTCATCCCATATTGAACCTCATTAGGGAATGAATTTTTGAAAATCCTTTCTTAGTGCTCACTTACGTTATATAAGAAACTCCTATGCAAAATTTAATGCTTCTAGACTTCTAGGCGTACCGGTTTAAGTTGTGCATTGTCTGTCAGTCAGTCAGTGTTATAGTTTTATTAAAGTAGATGTACTCATTAAGGCTGCGGTTACATTAGATACGAATTCATGCGAAAATTGATTCGTACGAGCTCGTACGAAATTCATTGGTACGACTGTGTGGTTACATTGGATACGGAATCGTAATACGAATTCGTATTTAAGTTTAAACTGAAAACCGTTAGTACATATTGCATGATATCAAACAATGGATCCAGTTACCAAATCTTATTTATTAGAATCATCGTTTTCAAAATTTCTAATTATAGAAAACAAACAATTCTGTGTAAACGATTATTTATTATTCATGTAGAGCAAAAAAAGCTGAGTTCTGGAATTATTTTGAGGAAATTTTTCAAGACGAACAGAAATTTTTAGAATATTTGAACATGTCGCAAGTCACATTCAATTACATTTTAAAATCTACTGAATTTCAACTTCAATATTTAGTTAATTAATTTTTCATTACATATACTTAAAATGTTTTTGTTAGGTTAGGTTAGCTTTATTATATTGTAATATATTTAATTAAAAAATTATCTAAACATTTCCTCTGCCACCTTATTCCACAATTTTTTATTTAACTTTCTATTATGATAATATTTATGCTTTTGATCCCTTGAAGACCGCCTTTGTTCAACAAAAATAATTATTTTTCTATATCCATTGCATTTTTTTCGTACGAATTCGCATCAAAAAACAAAATATTTTGGTCGTATCAAAAAGTCGTACGAGCTCGTACGAAAGAGTCGTAAGCAGCGTAAGCAGTGTAACCACACATATCTAAATGTATGCATTTGTTTAATTCGTATTAACTCGGATAAGTTCGTACGAATGTATTTTCGGATGAATTCGTATCCAGTGTAACCGCAACCTAACTCCTTTAAACAAACCATATGGAGAAATTTTTTTGTCTCAAAATGCCGGACTTTTTACTGCCAGTGATAAGTACAATAGATAAGATTACAAAAAAAGAAAAAAAATCAAAGATCCCAACGTCAAAAAAGTGAACCCTAGGATTTTGAATTTACAAAATATAAATTATACTAAACTATGTTGATAAAATTGAACATTATTTAGAATTATACCGTATTTCGAAAAATCTGTCACAGATGGCGGCACCTGTATCAGTGAATTAGAGTCCCCATAATAAATAGAGTCGTGACATCTCATCCATTTTCTGTCCAAAACAGAGCGGGAAGCTTCAAAATTAACTCTTTGCACTCAAGCAAAAAAAAAAAGTGAGTTGTAAATAGGCTGGTAAGACATGTAGCACATGACAACGACCGACGTTCTTTTTTTGACGGATTCTTTTGACGTTCTAACCTTGTTTCCCGAAAGTTGGATACTAAATGCGCTAAATACGTCCTCAATGCTGTTTTTATTAGTTTTTAATTTTAAAAAGATAATTCAACGTGATTTTGTATTATTTTATTTACAATTTTTCTAATAAATGAATGTGTTTACAGTTATTAAATAAAATATTCATGTAATGTGAAGTATGGGCAGTCATTCCAGTTCAACATTCAATGTGTCATGTGGTACATGTCTTATGATCCAACAGTAGGGATGTCGTTTTTTAATCGATAAATCGAGAAATCGATTAATCGGAAGTATGAAAACCGATTTTTAATCGATTATTGATTTTGAGATCGATTCACACATCGATTTTTATTTTATGGAAATCGCGAAACGATTTTTTTTTTAAAACATAAATTGCTTTTTTATTTATACGTTGCTATTTATTTATTAATTTAAATTTAAATCTATTATCGGTACAACGATTACTAAATTTTAAGCATCACACGCATCAAATGCATATAATCAAATCTCTATGCATCAAATCAAATTGTCAAAATTGACAACTGTACCATGTACAAAACAAAGTTTAAGCGGGAAATTTAAAAAAAGAAATTATAATTCTTTTTTTATCCCTTAATCTATAAAAAAAACTTTGTATGCAATTAAATAAAAAAAAACTTCTCAACATTTAGTACAATTTAGATAATATTTATACAATTAGCATTTTTATATATGAAAATAAAAATTGTCAACTTTGCTGTGATGTGATTCATCTCTATACCATAGAATAAAATTCTAAAAAAATGTTGGTAATTAAGTATGTACAGTTGTACACGCTTAATATTTTTCTTCTTAAAAGACTTTGAAAGTTCATCTTTCTGAATTATAAATTTTTACTTAAAAATTACCGCCACTTTTGCAACAGCAAATTTGAATCGATCTCTTAGAATCGATTTTGAATACAATCGATAATTTAAGTATCGATTCTTTTGTTGGCAATTACAAATCGATTCAAAAATCGATTTTTTTTTAAAAAAACGACATCCCTATCCAACAGACAAAACACCTTTAAATATGGTAGACTTAATGGACAAACCACCTTGTCATGCTGTACATGTCTTATAAGCGCAAAGGGTTAATTATCACATGTTTGAGTAAATATTTTTGAGTACATAATTATTGTTAATAAATTATGAATTTATGAACAATTAAAAAATTTTAATTTAATTATTCTTTCTAGGTTAATCTAAATGATTTTTGTTAATATTTAATTTATTTCTAATATATTTTACGGAAACTGTGGACAGAAAATGCCGGAACCAATCAGCCTTCAGCACACATGTCACGACTCTATTTATTATAAAGACTACACAATCAGTGAAATAAGGAATAAGAAGTATGTCATCTAGTGACGTTGAATGGAACTTTAACTTAACTGCTCATGGGTAAATGAATTTAGGTATTTTTATACACCAGAATTCATGAAAAAGTAACGTTCGTGATTACTTTTTTGTCACTAAGTGAAAAAAATCACGAATTTTGACGTAAAAAAATACCTTCATATTTATATCTATGACCAGTTACGTTAAAGTTCCATTCAACAACACTAGATGGCATACTCCTTATTTCTTATTCCTTATTTCATTAAAGTTCCATTCAACGTCACTAGATGGCATACTTCTTATTCCTTATTTCATTGATTGTGTAGACAGCCGATATATATACATATCACATCATTTTGAGCCGCCATATTGCAGGACGAGTTACCTCGTCTTAATCCTCAAGAGTTAAAGCCATCCAGGTCGTATTCTTTACTTAATTTTGGGTGTGAGTGGGGTCCTGGATAGTTTGTCCCTGGAATCCTTAATTTTTCTTCATGGTCCTGCGCATATACGAGTATGTTTTTGACACAATAATTTATTAACAATATTACCGAAAGCAGATCTGAACAGGTGGGTGTTTCAGGGGAGCAAACAGCTTGCAACAGCCTAGCACTGACATCTGTTGGTGACGTCTAAAAGCAATGTTTTTAAAAGCAATTTATCAGATAATAATTTCATAAAACAAAGAAAACGAAGTATGGCGAACTCCACGAAACATTTTAGAAGCAGCTAGACTGCTACAAGTTGCTTTCTTCCTTAAAATTACCAGTAATATGGTTGATATTTTTTTAACACAAATTGGATACGTTATTTTTTGAAAGGACAGCGGCAATTGAATGTATAACCTCAATTTTGTGATTCGTATGAACTTCAATTATAATACCTATCGTTATGGGTAGGGAATAGATCATAACTACACCAAAATTGCATCTAACTCCTTACCTATGAAGCACGATTTCATAATATAAGAATTTCAAATGTTTTAAACCACTCATTTTTATTGACACAAATTTCTGTAAGTTTACAATATCACAAAAATTATTCACAAAAGCATTGCGCATATACATTTTATATGTAACGTATATATAAAAAAAAAATTATATTGTTATCTAAAATAATTTTATTTCAAATTCATATATTTTTAAAAATTAAAATTATATACATGCATAATACATAAATATGCGTATTTTAAAATAGTTTCCCAAAATTAGTCAAATTCCCCATTTACATAAGTGGTCAAGTTATTTGAAATGAATTCTACATAAGTAATTGATTATGAATAAACCCCGATTGTATATTAAAAATAAAACAATACATAATTACAACAAAATACAATACAATAATTAACAATAAGAATATTTTGAATTAATTTTTTTTGATAAACAAGTTATGACAATGTAAAGAAGACTATAATAAATTAAATATTTGATACTCTCTTTATTAACTAACTAATGCTAAAGCTTAAACTAATTAATATCAGAACATGTTATAAACATTGAATATTTTTTACTTAAATCATTTTAAGACTAATAAGAGAACGTAATGTTTTTATATCGCAACTGTTTCATATTTTTTTGTTTATTATCATGTTTAATAATTTTATTAATAAAAAATATTTGTTTTTCCGAATAACCTTCTTTTAATTTCCCAGTCGACTTCTTTGGATAGATAAAAGCCATTTAAATTAAAAAATTTTAAATAAAAATATTGACGACACAAAGATCCTCACTCGCGCCTCTGGTGGTAAATTAGAACTAGTATCAAGTAAAAATATATACGTATACATTCAATTGGTGATATAAAATCTAGCAATCCGCACATAATTTGTATAATACATATTTCTATCGTCAAATAAACGTATACAAAAATTTTTACTTGATACAGCTTCTAATTTTAAAAATTAGAGGCGCTCGCGTAATCTTTGTGTTGCCAATATGGTTACACATTTTTATGTACATATATCTATGTATACAGTTTTTTTTTAATATATATATAGGTAGGGTAAACCCCCTTTGTGGAACGGTATCTAATACTGGAACTGTTTTGACATTTACATATTTATTAGGAAGGAAACTTATATTTTAGTAACTAATTATAAGTAAGGAAACTTTAAATGCGAGGTGAATTTAAATTGAAAAACAATCATTCTATTAATAATAATTTTTATTATCAGACGTTTCTTTCAGAAATAACTTCATTAATATGTAAATGTTCATAATTAGATACCGTTCCACAAAGGGGGCTTTTACCCTACCGATAAGAAAAAATAATATACAATTGGAAAATAAATTTTTTAAATCTGAATTTTTACTCATCTGCATCACAATTTTCACATTACACAATTAACAAATTTAGGAAAAAAAGTTGATAACTCCATTTTTTAAAATTTTTGGTTTTTTATTCATATACAAGTCCAGCGTAGTAAAATTTAGCAAGCGGAGGCCCAAATTGATCTTGATTTTTCTATTTTTTAACAGTTTCGTTCGGGTCAAAATCTCCCCAAATAAACCTAGAGGGATGAAATTTTGTGTACAGGTTAAGCTAATAGCCAGCCACTGATTTTTGGAGGTTTCAACTCTTAACCCTTACCTCCACGATTTTTACGCCAATATTTCCTTAATTTTTTTGCTTTTTTTCTAACACGTCTAGAGACTCTTTAAGGAAACCTGGAGGGCTGAAATTTTGTACGTGTATTGAGTTAGTATCCAGCTAGTGCCTTTTAGGGATTCCACGTTACTCCCCCCCGCCGCCGCCCCACTTCTCCCGTTTTTACATCGGAATTTATGGTATTGTTAAATGTGTTTTAAATGCATTATTTTTATTCTAAATATAAGTAGGCGAATAGTAATTTTAAAAAATTAAAAAAAAATGAACTTAATACTTTTATAACAAATGAAGTACATACATATTAAGTAATTTAAAAATGTTATTAAAGTCACTGTTTATTTATAAAGTAGGAATTTTGGATTTTTATTATTTATAAAATAGATATTTTGAATTTTTTTTGGAAAGAAAAAATATCTTCATACAGGCCTTCCAGTTTACTATTTAAATTCCTGTTTTAATATTTAAAAATAAAACACAAAGCCAATTGGCGGATAAGCATGGGTAGGAATGCCTTCGTACGAATTGTGTTGGTTTTTTTCCTACTAACTGCTATCGACAAAAATTGAAATCTAATGAGATTCATCCCTTAAAAACTTAAAACCTTTTTTTAAAGCCCCGATCAGCCGGACACTCATCATCAGTTTTGAAACCACCAAAATGACAAATCCCTTGTAGACTTTCTATCACATTTCGCTTGTAGACATTCAATACCGAAGATGAAGGGAAAAATTCGACTTCCGTGATGGGGGCCCGCTGCTCACGGCGTTTTTTTTTTTAATATCCGTGTGACCAATACATACGCAGTTATTTTTCCTTGAATCGAAGCAATAGTGTAATGATCGAATATCGACGAACAAGAACATGATAATTTAGAAAATATATAGCAAAATTTTTTTTATATTCCTGTTTCATTTTCTCCTAAAAAATTTAAAATAGTGATTATCAAATTTTTTCTCTTTCACCCTTTTACGTCTTGGAATGTGAACATTGGTCATGTATATTTAAAATACTTAACGTTGTAAACGTTTTAAAACATTTCTTACATCTGAATGGTTTATCGCCAGCATGTTCTTTTCTTTTATGTAACTTCAATGTTCTTAGAAAAGAAAATGTTTTATCACACATTTTACATTTAAATGATTTTTCATCAGTATGAATTTTTTCATCATGTATCTTCAAATGTACATTTAAAGTGATTAATTGAGAAAATGTTTTAAAACATGTACGACATTTGAATGGCTTTTCGCCCGTGTGTATTCTTTCGTGTGATTTTAATGTGCTCAAATGAGTAAACGTTTCAGAACACGTTTCAAATTTGAATGGTTTTTCGCCGGAGTGTATTCGTTCATGTTGTTTTAAACTACTGAAATCGGAAAACATTTTAAAACATGTGGGGAATTCGAACGGTTTTTCGCCACTGTGAATTCTTTCATGTGTTCTCAAATGAATCGATTGGGAAAATATTTTAAAACACGTACTACACTTATATGGTTTTTCACCCGTGTGCGTCCTTTCATGCACCTTCAACTGCTGTGAGTGACAAAATGTTTTACAGCAAACGTCACATTTGAACAGTTTCTCACCAATGTGTACTCTTTTATGTGACTTCAAATGTGGCGATTGACTAAACGTTCTCGAACAAATGTCACATTTGAATGGTTTTTCACCAGTATGAATTTTTTCGTGACACTTCAAATAATCTAACTTGGAAAATTTTTTCAGGCATGTACCGCACTCGAATGGTTTTTCGCCGGTATGTATTCGTTCATGTATCTTTAAATTACTTGCTTGTGAAAATGTTCCAGAACATATACGACAAATGAATGGCTTTTCGCCAGTATGTGTTCGCATATGTCGCTTCAAATTGTGTGAACGAGGGAATGTTTTGAAACATGTATTACATTTAAATGATTTTTTATCAGTTGGTAATTCGTGTATTTTTTCATGTTCCTCCAAACTGGATGTATCGCAAAACGTTTCAAAACATGTAATACACTTGAACGTAAAATAACTTTCACGATTTTCACAACTTTCACCCAATACTGGATTACTCTCTTTTAACACATGTTTTTCATCATTTTCCAATTTAATCTCCGTAGATAAATTTGTAAAATCAGCACTGAATGGTTCGGATTCCAATTTTATTTCATTTTGATTTAAAGTATTAGAGAATTCCTGTTTTACGACATTTGAAAATTGATTATCAAAATCTTGTAAATTTTCCTCAACTTTTATATGAACCGCAGATGTATCAATAACGGCTACAGATTCTTTATTTTCCATTTTATTTTTATTCTGACAATTTTAGTTTGACAATTTTGTTATTTTATGTTTTTATTCTCATTTTATTCTAATAATAATAATTTTATTAGTTTCACAGTTCTGATCATAGATAATTTATATAACTACGTTATATAGATATATATCTATAATATAAGGATAGAGAATATCACTTTATTTTCTTCCAGGCCGTCAATAAGGTGAGGTCGCTAGTGTCCAATGCTAGTGTCCGTCTTGTTTCACCTGGTTTCGTTCCATGTAGATCGTTTATGTTTTGTTTCCGGTTTCTGTCATTAATAAAATAGTGGTTTGATAAATCTATCATATGTGATAAATATAGATATTTTGTCATTCGCGAGTTTGTGAATTTCGCGAGTTTGTGAAATCGTGAAACACTTTGTGAATTTTAATTAAAATTATCTAATAAAAAGTCACTCAAAAATAATATTTCAGAATTTGATGGTAAAACTTACACACCAAAAAACAAATCAAATTTTCATTCATTGTCATAAAATTTATTTGCACATGTTTTCTTAAAAAAATACATTTACAACTTAAAAAAGGAGACATGAAATATGCTTTATTAGTTCAGGTACTGTTTTCAAGAAACGTTTTCTTTTTTTTTTTACTATATTTTATTTTAAAAGAATTTTCACGTGAATTTTTTCAAAAAGACATGACCTAGTTTAATTTACAAATTTGAGGAAGGTATATGTAGAATTAAAGACCATAATTCAAAATTGCATAAATAATTCAAAAATTACTGTACTCTACAAAAGTATTTTAAATGTCAGCTGCAAGTCAGTCAGCCTTTAGAGCGACTATTTAGCGAAATATTATTTTGAAAAATGAATGCATAAATAATTCAAAAATTACTGTACTATATAAAAGTATTAAATAAAAAATAATAAAAATATATTAAATGTGTTTTAATTTTATTTCTGAAATCCCTTGTTAAAAATCCTTCTAAGATCGATTAACTTTGATTTTTCTGATTAATACTTGATTTAATTGTATATGTTGATTTTTTTTATTAGATTGTATTTTCAGATACCTCATTTGCAATACTTTTCTAAAAATAATTTTTTTCAATGTAACTAAATCAAATATCAATCAGAAATATGCGTATAAGAGTAAAAATGTAAAATGAAATTTGAGTGTAGTGGCATTTCAAACGCGCGCTCCTAAAATTTTGTTTTCTTCCGGACCGAGAGATGGCATGTAAATAGTGGTTTAGCACCGTTGTACAGAGATAGTTATCTTTAGTGTATTTGATCTGTGGTTCTGATTACTCTGTCCATATATGTAGTATACATATATAGCCAAATGGATATGAAAAAAACGTCCCAACATCACGGTGCAGATTTGGAAGTATTTTGTTCGTTTTGCGCAAATGCGACCTTTTTGGTGGTAATATGAACCAATCTGAACAGTAAACACGGTAAACACTAATTGATGCATCTGCGCAAAACAACTGAAGTGCCTCTACCCGATGTCTATCCGTCTCACTTCATCGGAACCACTGCCTCTTATAGGGATTGGCCGTATAGCTATAATACATATATGACTCTGTCGTTCTGATAATTTAATGGATACCGATTTAGAGTCTTTTTGGTCTTTTTCTTGCTTTATGTTGGTGCCACATGGACGGTAACAATGGTGGCGTTCGAACGAAAATTTTGTTAGTCTACCGTTATCAAACGAAGCTTACACTGTTACGAACCAGAGGGCTTTGATTCAAAAAAATTAATGCACGTTAAATATTTTGTCATGGTTTTTCACGGTATAAATACTTTAATTTCTGAAGTACAGCCACATTTAAAAATTATGGAATAAAAATAATCAGTCACAAAGTTATAAATTGTTGTTTTAATATATAATGTATGTTAACTTTTTGAATGCGTGCCCTTTGGTTTGTAACAGTGAAAGCTCCGTTAGCTAACATTAGGCTAACAAAATTTTTCTTTCGAACGCCACCAATGCTGGCGTTCACTAGAAAATTTTGTTAGTCTAAAGGTGGCTGTACACCGAAGGTAACATTGCTAATAACACGTGTTTTTAGCAATGTTTTTAACAATTTTTTCATATTGGTTAAATTAATGTTAATAACATTTGCTATTAACATTTGTTAATAACATTTGCAATTACAGGTCAGCGTCAAAGATAGCATGATGTTTGTTATTTTTGATGACGCAAATGCCTTATTTAAGCCACCAGTGGCGGCTTATAAGATTTTTTTTTTAATAATTAGCACCTACCTTATAATATTGCGTAACTGAAATGCAGCTAAGTGGTGAATTTCGTTCACACTAGGTACTATGATAGCATGACGTAATAGATAATAAGTACATACATAGGAACTCCAATATAACGTAGCTTTTAGAGACCAGTCAAAATATTAAAAAACCGACTTCACTATTGGTTAGCAATTGAAAAATAGACCAAACAGTGGAATTTAATAATAGATTTAGAATGTTCTATTTGGAAACTAGGAAAGATATCGGAAAACTAACTTTACTATAGGATTTGCCGTTAAAGAAATGGTTGAATAGCGGAATTTGACAAAAGTTCTAGATCGTTCTATTCGGAACCTAGAACAGATATCAAAAAATAAACTTTACCATTAAATAGGCCATCAAAGAAAATGCTAAATAACGGAATTTGAGAATGTTCTCGAATATTCTATTCGGAAATTAACAAAAATATTGAGAGACCGACTTCATCAGTAGATTACTACTTGGCGAAAAATGTCAAATAGTGGTGCTATACAAAAGTTTTAGTTATAAATTTACGCCAACGTATACAATTGCAAAAAAGTGTAATATTTACATTTTTCTTAAATAAAGTATTTTAACTCTTGTTAAATTCCGCTATTTGATCTTTTATTTAATAACTAGATGAGTGATAAAATCGTTTTTTTTGATATTTTTGCCAATTCTCGAATAGAACATTCTAGAATATTGGTCAATTTTTGTTATTTAGGCTATCATTCGACGACAAATCCGATGGTGAAATCAGTTTTCCGATATTTTAATGAGTTCTCGAATAGAACATTCTAGAACATTGTTTAATTTTTGTTATTTAAGCTTTTATTTGATGACCAATTCGATGGTGAAGTCAGTTTCTTGATATCTTTGTTAGTTCTCGAATAGAACATTCTAGAATATTCCTAATTTTTTGTTATTTATGCTTTTATTCGAAGACCAATTTGATGGTGGAGTTAGTTTCCCGATATCTTTGCTAGTTCTCGAATAGAACATTCCAGAATATTGCTAAATTTTTATTATTTATGCTATTATTCGAAGACCAATTCGATGGTGAAGTTAGTTTCCCGATATCTTTCCTAGTTCTCGAATAGAACATTCTAGAACATTCTTCAGTTTTTGTTATTTAAGCTTTTATTTGATCACCAATTCGATGGTGAAGCCAGTTTCCCGATATCTTTGCTAGTTCTCGAATAGAACATTCTAGAACATTGCTAATTTTTTGTTATTTATGCTTTTACTCGAAGAACAATTCGATGGTGAAGTTAGTTTCTGGATTTCTTTACTATATCCCGAATAGAACTTTCTAGAACTTTTGCTGAGTTCCGCTGTTTAGTCCCTTCTTTGGTAGACTATCAAGTTGTGAAGTCGGTTTTTCGGAATTTTTGCTATTTTCCGAATAGAATATTCTGGAACTTGTATCAAAATTTGTTATCTGGTTTTTTTTACATAAACAATCAAATCGAGAAATCGATGCGTATATGCACACATATTGGTCTACGCATGCATATACGGGAAATAATATGTACGTGTATGTCTGTATATTGGTGTAAGTATCTGTTGGTGTTGATACTGTAAAAGTTCACAGGAATCTGAATATTTTTGAACAAGTTCATAGGTTCATAGTTCATACATAGTTAAAATATGGGAACTTCTCAGATCCTCACATAAATTTGCTACGCCCCTGAATCTGTGAGAGGGGTATCCTACCACTCGCTACTATATATTAGAGTTCCTATGTACTACTGGAAAAAAGGTTACAAAAAAAAATCAGAAAAAAAAGTCCTTAAACCGCCAATGGATTGCCTCTCACACGAACACACACACACAATGAAATATTGTTTGTTTTAATGCTATGATTTATGTACAACATGCTATGTTTGACGTTGCTAACTTCGACGTCGTCCTGTAACATGTTAAAATTTACAGAAATATTTAATAACATTTTTACTATTAACTTTTGTTAATAACATTTGCTTTCCGCATTTGTTATATTTTTCACTAACATGTTAAAAAAGTTATTGATAACATTGTTAGCAGCACAATTTTTGCTATCGATCTGGAGGTGGTCTAGATCAAAGGATGTCAATAACAAAATGTTAAAAACAAGTTAATTGTGAATAAAAACATGTTAACAACATTCTACGTGCATTTTTCGGTTAGTTAATTTGTAATAGGCGATTACGTACATATCAGCTGTTATTATTTTGTAGATATATTTACAAAATATAAATGTCTGCACAATTTTTAGAAATTTATTTTTTCATTAGTTCTTGTAAAAATAAATTATATGATAATGTTTATGACTATTAATAATGCAATGCTTGACATTCTAAAAAAAATGATAACTCTCAATTGACAAGTCTCCTAGTTTCATTTACATATCATTCTTTTTTTTTTAATTATTTAATATAATTCGTCCATTATGTGTATCTTTTTTTTGAAGATACGAACGAACCCTTTATTTTTTTTTCTTTTTACTCTAATAATCACCACAGGAGCTACTACAATAGCAAGCTAGTTCTTCCTACGAAATCATTTTTAAATTAAAAGTACTAATAGTTCTACTAAAAGTATAGAAAGTTCAAAGACAAGTATGTTAGTAGCATGTTTTGTTTCTAATTAACACCGTTAGTAACGATGTTAGTAACACTGTTATTAACTTTGTGAATAACAATGTTATTAACAATGCCACAACTATACTCATTGAAGTGATTTAAAATGTTACTCATTTTATATCAGAAACATTGTTATTAGCATATGAATGTTAACATTCTCAAAAGATATTTAAACAAATGTCGATAACATTTTTGTTATTAACATTTTTGTTTTCAACATGTTTTTGCTATTTTTTCGGTGTACAGGCACCTTAACGTTAGCTAAGCTTAACCAAAGAGAATAACACTATATATATATATATATATATATATATATATATATATATATATATATATATATATATATATATATATATATTATTACAAAAAAATAAATAAATAAATAAAATAAAATGAATTTAAATAAAAATAGAGTATAAAAAGTTTTTAAGTAAAAAAATCTGAAATAGAGAAAAAGGTATTAGGTAAAATAAAAATCTTTTGAGTTGTTTAGCGCATGAGCATAAAATTTTATTTAGATCCTTGTTTTCTCAGAGGATTTTGGGTTCGATAAAGATGAAGTTCAGACTTAGCATGTTACATAAAAATTCATATATTTAACAATAATCAGTCAGTTTGAGTGGCTTGAAAAAATGTTTTGGACTTTTTTTTTTAAAAAAAAAAACAATTAACAATAAATTCAACTTTACAATTTTATTGTTTGACTAGAAAAGGTATATAAAAAAAAGTTTAACAACCATTAAAGCAACTAGATGACACAAAATTAGTTAACTCGCAGTATACGTAATGTAAAAAGAGAAATAATAATAATAAAAAAATAAACACATGCGGGGTTAGCTAATTTTATGTACGTACAAGATAAATTTTGCTACAAAAAATTTAAAGAGATTTACGTAAGTAGTTACTTTACATACATGAGCAGTTAAATTTTAACAGACAGTTAGCACATATATAAACTCTATGAAAAACCAATAAAAAGTAAAAAAAATAATTAAATAGCGTTGTACAAACGTAACAAGAATTTACCAAGGTTTCGAAAATATAGAAAAATAGTAAATTTACAAATATCAGTCAATAAAAAAATGCCAGTATAAGAAGCCAATATATTAAAAAAAAAAACAGTATAAAGAAAAAAAACGCCGTGAGCAGCGGGGCCCCATCACGGAAGTCGAATTTTCCCTTAATCTTTGGTATTGACTGTCTACAAGCGATTTGTCATTTTGGTGGTTTCAAAACTGATGATGAGTGTCCGGTTGATCGGGGCAACACAATTCGTACGAGGGCATTCCTACCCATGCTTATCCGCCAATTTCCTTTGTGTTTTATTTTTAAATATTAAAAAAGGACCTTAAATAGTAAACTGGAAGGCCTTTATGAAGATATTTTTTCTTTCCAAAAAAATCAAAGATTTCTATTTTATAAATAAAAATCCAAAATTCCTACTTTATAAATAAACATTAACTTTAATAACATTTTTAAATTACTTAATATGTATGTTGCTATTTCTGTACTAATTGGAAAATCGCTGTCCCAGGTAGATTTTATATAATAGATCTTATTATTGTTGAGTTTTATGTATTAAAAACGACAATATATTAGCTATTCTTGGCACGTCATAACCCATTTAGTAATATAATATTGTAATATTCAATTTGCAGTCACTTTTCACAGTCAATTCACAGTCCCCTGTCGTGTCGCATTTCCAGAATTAGAGGTATTATTACAAATATTTATTTTCAGTATCATTACTGTCTGAAAAAAAAAAAATGTGAATAATACTAGAATACTATAAGTACCTTTGTAAAACGCAATCATATTATTAAAATAAAAATTTCATTAAAAAACCAGTAATCAAATGTTGTCCTTAAATTTTTTGAACAGTCCCCTCTTACAATTTGAAAATGGTACTGAAATCACACTGTGCATTGGCACGATCGTTTATAATATGAAACGGAACGCAATCGGTGTGAAGTTCGTTCGGTTGCAGAGTTAAGTGCGCTGACATCATTTTGTTCACTCTCACCGCTGCATTTGTAAGTAAACCACACGTTTGGGGCACTAGTTGTATCAGTCCCCTGATAAACAATTTTTCTATTGTTTTAAGTGATTAGGTTACAACAAATTTATAAAATAATTACTTAGCGAATATGTTATCACGCCTATCCCTTAAAATTGAGTAGATTTAAAATAATTTTATGCTAGAAAACTTTCTATGTAAAATATCAGTCCCCTGACAAACAGTCCCCTGTTATTTCATAGCGAAATAAGTTAGTAGAAGGTAATATTTTTCTTGTTCTAATATTAATTTTATAATATATAATTTCATAACTTTAGAGTTATAAGTTTAGCTACTTAAAAAGGCAATTTAGCCAAAAATTTGATTTTAATGACAAGCGTTCTATAGCATTAAGAAAATTCATTATAATGTTTAATTTACTTAGAAATTTTTGATTTAATCGTACGTAATATAAATTCTAAGAGTTATAATAAATAAAAACAACGATTTTGATTGCTTCTATTCAACGAAAATATGTTTTTTCTTCCCCTGAAACAGTCCCCTGTCGCGATTTTTCATAAAATCGTCCATAATTCACAAATAAAGAGGATAATTAATAAGCTTTCTTAAGACACACATTTCTTTTATTAATGCCTTTCATTGCATTCGCATATTTTCTTAATATTTAAGAAAAATATGCGTGGGACAGTTTTGCATGAAAATTGTCCTTCTCAAGTGTACTACGCATGATGATAACGACAACGATGACATCTATACCCGACGCCCCCGTTCTCAATTCCCTAGAGACGTAATAGAGAATCAAAAAAATATATTAAAGTTGGCTATCTTCCAGAAATAAAATTCTGGTGTACTTTATCTATGGTGAAAAGGAACACTGCCTCTTTGACCTCTTTACCCTCTTATACCAGTTGTACAGTTGGCAACATTGGCACTGCTGTAAAAAAATTTTGACAGATATTTATGACGATGTGCGGATGTGACACAAGATATAAATGTCAAACAATTAAACCTAGATTTACTAAACAGTTGTGATTAAACTGAAAATAATAAATTTTTCTGATTGAAATATTTAATTGAATTATGAAATGACTTCTTACCATCCTTCATATTTGGGTGATATTGTTCACCTTAATGTAGGAGGCACAAGGTAACATATTTTTATTTAAGTCAATACACCCTTTTCTGTAGTAATTATTTGTATAATGTATATGCATTCATATTATATAAAGTAACTGATAATTTAAAATTGTATTAATTACTTTTAATAGGAAGCTAACTTTTTATTGTTATTATGACTCGCTTAACACTTTAGCTGCTAAGTTTAACTAGACCTCCACCCCCTAAATATATTGTAAAATTTTATTAAAAATTATTTTTAGAATTTAAAGTTAGTAGTCTCAAATTAATCTGCATTATTTATTTGATAAATTTGTGTTTCCTTTCACAACCCAATTCAGGTACGTACCTGTCGTACCTGCTATGATTAAATTAGCACATGCCTGAATTACTAAACATTCGTCAGAACAATTACTGACCTCTCCCAGTTTAGCGAATTCAAAATGTTTCCGTTTAAACGTATTGAATTTAAATTATAAAATGTGGAAATTTTAAGTGATCTTGTATTATCAGAGGCGCATCTTTTGCTACAATTCTGTTTAAAATACTTATTTTTTTTATTTATTGTTAAATAGTTTTTATTTTTATCCATTTGAAATACAAAAATAAAGAAGATAATGTGAACATGGTGACCATATTACTGGAAAACCTGGAAATGTCAGGGAATTTTTCTGGAAGAATCAGGGAATTTTACCAGAAGACTGGAAAAAATTGATTTTTATATTTAGGAATAAAACTTCAATCAGTTTTTCACTTATTTTGAGATTAGATTTAAAAGTTAGCGCGTTTTTCTTTTTTTTTTTTTTGGCTCGTCATTTACTTTTTACGTCAGAAATTTTTTTTAGCTGCTTTTTAAATAAAGTAGGGGTAGCATTTTTCACAAAATAGTCAGAGAATTTTTTTAATAAAATTTCTGGAAAACCTGGAAAAGTCAGGGAATTTGATCTTCAAAAATCTGTGGCCACCATGTGTGAAAAGTGTGCAAAAAATATAAAAGTACCGTATTTTCCGGCGTATAACACGCATCCCAAAATTTTGAATAATTTTTTAGTTGTTTTTGTATAATCGCCGTATAACGCGCACTCCAACTTTTTAATAATAAATCATATACTTAACTAAAATAATTTTAGTACATAAACTTATTGTGTTAATTAAATTAATTTTTTATTGATACCTTATTTACTTTTAAAAATTTTATTTTATATATATTTTTTTATTTTGTTTTTGTATGTTTTTTTATTCTATCTTATTAAATTTGTATTATTGTCATATTTTCTTTAATTTTTGTATTTATTTGTTAATCCACATACTACTGACAGAATAGTATATAATATTAAAATAAAAACCGTCATAATTTTTACAGAACTCAGTTTTATATTCAACTTATAACGCGCATGACGCGCATCACGAAATTTGGATAACATTTTTGGTGTTCTATTTGGCAATCTATGCTACATTATTGGGCTAAGAACCAAATATGATGGGGTAACCGAATTTCATTTATTTCTATTTAACTTTAACTGGTTTGATTTGCCATAAGCTACCACGAATGTTCGTTCTTATCATTAAGATAACCAACTGCTTTTCTATGGTATACTGTGAAATGGTCTTGACTAGATCACTTTTTTATTATTTTTAGGTATAACTCCTTCCTGATGTTGAATACATCAATAAGTACGTTTCTATCTCATAAAGTATGTTTCCTTTATTATATCCCCGACCCTTTAACCTATTTGTGTGTGTAAATAAAAATAATAAAAAATAAATAAAAGTGACCGAGTCAACATGGTAAAACGTTGTTGAGTCGGTCACCTACTTAAATTGCATTACAACGTCGAAACTAACCTTTTCAGTCCGAATTCGGAGACATATTTAGACACCAGAGCTTGTTTACAACAGTTGGTGATTGGTTGCAAAGCTTACAAAGTCAGATGTAAGAAATATGGAAAAAAATCAATGGAACACCACATTCAAAGACTAAGATATTTTATTGGTTAACATAGAGTTAGGGATAGTGTTTTACAAATTAGTATGATGTAATAAAATAACATAGGCCTACTTTAACATCTTAAATTATGTTATATCCATCAAACAAATACTTAGATTTAATAGAAACAAGATTTCTCATCAAAAGTGAGAGTGACCAAGTCAGCAATAGAATTTGTTTACGCCAAATATTTTTGTTGTTGTTAAGGATCCGATTATACACCTATTGAAATATCGATGCCGATTAAATTTAGAATCGAATAAAACCGTTTCCTTTCGATTTATTATTCAATGTCCGATTTCCTCGCTGTTTTTAAGTTATTCGGTCAACCTGGTATTATATTTCAGTCAAACCAATCAGAGTTGAAAGACATTTACAGCTGCTTAGAGTGTTTATAAACGATGAAAACAAGTAGAATGTTTATAAACGATGAAAACGAGACCATTTGTGAAAGGTTAGGTTGTCTGATCTCTTAATAACAATCTTTATACCAATCGCGATATGGGTGACCGAGTCAACAACCCCTGACCGAGTCAAGACCATTTCACGGTATGTATTTATCGAAATGGTACTAAACTAAGTGTCTCACTTTAATCAGAAGTGTGCAGTAAATCTGCCCTTACATTTACTTACAATGTCTGCATATACATTATGTATATGACTAAACTTGTGTGGGTCTTCGAAAACATTCTGAAATTAATGCGATGTAAATTTAAACGAAGAATCAGTGTATACTTTTTTTTTTTTTTTTAAATAATCTTTACAATAATTAGCTACCTCTGTTTGTACAAATTGTAACTGTTATTAAGAATCAAAAATTTAATATAGTTCAAAAAATTAGTATTAAAAATCTCACTGTGCCTTTCAAACTCATGAGACAAAATAAATAGGAATGTACAAGAAGAAAGATCCAAATTGTTGTGGATTGTGATTCTCTGTTCTCGGATGATCGTGATAAATTATTCGTTAAGACTTATCGCAATCAGGAGTATTTTTGAAGACATAAAAATGTCAATGACCCAGAAGTTAATTTAGTTTCTGAGTCATGAAACGCATGAAAGCTTTTGAATCATGTAAAGTTAGTAATCAATTTATTTATTTTTTTTTTTTGGTTTAAAAAAAATTTAAATTTTTTTATACTATAGCAAAAAACGGAAAAAAATCATATAAGATACATTTTTAACCCATTGTTCTATATAGCGGGTTTTCGAGAAAAATTGATTTTTGTAAACGGAAATTTGTTATGTTATGCAGGATGCTGCGACGGAGGTATTTATTTATTCTCCTTCTTTATTTTTTTATAGATTTTCAACTTCTCGGCAAACGTTGATGGGAATTCCTGATTCATTTTTTACTGCGTTGCTTAGTGGAAGAATATCAAGTTTACGCGATGAAAAGGGGGCAATTTTTATCGATCGTGATCCAAAATTTTTCGCGATTATTTTAAATTATTTAAGAACGAGAGACATTGATTTAAAAGATGTAGATTTACGAATGTTACGCCATGAGGCAGAATATTACGGTATCACTCCGTTGGTTCGACGTTTAATGTTATGCGAAGAAATGACTCAGTCGTCATGCGGAGATGTGTTGTTTTATGGATATTTACCACCACCTTGTAAGCTTTTTGAGTTCTAAATATATTTTATAGTATGACTAAACTGATAAAACTGATATTTCCGCCGTATGGCGGATTTTTCACCAAAGTTTTCGCCGAATACATGTGTTTTTTGTGCATGCGTGGCGGAATAACTATATGGAGAGTAATAACGTCGCCGTACGGCGGACTTTGTACATCGATAACGTTAATTCCGCCGTTATCCATAAAAATAATAGCAGGTGTCCGCCTCCGGTTTCTTCGATATGTTATTTCTTATTAAAACGTAAATTATTACTTTTTCTACAGATTAAAAATATGTGTCGTTTAGATCAGCGTTTCTCAACCTTTTTTTTAGTCACAGCCCGGTAAAATCTCAGAGAATTTTTTGCGGACCAGTCACATATAGGATAGCATATGATGTAAATAATAAACAAATACTTTACTTTGCAAAATACCACGTTTATTTAAAAAATAAACGTGGTATTTTGCAAAGTAAAGTATTTGTTTATTATTTACAAATATGGAATACCATAAAGTAACGCTCAAATCTATTAATATTATAAAGAGTGCGAGCAGGCACGAGCTTTTGAAGTTATATTAAAATAAACGTGGTATTTTGCAAAGTAAAGTATTTGTTTATTATTTACAAATATGGAATACCATAAAGTAACGCTCAAATCTATTAATATTATAGCATATGATGATTATCAGTTTTCTAAATTATATTTATATTTGATATGAAAAGTGGTTTTCCAACCACTTAGGCGACCATGTAATTCAAATAAATATTGACACTTTCTTAAGCATTTCAGATATGTTTAAAATTATTTAACTTGTAAATTTGCAAACTCTGTAGCTTGGAATCATTTTCGTCATAAGTTGAAATGTCTTTTTTCGACCATCTGGTAAACCATGTAACTGAAATAAATGTTGACACTTTCTTAAGCATTAGAAAATGTTTAAAAGCTGTTCTTTAATTTTAGATATAAGTATTGTATCTTGGAATCATTTCTCTGTCATTTTCTTGTTTTTAAAGTAAAAGTAAAAATTATGAATATTTTTGCAATTCATTTTAATTCACACATCTTTATGTGTGGACCGGCAGTTGGGAAACACTGGTTTAGATTTTATTGCAGTAAAAATAAAATATTAAAGAACGAACAAAATCGGTGACGGAGATATGGAACGATTTTCTTGTGGATTTAAAAAACTGAGGTTATGTTTACTGTTTATAAAAGTACAGATTTTTTCTCTTAACATCATAAAGACTATTATTAGACGACGGCGGAATTAATATCACAAATGTACTGTGACAGCCCGCTGTACGGCGGTATTATTACTCTCAATATAGTTATTCCACCTTACATGCATGGAAACCACATGTTGTCGGTGGACAATTGATAAATTAAATAAAAAGTCCGCCATATGGCGGAAATATCGGTTTTACAATGTGATTCCTCCGGCGAACGTTTTCTAATTGAAGTTTTTATTTTAGTAATTCCTATTCATGACCCACCGGTAGCAACACAACCACAAGTCTCAAATAACGAAACAACAGGAGTGCATACGTCAATGCGTCCGGGTTCAATCGTTCGTTTACCCAGTGATAACAATGCAGGAGCCTCTACAAGTAATGCAACAGCGGCACCAGTTTCAGTTAATAGTAGTAATATTCCCATACATAATTTATCAACGTCATTTATCCAACAGCAAAGAAATGGTGGTGGAAATGGTATGTGGAAACATTTTTTTAGACACGCAGTAATATAGATTAGGATTGCTTATTTTTTATCGATCCAAACTTTTTTAAAACATTCATTTTATTCGTATATAGATACAATATGTATAGTATAGTATACGTATATTCTAAGACAATCATCACAGCTGAGATGTGGAGTGAATGTGGAATTTTTAATGATGTCATAGCGTCAGGACGAAGACAAACAGCTTTTCTTTTTTTTTAAACTGTTACATGATATTTAACATATTAATTAGTTCATAAATTAATAGGGAATATGCATGTTTTTTAGAAAAATGTGAAACAATTTTAACAATATTCATGCAGCGATCCTATTGGTTGTTACACTTGTGACGCATAATGTAAGTAAAACACCAAATATGCCGGATACATATACTGAACGAAATATGCACTAAAGGTATAACGTAGGGTACCATAAATAATAGGATATCCTCCATAAACTTTGTCACTGGTACGAAAACATATATCAAGTAGAATAAAAATTAATTTTTGAATATTTAAAAATATGAAGTAACTTCAATCGTCGGACGTCAGAATTAATATGAGATATTTTTAAAATTGATTTGGTAACTAGGAAAATATTAAATATTGATTATTATTTTTTTAAAAAAAAGGAGTTGCTTTGAAAAAGATAGAAGAAAAATATTTATTGATTTTAATTTTTGAAAAAATTTGTAAAAGGATACGGTCTTAAAGAATTAAATTGAAAATTAATTAATAATTTAATTTATTAACTATTTAATATATTTGCTAAATTTTATTCGTCAAACAAATTAAAATATTAAAGGATGTGGAAAGCAGTGGAAAATAATAAACGATTAGATTTTTGATATTATCCGAAGCAGTGCCATCTACGGAATGAATTATATAACAGTGCTGCTGGCCTGGGTGGTAATAGTGTTCTTATTTGAATATTTACAAGTGACGTCAGCGCGCCAAATGATGATGTTTAAATAATGATAATGTAAAATTAAAAATCATTTTTCATTTTTCTGGAATAAAGGTTCAAATTGTACTCATAATAGGCTATTGACTATGTACAAAAAAACAGGGGGAAAAGGAAGTAATTTGTAACAGATGTTTTATTGTTTCATATGTTCAGTTGTACCTGAAAGATGATAAATTCACAAAGTGCTATTAAATTTAGGCGTGAGTTTTTACGAACGGCGTAAACTTATCGACGCTTACGTTTTTTAACTATAACTCAAAAACTATGCATTTTTCGTAATCTCAGCCGGTTTTTATCGAAAATATTTTTATCGGTCACCATTCTGACGGGAATTACATCAGCTTTCTTTTTTGTGAACCAATCCCTATACCTAAATTCACTCAGAAAAAAGTACTACTCAAAAATTTAAAAAAATGAAAAATTGAAAAATTTGAGCTTTATTTTAAATAGTTCTTTTGACTTATTTTGTTGAGAAAAAAGTTTTTTGAGTTCATAAAGTGCCACTTCGATAGGAAATTTAATTCTTTACAAAAAATCATATCATGCGTATTTTCGAAAAATGCATAGTTTTTGAGTTATTGTTAAAAAACGTAAGCGTCGATAAGTTTACGCCGATCGTAAAAACCCACGCCTAAATTTAATAGCACTTTGTGAATTTATCATCTTTGGGGTACAACTGAACATGTGAAACAATAAAACACCTGTTACGAATTAGTTCCTTATTCAACTACATAGTCAATAGCCTATAATATATTTTTGTGATTTTTTGACATAGGCTTAAGCTTAAACTATTTTTGAAATAAATGTAAAACATGCATATTCCCTATTGCCATTTTTCTAATAGCTGGTCAAAATTACTGAATTAAATTAACCATTTTTGTGTTTTGTAAATCTTCTAGATTCAAATAATTCTTTATTATAAGTGTCATTAATGTTTCAATATTTGTTGAATAAAAATGGACGATATGTTAGACACAGATAAATGCAAGTTTAGAGAACAAGGCATCAGTTTTCTTCTCCATATACGTATACTATATAAAATTCGTTAGACAAAGTTGTCATCCTGTATACAGCAATCTCTCGAAGAACACGATTAATTAGTTCTGTGTTCTTTGAAATTGTGTTGTTCGAGTCTACAAAAGGCGGGATTCCATTTCGTATACATTTGTAAGTAATGTGTACGTATTGTGTATTCATTGCAATAAAAGTGTAATGGAACTGACCATTCATAAACTCTGAAGTCGGTCTATCATAAAATGTACTTGTGTTTTATTATGTTTGTTTATAAATGATGCTTTACGTTATTGAAAACTTTGATCGTAAATATCTCGTAAACGGTGCATCGTAGCTCCAAAATAACGAAATTTTTGAAGGCTTAAGCGAAGCGAAGCAAGTTGTGGATATTCCAAACATATTATAACTGTTAAAACCTACTCTTCGTTATCGAATATTATCGATGTCGAAAATAACGATATTTTCAAAATTTAAATATGTAAATTTCTACATATTCGTTATCATTTCTATTATAAAATTCTCTAAAATTTTTAGTAGTTTTTATTTCGTTCGTTTATTTAGTAGTCAAGGATCCAAACTACTATTATGATAGTTAGCATTCCGACTGTAATCAGAATTTTACGTCATCAGACTTGGCAGAGAGGTGGGAGGTTATATACGTATTTAGAGTTTTTGTTGGTATGTGTAAGGTAGTGGATGTTTGTGTGTGTAATAGTCTGTATGTATGAAGCGGTGGTTATCTCGAACAACCGTATGCATGTACCTGCTACTAATGATGTAACAATGAACAGCCACCACTGTGGCCACGAATTAACAATGAATGTGTACGCTTGAAGAGCCGATGGACGATGAATCAGTAAGCAGTATAAATTGCTACTTATTGCAACTTTCGGATCACACTTTTTTGTATGTAGGCTTGATCTGTCTCATCTGTGTTAGTAATTTATTCATTCATGCACATCGCTCAATAAGAATATATGCGTACTTTTTTTCTATCACGTACTGTTTTTAGGTACGATAATTAACATAATATATAACTGTTAGAAAAAAATTAAAAAGTAAAGTTTCAGTATACACATTATTTTATTTAACAATTAAAAATTATTATAATTTATTTAAACTATAATTCGAGTAAAACCGACAACAAAACTTATATAAAATATTTGCACACGTTAAAATATAAAATATAATTATAGTGAAAAGTACACAAAAAAATGAAAAATATCCAACTTTTTCTTTTATGTTTGGAAGTATCTTCTCGCTTTAAATGCCAACAGTAATCTCCTTACATAACTGCATCCCAACGACCTTGAAACCGTTCTTCAAGCCTTTTTATATCTTGGTGAAACCGCTCCCCTTGCTCATCCAAGATTTGAAGGACAAAAAAAGAAATGGGAATGAAAAAAATGAATTTTCAATGACATCCGGCAACCCATCTTTTTGTGTGCATTTAACAAATTGTTCACTAAGAGTTCTGCGTTTTCGGCTCTGTGATTATCTTTCCGTGTGACTAGTACATACGCATTTTTCTTTCTCTTAATTAATCGAAGCAGTAGTGTACTAATATGGTCGCAATAATGATCGTTCAAAAAAAGTTATCGGTGTTTTGAAACAAAAGACAAACACTGCCAATATACTCTAGTTAACAAAAAACTATAATAGCAATCAGTTTTCCGGGTACCGAAATCGTGTTACGCAGTGTATTTTTCCTTTTATAATGACTGATTCAATTTACACGATTTTTATTCGTGTAAATCAAATCTACATGGAACAGACAGATATATTCGCGTACATTGAGGACCGGTGTAACTTTATATCCAGGGCTGGGAACTATTTAAAATGATTTTATTTTAAATATTTATTTAAAATACAAAATGGCATTTTGCATTTTCTATTTTAAATAAGTTCGGTCAAACCATTTACCATTTTGTATTTACAGTGGAAATTTGAATCCATTTTACATTTAAAATGAAAATGCTTGTATACTCAAATTTATGTGTAGGGTAAAAGCCCCTATACCCGAACTTCTCGTTCAGTACTCGCACAGTTTTGATATTTTATTTATTAATAAAATTATTTCTGAAAAAAAAAAAAAAAAAAAAAAACAAAAAAAAAACAAATATTAAAACTGTTTGTTATGACTTATATTAATTACAGAACTGGAACTGAACGACTTGAAGTCTAAGAAATTGTAAATTAAATGTAACTTGATTTAACTGACTCAAATTTTTTATAACTCGAATTGACTCAAGTTCTGTGTTATTATCTTTAAGACACGTCGATAAGAAATGTTTTGGTATTTCGAGTAGATGATTTTCATAATTTAGAAGTCGCAGTTGTAGCGTAGTCAAGATTTGAATATATGAAGGCTGAATTAAATTTTACAATATTTTAATAGTTAAATTTCGTTTTCATATCATACAAACTTTATAAAATTTTCTCAAAAGACTGCCCTAATTTCTTAACTTTTTGACATTTTTTTAACTTCTTTTTATTAATACAGTTAAATAATAATAAGAAAATTATGAATAAATTTAAGGTAAAAAAAAGCATTTTGCATTTTATAATACATTTTAAATAGCTATTTTCCATTTTCTATTTTAAATATGTTCAGCAAAATCATTTTCCATTTTGTATTTTAAATGTATTTTTGGAAACCACTTTCATTTTCTATTTTAAATGGTTCCTATGAACCATTTTTCCCAGCCCTGTTTATATGAAATGCATAATTTATGTATTTTATTCTTTTTCAAAATAATTACTTAAAAATTGTGTTGTTTGAAACCGTGTAATTCCGGGGAAGGTACCCGTGTTCTTCGGGGGTTACGTATATCTGCAATTTTCATTTAAAAAGAGATAGAAATATAATTTCATTTCTATTTATTCAAAGTGTTAACTACTAAACGAACCGATACTGTAATTTTTTCCCCATAAACATTATCATTACAGGTAATCACTCTCGAAACTCATCGCTAGAATCACGGCTAAGTTTACCGGTAAATTGTAATGGATCGGTTGCATCGAGAAGCTCATCTGATTTACGTGGTCTAGCTACACGTCCACCCACGGTAGCTGGCCATTCACGTGCAGCATCGCTAGACTTAAGACACGCTAGAAATTCATCGGCCGATTTAAATAAATTTTTTAGAAATGATGTTAGTTTAGTTTTTGGTTCACACGGTATGTGACATTATTTGATTGAAACAGGCAATATACAGGGTGTTTCATTAATAATTGGAAATATTTGAACTGGGGAATCCTGGGCTCAGAATACGAAGATTTAACCCATATCACTTAGATAAAATGTGGCTCCTTACTGAGATACAGGGTATTTTATTTAAAAATTTAAAAAGGATTTTTGCCCAGTACTTTAAAAGTACGTAACGTATCTCTATCATACTTGGTAGGAAGTGTATAATATATTTTCTGGCTACTGCCAGAGGCATACGACAAGGGCAACTGAGTGGTTGACCCTTCCTAAATTCTACGGCACTGGCGGAATTGTCATTTTAGCACAATTTTTCGATTCTTCAATACTTTCTATGTATATTTAAAATTGAACATAAAGTTACACAATAGGGTACTTGACTGAAGTTACAAAAATATTCTAAAAGCATTGTTTTTCCATATTAGTTGAGTAATTTTTTTATTTTCGACAGATTCTGTAAAAAATCATCGAAAAAATAACCCTACAATTTTAAATGAGAAAAAGGCGGGAGAAACACCTCGCTATAGTGACCTCACAGTTTGAAGCAACTAAACGTCATGTCAATATTTATAACCTCAAAATTTTGATTATATTCATAAAATGTCAAAGTAAAAGCAAGTATTTATTTTAATTCTGGTCGATTATTATTACTATATATATAAGCTAATAGAAATATTCAAAAGAAAACACAATTTCACCTCACCGATAAAAATTATCAAAATCGACATATTTAGCTACAAAATGTTACGTCATTTTCAAGAAATGGCGCGTTTTCGTTAATTTGAATATTTGTTGATAAATGACGATTTTCAAAATAAAATTTCTAGGTAGTTATCAAGTTTTTTTTATATTTCGTCATTAAAATTGGACATATGTAATGATAATGTACAGAATTATTTAACATTTGACACAAATTTTAAATACAGTCAAGTACCGTATTATTTTGATCACTAAAAATTTAAATAAGACATTTTATCTAAGTGATTTGGGTTAAATCTTCATATTCTGAGCCCAGGATTATCCAGTTTAAATATTTCCAATTAGTAATGAAACATCCTGTATAACGCACGTATACATATTTAATTATATAAAAAAAAATTCCATTTTAGTTTCATCGTGGGGAGACCCTCTCAGAGTACAAATAATTAAGGCCCATCACAACTGGATTGTTGTTGCATATGCTCATTTTGTGGTTTGTTATAGGTATTTAGAAAATTGTTATTATTTAGATTATTTTGCGAATAACGATATTAATTGTTAATTTCAGATTGAAAGATTCATCTGGTTGGCAACAGGTTTTTACTAGCCCTCATATTGAACAGTGCATTGAAAGAGTAGCTGTAAATGCAAAAATAGGTGGCGCGAATAATAGTTCTTCCGGATCAAATGAACAAGCTAGTAAAATGGTAGCCGTCTCTTATGGTAGTCAAGTTCGACTATGGGGAGTCTCTGAAGACGGAACTAGAACAAATATAGGTAAAAAATTAAGTTATTGTCTATCTTCCGATTAAATTGGCATGCACATAATTGGCACATGCGCACACTAATTAAAAACTTCCCGAGAATTAGCGGGAATTAGTGTGCGCATGTGCCTACATCATTTAGAAGCAAATGATGACGACAATGAATACACTCATTGACGACCAACTGACAAAACCGAACGCAGCATTATTTTCATTTAATGACCATAGATGGCCGTACTCGTACAATAAGTTGTGCATTAAATATGTCGATTACTTTTTGACGCAATCTCGTACTTTAGAAATGACAGTTTTTCAGGAAATACAAAGATTAAATACCTACATCTTTTTTTCAGCAATATTAAATGTATCTTATAATTTATTGCATTACATACTTGTGACACCATAAAATATACATACATATTATATATTACAGAATATAAATAAAAAAAAAAAATGTTATAAGCCGCCACTGGTGAAAAAAAGAAGATACTTTGTAATTAAAGCTTAAATTATTATTAAAAATTATTTTATTTATGTATTTTTAGTAATTCTTATAAGATACGAGATTGTAATCTCGATTGATACATGAAATTTTACCAAATAGCTCAATGTCTTTCTCAGTTTGTATATCGGTCTTGTTTTTAAGCTGCTTTAAACTATTTGACAACTTAATAATTTACGTTTTTACGGCTGTAATTATTGAAATTACATTCTTAGCACTTGTAATCTAATCATATTCTAGTAAATTTTTAAAATAATTTATTTCTTGTAATTTACAGTCACAGAATAACACGCAATTGAAAGTTAGTGATAAAAATCCACTGCAATACTTTTCAACAAGTGCTAATGGTAACGTACTGGGGTAAATTTAAGGGGGTACTCTAGTCTAGAGGCTCAATTTTGAGGTAATTTTACGGGCGTAATAAAAAAAAAAAAACAGTAAACATTTTTAGTATCCATTTTTTAACAGTTTTTTTATTCATATTTGAAAAGTATAAAAATGTATAAAATTTTAAAAAAAAATTCAAAATTCAAATCAGTACAGGCCGGCAAAATGGGAACTAAAAAAAAAGGTGTCTTCTGGTTGATGTGATTCCAACCCTCCTGGTGATCTGAAACATAAAATTTTAGTTAATTCTTAATAAGCAAGGATGTAGAATTAGTTGGACGTAGCCGATTTGAAAAAATAAATTTTCTCACAAAATGGCGTCCATTTCAATTTTGAAAATTTTTTAAAAATAGAAATAAAATAAATTGCAAAAACCTTTACGTCGGACCAATTTTGATAGTATTAAGAAGATCTATACCAAATTTCAAGTAAATCGGTGCATTAGAACTTGAAATATCATGTCAGCCATATCGAAAAAAGTAGTTTCGAGTAATTTATATTAAAAATTTGAATTTAACACTGAAAATATACACAGTACACAAGAAAAAAATAACCATAACTCCGAAAATAATTCGAATTTCCGTAAATCCTTTTAGAGGTTTATTTTTAAAAGTCTGAACTTTGGAAATATGAAAAAAGAGAAAAATCGATTTTTTCGAATTTCTAGACTAGAATACCCCCTTAAAAAAATATTAATTCCGTGATTCGAGTTTACATTTTCATTAATAATTCATAATTTAAAAAATCATTGATAGGAAGTAATAGTCCATCTAAAGTTTGAGTAAATTGCGAACAGACTTTCATGATAAAAGAAAAATTGATAAAAGTCACTTACGAGGTTACATAAAAAAGCCATCGATATTTAACATACAATTAATTACTCACAGGTGGCTACTGTCAACTTTGAGTAATTTTTTTTTAAGAAACAAATTTTTACTTTTACAGGAACATTTAATCTACATGTTCGCGTAGAATACTTATTTTTTATTGGAAGTCAATTGGTAGCTTTGTCTCCAACTGGAAAGATTGGCGTGTGGCATGCTATGACACAACACTGGCAAATACAAGATGTCGTTCCAATCGCCTCGTTTGATAGTGCCGGATCATTCCTGCTCCTCGGTTGCAATAATGGAGCAATTTATTATATTGGTAAGTGATTTCATATGGAAGTATCTAATACATTTTAATACTAGCAGTAATTTGTTTATTGAAATTTTTATTTTGTTATTTAGATATGCAAAAATTTCCATTGCGGATGAAAGATAATGATTTATTAGTTACGGAATTGTATCGAGATCCTTCAAACGATCCAATTACAGCTATTTCTGTTTATTTAACTCCAAAAACAAGTGAGTAAAATCGATTTTTTTTTGCATTTTTTTTATAAACTTATTATTTTATTAGCATTATATCTTTAATAGGGTGTTTGATTTCGAAATTAAAAATACTACACTAAATGCTCTATTCTTGCGTATCAGTAATAATTTTTTATTTTTGACAAATTTTCAAAAATTCTCAAAAAATAACTTGAATTTTACATGAAAAAAAATTGGTCCAAAAAATGGCTTGTTGTAATGACGTCACAATTTAAAAACCAACAAACATCAATGTCAGTCTTTATAACCCCAAAATTTTAATTACATTCCTGACATGTGAACGTAAAAGTGAATATTTATTTGAAATATTGAAAATAAAACATAATTTCACTTCATCGATGAAAGCTATCAGAACCGACATCTTTGTTTACATTTTGTGACGTCACTTTCAGGTAATCACGTATTTTCAGTTATTTAAATCGTTATTAAAAATTAACGATTTTTAAAATGATTACCAATTTTTTTTACGTTTCACCATTAAAATTGAACATATTTAACGCTTTAAGTTTAAATGATTAAGACGAGTTAACTCGTCATGCAATATGGCGACTCAAAATGCTTTGATATGTATATATTCACTGGTACAAGTACCGCCATCTGTGACAGATTTTTCGAAATACGGTATAATTGTAAGTAATGTATATATTTTACCAACACAGCTTAGTATAATTTCAATTTGCAAATTTCTAGGGTTGTTATTTTTTGATGTTGGCATCTTTGATTTTCTTTCCTTTTTTGTAACCTTATCTATTGTACTTGTCACTGACAGTAAAAGGTCCGGCACATAGAATTACGTAATATTTGACACAAATTTCAAACTTAGTCAAACACCCTATTGAATAAATGTTCAGCACTCATTAATAAAAGGCTCAAAAAGCTTCAAATAATTGCTATCATTAAAATTTTTCGAAAAACATTTCTTTTTTGCATATTCAAAAAAAGATGTCATTGCTGTGAATAAGTTAAATTAGTGCAGTTTTGTATGTTTTGTAATAAAATTTTACAAGTGCACTGCTCTAGGACAGTACTAATATATACGTATTCAGTCTTTTTGCAATTTCTATAGTTATATAGCCGATTAGAATAAGTTAAGAAAGTTATTCTTCTTTCAAACATGACGTTTAGGATAAGATGCGGCTTAAGCACAAAATCACTTTAAAGATTGGATAAAAGTCTGTTACGAGTACAACAAAACTGTGCACCACCGCCATTTTTAATTTTTATCTTTCGAGGTTCGCGTTCGGTTAATTGATGTTCATCAGATAATCGACATTCTACTGTACTGTATCTGAGCGGAGAATTTCGCTTTGTGTCCATTTAAGTAGCCCTTATTGTTAGCGGGATACTGTAATTGGTAGTTCCGCTATTCCGCAATAGATGTCCGAATGCCGTGTCAAATCCTAGAGTCCCTATAATAAATTGAGTCGTGACATGTGTGCTGAACGCTGATTGGTTCCGGCATTTTCTGTCCAAAGTTGGGTAAAATAAATTTAAAATAAATTAAATATTTAACAAAAATCACTTAGTTTAACCTAGAAAGAATAATTAAATTACAATTTTTGCAATTGTTCATAAATTCATAACTTATTAATAATAATTATGTACTCAAATATGTGATAATTAATTTTGAAGCTTCCCGCTCTGTTTTGGACAGAAAATGGATGAGATGTCACGTCTCTATTTATTATAGGGACTCTATCAAATCCTAAATTCTAGATTAATAATTTTGCGACCACAGCTAGTTAAATGTCAGCATATTTATCATAATTTTTGATATTAGTTTATATTAGTTTTTCATTACTATAACTTATTTATTTTACATTGTTTCATGCCAGCACCTGAAAGGGGACGGGAAGGTATGAAACTATTTTCTAATAACCATGTCTAGTTCAAACATTCAAATTAAACATATGTACACATTTACTACTCATAAATACAAAGTAGTATGCTTTTATATTAATATTATTTTTACTTAAATTCAATGTAATTTGCAATTTTTTTCTAAAATTGGCAATATAACCCAATTAAAGTGCTGGCATGTTGAATTTTTTGTTATTTCATTACATTATCTATTTGACTTTATAGTGAAGAAATGCAGCATTTTTTTTTATTGTATAATTAATATTTTTTAACCCTTTAACAGCAGTCAACTAGGGTACTAACGTGCTTTTAAAAATTTCTTTTTATTCTTATTTTTTCTTGGATTGGTAACATTAATAAAATTTGATTCTACATTTTGATATACATATAGATAGTTAAATTGTAAAACTTCGTAAGTGTATTTTTTTATACAGAATATTTTTTGACGGATCAAAAAATTTTACACTAAAACTTGTTTAGTGTTATTAACTTATTATTTATTATTATTTCGTAACCTAATATTCAATTAGTACCCTATGCACTATTTATTTGTTTGACTGGAATTAGAAAAAGACAATCATACGTTGACAAAGAAACTATCAAAATTGTCTGGGAATATTTTTTCAACTATAAAAAAATGCCCATCAGAGCGTATAACGTAAATAACTGCATAAAAACAAGCTTGAATGTACAATAGAGTAATAGGAAAACATCCTTAAGTAAAAAAAGCTTAATCAAACCTTTAAAATTATCATTAAATTGCAATTGAATTTTAAGGTTTATGTGGAAATTGGATAGAAATTGCTTATGGGACAAGATCGGGTTCGGTTCGTGTTATTGTTCAGCATCCTGAAACTGTTGGTCACAGTCCTCAATTGTTTCAAACATTTACTGTTCATCAAAGTCCAGTTACGAAGGTATTAATAAAATTTAAATTTACTACTATATAACCTTTTGTATTCGGTCATTTTTTGTACGATACCTACTTGTTTGTATCATCAATTAAACGTATACATACGTATAATAATATATTATACCTGATACAGTTTCTAATTTAACCACTAGAATCGCTCACGTAATTTTCACGTCACCAATAAAAATAATCATTCATTTTGGTAGTGGGTCCAAGTTTTGTGACTTATTATTCAGTATGGAATTGAAGAAAATATGACGGAGCATAACAAAGGGGTAGTGAAGGGTCAAAATGGTTGAATTTTGCGGACACGCCCTTTATAATTTAACACGTTACAGTCCAAGCACACAATATGTGTATGATAGTCCGAACAACCGTAGAGGCCGATCGTAATTAGTGATGCTACCATGACGGGGATTGGCCAACAACAAACACTCTCTCTGTGATGATTTTTGTAAACATTATACATAGACGGATAACACAGTACGTATAATACCATGTGAGTTTTTTGAAAGTTGCCATTTTTATTACAACCAAATTTGTATGATAGAAATGGTACTGTAAAAGGTTCTTTTCTTCGATGTAATGGAAATGTAACCAACCAGAACACTATCGGTTGAAGTAGTCTTAAGCACATATGCATATTTTTACCGCCTAACTGATAAATTAAGGAAAAATTAAAAATTAAACTTGAGTAAAAAAATTTTTTTTGCTCATCTATGTTGTTAATTAATGCATTAGATCAGTTTTATCGAAAAATTAATACAATAGAACCTGTTTAAGTTGGACACCCGCGGTGCAATCAAAAACTGTCCAACATAAACAGGTGTCCAACATATGCAAAATACCAAAATCATCTACGCTTAGTAATTTTAAGGTTAACACTAATTTAGAATATAATGCAAAATTTTTAAAGTAATACATATACACACATCTACGTATCAATATTTATTGAAATATACATATTATAGATATTTAAACATTATCTTTCGTAAAAAAATCACTTATCTTAGTTTGTTTGGATACAACTTTTAGGAAAATTTTGCTTTCTAATTTGGTTTGAATTTTGAATAAATCTTCTAACAGTTCGCATGGGTTTTCAGTTAAATACTTAATGGCGGTATTTATACCGTTCAAAGCTTCTTCAGGGGTTGTTGGTTTCTCCGCTACTTTCTCGCACTCGTCACTAGATTCTTCGATTTCTTGTTCCTCGTCTAGTTGTAAAACATGTTGAAGAACGTCTTGATGTGTATTGAAGACATGATCGTGTAACCTCCAAGTAGGCATCGGCGGTGATCATTTCTTCAGCAGTCTGTAACTGATTTTGAAACTCTGGAGGTAATAATTTAATTGCATCGCGAAGTTCTGAATCAGGGTCTTCATTATGATCCCCTTCATTTGCTTTTGGAATACTAAAACCAGCTCGTCTAAAACACTTAACAATTGTTTCCGTAGATACAGCTTGCCCATGCTTCGCTGATCCATCGAATTGCATCCAAAACCGTGACTGAGTTGATAAATTCCTTGTGGTTGTTAGAATTTCAGATTTAGCAACTAAACACATAAGCAAACTTTTGCGGTAATAAGCTTTCATTGTTCGAATCACGCCTTGATCTAGTGGCTGAATTTCCGATGTTAGATTTGGCGGTAAATAAACAAGTTTAACATTCTCGAACGATTTCATAATCTTATGACTTGTAGCATTAATCTAGTATGATCACAATTTTTCTAGCAGCCTTACGCATTTGCCTGTCAATATCTGACAACCAACTTTCAAAAATATCAGTCGTCATCCATGCCCTTTTATTGTGTCGCCAAATAACGGGAAGCTCCTTACATCTCATTTGTTTAAAAGCTCGAGGACGTGCTGATTTCCCAATTACTAACGGCGTTAATTTTTCTCCGACCGAACTCGTACATAATAGAACAGTTAACCGTTCTTTAGACAATTTACCACCTTTGCATGGATCACCTTGTGCAACATAACTTTTTTTGTCTAATAAACGCCAAAAAAGACCAGTTTCGTCTGCATTAAACCGATCTTCTGGCGCATAATCTTGCAACAGATTTTCCAGTTTTCTTTTCCACTCTTCCGCCTCTTCTAAGTCTGCTGATGCTGACTCTCCACACAAAGTTTTAAATTTAATATTATGTCGATTTAGAAAACTTTCTAACCATCCATTACTTGCTTGAAAATTAATGTCTAATTTTAAGGCTATCGCTTTTGCTTTTTCTTGCAGTAGAGGACCGGATACTGGAAGATTCGATGAACGGCACTTAACAAAAAAGTCATAAACTTTTTGATTTTATTGCTTCATTACCAGTTTTACAAATTTTTCGTTTTCGTTCGGCGCTGCAATTCTTTTCGTAAGCTTTCAAAATTTCGTCTTTACACTTCAAAATATTCCCAACAGTTGATTTGGAAATTCCAAATTGGTCGGCTGCCTTTCTTAAACTAACACCATTCTCTACTAAGTCTATAACATTTTTTTTCTTTTCAATGGTCAATTCTACTAAACATTTTCGCTTCGAACTCATGGTGCTAAATTTGTAACTAATAAATATTCAAGAGATCTGTACACATGAAATCACTGCTGATTATTGACTAATAACCATTGTGACTGCCGAGCTTTATATTTTTAGGACATAACTAACACGTGTTTCGGTCATGTGTAAAAATTCAATTATTATAACTGTCATAACATAACTAACACGTGTTTCGGTCACGTGTAAAATACATGAATGTCCAACGTAAACAGGTCAAAATATCAAAAATCATTTTAAAAAACTGTCCAAATTAGACAGGTTTCCAACATATAGAGGTGTCCAACTTATAAGTATTAATATGCATTTAAAACAATGTAATTTCGCCAGGCCAATTGAAAAGTGTCCAACTTGAGCAGGTGTCCAGTATACAGAGGTGTCCAACTTGGCAGGTTTCACTGTATATAGTCTCATTTAAAAATCTATAAGTTTGTATCGTAGCTCGAAAACCATAAGAGCTATAAAGCTCCTGACTATAGCAATCGGTTTCTCCCGTCGATATCTACAACTCTTATTTGAATAATTTTTCGATTAAATCAACGGTTTGGTTGTAATTATGGAGGCTAGAATATCAGGAGGTGTCTCCATATACAAGGTGGTCCAGAATTATGTACCGTAATTGGTAGAGCTCGTAGTACATTCAAAAATAATGGTACCTTTTTATGTACACTTTTTTTCAAAACTCAATATTAAGGGAGACACAACTCTGAAAAGAAGTGAAACGAAAACCGTTATTTCTTAATATTTTCTAAACGCTTTTGAATAACGGATTGATATTTTAGGGGGTACTTATTTTGCGTTAGAAGGATTAAATTTATGTCAACACTTATTCCACCACTCAAGACTAAGGGGTGGTTTTGGGTGGTAGGTGTGAGTTATCACATCTTTTCTTTTTAATTTGCAATTATTTAAACAAAATCCCTGATAAATTGATTCCTCAGATAATTTCACGCAAAAAAGGTATAGTTGTTACATTTCGATAAATATTACCGTTTTCGAGTAATTTAAAGTAGAAGTATCTATTTCCAAATTATCCCCTAATCATAAGTGATCGAATAACCGATACCATAAATTTAATTATCTTAATGTTCATACGCGCCCTTAGAATATGAATCCAGTAATCAAAAGCGCCTAAAAAATTTAAAAATAAAAGAAGTAAGTTCCGTTCCACCCCTCCACAATTTACCCCTCTGCTTTATCACCCTTATTATTGAATTTTGGAAAAAAGTGTAGATGAAAAGGTTCCTTTATTTTTGAACATACTATCAGCTCCAGCAATTACCGTACATAATTTTGGACCACCCTGTATAAAAAGTGGCGCCAAAAGTGGATGAAATTAAGATGGCGCTAGTGTAGTAAAATTCTTAAATTTAAAATTAAGCGCTGAAAATTTTAAAACTGAAACAACACTTTTTATTGTTTTTAACAGTTTTAATTGTTATATTTAATTCAATTTTTATTGTTTTTAATTCAATTTTTATTGTTTTTAACAGTTAGTATTTCCCTTTAGCATACTTCACTTCACTTATAATTGCTAAGTTCAGATCGAACCCTGATTGCTTATCAGCGCTGTTCTGGTTACTTATTGAACTATTATTTCATCAAATTCAGGGGCCACTTTTTCGATTCAAGTCCCATAAGAGATACTCCTTCTGACCTCTACCCTCCATAGTTGTAATAAAAATGGCAATTCTCAAAAAACTCACACAGTATAATTTTTGATTGTTAATTTTTTGTTCATAATTTTTTTTTTTAATATTTTTATTGTCCCCCAATTTTTATCTACTTTTTTACTCGTTTTACTTGCAAATCAATCAAGAAAAACAGAAAAAACTACAAAATTTCGTTGGCACTTAATTTGGGAAATTGCCCTTTTTATTACTTGATTGTTATTCCAATGGAGAATTTGACTAATTTTGGGAAATTATTTTAAAACGCACAGTTTTTTTATGTATGATGCATGTATATGTTTTTAATTTTTAAAAATAATGCCGAAAATCGTTAGAAAAAAAAATTTTCTCTTTTTTTCAAAATTTGCACGAAAAAGTTCATTAGCTGTCAGTTAACGTCACATTCTCTAGATAGCAACAGGTGTCCTATAACTAAGAAAAAAACTGTTTATTTTTCTTATAACTAGGAAAATAGATTGTTGATTTTTAAGAAAAATTAATTTATTTTAGATTTATGTCTGCTAACCGAAATTTAAAGTAGCGACCCTAGTGGCAATAATGTTGAAATATATAAGAATGCAACGTCACAGCCCGTTTCTGTTCAGGTGGATTTTAGCTAAAAAATTACTTTTTTAATTAAATTTTTTTAATTAAATAATGATAGTTAAGATGAATTAGTAAATAGTTTGCTGTCTTTTATTATCAGTTTTCATTAAAATTTGTTTTGATTGCTTTTCTTTGATACTGTCAAATACCCCAATCGCGTATGGGTATTGATCAGTAACCACTCCCTCTGTGATGATTTCTGTAAACATTACATAGACGGATAACATAGTACATATAATATAATTTTTAATTGTTTATTTTTTCTTCATTATTTTTTTTTTTAAATATTTTTTATCACTGTATTGTTATTGTCATTGTGTTTATTTTTATTGTATTTTTTTTTTAAATTAAAAACGTATTCTCATATGTTGAATTATTTCGTGAATTTAATTATATCATATTTTTTTATTGAATTCTTTAAAAGTATTACCGGCCCTAAGGAAGTTTACTGCGTAGACACGTGGACTGTATATTGTTAATATGATACAACTGAACCTTTTTTTATGCAGTTTTTTAAAAAAAAAAAATGACCATTAAAGTGCGTAATATGAATCAAAAGCAAGAGAAAGTAAGAAACCTAAAGATTAATTACAATAATTAACTTTAATAAAATTACTTATTGATGGGTTTTAAACATTTAATCAGTATATTGCATAAGAATATAAGTTACTGCGTCATTAAGTTCTTTTTGTTTTTTTACACAATGTGTAACTATTTATCACAATTCTCATATTATTATAATAATAATAATAAAAATTTGGGAAACAGGTCTACCCACACTGTCAACTTCCCATTGGGTGTCCTTAAAGACTAGAGATTACTGTACATAAATAATTCTTTTTTCATTTCAAGCGACTCCTCCCCTGGGCGCCCGATAGAGGCTTTGCCTCTTGCACCATACCGGGGGCTTCGCCTTCTGTACCTAAGGGTGGGGGCTCCACCCTTATCAAACAAATGATAACATCATTTATTCTCAAGATATGCGACACAAAATATATTTTGGCAAAAACTAATTTTTCAAGTTTCTTATTTTGTTTTTCTTTTTTTTTTCGTTTTTATTTTTTTATTTTTTTTTTTTATTTTTTATTTTTTTTTATTTTGTAATAAAATACTGGCGTTTTTAACATCAAGGAAGGTTCTTAGGCCATTATATAATAATGTTATGGTAAAAAATCCATATAATCTATGTTATCTTAGTAAAGTTAATTCCGTTTTTTTACCACAAAAAACAAACCGCTAATCCGAATTTGCTGAAAACTTTATCAGGTCTTCATTTTTTGATTACGCATGTAATGAAATAGTCCGGAGTTGATATCATCATTTGTTCTCGAGATATGCGAGACGAAAAAAAATCCACGAACGAACGAACTAACGAACGCACGCACAGACAACACGCTAAAAACGATGGATTCGGATTCTAGTGACCTTGAAACGGGGAGATATGTCAAAATTAGCGATTCGTAAAATCGGACCCATTACAATAACTTCCTATGGGAAGTTAAAAATGAAATAAAATATTCTCATGCGTAAATTAATGCTTTATCTTGTTTAGAAAAGTAACTTCTGAGGAAATCGTGAGGTTTTGAGTTATTTTTTTTCTATGAAACTTTTTTTATGCGGTCCCGATCCACCGCATAAAAAAAGTTTTTATACAATCTGGAGCGAACTATACTTTTTATAGCTATTTATGAAGTTTTTGAATTTTTTTTGTGCGATTTTTTTTATGCAGTTCCTCTCCACTGCATAAAAAAAATGTTCAGTTGTATTTGAGTTTGTCTATAAAATAAAAATTGGCATATTGCTTTGAACAGCTACTATTTCTTTAATTGTCAACTTACGACTGCTGCAATAGTTTCTCAGTTTGCTGCCAGACGGACAAACGTTCCCACCCTCTGACTCATTTAATTTTATATCTATTAATTAATTGCTCTCTTGTAGGTGACATTGTCCGAAAAGTATTTGGTTTCTGTTTGTTGTGAATACAATCATGTCCGTACATGGCGGGTAACAAGATTTCGAGGCATGATATCCACACAACCGGGCTCCACTCCGGATGCATCGTTTAAAATTATTGCGCTAGACGCTGTTGAACCGTGTGTCGCTCATGCTGCCGGAAATGACTGCGGCCCGTTCGGAGAACAAGATGACGAACAAGTGTTTGTACAAAAAGTGATTCCCGATACTGATCAATTATTTGTACGATTGGCTTCTAACGGTAAAAGGTGAGTTTGAAATATGTATAGTGTGTCCTTAAGGTTCCGAAGAAAGTCTTGCAATCCTATAATGTCGTCATGTTTTTTGGCCGAAATAATAAAGTGAAATTCTCAGTTAATATACAATAAAAAATTTTTTTTTTAATTTCTTGAGGTACTTTTCCGAATTGGAAAGTGGGTATGAAAATTGTTTTTTCATGTATCACATCGGATGGGATGTCGCTAGAGAGAACTCTTAAAATGAAGTACCGTTTGTGAAATATTAAGGATATGAGTCCCTAGGATCAAAATTATGAAAACCAGTTGAGATCAAAAAAATCAGATAGATTTTAGAATAAAAAAATTACCTTAAAATTCTATGTCGATTAAGAAAACCTATCATGGACAAAAATTCATTATAACATATGGCAAAGTACATCTTCTCTAATAGAAATTCGAGTATTTTTGTTAGATTTAAGTAAAAAATTCAAAAATACTAATAAAAAATCTAAAAGTTTCCATAATAAGCAAGTAAGTCTGTCTAAACATGTATACAAAATTTCAAAAAGTTTAAGAAAAGTGTTACTGAAAAAAAATTCTTGTAATAAATGAATTATTAACCTAAAATATGTCAATATCTGGCAACGTCGCATTAAATGAGATATGACAGAAGATTCAAAAATAAAATAAAGTACGTTCGATTATAAAATCACAGCTCGGCACAAAAAATTTTTCCAAAAATCGCAGATTTTTTACTGACTTTACACAAAAATTAGACTTTACGGGCATCGTACTGAACATCGTTAAGCTTCAGAATGAGGTTTTGTTATTTCTCTGTAACATTTCAACCGTGGATACAAAAAATATATGGATAACCAAATTTTCATCAATTAAGTAAAGAAAAATAAAATACGGTACTTGACTGTAATCAAAATTTGTTTTAAATGTTGAATAATTTTATGTATTATCCTTAAATATATTCAATTTTAGCAGTGACAAATAAAAATATTCTTTAGTTTTTTAAAAATTCTATTTTGAAAATTATAAATTTTTAGCCTTTATTTAAATGACTAAAACGCACCGAGATATTAAAATGACGTCACGATTTATAAGCTTTATATATGAATACTATAGACAAGATAGACAATATGTATATAAATCTGACTACCCTAGATAAATTGTCTATGACAACCAGTCATATACATATTAATTATGTTGGTAATGCTTTGTACAAATATAGAACCATAGATATAGAACCGTGTACAGATGACTGAAGTGACATCTGTTTGAGTTAAATCGTGACGTCACTGCATACGTCACTACGCCAAGTCGCTTTTCGCGCCAATTTGTTCATTTAAAATTAAACTGTGGTTTTTTGATAATTTTTATAAAATTTATCAAAGATTAACTAATTCATACGTAAAAACAAACCATTTTGAATCTTTTTTTAATAGCAGTCAAGTACCCTATTCTGAAAATAGTCTCAAGTAAATGAAATTTTACATAGAGACACGTTTTGATATTATAAAATATCCCTTAAAAACCAAGTCTAGGTCACTAGGAGAAATTCTCGGTCTTAGGGATTATTTAAAGATGTATGCCTAGTCAAATTGAGTAGTACATCTAAAAATTTTTTAAAATTTATCATAATGTTAAATTATTACTAGAAACACTTATTTTATGAATTAAAATGTCTACTTTATAAGAAATTATATAAATTAATAAATTTTTTCTATAAAACAAAGATTTAATTTGACTGGTTGGCATTGGATTTAACAGCTAATCAGAAGTTATTATCCTGACAGCTGACATATAGAGTATGTTCCATTTAAAAAACACTGTGTGACACAGTGCATTTTCTTTCTTTTTTTTCACAAAAAAAATAATTTTTTTTTAATTTTTTTTTTGCAAAACTAACCTTTTAATTGCATCTAAAAGCAATTAATAGGTTAAAATTTAAAAAATATTTCCTAAATGGAAAACACTTATATATTTAACCACATTTCTCATAGATAACGGCGGGTACCGTTTTTTAAAATAGTGTCAAAACCGCGTGGTTCCGGCTTCTAATTTTTATTTTAATTTTTACGAAAAAGATAGGTCAGGATAGGTGGGATCAGTTTTTTTTTCCATAAAAAATAATACAAAGTATAAGGTTCATAAAACTTTTTTTTTCTCACGAAAGTTGGATAAAATATGATAAATTTTACAAATTTATTGGTAGCTAAGCTACTTCCGATTCAAACAACACACAATAAATGAGAACATTAACATTAATTATTTCGTTTAATTTGTCCGTGACATATAATTTCCTTTTTGCTAATCGATGCAGAATCGTCTATCGTTTAACATATTTCAAACTCAATGGAAAAAGTTGGAATTTTATTTTCGGGTACACATCCTTAATGACTTATAAGTGTTTATTCGTTGCTTTGTATTAAACACTTTTAAAGAAAATTCTTTTGGGAAATATAGGAAACAAAATTATCACGTAATTGACCCTCATAGCAACATTAGTAACACATGTATGTGAAATTACCGAATATATTTATCTATTCTCATGATATACTGTAAAAAATATACTTAAATGTTCTGTATTTAAGCTACTAAGAAAACCTAACTACTAAAAATCTCTAAGTTAATGCACGCACTTGGCACTATTTTTTTTTAATGAATCATGTTTATTATTTGAATTTGTATAAATTTCAGAGTTTGTGTTATTAAATCAGTGGATGGTACCACTATAAGTTCTTTTTGCGTTCATGAATGTGAAGGATCATCTCGAATGGGCTCAAGACCTCGAAGATTTATTTTCACGGGTCATTCAAACGGTGCTATTCAAATGTGGGATCTAACAACTGCATTAGATATTGCCGCTAAAAATGAGCCAAGTAAAATTTAATAATATACCTACTATTATTTTAAAAAATAAATTAATTTTGATTTTTTTTTTTTAAATAGTTGATCAAATGTCGGGTGGACCTACGCCTGAAGAACTTCTAAGACTTCTTGATCAGTGTGATTTAAGTAACAGTCATTGCTCAACGCCATGTATGTCACCATGTCCGTCATTGGCACTTTCAAATGCTATGTCAGCTGCAACCGCTCGAATTAAAGCGTGCAATGTTGCTTTTTTAAATCAACAATCGTTACAACAATCGTCACAAGTTAATAATCAAACGTCAGAATCTCAAAATCATCAATCTTGAGTCCATAATATTTTTTTAAAATAATCAAATTGTAAATATTTATTTTTAATTATTGTGTTCAAAATTTTTATTTTTCAAAATATATTTTAAAAGATTTTTCTTTGTTTATTTTCAAAAAAATCCTTTATTAAACTTACAACAATAAGTAAAATTCATAAAGTGAGCATCTACTACTTGCTCACATTTTTGTAAGAGTTTACTCAACTTGTTTAAAAAAATGTGAGCATTTCCTCTATAATTTATATGGTGCGTGTGTGCGCGTGACTCCGTATTTATCAATATTTAGTAAGAGAAATAATAATTCGATTCTCTGTTCAAAATCATGTATTGTTATCTGTTATCTGTTACCAAGATTATTCTCCCAGCATACTAATATTATTAATTTATAATTAATTTTATGCACGGCAAACTATGTAATTATAAGAATATTTACTACATCGGCAGTAAGGAGTTGATAATTTTAATATGCCCATTGTCTAAAATTCGAACGTTTCAATAGAAATTATGCGGAAATACGTATTAAATATTATGTGGATATACCTCTACGAGACAGAAGTCAGACGCGTCACAATAAACCAAGGGCAGGCAATTTCCCAAACTTTGTGCCAACGAAATTCCGTAAAGTTTTCTCTTTTTCTTGATTGATTTGCAAGTAAAAAAGTAGATAAAAATTGTCGTACACGTTTAATTTTCGTTAAAAAATATTAAAATTTAATATATTAACATTGCGTTTAGTAAGTAAATAATCCATTTTCCTTTCTTTTTTTTAAATTTGGGCAAAGGGAAATACTAGAAAGAAAAACAAACAATTTAATTTAATTATCATATTTATTTATTACTAAATAATATAATTTCTAAGAGGAATAGTAAAAAGTGCCGTTACATAAAGCGCTTTCCTATAAATAAAAAATTTGGGGGACAGGTCTACCCACACTGTCAACTTCCCATTGGGTGTCTTTAAAGACTAGAGACTACTGTACATAAATAATTCTTTTTTCATTTCAGGCGACTCCTCCCCTGAGCCCCCGATAGAGGCTTTGCCCCTTGCACCATACCGAGGGCTTCGCCTTCTGTACCTAAGGGTGGGGGCTTCACCCTTATCAAACAAATGATAACATCATTTGTTCTCAAGATATGCGAGACAAAATATATTTTGGCAAAAAAAACTAATTTTTTCAAGTTTCTTATTTCGTATTTTTTTTTAATTTTGTAATAAAATACTGGCGTTTTTAACATCAAGGAAGGTTCTTAGGCCATTATACAATAATGTTATGGTAAAAAATCCATATAATCTATCTTAATAAATCCGGATTATCTTAATAAAGTTTTTTTACCACAAAAAGTTATCTTAATAAAGTTTTTTTACCGCTAATCCGAATTTGCTGAAATCCGGTCTTCATTTTTTGATTACGAATCTAATGAAATTAGTTCGGAGTTTATATCATCATTTGTTCTCGAGATATGCGAGGCGAAAAAAATTCACGAACTAACGAACGCACACACAGACATCACGCTAAAAACGATGGATTCGTATTCTAGTGACCTTGAAACGTGGAGATATGTCAAAATTAGCGATTCGTAAATTTTTTATCTGTTTTAGTACTAAATCAATCAAATAAATAAATAAATAAATAAAAAATTTGACAGCTTTATTTATAGGTTGGCACATAATTTGGGAATTAACCAAACCAAGTCCCTTTTTTCTACCCTTAGCAATAAACCTTATCAACCTTATTATTTTCAAAATCTAATAAGAGAGAAATCCTAAGTAATATTATAAATGCGAAATTGAGTTTTCCCGCTTTTTATTAGAGACATCTACCGCATTTTAAAAAAAATCATCTGACAACCGTTTGAAAACTTATTTTGAACACAACAAGAACAAGATACATGAGATACATCATGATCAATTTGACAAATATTTGCTAGACACTGGCATTATCGGCATTATCTAGATTATGGTGATTAGACAATTTAAATTATACTTTGAACATAAGTAGACAAATAAAATCAACTGTTAGCAAGTGGATACATATTACGTAATGGTTGATAAAGCTTAAAATGGAAACAAATGATAATATTGTATTTTCACTCTGCAAAAACTGTAGAATATGTTTACAGATCCATCAACAAATGGTATCAATTCAGTTACTAAAGGAATTAGATGATTTTAACACACTATTGGCATTTTTTAATGTTGAGGTAAATTAGCCTGGACAAAAAGTAATTAACATATAATTAGAATTTTTGGTTGCCGAATTTTTTTATCCTAATAAAGAAATTTTAGGTGATGACCGATTTACGATACCCAAATGGAATTTGTATGGTCTGTCTAAACCAGTTAAGAAATTTCATTCTTTTCAAACAAAAATGTGAATCGTCATTCAGTTATTTGAAAAATATTTTGTATGATAGTGAATTTCAAATTTTACCAATTAAATTTCCTCATATTTTTGATACTGATAAGTCTGGCGATGAACGTGGCGACCTTGAATATGATTTTGATCAGGACATTAACATAGACGAAAATTATGAGCAGAAGACAGCAGATGAAATATGTGGTGAAACAGTAAATAATAGTGATATAAAAACTGAGGAACCTGATACGCCCGAGACCACTTTATTTTTGTGCAATAAGTGCAATTCCCCAAGTGAAACATGTATTTGTGTCAATGACCATATAAAATCTGAAATTGATGTAGATGAAAGTAAAGAAGATTCGAATTTATTTTCAAAAGATAAAAGTAAAAATAGTTTTAAGTGTAAGTACTGTGAAAAAACATTTAGAAAATCTTATCACCAACAAAGACACGAACGTACTCATGAAAGAAGATTTAAATGTGATTATTGTTTAAAATCATTTTTAAATGAAAACGTCTTAACGAGACACATAAGAATTCATTTAGGACTAAAACCGTACTTTTGTACTGAGTGTTCTCAATCATTTACTTCGCACACTGGACTCAGTGTTCATAAAAAGATAAAGCATAGTGATAATCCTCCACCAAAAGTAACTTGTCAAAAATGTGGAAAAGCTGTTTTTAATTTACCCATTCATATAAAGCTTAAACATAATACACAGAGCTTTCAGTGTCAATATTGTGAAAAAAAATTTGCTTACAAAAGAAGTTTACAATATCACGTTAAAGACATTCACGAAAATTTTGACGAATGTTCTAAAGTATTATGTACATTGTGTGGAAAAAAGTTTCGTCGGATGGGTGACTTAAGTAAACATAATAAAGCAGTGCATTCAAACGAACGTAATTATCCATGTCGACATTGTGATAAACGATTTAAGACTGCTAGTGCTCGCTTTAAGCACGAGAGAAAACATTTAAATGACCGCCGATTTAAGTGTACATATTGCCCAAAAGCGTTTATGGACAGAAAAACATTAGAAAATCATATATGCATACATACCGGTGAAAAACCATTTTCTTGTAGTATTTGTTCGAAAGCGTTTCGACAAAGTTCAACACTTTATAATCACACCAGACTGGTTCATGGACGATTACTACAAAAATTATAAAGAACTGTTTAAGAATGCTCTGTATCCTCTGTATGACAAAAAACTTCGTCGGTTATCTGACTTAAGGGGAGAAATTGGTTTAGGACTACGTTTTTTTAGTGGTTTGCATAAATTTTTTGGCAAGAAAGGAATATCCTCGTATATAATTTATTGAAATCTTGAGAACATTTTATACATATGAAATGGTTTTTAGATGACTGTAATAGTAAATGAAAAAATTATTTTGGAATTATAAGTCATCAGGATAAAAATTAATAAGAAGAAAAAGAATAAGAAAGAAAGAAAAGAAAAAAATTGCTACCGGTTTCGGAATGCCAATGCTTCCATCTTCAGGCACAAAATGTCTGATAAAAAATAAAAAATATTATTTTTTATTAAAGACATTTTCTATATCAGTTATTGTCCACGTTATAAAGTATAATTTGTGAAAATTTCATCAAATTTCACTTAAAACATCCGAAGTTAGAACTGTTAACTTTTCGCTTTAAAGCGAAAAGTAGTACTTTATCGTTCGCTCAACATGTATTTAATTATAAATCGGTTAGGCGTTGCTTGTATTTTCTATGACAACAAATAAACAGATTCTAAACTTCATATTATTTTTATTGTGATTACCTAAGTGAAATATTAATTTTATTAAATTTCAAAATAACTACAAAAAATTAATTAAAAATAATAATAAGTTAATAAAATAAGTATAAACTATAAATAATAAGTTGATAAATAATTTTAAAATATATATATATATATATATATATATATATATATATATATATATATATATATATATATATATATATATATATATATATATATATATTAGGGTGGTCCTTAAAAAACTAATATTTAAAAATTACTAGGGGCACCCGTTCATTTTGTTCTACAATATGAAAAAAGACTTCCATAAAAATTTTAGATTTTTAAAAAATGTTTTAGGGGTCGCTACCAAGCTCTAAATTTTCAAAATATTCGAAGAATTTTTAAAATTTCTATAAAATTTTATCAAGTTGGTGAGCACCAAAGTGACATTGATTATGAATTAAATAATAAATTAGGACACTACGTTAACTTTTAATTACATATTACTCACTCCTAGCTCATTAAATAGATGTTCCCAGACATGCTCTTTGCAGTGTCATCCAGGCTCTGGGTGCATCTATTTAATGAGCTATGAGTGAGTGATATGTAATTAAAAGTTTACGTAGTGTCCTAATTTACTATTTAATTCATAACCAATGTCACTTTGGTGCTCACAAACTTGATGAAATTTTATAGAAATTTTGATAAATCTTCGATTATTTTGAAAATTCAAAACTTGGTAGCGACCCTAAAACATTTTTTAAAAATCTAAAATTTTTATGGAAGTCTTTTTTTGTATTGTGGAACGAAATGAACGGGTGCCCCTGGTAATTTTTAAATATTAATTTTTTAAGATGAATATTTTTTAAAGATGATTTAAATATTAGTTTTTTAAGACATATATATATATATATATATATATATATATATATATATATATATATATATATATATATATATATATATACCATGTGAGTTTTTTGAGAGTTGCCATTTCTATTACAACCAAATTTTTATGATAGAAAAGGTACTAGAAAAGGTTCTTTTCTTGGATGTAATGGAAATATAACCAAGAAAAACACTATCGGTTGAAATAGCCACCAGTACATATGCATATTTTTACCGCCTAACTGGTAAATTAGAGCAAAATTAAGAAATTAAACTTGGATCAAAGAAACTTTTTTTGCTCATTTATGCTGTTAATTAATGCATTAGATCAGTTTTATGGAAAAATGAATATATAGTCCCATTTAAAAATCTATAATTTTGTATCATAGCTTGAAAACCTTAAGAGCTATAAAGCTCCTGACTATAGCAGTCGGTTACCCCCGTCGATATCTACAACTCTTATTTGAACAATTTTTCGATTAAATCAACGGTTTGGCTGTAATAAAAATGGCAACTCTCGAAAAACTCACACCGCAGTGTGAGTTTACCGCACAAATACAAAGTAAACACCGTGCACGTATACAACATATTTTCTATCTCAAGTGGTTACACAGGTTCCAGTAGTATAGAAATATGTATTTTCTCTCTAGTGCTCTATGATTTAACCTCTGATTTGACTATAGATAATATAGCATGATTAGACTATAGATAATATAGCAATACAGTACTTGTATATATTATCTTTGAATTTCAACTTGAATTTACTTGAAATTGAAAATTAAAAAAATTGAAATTATTTGAATAAATAAAAAATATTTCATATTTTGAATGCAAGATGTATTCAGATAGTTGAAACAATTTTAATGAGAGGTAAATAAATTCATCTTTTTTAACATTTAGTTTTTCGGAATTATTCCTATAACCGTTATTGTCATAGGACCATTGGCATCATCTTTTATTCACATTACTATGGAGGGTACATATCAGGAGGACCATCTCTGTATCAAAAAGTGTACCGGAAAGAAGTTGGCACCGAAAGTTGGAAAATTTTTCTGTTTTTTATATGGCTAAATTGCTCCCAAATTGCTCCTTTGGAATCAGTAATTGCTCCACCTGGAACTTAATTACTTAATTAGTTATTTACAAACAAAAAAACTTTTTTGTTTGACTTTTTCTATTATCAAAATCTTGTCAAATAATGCATTTTTATACAATTACTTTAAATCAAAAAATTGCTCCCAATTTGCTCCATCTAATTTAAAAGTTAGTTATTAATTTCTCTGAATAATAATTAAAATATATTAAAATAAAAAATATTATGAATTAGGTTATGTATTATTAGAACGTATAGGCAATCCATTATACATTTTAGTCGTTTGCATATATTTAAGGATAATTGAATTTTGACAAGTTAAATAACATTATAAAAAAACAAAATATTTTAATAATTATTCAAAAAAATTAAGATTTAGCTTTTAAATTAAATAGAGCAAACTAGGAGCAATTTATTGACGTAAAGAAATTATATAAAAAAGTATTATTTTAGGAGAATTTGATAACTTAAATAACGGAAAAAAAATTTTTTTCTTTATAAATAACTAATTAAATAATTAAGTTTCAGGTGGAGCAATTACTGATTTCAAAGGAGCAATTTGGGAGCAATTTAACCATATAAAAACAAAAAGATTTTTCAACTTTCGGCGCTAACTTCTTTCCGGTAAAAAGTGTCCATAGAAAGGTGTAAATCATAGAACACTAGAAGCCAACGGGATACAGGAGTTTGTCCTACGCGGCGTATAGCCGAATGAGACCGGAAAGAAGTTAGCGCCGAAAGTTGAAAAATCTTTTTGTTTTTTATATGGTTAAATTGCTCCCAAATTGCTCCTTTGAAATCAGTAATTGCTCCACCTGAAACTTAATTAATTATTTAATTAGTTATTTATAAAAAAAATTTTTTTCCGTTATTTAAGTTATCAAAATCTCCAAAAATAATACTTTTTTATATAATTTCTTTACGTCAATAAATTGCTCCCAGTTTGCTCTATTTAATTTAAAAGCAATATCTTAATTTTTTTGAATAATTATTAAAATATTTTGTTTTTTTATAATGTTATTTAACTTGTCAAAATTCAATTATCCTTAAATATATGCAAACGACTTAAAGGTATAATGAATTGCCTATACGTTTTAAGCGTTTTAATAATACATAACCTAATTCATAATATTTTTTATTTTAATATATTTTAATTATTATTCAGGGAAATTAATAACTAACTTGTAAATTAGATGGAGCAAATTGGGAGCAATTTTTTGATATAAAGTAATTGTATAAAAATGCATTATTTAACAAGATTTTGATAACAGAAATAGTCAAACAAAAAAGTTTTTTTGTTTGTAAATAACTAATTAAGTAATTAAGTTCCAGGTGGAGCAATTACTGATTCCAAAGGAGCAATTTGGGAGCAATTTAGCCATCTAAAAAACAGAGAGATTTTCCAACTTTCGGCGCCAACTTCTTTCCGGTCCGAATGAGTCATTTGACCGAAACGACAAAAGTCCGAATAGTCATTTAGTCGAACTGTCATTTAACCGATGCGACAAAATACCGAAAAAGTTATAATTCCGAATGGTCAAATTACAGAAACGACATTTGACCGAATGGACATTAATCCGAAAAATAAATGCATATGCAGCTGTTGGTAATGAAGCAATTTATTAACCATGGACAGGAAAATAATTTTAAAATTTCAATTTTGAAGTCAATATTATTTTTATAATGTTACATTTATAAGCCTTTCATTATAAATATTAACATTTATTATGTTTCTTTTTATATTCAATAGTAAAATGCATTAAGTATTTTAACGAAATAAAAAGTTTAAAGCAGCTGCATATGCATTTATTTTTCGGATTAATGTCCATTCGGTCAAATGTCGTTTCTGTAATTTGACCATTCGGAATTATAACTTTTTCGGTATTTTGTCGCATCGGTTAAATGACAGTTCGACTAAATGACTATTCGGACTTTTGTCCTTTCGGTAAAATGACTCATTCGGCTATACGTCGCGTAGGACAAACTCTTGTATCCCGAAGCCAACTAATATAAAAAAAGTGTAATTCGCATGGAGTCATTTGATAACCAGTCACAGCTTAAGGCAGGTAGTCAGTCAGTGTCCGTCGCCGAACACACACTGCATTGTGTTAACAATGAACACCATTGTTACTTAAATTGGACAGCTTGGTCTGTCCCATAATACGTGTGTTGTGGTGGTATGTGTAAGTACGCATACAAAGGCAAACAACAAACTAACACAATTGCAAGCGGTGTGTACCTACACGACATAGTGGGAGAGATTTTACGTCACAAACTCATTACAAGTGGAACAGAGACATAGACCACCTAGTTTGTCCCCTTGGTGTAAATAGTGGCGGCCTACTCTAGCAAAAGGGTAAATTTTGAGAAGTAAACAAGAAAAGAAAAACATCCGCGTTATGTAATTATTGTTTTTTTTTTTTTTTTTTTATTATATTTGTTACATATAATTGTTTTATTAATTTAAAAATTTTTATAAAACTCAACACAAAAAATCATTAACAGACATTAAAAATTCACGTAATTATGAATCACTTCCAACGTGTTTCATAGCGAGTTTTTTGTAGGTTATTAAACAACACACTTCACTCCGTCGACAACTACAAAGTTCATTTCATACTCTTTTGCTACTCTAGCGCTATTCTGGCGAGTTTTTGAACTGTTACTTAGTACTTAAAACGGGACACTTTTTGAACTATTTTTCTATTATTTTCCGGCCAAGATAGTCCTCCTGATATCTACCCTCCATACACATTACCATAGCTACGACAGCTACCTATATTTTAAATGTAAGTAGCTGTGATATTGGCAACACAAAGATTACGCGAGCGCTCCTGGTTTCTTAAATTAGAAGCTGTATCAAGTAAAAATTTTTGTGTACGCTTAATTGTCGATAGAAAAATGTACTATACAAATTATGCGCGGATTACTAGATTTTATACACCCATTAATCGTATACGTATATTTTTACTTGATGCTAGTTCTAATTTTACCACCAGAGGCGCGAGTGAGAATCTTTGCGTCGCCAATTACATTATGCGCATGACAGGCATCACCAAATTCCTTGATTAATTGTTTTGACGCATCAAATGCAAAAATGAACTTTTGATTTTTCGTTGTGATGTGTCTGAGGCATTTTTGTACTTTTAACTCTGCCTCATGCAAGCAGTGATGCATTTTTGAAGTAGCCAAAGTAGTTTGTATTTTGTTTTCATCGTTTGTATATATACAAACATTTAATGAAATTAGAGATAGATTAAAAATTTTATTCTTTTGATTTAAAATTTATATTCAATTTTATTTAAATCAAAAAGTCGTAGAAAAATTTCGTATTCTACTCGCTTGCAATGGCTATTACTCAGTTATATAGATGCATTACGACACTCGCCTCGCAAGCTCGGCGCGTGTCGCACTTTCATCTTCGTGAGTTATAGCTATCATTACCAGCTCGTTGAATAATATACTATTTTTATTTATTTTTTATAATTATTATAATTTTTTGAAAAAGTGTCTTTAATAAAAAAGGCGACATTTGGTACTCACGATTGCGGCCGCAGTTTTCATTTGGAAAAAATAAATCAAATAGATTATCAATCTGTAGGTAAGCCGCTATGTACCCATGGAAGGGTACATAGCGGCTTACTTTTTCTTTTGAAATCTTTTCACAGAAAACTAAAAAACTTTGTATTTTTATTCAAACCGCCGCCATTTTTTCAAATTTCAAAAAAAAATCTCCTTAGGGCCCGTCCACACGCTCAAGCTTTACCACCGACTTACCTGCGCAAACCAGGTTTGTGCAAGTAAGTCGCTACGTTTTTTCCCGTCCATACGTACATGTTTACTTGCACAAACTGGTTTGCGCAAGTAAGTCGGTGGTAAAGCTTGTGTCGTGTGGACGGACCCTTAGGCTCATTTCAGACCAAACCAGTCAAGTCACGTCAAGTCCAGATGCGTCAAGTCAAGCCAGTCAGGTGCTTTCAGATAGACCAAGTCAAGTCAAATCAGTCAGTTTAAATTAGTTATTACTTGATATTTGAAAATGGATTTTGTTATTTAATGCAATAATAATAATGCGGAAATTAAGATCATAAATTTTTGGATAATTTCTAATAAGTAATATTAATTGTTCTAAGTCCATGTTTGACAATGATTTAAGGATTTAAAGTTTGAATAATGTATTATTTGAAAAAATAATATATACCAGGTGGGTGGAACTTACATAAAAACAAAATGTACCTTTGCAATCCCCTTACTCCAGCAGGAGCAAAATGTACCCCTCTGACAGTCTAAAAACTCGTACAGCGGGTTTCGGAAAATTAATAAAATTTTTGTTTTATATTACCATTATTATTATTAATATCACATGCATCTGGTATAGTCTTTTTAAAATGTTTATCAATATTCCTGGAACACACTTTTTGTTTTATAATTTTCTTCATTTGTAAAGCGTTACGAGTGTTACGAACGAACTGACCTGCTCTCTAGTGGTAAATTCATTAAAATTCACTAGCAAACAATAAACATTGTGACAGTATGGCCTTAAGCATTTAAACTGAAGCGCGGAATTAGTGTCGACACCTGTTGGTGAAATCTATAAGCTTTTTCGTATAGTTTAGTTTCAAACCACTAGTTGATTGACTAACGACCCTTAATAGATCTAACCGCGCTACTGTCGTTCTGTTCAATACGTATATAAGTTATATTATTATGGCGAGAGAGACAGGTTTTGAGCCAATCAGAGGACGAGCGTCTTTTGTGACCTTATATGGTAATCTTATGAGTGAATCGGAGAGCTCGTAATGATAGGATGGTTGAAAAGAACACTTAGGGATGTTGATATTTTTAAAAGTATCGATATTTATAGTATCGATATTTTTTAAAAATATCAATATCGTACAATGATATATCGAAAAAAAATATCGATATATCGATATATCGTTTTTTTTTTTTTACGTTACTGAGGTAGAGAAATTTTTTAAGCAATATAATTTACTAAATAATCTTGATATTAGTGACTTTTTAGATAATTTTGTTTTAACACCTTGACGGTCATTGACGTCATAAGATGTCAAGTTAAACCTTACTAACTCACACACCACGTCGTACGACGTCAACAATTCCACATAAAGTATAAGTATATTAGCGATATTAGCGATTTTAGCTGTCAAAATAGTGTACCAGTTGGGTGTTTCCTCATTATAGATTATGACCGTCATGAATTCATGATGTGATGGTATTAAAAAACCAGTTTTTTAACATCATCGAAAAGTTTCCATACTCAAATAAACTGCATTTAATATCTGACATCTAATTTCAATATTTGAAATCAGAATAAATTTGGCGTGCAAGCGTACACCATATATGTACTACTGTAGGTATTTTTGTTGAATATATTTTTAGGTATGTCAATTGTACATTTGTACATGTGCCACATGTGGTACATGTGGCACATCTCGTACATGTTAGCTTGGAAAAAACTTCAGGAAAAAAATATTGAAAAAAAATATCGATATATCGATATATCGCTACTAAAAGTATCGCCAGAAATTATCGATATATTTGAAAAAAAATATCGATATTTTGATATATCGATATATTTTATACATCCCTAAGAACACTCTTTGTCTAGTATTGAAACAGCAAAGACGTCATTGATATTTTTTCAACAATTAAATATGATTAATATAATATAAAATTATAAATATACTCTTTGGCTAGTGTTTAAACAGCAAAGACGTCATTACAACAATTAAAAATTAAATTAAATATTATAAAATTATAAATACACTCTTTGTCAAGTATTAAAACAGCAAAGACGTCATTTCAACAATTAAATTAGATTTATTAAATATTATAAAATTATAAACACTCTTTGTCTGATATTCAAACAACAAAGATGTCATTAATATTGAACTCTTTGGTTGATTAGTATTTTAATATTATTTCAACAATAAAATATGAATAACATAAATTAAATTAAAATATAACAAAATTATATTAAATAAAATAAAAAATTAAATAATATTATACAAAATCTTATAAATATATTTAAATAAAAAAAATATTAAAGGAAACAAACCGCTACATATAACATCCAAGGGGCAATAGAATATAAAATTACGTTGTTTAAGTGAACGTTATCGTTCGGAACTTTGTGCTTTTGAAAATTTTGACTTTCGTGTGTTTTCAATCAAAATGGAGGATTCAACAATAGATGCAACAAACTTTTCTTTCATTCCCCAACATCTTATCTGTGCAACATCAACACCGATGAATAACGAAAATTCACCAGAGACGCCCACATCGATCGACGCCGAAAGAAATCCGTCGGAAGTGTCCCGTGATGTAGTCCACAAACAAGAAATTTCTAATACAACAGGATCTTCAGGAGTTATTAGTGACTCTTCAAGTAACAAAGTGGGTGAGAACGAAATTTCCTGTATTTTAAGTTTACTAACTTCATTAAAACATGAATTTATAGAAAGCAATAAAGATATTAAAAATATTCATAAAAAATTACAAGATAGTAACAAAGACATTAACGAAAAATTAGATTGTAACAATAAAAAATTAGATTGTAACAATAAAAAATTAGATAACAATAATAAAAAAATTGATCAATTGAGTGATGAAGTCAAACAGCATAAAGTCCAAATTGACAATAAATTTCGTGAATTTTATACAGATTTTTCAAATAAGATAGATGATTGTAACAATAAAATCTCAGAGACCGATAATAAACTAACCGATAGATACAATTCGCAGAATTGTAGAATTGATCAATTAAAAACCGAATTTGATAATAAAATTACTGATACTCATACAATTTTAAAACAAAAAATCAGTCTAGTTAATAACGAATGTATGCAAAATCATGGTGAAATAAATTCTAATGTACAAAAAATTACTGAAAACATAAATAATTTGGTCAATACTACAATTCCCGATTTTAATAATCAATTAAAAAATCAATCTGAGATAGTAAATTCTTTTGATACCAGAATAGTCTGTTTGGAAAACAGTGTTTCATCACATAATAGAGTTAATTTAAATACATCAAGTTTTGGTCTTCATAATGTAACGTTGAATAGAAGTGATTTTGGAAATATTGATGTTTTCACTAATAACATAATTCAAAATCATCCTGTTGATTTTGTAAACTCCCTTGACGAAATATTTCGTGATACCGAACTATTGGACTCAGATAAAATAAGAATAGCTCGAGATAAATTAGGGAATAGAATTAAAAACAACTTTTCCTTATATGAACGCGAAATACAATCATATAATCAAATGAAACAGTGGATTCTAGAAACATTTTGGGGACCCGATACACAAAATAAAATTTTAATTGATTTCTACACAAATTATAACGGTAAACCAGTAAAAAGGGGATATTTTTTAGATCATTTAACCCACTGGCACAAGTTGACGAAACACTTGGACCAGAAAATTGATACTCAACAGTTTATTAAAATCTTCATAAATCATTTTCCGTTTGAAATTAATAGGTTACTATCAAATTGTAAAAATTTACATGAATTAGAGTTAGCTTTAAAAGATTTTGATAACTATTTTTTGAATTCTCCAAGAAATACGGATTTTAATTTCCCCAACTGGTCACGACAATATTCTCAAAATAATACTAATTTCAATAATAATAACTATCGTCCCCTTAATACTGTCCCGAGCAATTTTCATAGTAATAACGGTTATCAAGGATTTAACAATAACAATTCCAACGTTAATATTCCAAGATCACCTAACATCAACAGAAATAACAACAATTTTAGCAATAACAATTATAATAGTTTTAATAATAACAACAATATATCTAGAAACAATACCACAATGAGATTTGACAACAATAATAGATATTTTAATAACAATAATAGTAAATTTAATCAAAATTCCAACATGAACCGAAATCGAAATGCTAACAACAATAATAATTTCGACGGTAATTTTAACCAAAATTATAACAATGGTTTTAATAGAAGTAATTACCGACCTAACAATAATTCAGCAGGATTTAATAGGGGTATAATTAATTATCAGAGAAATAATTCCCGTCCTCCTAATAACAATAGGGTAACATGGGGTAATACTTCCCCAATACAAAATTCTACAAACAGCATAGATATCGTAACGGTTAATGATCAGGAATCTAATGTTAGCTCAGTTATTCACACGCAAGATAGTCCAGTTATGGATAACAGTAATTTTAGTTCGGAACCCCTTAATGCAACTGAATTAATTAGTTCATCAATTTTTCATAATAGTTGTGAAATTTTAAACAGTGATACCAGTTATCATGATTGCTCCATAGAAAACAACCTTCCAACCAATACAGTTGAACCCCTTTATATTAGCCCCGCAATTAATGTTTCGGAAACTTCGAATTCAGAATTTGATTTTTATGAAACTTTCATGTGTAATACGATATCCGGTGATTTTCCAGACATTTTGACGGAAGACATTGATTCGCCTAATTCATCCACTTATAAACAAAATTTTAACAATAACAATTATAACAGTTCGCAATCTGAGAATTTTCAATTTATCATTCACAATATTAAACAAAATATTCAAAAAACAAATAAGGCTTCCAGAATTAATAAAAATCAATTTCATCCATTATTAAAACAATCTGTATTAATATTTTCGAAAATTCCCAATAAGAAAAATAAATTTGTTCATAAAATCAAAGTCGAGAAACCTAAAATATTCAATTATACATCTGGCAATAACTATAGTGTCTTCGGCTATATTAGACCCCGCGTAATTAACAAATATTCACCTAATACGAATCCCAAAAGTCCTCCTTTATAAGTTTCAGACTTCCTTGAAAGTCAAGGGCAATTTGAGGTGTTAGCCTTGTTGACTTTCGCGTTTTCTTTGCACTTGAATATTCTTAATTTTGAAAATTACAGTTTTATTTTCGTGGGGAAATTACATTTATTTTAATCATATATTGAATAAAATTTTTTTTTTACGAATGATAACTGATCGCGATCATCCTTGTAGTATCAATATTTTGTCTTTAATATTAATAAAAGTTATAAATTAAAATAAAAAAAAAAAAATTTTTTTGTTTGTGATCATCGATCGTGATCATTTGGATAATATTGATGTTTTACTGTGTTTATTACGTAGTATTTATCTGTTTACCAATTTATATACTTTTAACTGAACTAATTTTGATTTTGGGAAACTTTCAATACTTATCAGTTTTGTTAAAACTCTTGGCCGTTATAAATTATCCCTTTTCGTTTAATATGAAATTCTAAATAATTGCTGTTAAATCTCATTTTCAATAACAATAAATAATGTTTGAATGTATCGGGTACAATTTTACAAGTATCATCTGGTACAGTTCGTAATGGCGTCATGCTAGTATTATATAAAATCTGATCTTAACCTCTGTTATAGACGTTATAGTATACCATAAACTAAATATTAAAATTTAATTATATTTATTAATAATTGACATCACTATAGTTCATTTGCGTTCATCTTATTAAGTATTAGATAAACATCGAGGTATGCGTATATGCTTTTGTTGTATATGTTTAAATTCTTGTAGCAAGCGAAATATGTACTTTGTACGGATTAGATTTATTGAACGTGGACATGATTATTATGTTGCAATTATTTTTTATTTTGGAGTGAAGCTTAAGTCATCCCGAATGTCATCATGAGAAAATATTTTAATAAAATTATAATGTATATTTATTATGAATTTTGAGGAAATGTGTTGTATTGAAATATTATGATGTTTTAAGTATTGAAATATGATATTTAGATTTGAGTGAATTGATATTGTGAGGAGAATATGATATTTTGTGGCATTCGGGTGATATGTATTTTACTTTCATATCATGCCAAGTTTTAGTATTTTGATCAATTGATCTGTGCACATTACTAGATTATATTTTTCGCTTCTATATATTTTTTTTTTATTTTTTATTTGTCGTACTTTCGATAAAATGTGAATTTTGATGCTTAATGTGATGTCTAGCCTATAACTTTAATGTGACGCCTGATAAATTCCTTAAAATTATTTTGCTAATATCATAAGCACAAGTGTGACGAAATCTGTTACTGAACTGTACAAAGTTCTGTTAATTTCAATATATCTATAAAAGATTTTAAATGCACCAAGTTTATATTTTGCATATTATATGAACACAAGTGTTGGCTTACGTATAGTTTGAGTATATAAAGTTTTACTGTTAACAAAATACAGATATTTTATAAATTAATCTCTCGTTTCTTATATTAATATATATGTATTGAGAAAGTTTAACTTCAAAATTGCCAAAATTTGTATTAAACTATAATTCTTAAAAAAAAAAAAAATATATATATTTGTTTTCCTTTTATAAATATATTTCATACTTGTATATGAATACATTTGATTTCTTGTATAAAGAAAGAATCTATGTTATTTTGTTTTTAAAATTTTATTTCAGTATGATAAATTCAAGGACAATCTTTTCTCATTGTCGTTACTTATTTATTTGTTTCAGTAACTTGTACAAACAAGTGGTTGATGTTTTATACGTCCCAAGCCTTGTTGTGTGAGATAGGCTTATGCACCATTAGTGTAGTTTATACACAACATATACATAAGTGGTATATCCTTTTCTAATGCACGTGTCTTTTGGTTGTTTATCATTTAACCGTCTTTGTATGTGAATATTGGTATTGGATATATTCCACTGGAACACATTTTATTTTATTGCTTGAAATGTTTTGATGTTTTGATGCTATTAAATTTACTTACCCTCTTTTAAGTTTCATAACAACGCATTTTGTTTTAAATTTATAATACCTAACTATGTATATAGAAATAAATAACTTTATTTTCAACACAAAATTTTCTTGTTACCTATGAATCATCGACCACTAATATTCTGTTTGGTATTACTTTTGAATATTTTGTAAATATGGTTTTACGCCATAAATCCTTGAATTTTTTTTTTATTATTATCAAATCATTTTCATATGGTTGTAATGATATAAAGGGGGAGGAGAAGAAAAAAAAAAAAAATTTTTTTTTTTCTCTTTTCTTTCTTTTCTTTCAAAAAAAAAAAAAAAAATATTGTTTTATCGATTATATGCTGTTTACGTTTTATAAGATTTTGTATGTTGCATTTGTCGGTAAATCGATCCTATCCTTATTGCATTCTGATATTTGCTTGAATTTAAATCTGTTCTATGATATCGTCAATTATTGGTTGGTTTCAATATTTGTCCTGAATTTCAAATATAAAATCATTATTTCAAACAGTAAATACTTTCTTAATAACATTTTGTATTTCTCTTAAGTTGCTTTGTTCAGTTTGAACCCAAAATGCATTTTTAATGCATTTTGAATTCAAACTTGGGCCGGGGTTATGTGACAGTATGGCCTTAAGCATTTAAACTGAAGCGCGGAATTAGTGTCGACACCTGTTGGTGAAATCTATAAGCTTTTTCGTATAGTTTAGTTTCAAACCACTAGTTGATTGACTAACGACCCTTAATAGATCTAACCGCGCTACTGTCGTTCTGTTCAATACGTATATAAGTTATATTATTATGGCGAGAGAGACAGGTTTTGAGCCAATCAGAGGACGAGCGTCTTTTGTGACCTTATATGGTAATCTTATGAGTGAATCGGAGAGCTCGTAATGATAGGATGGTTGAAAAGAACACTCTTTGTCTAGTATTGAAACAGCAAAGACGTCATTGATATTTTTTCAACAATTAAATATGATTAATATAATATAAAATTATAAATATACTCTTTGGCTAGTGTTTAAACAGCAAAGACGTCATTACAACAATTAAAAATTAAATTAAATATTATAAAATTATAAATACACTCTTTGTCAAGTATTAAAACAGCAAAGACGTCATTTCAACAATTAAATTAGATTTATTAAATATTATAAAATTATAAACACTCTTTGTCTGATATTCAAACAACAAAGATGTCATTAATATTGAACTCTTTGGTTGATTAGTATTTTAATATTATTTCAACAATAAAATATGAATAACATAAATTAAATTAAAATATAACAAAATTATATTAAATAAAATAAAAAATTAAATAATATTATACAAAATCTTATAAATATATTTAAATAAAAAAAAAATATTAAAGGAAACAAAATTAACAAATAAATTTATGTAAAAACTATCAATTAAAAAATTATATTAGAAAATCTTAATAAACTATTTTTATAAATTAATTGGTAATTTATATTCTTACGAACCCGTTAAACGACCTTTGGACTAGAAATCCAACAATTAATAGTATTTTATCAGGGACAAAACAACAACATACATAACAACATAACAGTAATACAAATTATACGCGCGAAAACAATAGTTTAAACCATATCACGGTAGCCGAAACCGCTACAACATGCGTGCTTTTTGTAAACAAATACAACAAACGTTTTGTATTTAAATGATTTAAAATAAATAGTTTAATTCAAATATATAACTAAATTAGCAATTTGTTTAAATTTGTGCAAAAATTAATTATAATATCGCGGTTTATTTCTTTTATAATCCTATCTACTTCGGTACCTATTTGTTTGTTATTTTTAAACGTGATTCCTGAGTTTCATTGACGCCATTCTTATAAAATTTTCTAACAATGAATTTAAGCATGTTATCATCACAAGTTTTTACTGTTTTGGGGGAATAATTTATTTTTTATTCGTTAATATTAGTTTTTTTTTTAACATTTTAAATTTTTACGGCTTCTTTTGGAATACTTTTTCTTTGAATAGTGTTTGTGAAAAAGCCAAGGTTTCTTATTTAAAGTAAAGGTAAGTTGGTTTATAATGTTTCTTAATTTTTTTGCCTTTTGTATAATTATTACTCGTTGTTACTCTTTTAATTTATGAATAAAATAAATTCTGCTTTTAGAATAATATTAATAATACACTTTTCTAGTAAAAATAATTAACCTTTGTATTTACGTTTTTACAATAATTCAAATGTCCCATATCAATATTGAATATACAAATGAAGGGTTTTTTACAAAAACAACCATAGTCACAAAATTCAAAAATTGCGTTTTTTTAGTGAAATAGGTAGTACGCCACAATATCCATATATTTAGCTAGGCATAGCGATAAAATCAGTCGTTGTTTCGAAATTACAAGGGCTTAAAAATAAGGTGTTTTTACAAAAACAACCAAAGTCCATTGATATTTTTACAAAAACTGCCATTGTCCTGGACATTGGTTGTTTTTGTAAACAACTGTCAAACTAACCAATATTAATTATGAGGTTATATATTAGAGGTTATATAATATTTATACAGTATTTTTAAAAGAATGAGTGCATTAAGGGAAGTTAATGAAGAAAATAATTTTTGGGGTAAAAGAAAAGAAAAAAAAACAAAAAAAGAAGATATAATTAAAAATAAAAAAATAAAAGGAGAAGAATATGTAAATCATAAAGGAAAACTTATTAGTAAGAGAGAAACTGGTCCTGATTGTCAGTAAGAAAATGTTTTTGTTTCATATTTGATAATTATTTATAAAAACACGAAACACTAGCAACTTATATCAGAGAATTAGTTCAGTATTTATTTCTAGGTGTATTCGTTTTAAGTGTTTTGAAAAGATTGATGAAAATCAGAGAATGTACTTAATTGAACAATTTAATTCAATGGAATCAAAAAAGGAACAGGATTCGCATCTGGCAGGGTTAATTAGTTTTAGTGAACCAAAGCGAAGGAGACCACGTAAAAATTACATAATTTCAGACGAAAGTTCAAACGAAAGTAATACCGAAAACGATATAGATAGCGTATTCTGTGCTAACGGTGCTTTTTATCAATATAAAATTAGAATTAATGAAGAAGATGTAAGAGTTTGTCAAAAAGCATTTATAAGTTTGTACGGTATTACTCGTGGAAGAGTTCGATACATTCAGAAATCTTTAATTACTAAGGGATGTGCACCAACTGATGGGAGGGGTAAACATAGCAATCATTATAAGAAGACACCGGAGTGTATAGAAGTTTTAATAATGAACCACATTGAGTCATTTAAAGCTCGAACATCTCATTACTCACTTAGGGATAATCCCAATCGTAAATATTTACCAGAAACCCTATCTGTTCGTAAGATGCATAGCATGTTTTTAGACAAATACAGAATTAATGTATCATATCAAGTTTATTATAATATTTTTAACAAAAAATACAATTTACATTTTGGTTTACCGCGAAGTGATACTTGCTCTATTTGTGATAGCTTTAGGCAAAAGATAATGAATGTAAGCACTGATCAAGAAAAAAATATGCTGGAAGTAGAGAAAACATTGCATTTAGAAAATGCAGATAAATTTCATGAACTGAAAAGATTTTATAAAAAGAAAGCTCAGGAAGGAACCGTGACGGCTGTCTCATTTGATTTTATGCAGAATTTGCCTCTTCCACATATTCGAACTAATGAGGTATTTTATGCAAGACAGTTGTGGTATTTTATTTTTGGTATTCATGACATTGGTGAAAATAAAGTAACAATAATGGCTTACGATGAAACTACAGCTAAAAAAGGTCAAAATGATGTAACGTCAATGCTTTTTAAATATTTTAAAACAAATAATTGCACAGAAAATTTAATTTTATTAAGTGATAGTTGTCCTGGACAAAATAAAAATTACGTAATGATTAAATTTTTATACATGCTAGTACATTTTTTAAAAATATTCAAATCTGTAACCTACCTGTTTCCAGTAAGAGGACATTCTTATTTACCCAATGACCAAGATTTTAGTTTGATTGGGCAACAGAAAAAGATACATAATGCCGAAACAAAAGAAGACTGGGATCAACTAATATCAAATGCACGGAAGCAGCCATCACCATTTAATTTAGTTAAAATAAAACAGGACGATATTTTTGATATGACTGCTAGTTTAGAGTCATTTTTTTTGAAAACACCTAAACCTCCAATGCACTTAAAAAGTATAAAAATGGTAAACATATCTCAAGATAATATCGACGTCTGCGTACGAAGATCATACAGTGGTCCTTGGGAGCATATCAACATACGAAAAAAAGGTACGTTAACTCCAACAAAAATAACTTTCAAGAGAGCATATTCGTCCTTAATTCCGTTAAGTGACGCGAAATTAAGAGATGTCCAGAGACTGTCAAAGTTTCTGGAAAATCCAGTCAATAAAGCTTTTTACGACAATTTAAGTAAAATTGGAACGAAAAAAAGCAATGAAGAAACTATTGATAATGAAGTATCGGATGACGATAACAGTAGTGGAGATGAATAGTTTATAGAAGTAAAATATTACAATGTAATAAGATTAAATTAAACAGGGTATCTTATATTTACTTTATGTTAAATATTCAATATGATTTTGCTAAACAAATAATAAAAAATAAATAAAATATACATTTTTTTCTACCTATTATTACAATGTAATGAGATTAAATTAAACAGGGTATCTTATATTTACTTTATGTTAAATATTCAATATGATTTTGCTAAACAAATAATAAAAAATAAATAAAATATAAATTTTTTTCTACCTATGTTTGTGAAATTTATTTGCAAAAACAACCATTGTCCATCAGGTGTGACTTTTCAGGTCATTAAAGTCACCTAAGAGATACTTTAAGAGTATCGAAATAATATACAAAATTACCGGGAATTATAGATAAATAACTGTAGAAACTCTGGTTACTTTCAGTACATTGTAGGAAATGGTATAATGTTTTTTCTTTCTCCTGTAAAAAAATTTTTTGTGACTATGGTTGTTTTTGTAAAAAACCCTTCAAATGTACCTATATAAATTTATTTTTAATGTGTCTTGGTTTTATCTGATAGAAAATATAGATGCTCTATTGCTCTATTTAAAAATAGAATTTTATGCCTTTAAAATAAAATAATAAGGTAACGGGCCTAGTTTCTGACCTTTTAAGAGTGACGGCTGAGGTTAAACGACAGTAATAAATATAAGTTTCAACTTAAGAGACAATTAATAATTTTATCAACTAGTTTATGGCTTTCAAAATAAAGCCATACAAGTAAAATAATTATTTGAATTGAATTAATAATTTAAATTAATGTTTTAAAAATTGACAAAAAGGACCCAGTTTCTGACCTTCAAAATTTCTCATGTGACAGTTTCTGACCCTGACAGTGGCCTAGTTTCTGATCCTTAAATTTAAAAATACAGCTTTTTAAAATTTAATTTATAAATAATTTTTTATTGATAAAAATGAATGTTTAATGTAATACGTTATGAAAAATAACAAAAACTAATCGAAGATAACTATAAATAACAAAATAACTAACAAAAACTGGTTAGAATTTAACTGGGCCATACCACTTTAGAAGTGAGCCTAGTAATTGACCCTCATATTTCAATAATAAAAATCATTCTAAGGTATTTTATAAATATTTTAAAATAAATTTTAAACAAATATTAACCTGCTCATATATTTTTAATTAAGTTTTCATACTTACATGATGAATATTGCACAAATCAAAATGAGTACTTTGTAACATAAACTGTTAAGAAACTACCAAAAAAATGGTGTTTACACACATTTTAAACTTAAAAATTTTTTTTATTTAGTTAATATATTCTAAACTTTTTAAATTGCTGTTCATTAGACACAGAATAGATTACTTTAAATTAAGAATTTATTTTTTTTCTTATTTAAAATATATTTTTTTTGTTAATTTATAACAAAGTTGAAAAGTTCAGAAACTGGGCCAGGGTCAATTACCGGGTCTTTTACCTTACATTAAATAAAAATTGTTCTTTTTTTTTTTTAGGTATAATTACGAATATTACGGATATCAAAATCGTTTGGGTACATATTTGAATTCAGTGACTTCAACATCATTTGGACATATCGTATTAATATAATGACTTTTTAGTGATATCAACATCATTTGGATATACCATCATATTAGTAATGATTTGAATTTAGAGACATCAGAACAGGACCATTTGTTTATTTGAATTCAGTGAGTTCAAAACGTTTATTTTAAATCCCAAAATATCGCTGAGTCATTCCATGTCAAATCATCCAGGGGGTTAAAACTAAAAAGCCCACCAATTTTATTTCACCATTCTGTAGCAAATTTAATCTAATTTTTGGTGATATAACTCCAAATTTGAGTTCAGGAGTCAGACTGTAGTTATTGACCAAGTTTTCCCAATTCTAAAACTTTGTCATTCTATAAATTAATCAAGATACTGAAAAAAAATTTGGTGTGGTTCTTTACATCTGTGGTTTGAACGAATTCACCAAGTTTCATTAAATTATGACAACCTTGGGTGTCACCAATCAATCAATGGTGTCAATGTGTAAATGTGTCCTCTGGTCGGATGATTTGAAACTGGAATGACCCCAGTTTCAAATTTTATTTCAATATCTGGATTAATTTCTGAGTTATAGAAAGACAAAGTTTCGGAAAAAATAGCGTGGCACTGGTCACTTCGGTACGCTGCATCGTTTTACGTTTTTGGTAATAAATCTGTTATTTATTAAGCTATAGAGGTCCAAGTTGTACCATTTTTTTCAGAATAAAATTCTGAAGTAAAATGTGTAATAGATTGAATCTAAATCCATATTTAAGCTCCTTAATTGAGCCCTAAAGTAAGAATTTAGACCGCTCTCTAAAATTTGACATGGGTTCAAAACTTGGTCAATAACTAGAGTTTGATTCCTGAACCCAAATTTGGAGTTATATAACCAAAAACTAGATTAAATTTGCTACAGAATAGTGAAATAAGATTGATGGGCTTTTGAGTTTAAACTTCCTGGATGATTTGACATGGAATGACCCAAAATATAGTCGTCGAACAAAAAATATTTCAAATTACAGAAAAATTGTTAAGTCAGCGTGACGTAATATTAGATGGGGGGGTTTGACAAAATGTGATGCAGCATGACGACGGGGCGGAAGGGCGTCAAAGATGATCAAATTTTGCGTTACGTAGATAATTGATATATTAATAATTATTAAATTTTGAATAATGCAATAGCAAAATTTATTTCCTTTAACGTAAAAATGATGTTATTAATTAAGCGATCAAAAAAATTAACTGTCCACTCAGTTCCTTTGTTTCTCGTACTAGTATCTAGATGGCTTGAAATTGCTACTATATTTGACTGAAGATTTTTAATTTTCGAAAAATTATTAGAAATTTAATAAAAATTTTTTTCTTAAATCATGTAGTAAATTTTTGTTATAAATAATAGTGACAAGAAGTTATTTATAAAGAAAGTATTTAAAAAAATTGCAAATAAAATCATAAACGGCTTGCTAGAATTTAAAAAATTTCGGTTTCTCTATTTATTAATAATAAATTTATGTTATGTATTTACATTTTCAGGTGCGATATCGGGGTACTGAAAATATTTAGATTGTCAAATAAAGAGAGACAGCGGAATGAAAAGTTGCATAAATTTCCCTAAAATTTGCAAAGGTAATTATAAATAATATGAGTCTCAGCTACCACCCACATCAGAAATTGTATAACGCAACATGTTTAAAATGTGTAAATTGTAAATAAAGTATACAAATAATGATGTGAGTGGCGTCTGTTATAGACAAGTGGTCTTAAAAACGAACGTTAACCCACATTATTATTATTAATACAATTACTAAAAAAAAATAAATAGAGGAAAATAAGAATTTGGTAATATTTTAAAGAAATTTAGGGAATAGTATGTCAGTCATAAGTCTGTGAATTCGAAAAAAATCATTCAATAAACTGTACTTTTAATAATTACAATTAATTTTTTTTCAGATGTGATCCTGCTATTAATTCGGTTCCTGCTACTCAAACACCCTACAAGTTTACTACAAGTTTTTATAAAAAAAAAAAATCACTCATTTTGTTAATTAACATCTTCGCTATTGATCTTTTAAAATTTTTTTACATCAATGAGTATACCTTTGTTCAGCATATTAGACATCATTTTAAACAAGCGTTTATTTTAATTAAAATTTGTAATCTTACGTTTTTAAGTAAACGTAATTTAATAATTTTAAATAATATTAGGAAGTTTTTAATTTTTCAAAATTAAAAAATCATGTTAACATACCCCTAAATTTGATGTACATATTGTGCATCAGTAGCGAAGAGGTTAATCATGTTTTGTTTTTAAAATATCTTAGTTAAGAAAATCGGAGCAGACTGGTTTCTAATTTCTTCAAGAGCACCGCGTTGACTTTTTTTACTTGAGTAAATTAGTTCTCGAAACGTTCAATAAGGGTCGTAGGCCCAGTTACATTACATTAATATTTATGTCAAGAGCAAAAATAAAGATTATCGGAGTTACTGAATTTGTGAATTTATCAGGGGGTTTATCTAAAATCTAAAATCATGGAAAATCATGACAAGAGATCGATGAGACAAAGAAGTTTAGGAACCACTGCTCTACATAAAACGTAAAATTATTATTCACTTTTATGTCAAATAACTTTTTATTAACGTTTAATTCATTGACCTGTCAAATTCAGTATTTTTTTTTTTTAAATACGTAATTTACTAAGAAAAAAATTCATTTTTAATTGGCACTTTTATTGTTGTAGTTACATTGGTCTAATTTTAGAAATAAATAATGCCGATTAACTTAAAAAATGATATTTTTATAATATTTTGTGTTTAGTTTTAATATTATTATTAGTTTTGTTAAGTATTTACTGAAACTTTTCTGCACGACTCTATAATTGAGATCGCCTCGATCTACACTTCTGTAAAAGAGAGTGTTACGGAATCACGACTGAATTTCTAACATAAACAAGCCTAGAGTCTCCGTTTTCAAGACCTTTTTCCCTATTCCTATTTCATCTTTTTTATATCTCCATAAGTAAGAGCCATTCTTAAACCTGCATAGGAATAAGTTTCAGTACATGAGACAAGCACGTATCGCGCGTACTCTTTCAATACCTCGTATATCAAAAATTGCATGTTTTAGGACACACAAAAATCATTAAATATTGTATTTATATATATACTAATCTATATATATTTATATATGTAGGTACCCAACATCAAAGGGTGCAATTAGCATAAATCTTAAGTTCATAATGATGAAAACACAGATTTAAATACGTTTTTTTTGTGTCTCCAAAAATTGGGATTGTTCAGATACGAGGTATAGAAAGAGTACGCGCGATATGTAGTGTGTACTCACGTACACTTCAGTACAAGAGTACAGTCTATTTATATAAATTTTAATTATTATTATTTTTGTAATTTTTTTCTTAAATATTTAAATATTACGTGCATTTAGTATCTGCAAATTAGATTATTATTCATAATTTTGATGTTCATCGATTTTTAGGGGGTAGTGTATATTCATATCTTCATATGCCAATGTCATCCTTCATTTTTTTACTATTTCAATAAAAAAAATGTAAATTAAACCCCTGCAAAGTTCGGAGCCAGTTTACTCAATAAAAAAGGTCAATGAAGCAAGTTTACCTTCGTCCAAGAAAATATATAATTACTTTTTCTACAGTAGTTATAAATTATGTGTTAGTATTGCCTTTCCGATATTAAAAAATAAAAAAGATCTTTTTAAAAAAGGCGTTCGTATATAATAATCATACTAATCTAAATTGTAAAATAAACAAAAAAAGCTTGAATAAAAAAAAAATTTTGTAAAAAATATTACTATTTTAAGTTATAATGCACACTTATTGTAACTATTTTTTAAATTTTATAGCTGGTATGTTGTTAATTAACAATAATTAATATAATTGTTAAGTTCCAAAGAGGAAAATGAGTCCCCACAAAATAGTGAATTGTAATTTTTTCCCCGATATTATAAATTGCAAATAATTTTTCGGATAGTTGATGCTCAAGAATAGGAATTAAATTGTATCACAAAAAAAAAATAAGCTAGTGTTCAAAAAACTTATTTTAACTATTTTCAAAATCTTATATTCGGTATGTTAATAACTGCAAATAATTTTTCCAACAATTTTTGCTCAAATATAAAAATTATAAAATTGTATAATTGTAATAGTACTAATAAAATTGTATAAATGCTTGTATTATTATATCATAATTAATGAAACTTTTCAGCTATAAAGAGGAAAATGAATCCAAAGCCACAAATTTATAATAATTTGTAATATTTTTCCCTATTTTGTAATCAGAAAATAATTTTTCGAACAATTTCTGCTTAAAAATAAAAAAATTATATTTTATAGTGTAATTATTATGACATTTATTAACATTATTTAATTGTTAATGTTTTTTGTAATATAATCTAATATATATTAAATAAAAAAAAACTTTTTTAAAAAAAAAAATGTGTTTTATTTATGAAACATTTAATTTTAATTCAATATTTTTATATAAGCATGTATACAAAAATAGATTTGAATCTCCCGCGAAAAGTAAACATCTGGCCTGTCGGGGAATTCAAATCTAACACTTTACATGCTTACGTAACGCAGTATCAGTACGTAGCACGTAGACACATTCGTAACACCATGGTAAAACTCCTACATATAGGCAACCGACTTTATACCCTGCTTCCCTCTCAGCAGGAGCAAGTAAATTAAAGCACAATTCCCCTCTGGCGTCTAAAAACTGTTTGGGGAGACTAAAAAAATGGCGGAGTTACGGTACCCTGATATATACTACATATGCATACATAGCATGATACATAGGTAATATATTATAGATATTATACCAGAAATGACATAAGAAATATGCTCTATGATTTGATTTATACACAACCATGGACGTATATGGGGTATATGGACCAGGGTATGGACCATAGAGCAACTAGAGAGAAAATACATATTTCTATACTACTGGAACCTGTGTAACCACTTGAGATAGAAAATATGTTGTATACGTGCACGGTGTTTACTTTGTATTTGTGCGGTAAACTCTGTTTGTGTGAGTGGTGATAGCCGTCACGTGACCTTTGGTTCGCATACATGTATGTGATGTGTGTGATACCACAAGGCTACTTGTGCCGGTTCAACAATCAAATTTATTGTTGTTTGACTGACTTACACTGAGCGACGGGTACTGAGCAACTGACACTAAGCAGCCTAAGATGCACATACTTGCACATAAGTGATTGCAGAAAAGAGACAGTTATATTCGTTCTATTTGTTCTGTGGTATGGACACTAGATACTCCCCTCCACTCCTTATTCAAACGGTGTGGAGTGGATCAAAGCGATACCAATAACACCAAAATCACCAAAATTAAACCGTAAAAACTTATTTTACTGGTATTACTAAATGAAAGTCCTATATTATTTTAGTGGATATTTTATTATTATGTTGGCTACTGTTTGATCCACACCGACGAATAATTTGTCCGATAAACTATTGAGTGTCCATACCTTGATATGGACTAGTCATTTTGTTAGATGATCTGAAGACCGGAAAGAAGTTGGCGCCGACAGTTGGAAAATCTTTCTGTTTTTTATATGACTAAATTGCTCCTTTGGAATCAGTAATTGCTCCACCTGGAACTTAATTACTTAATTAGTTATTTACAAACAAAAAACTTTTTTGTTTGACTATTTCTATTATCAAAATCTTGTCAAATAATGCATTTTTATACAATTACTTTATATCAAAAAATTGCTCCCAATTTGCTCCATCTAATTTAAAAGTTAGTTATTAATTTCTCTGAATAATAATTAAAATATATTAAAATAAAAAATATTATGAATTAGGTTATGTATTATTAAAACGTATAGGCAATCCATTATTCCTTTAAGTCGTTTGCATATATTTAAGGATAATTGAATTTTGACAAGCTAAATAACATTATAAAAAAACAAAATATTTTAATAATTATTCAAAAAAATTAAGATTTAGCTTTTAAATTAAATAGAGCAAACTGGGAGCAATTTATTGACGTAAAGAAATTATATAAAAAAGTATTATTTTGGGAGATTTTGATAACTTAAATAACGGAAAAAAAATTTTTCTCTTTATAAGTAACTAATTAAATAATTAAGTTTCAGGTGGAGCAATTACTGATTTTAAAGGAGCAATTTGGGAGCAATTTAGCCATATAAAAAACAAAAAGATTTTTCAACTTTCGGCGCTAACTTCTTTCCGGTGATCTGAAGCCAAGCACTGACCGAAAAGAAGTTAGCGCCGAAAGTTGAAAAATCTTTTTGTTTTTTATATGGTTAAATTGCTCCCAAATTGCTCCTTTGAAATCAGTAATTGCTCCACCTGAAACTCAATTATTTAATTAGTTATTTATAAAGAAAAAAATTTTTTTCCGTTATTAAGTTATCAAAATCTCCCAAAATAATACTTTTTTATATAATTTCTTTACGTCAATAAATTGCTCCCAGTTTGCTCTATTTAATTTAAACGCTAAAACTTATTTTTTTTTGAATAATTATTAAAATATTTTGTTTTTTTATAATGTTATTTAACTTGTCAAAATTCAATTATCCTTAAATATATGCAAACGACTTAAAGGTATAATGGATTGCCTATACGTTTTAATAATACATAACCTAATTCATAATATTTTTTATTTTAATATATTTTAATTATTATTCAGAGAAATTAATAACTAAATTTTAAATTAGATGAAGCAAATTGGGAGCAATTTTTTGATATAAAGAATTGTATAAAAATGCATTATTTGACAAGATTTTGATTATAGAAATAGTCAAACAAAAAAGCTTTTTTGTTTGTAAATAACTAATTAAGTAATTAAGTTCCAGGTGGAGCAATTACTGATTCCAAAGGAGCAATTTAGCCATATAAAAAACAGAAAGATTTTCCAACTTTCGGCGCCAACTTGTTTCCGGTCAAGCACTGGTGTTCCTTCTGTCTATGCTGGCGTTCCAGACGAAAATTTTGTTAGCGTAACGTTAGCTAACGGAGCTTTCACCGTTACAAACCAGAGGGCTCTGATTCAAAAATTAATGCACATTAAATATTTTTTCACGGTTTTTCACGGTATAAATACTTAATTTCTGAAGTACAGCCACATTTAAAAATTATGGAATAAAAATAATCAGTCACCATGTTAGAAATTGTTGTTTGTGCCCTCTGGTTTGTAACGGTGAAAGCTCCGTTAGCTAACGTTAGGCTAACAAAATTTTCGTCTGGAACGCCAGCATTGTTTAGTTGTGTATGTGCGTCACGTGGGATGTCTGAAAAGTTGTCGTGAAATTAAAACTGACTACTTACAACGTTTTCCATCTCTTTCCAAATCTCCTTTATTTAAAAATAGAGCCATGCGGGAAACGTCCGATAAAAAAGTCGTAGAAGCAATGATCATATCAGGTGTATCAGAACCAGAAGTCAAATCTAAAATGTGAAATTTACGTTCAACCTATTATCAGGAAAGAAGAAAAATTGAAAAATCTATGAAATCCGGCAATGGCACCGAGGGAAAATTGTAGAACACGTCGACATACTGTAATTTCGATGTTTGCCGGAAAAAATAAACAATCTTATTCTTTGAAAAATGTATTTTATATCCTGAAAAATTCTAAATAATAATCAAAACGAAATAATTAACGATAAAATGACAATTGGTCATCCAACAAATTAAGTGATCCAATTGGTCATCCAACAAATATTGGCGAAAGATTACGCGAGCGCTCCTGGTTTTTTAAATTAGAAGCTACGTCAAGTAAAAATTTTTGCATACGTTTAATTGTCGATAGAAAAATGTACTATACAAATTATACGTGGATTACTAGATTTTATAGCTCCCATTAATCGTATACGTATATTTTTTCTTGATGCTAGTTCTAATTTTACCACCAGAGGCGCGAGTGAGAATCTTTGCGTCGCCAATAAAATGACAATTGGTCATCCAAAAAATTTGGCAGCTTTATTTATAAAAAAAAATGATCCATAATCATTTGGTTACAAACTAAAATAAAAAAATTTCGCAGTTTTGTAAGATACTAAAATACAGTGGACGGAGATTGTCCAATCAAAAATTGTCAATATTGCAGTGATAGGGATTTAAGCATCGCATGTTTACGTCACACGAATACTACAAACATACAATTTTTGTGAATACAATGTTCGTGTGACGTAAACATACGATGTTTAAATCCCTAACATTGAAATATAGACAATTTACGATTGGACAATCTCCGAAAGTCCACTGTACGCTGCCAATACGGTGTGGCACACAGCTTTCTCATACTCGTAAAAGCACCTTGGTAATTTAATGCCCAGTATATCTTTGTGTAATTTAATATAGGTATATAAATTAATAAAAAAAAAAAATAAAACGATTCATAAAAATTTGAGCGAAATGGGACTAGCAGTAAATAAGATATTGACATTTAATGGAATTTCATGATAGTGCTGTGGATACTATTACTCCGAATGCAATGAAATTTATAGGGGACCATCTACGAAGCAGACCGCATAATTTCTGATAATTTCATAAAAATGAATTGAATAGTTCAGAAGTTATGCCACTTGGTGCCATTTAGTATATTAATGGAATAACATGGTAGAGACGTAGCTACCGTTACTGCGATTTCGATTAAATTCATAGGGGACCATCTAGGAACCAAACAGAAGTTATGCCACTTGGTGCAAACTGGTGACACAGACGGACGGACGGACAGACACCAAACCAAAATTATTCAGGAAGCTCTAAAACGTAAAATGTGCGTAAAAAATTTTAGTTTGGAGGGGAAAAATTTTTTATTTTTCAAAACTGATCACAATGCTTCCGCTGCTTTAGTAGTCTCGGAAGCAATAAAACAATTAGGCAATTTGATTACACACTAAAGTAATTAGAATTAATAAAATTATACTTATAAATAAGTATATTTATTTATTATATTTTATTTAGGAATTGGTTGTAATTAAATAAAATTTGTGTAATTTTATTAAAAACTTTATTAAATACTGTCGTTTTCATAATATGGAGAACCGTTTTAACACAAAACACGTTTTAAAGATGTTCAAATTGTAATAAAATCAGGATAAACGCACTTGTTTTAACACTTTGTAAATGTAAATGAGATAACTTTCCATCGTTTTAGATTTCTTTTTTTCATCACTTTTTGAAATATTTTTTTGAGCTTTTATAGCTTTCTTTGTAGCTATTTCATTTGCTCTTAAATGTAACTGCTTTAATTTTAAAGTAAATATTCCATAAAATGAATTTTGCAAATTTTTTTTTATTCTTACTGGAAAAGAAATTAAGGTTATGAATATCATATTTAAGGTTATGAATATCATATGAAATCATATTTATTATGGAGGGTAAATATCAGAAGCACCATCTCTGCATCAAAAAGTGTCCATAGAAAGGCGTAAATAGTGGCGGCGCTACTGTAGCAAAAGGGTAAATTTATAGAAGTAAACAAGGAAAGAAAAACATCCGCGTTGTTATGTAATTATTGTTTTTTATTATAATTGTTACATATAATAGTTTTATTATCTTAAAATTTTTTATAAAACTCAACATAAAGAAATCACTGTACTCTTTTGCTACTCTAGCGCTATTCTCGCGAGTTTTTGAACTGTTACTTATTAGTACTTAAAACCACAGAGCACTGAATCAAACATATTAACATATGTTTCCTAGAGATAACACAGGCATTAAATTTTGAAGCATGACTCCATTTTAGTAAGCCCAAATTGTAACCACGGAGACTTGTTTATAAATATTAGATAAACCAATTAAACCATTAAATTAATGGTTTGACCGCCATTAAAGTAATCCCATCAGTCAATTTTTTTGCTCACATCAGTCAATTTTTTTGCTTCAATTTCCTAATGTATTTGTAATACACAGCATTCTCTCTAGTCGATTCTCTCCTCAATGCTTAAAACGGGACACTTTTTGAACTATTTTTCTATTGTTTTCCGCACAAGATAGTTCTCCTTGTATTCTACACTCCATAGTTTGGCTAAAATACATATCATACATATAAGAAATTTTTTCAAGAAAAGAGGAATAGTAAAAAGTGAAGTCACATAAAGCGCTTTCCTATAAATAAAAAATTAACTTTTTAATATTTTTTAATCAAAATTAAATATGTGCATAAACTTTTATCATCATTTTTATTTGTTTTAATACTAAACCAATCAAAAAAAATAAAAAATTTGGCAGCTTTATTTATAGGTTGGCACATAATTTGGGAATTAGCCATTTTTGCATTTTGAAAGATATGGGATTTTTGTAGAAAAAATGGGATTTTTTAAGCAGCTCTGTGGGATTTTTAACCAGCTACAGTTGGCAACACTGTTTTTCATGTGTTTTTATCATGTCCCTGTCACTCTCCATTTAGTCTATTATAAAAAAATGGACCGTTTTCTGACGTCGCTGTAACTAATATACCAGATGGCGTTGATTTACTAGGGGATAAAATTAGAGTCGAGACATGAGGTTTAATAGTTCGCTATTTTTCATCTAAAATAAATTGGAAATAAATTAAATATTTAAAAAAATACTTTAATTCAACCTAGAAAGATTAATTAAATTAAAAAATTTTGATTCTTCGTTAACACATAACTTGGTGACGATACTTTTGTGCTCAATCATATGGTAATTAATTTTGACATCTATTTGACGAAAAATGCTCACATGTCCCAACTCTATTTATTATACCCCCTATACCATTAGCGCCACGTAGTAAACGTAGCAAACTGTGACATGAAAAGGTCCGTCCTTGAAAACAAGTGGCAGGGACATGGTTTTTATAGATTGGAGGATAAAGAAAGAATTATAATTTTTTTTTTAAATTCCCCGCCTAAAATGTATAGCAGTACACTTGTCAATTTGTCAATACAGAAAAATAAGTAAATAACATTCTATAATATTTATTTTTTTATTTCATTCGCAAGTGTTTAAAAAATAATTTTATTACAAGTTTATTACACTTTTTTCATGTTTCACTCTTTTGTGTATCATATATGTTACTTGACATTTTGTCATTTTAAGGTTATTCACTGGGAAAGTTATCGATTAAAAATCGATTTTCAGTTCAGACACATGTTGCGTACATTTATGTACAGACACTATCCAGACACAAAAAATTTGCTGAAGTGTGAACAGTAAAGAAATTTATGTCTGACATTTGTGTCGACATTTTCGTGTCTCGTGTATCTGCAGCCTAAATAGACATAAAAATCAACTGTTACCAAATGGATACACGATACTCGATAAAGCTTAAAATGGAAACAAATGATAACATTATATTATCATTCTGCAAAAACTGTAGAATATGTTTACAGACTCATCAACAAATGGTACCAATTCAATTACTAAAGGAATTAGATGATTTTAACACAATATTAGCATTTTTTAATGTCGAGGTAAATTAGCTTAGACAAAAAGTAATTAACATATAAGTAGAATATTTTTATTTTTTTTTATTCTAATAAAGAAATTTTAGGTGATGACCGATTTACGATACCCAAATGGAATTTGTATGGTCTGTCTAAACCAGTTAAGAAATTTCATTATTTTCAAACAAAAATGTGAATCCTCATTCAATTATCTGAAAAATATTTTAAATGATAGTGAATTTCAAATTTTACCAGTTAAATTTCATCATATTTTTGATAATGATAAATCTGGCGATGAAACTGGTGACCCTGGATATAATTTTGATCAGGATACTAACATAGACGAAAATCATGAGCAGAAGATAGCAGATGAAATATGTCATGTAACAATCAATAATAGCGATATAAAAACTGAGGAACCTGATACGCCTGAGACCACTTCATTTTTGTGCAATAAGTGCAATTTTCCAAGTGAAACATGTAACTGTATCAATAACCATATAAAATCTGAAATTGATGTAGATGAAAGTAAAGAAAATTCTAATTTATTTTCAGTAGATAAAAGTAAAAATCATTTTAAATGTAAGTACTGTGAAAAAACATTTAGAAAATCTTATCACCAACAAAGACACGAACGTACCCATGAAAGAAGATTTAAATGTGATTATTGTATGAAATCATTTTTATATGAAAACGTGTTAACAAGGCACATAAGAATTCATTTAGGACTAAAGCCGTACCTGTGTACTGAGTGTTCTAAATCATTTTCCACGCACAGTGGACTTAGTGATCATAAAATGATAAAACATAGTGCTAATCTCCCACCAAAAGTAACTTGTCAAAAATGTGGAAAAGCTGTTTTAAATTTGCGCATTCATATAAGGCTTAAACATAGTACACAAAGCACACAGAGCTTTCAGTGTCAATATTGTGAAAAGAAATTTGCTTACAAAAGAAGTTTGCAGTATCATGTGGCAGGTTTTCATGAAAATTCTGACGAAACTTCTAAAGTACTATGTACGCTGTGCGGAAAAAAATTTCGTCGGATAGCTGACTTAAATAAACATAATAAAGCAGTACATTCAGACGAACGTAATTATCCATGTCGATATTGTGATAAACGATTTAAGACTAATAGTGCTCGTGGGACCCACGAGAGATGTCATTTGAATGACCGTCGATTTAAGTGTACATATTGTCTAAAAGCATTTATGAATGGATGGGCATTAGAAAATCATGTACGGATACATACCGGAGAAAAACCATTTTCTTGTAGTATTTGTTCGAAAGCGTTTCGACAAAGTTCAACACTTTATAATCATACCAGATTGGTTCATGGACAATTACCAGAAAATCTACAAAAAAACAACGTTTAAGAGTGCTTTGTATATTGTGTGGAAAAAAGCCTCGTCGGATATCTGACTTAAATCAACATAATAAAACAAATCGGCTTAACAAAATAACCGCAGACAAAGTAACCTTTGTTCATTTATTATTTGAGGTATCATACCACAGACCAGTGAACATATTATATGTATATTATATTATATAGACATATAATATAAATGTGTAATTGAAGCAGTCACATACATACGACCAAGTTCCGACCTTAATAGCATTCTGTTATATAGTAATTGATTTGTATCCGTAGTTACGCTTTCAAATAATTATTGTCAAAATATAATATTGATAATAAAATTTTACTTTTTTGAGAAGAAACTGCAAAATTTTGAAAGAAGAAAAGTGGTATTCGCTTTATTTTCAAAATACATACGTATACAAATTATGTTGTGCAACAATTATAGCTGCATTTGCTCAAAAACTGACATATTATTTCATTAAATTTCATCCGTCTCACCCTGTTACCTGCTTCAAGGAAAATGTCTACAAACTGGCTTTACGCTTTGTCTAGTAGTATAATAGTGTTCATTGGTCTGTGTATCATACCTTTTTTCTATCACTTTCCTCTTTTTATATAATTTTTTGTTTTTGGAGCTAAAAGAAATTGTTAATAGAAATACGTGAAAAATTAACAGGGAATCACTCCTAAAACCTCATTCTAGGGCAAAGAGTAATTAACGATTGAGACTCCAAAAAATTATCAAATATGTTTTTCTGTCACATCCCTAATTGTATCTAATTTTTGATACACTCTAGTAATTAACTATACTGTCATAGTATGTACTGTCTACTCCACCAGTATGTCTATCTATTTATTTTAAAAAAGTTTTCCCATGAAGTGATGTCCTGGATTTGTCAGATACAAATAATATGGGGTCATTTACATTACAATTGATTTGAAATTGAGATTAAAATCTTTTGAAATTTTCGAATATGGGAGTAAATCCACTAAAATTTTGTCAAATTAAATCGAATACGATTTGAGCTTTTACATTACTCAAAAAGGAATATAATTTTTCATCTTTTATACAGAGAGAATTTTCTGCTCTGTTTTGATAGCAAACAGCTTCATTTAAATAAATTTAAACAAATAATGTTTCAGTAAATTATTTTAATAAGAAATGTGATAGAATATTCTATATTTTTGAAAAAAAAAAAAAATGTAACTTTCAGTAGGTCACTTACATTACACTCCTTTGGTCACTTACATTATAGTCACTTTAAAACAAGTTTTATTAAAAAGTAAATTAAGTAATTTATTAGTTTGATTTTTTGGAAAATATGATAGATAACAAAGATAAAAGTTGATTTTCAGTAATTAAAAAAACTTCTGTTGGTTTTGATATCATACCTGTTTTTCTGTCACATCCCTAATTGTATCTAATTTTTGATATATTGGGAGCAAAAAAATTCTTATACTATCATATCCACATGCATCTACCTCAGAAGTGTAATTACTAATTAACCGTGATTATTTACGGTTTCGCTTTCTGCATATATAGAATAAGGATTTGATAGTAGTTGCAAAAAGACCTACAGCAATCCCCCGAAGAACACGATTGATTGGTTCCGTGTCCTTTGAAATCGTGTTGTTTGACTACAAAAGACGGGATTCGATTTCATATACATTTGTAAGGCTGCCTGTACACGATCAGTAATACTGTCAGTATTTCAAAATACTGACACTTTTATTGATCATGTATTGACGATATTGAGATAATGATGAAAGTATTGAAGAATGGCTTATAATTCCATCAATATTCACTTCAGTACTAAGACGTGGAGGGGACAGTGACATTAATGACAGTTAAAACCGTTAAAACATATTTCTCGTATATTATGTACCAGCGGTACCAGCCGAGATAAATACAAATCGATTGGAGATCGTATAAGTCGTATAATATGTGTACATCATGGAAAAGTAAGATCATACATAATATATTATTGATTAGTATGTACGGCAATATGTACGATATGTACCGTATGTACATACATGCGTATATGTATGGCTTCGCTAGAAAAAACATAAGGAACATAACGTTTTTTCTTTTTTGTTTTCTTGTTTTGAGTTGCAAACGCTAGTACTACTATAGCTAAACACGCTTCGCTTCGTAAAAAATAATAATAACAATTCCAAAATTTTATTAATTTAAAAATACTGGCAGTATTACTGATCGTGTACAGGCAGCCTAAGGAATGTGTATGTAATGTGTATTCATTGGAATAGGGTACTTGACTGGTGTTACAAAAATATTCTAAAAGCATTGTTTTTCCGTATCAGTTAAGTGATTTTTTTTGTTTTCGACAGATTCTGTAAAAAATCATCAAAAAAAGAAAAGAAAAAATAACCCTACAATTTTAAATGAGAAAAAGGCGGAAGAACACCTCACTATAGTGACGTCACAGTTTGAAGCAACTAAACGTCAATGTCAATATTTATAACCTGAAAACTTTGATTATATTCATAAAATGTCAAAGTAAAAGCAAGTATTTATTTGAATTCTGATCGATTATTATTACTATGTATATAAGCTAATAGAAATATTCAAAAGAAAACACAATTTCACCTCACCGATGAAAATTATCAAAATCGATATATTTAGCTACAAAATGTTATGTCATTTTCAAGAAATGGCGCGTTTTCACTAATTTGAATATTTGTTGAAAAATGGCGATTTTCAAAATAAAATTTCTAAATAGTTATCAAATTTGTTTATTTTTCATCATTAAAATTGAACATATATAATGATAATGCATAGAATTATTTAAGATTTGACACAAAAAATACAGTCAAGTACCGTTTTAAAATGGAACGGAATTAGCTTTGAATAAATAATAAGCTTAAGCTAAATAAACTCTGAAGTAGGTCTATCGTAAAATGTACCGGTTTTTTATTGTTATATATATATATATATATATATATATATATATATATATATATATATATATATATATATATATAAATGATGCATTACGTTATTGAAAACTTTGATTGTAAATATCTCGAAAACGGTACATCGTAGTTTGAAATTTTTGAAGGCTTAAGCGAAGGAAGTTGTGAGTCTTCAAACATATTGGGACTGTTAAAACCTACTTTTCGTTGTCGAAAATTATCGATGTCGAAAATAACGATATTTTCAAAATTTTCAATATATAAATTTCTACATATTCGTTATCTTTTCTACTATAAAATTCTTACATGTATTTTATACTGTGTCAGAAGAATTATTTAAAAATCGTGTTGTTTAAAACCGTGTAATTCGGGGGAAGGTACCCGTGTTCTTCCGGGGTTGCCTGTATTTTGATTAAGTAATTACTTACGTCATAATAGTACTGAATATTTTCCTTTTACAAATTATATCTTACAATATTATCATGAAAATTTTAATCAAATAAAATTATAAAATTTACGTTAATAATGACGTAATCAGAAACATCAATTAGAAATAGTATACGTCATTGGCCAGCATAATAAAAAAAAAATTGTATTTAAAAAATAAAAATAAAAATTTTAAAACCTTGGAAACTAAAATCTAATTATTATTTGAGACTACTTGTAAAAATTTGGTCAAACATTAAATGTACAATTTTTCTTCTTTTTTTCTTTATTAATAATTTTATTACAATAAAATATTCAAGAAATAACAATATACAAATAATAAAGTGTAAACGTTACAAATGTTTTACGATATTATAGTAGATACTAAAAGAATATCTTATATGATTTTTGACAATACTGGCATGTAACGTAATACTGGAAAGATTAGAAAGAAAAAACAACCGTGGGTAACTTCTGGTCCGCGAAAAATTTGTATTCGGTCCGCGGACCTCAGAAAAAATTTAAAAACAATATTTATGCGGTGACTGATGAAAAAAAAAAAACGCCTTGAGCAGCGGGGCCCCATCACAGTAGTCGAATTTTCCCCTTCATCTTCGGTATTGAATGTCTACAAGCGAATTGTGATTGAAAGTCTACAACCGAATTGTGATTTTGTTGGTTTCAAAACTGATGATGAGTGTTCGGCTGATCGAGGCTTTAAAAAAAGGTTTTAAGTATTTAAGGGCTGTATCTCAGTAAATTTCAATTTTGTGCCGAAAGCAGGTAGCAGGAAAAAAACCAACACAATTCGTACGAAGGCATTCTTGCCCATGTTTATCCGCCAATTGCCTTTATGTTTTAGTTTTAAATATTAAAAAAGGACCTTAAATAGTAAACTGGAAAGCCTTTCTAAAGATATTTTTTCTTTCAAAAAAAAAAAAAAATAAAAAATAAAAAAAATAAAAAATAAAAAATTATTTTATAAATAATAAAAAAACCAAAATTCCTACTTTATATGTATGTATACATATAGAATTACCTATATGTAATATAATATGTATGTATGCAACTACCTATATGTATGTATTGCTTTTGTTGAAAAATTATATTCATTTTTTTTTTAAATTTTTTAAAATTACTATTCGCCTACTTGTATTTAGAATAAAAGTAATGCATTTAAAATACATTTAACAATAGCATTCAATTCCGATGTAAAAATGGGAGAAGTGGGGGGAAAAGTAATGTGGACTCCCTAAAAGGTACTAGCTGGATACTAACTGAATACACGTACAAAATTTCAGCCCTCTAGGTTTCCTTAGATGTTAGAGAGTCTCTATACGTGTTAGAAAACAAGCAAAAAAATTAAGGAAATATTGGCGTAAAATCGTGGGGGTAAGGGTTAAAAGTTGAAACCTCCAAAAAGCAGTGGCTGGCTATTAACTTAACTTGTACACAAAATTTCAGCCCTCTAGGTTTATTTGGGGAGATTTTGACCCGAACGAAACTGTTAAAAAACAAGAAAAATGATGGTCTTTTTGGTATAAAAATGGTGAGGGTAAGGGTTAAAAGTTGAGACCCCAAAAGGCACCCTCCTGATACTAACTCAATCAGAATACAAAATTTCAGCCCTCTAGGTTTATTTGGGTGACCTGTGCGAGTGGTACAAACTTCGAAAACGTCAAAAAAGCATGAAATTGTAGATTAAAAATGAGGGGGGTGGGCGTAAAATATTAAAACCTCCAAAAAGCACAACCTAGGTATGAACTCTATGAACACACCAAATTTCAATCCTCTACGTTAATTCTGGGGGGCTGGGGGCGTGTTAGATCCAGCGAAAATCGTTTTCCCCCTTCTCTACTCCCTCCAAATCACTTTAGGAAGCTGAATTTTGGATATGTTGTAGATAATTGATCGAAACATTATTTAAAACCGGTTTGGAAAAGTTTTATTGTTTTGTTACCCCCCACCACCCCCTTAAAGGTCGGGTCGGAAAAAAAATTTGCCCAAAATTTGACCCCACTTTGACAGTATGAGGTGCCTCGAAAATGAGCCCCATTTACCAAATTTCATCTCTTAACTTTCATAGGGGGGCCCTACACAAATTAAAAGGTGGCGGGAATATATATATATATATATATATATATATATATATATAATATATATATATATATATATATATATATATATATATATATATATATATATATATATATATATATCAGACATTTTTTTTCTACATAATCGTGTTCTACGGGTCCGAAAACGGATAGCGCCCCTGCTCTCGCCTCTCGCAGCTCTTATCGTATAGATTGTATTAGTCTAATTTTTCGGAGAAAATTCGACTAAAAAGGAACTTAAATAGTAAACTGGAAGGCTTTTATATAGATATTTTTTCTCTCCAAAAAAATCCAAAATTTCTATTTTATAAATAATAAAAATCCAAAATTCCTAATTTATAAATAAACAGTGACTTTAATAACATTTTCAAATTACTTAATATGTATGTATTTCATTTGTTAAAAAATTGTATTCACTTTTTTTTAAATTTTTTAAAATTGCTATTCGCCTACTTGTTAGTCGAATTTTCTCCGAAAAATTAGACTTATACAGTCTATACGATAAGAGCTGCGAGAGGCGAGACCAGGGGCGCTATCCGTTTTCGGACCCGTAGAACACGATTATGTAAAAAAAAAAGATGTCTGATATATATATATATATATATATATATATATATATATATATATATATATATATATATATATATATATATATATATATATATATATTTTCCCGCAACCTTTTAATATGTGTAGGGCCCCCCTATGGAAGTTAAGAGATGAAATTTGGTAAGTGGGGCTTATTCCGATGCACAACAATACTATCAAAGTGGGGTCAAATTTTGGGCAAATTTTTTTTCGGACCCGACCTTTAAGGGGGTGGTGGGGGGCGGAAAAGCAATAAAACTTTTCCAAACAGGTTAAGCTAATAGCCAGACACTGTTTTTTGGAGGTTTCAACTTTTAACCCTTACCCCCACGATTTTTACGCCAATATTTCCTTAATTTTTTTGCTTGTTTTCTAACACGTCTACAGACTCCATAAGGAAACCTAGAGGGCTGAAATTTTGTACGTGTATTCAGTTAGTATCCAGCTAGTACCTTGTAGGGAGTCCGCATCACTTTTCCCCCCACTTCTCCCATTTTTACATCGGAATTGAATGCTATTGTTAAATGTGTTTTAAAAGCATTATGTTTATTCTAAATACAAGTAGGCGAATAGTAATTTTAAAAAATTTAAAAAAAAGTGAATACAATTTTTTAACAAATGAAATACATACATATTAAGTAATTTGCAAATGTTATTAAAGTCACTGTTTATTTATTTATTTAATTATTATTTAGGAATTTTGGATTTTTTTGGAAAGAAAAAATATCTTCATAAAAGCCTTCCAGTTTACTATTTAAGTTCCTTTTTTAATATTTAAAAGTAAAACACAAAGGCAATTGGTGGATAAGCATAGATAGAATTGCCCTCGTACGAATTGTGTTGGCTTTTTCCCTGTTAACTTCTATCGGCACAAAATTGAAATTTACTGAGATTCAGCCCTTAAAAACTTAAAATCTTTTTATAAAGCCCCGATCAACCGGACACGCATTATCAGTTTTGAAACCACCAAAATTACAAATCGCTTGTGGACTTTCAATTATATTTCGCTTGTAGACACTCAATACCGAAGAAATAATTTTTTATTTTTTATTTTTTTTTTTTTTTATTTTTTTTTTTTTTTTGAAAGAAAAATTTCTTTATAAAGGCCTTCCAGTTTACTATTTAAGGTCCTTTTTTAATATTTAAAACTAAAACATAAAGGCAATTAGCGGATAAACATGGGCAGGAATGCCCTCGTACGAATTGTGTTGGTTTTTGTTCTGCTACCTGTTTTCGGCACAAAATTGAAATTTACTGAGATACAGCCCTTAAATACTTAAAACCTTTTTTTAAAGCCTCGATCAGCCGAACACTCATGACCAGTTTTGAAACCAACAAAATGACAATTCGGTTGTAGACTTTCAATCACATTTCGCTTGTAAACATTCAATACCGAAGATGAAGGGGAAAATTCGACTACCGTGATGGGGCCCCGCTGCTCACGGCGTTTTATTTAAAATAAAAGTAATACATTCAAAACACATTTAACAATAGCATTCAATTCCGATGTAAAAATGGAAGAAGTGGGGGGAAAAGTAATGTGGACTCCCTAAAAGGTACTAGCTGGATACTAACTGAATACATGTACAAAATTTCAGCCCTCTAGGTTTCCTTAGAGAGTCTCTAGATGTGTTAGAAAACAAGCAAAAAAATTAAGGAAATATTGGCGTAAAAATCGTGGGGGTAAGGGTTAAAAGTTGAAACCCCCAAAAACCAGTGTCTGGCTATTAGCTTAACCTGTATACAAAATTTCAGCCCTCTAGGTTTATTTGGGGAGATTTTGACCCGAACGAAACTGTTAAAAAACAAGAAAAATCATGTTCTTTTGGGTATAAAAATGGCGGAGGTAGGGGTTAAAAGTCGAGACCCCCAAAAGGCACCCCCTTGATACTAACTCAATCCGAATACAAAATTTCAGCCCTCTAGGTTTATTCGGGTGACCTGTGCGAGTGGTACAAACTTCGAAAACGTCGAAAATGCATGAAATTGTAGCTTAAAAATGAGGGGGGTGGGGGTAAAATATTAAAACCTCCAAAAAGCACAACCTAGGTACAAACTTCATCAACACACCAAATTTCAACCCTCTACGTTAATTCTGGGGGGCTGCGGGCCTGTTAGATCCAGCGAAAATCGTTTTCCTCCTCCCTACTCCCTCCAAATCACTCTAGGAAACTGAATTTTGGATATGTTGTAGATAATTGATCGAAACATTATTTAAAACCGGTTTGGAAAAGTTTTATTGCTTTTCCGCCCCCCACCACCCCCTTAAAGGTCGGGTCAGAAAAAAAATTTGCCCAAAATTTGACCCCACTTTGATAGTATGAGGTGCCTCGAAAATGAGCCCCATTTACCGAATTTCATCTCTTAACTTTCATAGGGGGGCCCTACACAAATTAAAAGGTGGCGGGAATATATATATATATATATATATATATATATATATATATATATATATATATATATATATATATATATATATATATATATATATATCAGACATTTTTTTTTCTACATATTCGTGTTCTACGGGTCCGAAAACGGATAGCGCCCCTACTCTCGCCTCTCGCAGCTCTTATCGTATAGACTGTATAAGTCTAATTTTTCGGAGAAAATTCGACCAAAAAAATAAGAATTTCTTTATTTAAATATAATAATTGGGGACGAAAATTTTATTACATAAATTGTTTTTTCGAAGTATGTAATCGCATTATTTATTAAAAAAAGCTATGTGTAAATTTTTTATAATTAGGAAACATAATTCTGTTGTACATTATTACTTAGCTAAATAAAATTTATTAAAAAAATCACAAATAACCCATCGACAGCTGTGAAAATTGTTTATATTTTATATTTTCAAAAATAATAAAAGAAACTATAAAAATCAAAAAAATATATCGATATTAATTACTATAGTGGTATTTAATTATTTTTCTATATTAATGAATCCTGTATACCGATGATCTTGTAAATAAAAGAATTATATATCTAAATGATGTGGGTGGCGTCTGTATTAGACGAAAATTTAAAATATGGAGATAAAACCGGATTATTAGCCAATTATTATTAGTCTCATGAAATATTTTATCTATCCGCATCTTCTATTAGGTACATCACATCCATAAATAACAATTAATAGTATGGGGGGCATTAGTTATTATGTGTGCGTACACGTCAACTATCAGAATCAAATTCATTACTTTTAAAATTATTAAAATTAGAAGATTGAACAATAATCAAATATTAATACTGTTACATGTATTATAATTTTTAACTTATTTTTTTACACATAAATTATATTTATTTATAGAGAAAAAAACGCCGTGAGCAGCGGGGCCCCATCACGGTAGTCGAATTTTCCCCTTCATCTTCGGTATTGAATGTCTACAAGCGAAATGTGATTGAAAGTCTACAACCGAATTGTCATTTTGTTGGTTTCAAAACTGGTGATGAGTGTTCGGCTGATCGAGGCTTTAAAAAAAGGTTTTAAGTATTTAAGGGCTGTATCTCAGTAAATTTCAATTTTGTGCCGAAAACAGGTAGCAGAAAAAAAGCCAACACAATTCGTACGAGGACATTCCTGCCCATGTTTATCCGCTAATTGCCTTTATGTTTTAGTTTTAAAAATTAAAAAAGGACCTTAAATAGTAAACTGGAAGGCCTTTATAAAGATATTTTTTCTTTCCAAAAAAATCCAAAATTTCTATTTTATAAATACTAAAAATCCAAAATTCCTAATTTATAAATAAACAGTGACTTTAATAACATTTTTAAATTACTTAATATGTATGTATTTCATTTGTCATAAAAGTAAGTTCACTTTTTTTTAAATTTTTTAAAATTACTATTCGCCTACTTGTATTTAGAATAAACATAATGCTTTTAAAACACATTTAACAATAGCATTCAATTCCGATGTAAAAATGGGAGAAGTGGGGGGAAAAGTGATGCGGACTCCCTACAAGGTACTAGCTGGATACTAACTGAATACACGTACAAAATTTCAGCCCTCTAGGTTTCCTTATGGAGTCTCTAGACGTGTTAGAAAACAAGCAAAAAAATTAAGGAAATATTGGCGTAAAAATCATGGGGGTAAGGGTTAAAAGTTGAAACCTCCAAAAAACAGTGTCTGGCTATTAGCTTAACCTGTACACCAAATTTCAGCCCTCTAGGTTTATTTGGGGAGATTTTGACCCGAACGAAACTGTTAAAAAACAAGAAAAATCATGTTCTTTTGGGTATAGAAATGGTGGGTGTAGGGGTTAAAAGTCGAGACCCCCAAAAGGCACCCCCTTGATACTAACTCAATCCGAATACAAAATTTCAGCCCTCTAGGTTTCTTCGGGTGACCTGTGCGAGTGGTACAAACTTCGAAAACGTCGAAAATGCATGAAATTGTAGCTTAAAAATGAGGGGGGTGGGGGTAAAATATTAAAACCTCCAAAAAGCACAACCTAGGTACGAACTTTATCAACACACCAAATTTCAACCCTCTACGTTAATTCTGGGGGGCTGGGGGCCTGTTAGATCCAGCGAAAATCGTTTTTCCCCCCTCTACTCCCACCATATCATCCTAGGAAGCTGAATTTTGGATATGTTGTAGATAATTCACCGAAACATTATTTAAAACCGGTTTGGAAAAGTTTTATTGCTTTTCCGCCCCCCACCACCCCCTTAAAGGTCGGGTCAGAAAAAAAATTTGCCCAAAATTTGACCCCACTTTGATAGTATGAGGTGCCTCGAAAATGAGCCCCATTTACCAAATTTCATCTCTTAACTTCCATAGGGGGGCCCTACACAAATTAAAAGGTGGCGGGAAAATATATATATATATATATATATATATATATATATATATATATATATATATATATATATATATATATATATATATATATATATATATATATATATATATCAGACATTTTTTTTTCTACATATTCGTGTTCTACGGGTCCGAAAACGGATAGCGCCCCTACTCTCGCCTCTCGCAGCTCTTATCGTATAGACTGTATAAGTCTAATTTTTCGGAGAAAATTCGACTAAAAATAGACTTTGTAATTCATTTGTCAGTAGTAATCGATTTACCTTAACGACAAAATTTTCCAATTCGGTTACCTAGGAATATTGTTTATTTTTTAGAAATTAATATTCCAACCATAGTGATGTATAAAAAAAATACCCCTGTCGCAGCATCCTGCATAACATAGCGAATTTCCGTTTATAAAAATTAGTTTTTCTCGGAAACTAGTTGACATAGAATAATAGTTTAAAGAGCTTTTTTATGTAATTTTTTCTCCTCTTTTAAATGGTGTAAAAAAATTTGGCAAAAATTTTTGAATAAGTGGAAATTTTGGCAAAAAACTAATTTTTTGCAAGAACAAAAACCATGTTCCTGGCATCCGACGTGTCTGGCTGAAGAACTCATCCAAGATTTTTGAACTTCCAACGTTGTCACCAAATTTCGTAAACCTAGGACATTTCGTTCGAGAGTTATCGTGCTGATACATAAATACATAAATACATATATACATATATATATATATATATATATATATATATATATATATATATATATATATATATATATATATATATATATATATATATAAATTTTAGTGAATGTTATTTTTGGGTTCTAGGGACCTCAAAACAAATTTCTGCCATAGTCCCGGGCTCAAGTCGCGTCATGAGACCTACTGTAATAGCTGAATTTCCATTCTGGAAATTCGCTAAAAAGTTGTTATAAATATTTATAATATTTATTCATGGCATTCTATGTAATAACATAGAAATATCAATTTCACCTATATTATCCGAAATTTATTTTTTATTTAATATATTTTTATTTTTTAATTATATTAAATCGATCGTACAAAAAATATTATACAATACACGATGCGTTAAGTTCATTTACTGACCTCGAAAATTGCAAAAACTCGACCCTGCGGGTCTCGTTTTCACAATATTTTCTCGATCAGTAAAAGCAACTTACGGAACTTATATTGTAAAATACTATTACAATATAAGTTCGGTAAGTCGACAACCGATTAATCGATTTTTCGATTTATCGATTAAAAAATGACATCCCTACTAAAGTAGTCACTCTCTCAGTAGCAGTCGCTGAGTGTAGGTCAGTCACAAGACAATGAATTTGATTATTATTAGCATTGTAGAACCCCCACACGTAGCGTTGTAGTATCACACATATGTATGTGAAGCAAGGTCACGGGACGGCCACCACCATCTACTCACACTAACACAGTTTACCACTCAAATACAAAGTAAACACCGTGCACGTATATAACATATTTTCTATCTCTTACTGGTTACACTGGTTCCAGTAGTATAGAGATAGGTATGTTGTCTCTAGTGCTCTGTGCTCAATACCGAAGACGAAGGGAAAAAATTCGACTTCCGTGATGGGGCTCCGCTGCTCACGGCGTTTTTTCTTTTGCTTGTCGATGAAGAACTGGTGGTTTTTAGTGGTTTTTTTAGCTATTTCAAAACCGAATCTAGTGTTCTTGGGAAAAAAAGTTGGGAACACTGCTGATAGACTGTTACAAACCCAACAAACCATACAAACCTGTGTTGCCACAAGGTTACATTTCTTACATTTTTCGTAACTTTTCATCAATTCATGTAACATGTATGTAACAAAAGATTTTAAACGTATTTATGTAACTTTTATTTAAAATTATATACATTGTTTGCAATTGTCAAATTCATAACTCCCGTTTAATTGCTTTTAATATCACATACATCACATAATATATATGTGTTATAACACACATACATGTATAGAGTTTTGTTTCTCATTTATTGCATTATAATTAGCATGGTTCTATCTCATGTTGAAAAATGTAAATTAAACAGATTTTCTAAGCTAATGTAATGAAGAATTTTTTTTTTTTTTATTGAATTTTTAAGTAAACAAGAAATTGAAGATTATGTTATGATATAATATTATTAAATATGAAACAAAACAAAATATGTACAATGTACATATGTATGCACGGAAAAATATTTTGAATCGATTTTGAAAATTTTTTCACTAATAATTAATAATGTTAAAAAATTAAACCATTTCAAATGGATTTAAGGTATTTTATGTGAGGTCAAGGTTTTCGGTACCTAAAAAGGCCAGAAATTAATTAACCAATCGATCTTTAAAATTTTTTCACAGTTAGTAAGTTAAAATATTTGAATTAATTAATTAAATGATGTCCGCAAGAAGCTTACGGACTGCCATAAGTTATATGAGATCCTTAGAACCCTTTTCTTACTGTTAGAGTACTAGACTTGTATGAGTTTCGCCAGGATTTACTGATCCCATAATTGTAAAAAATAAACTAAACGACCAATTTTAAAAATTTCTTCACTGTTACAGAGCTAAACTATTTTAGATAGATTTAGAATACATTATATAAGGTCCGCCAGGGTCCACAGGACCCAAAAGTGTCAAAAATAAACTAACTGACCGATTTTGAAAATTTTTTCACTGTTACAGAGCTAAACTATTTTAGATAAATATCGATTACGTTATGTAAGGTCCGCCTGGGTTCATAGGACCCAAAAGTGTCAAAAATAAACTGCCTGATCGATTTTGAAAATTTTTTCACTGTTACAGAGCTAAACTGTTTTAGATAAATATAGATTCCGTTATGTAAGGTCTGCCAGGGTCCATAGGATCCAGAAGTGTCAAAAATAAACTAACTGACCGATTTTGAAAATTTTTTCACTGTTACAGAGCTAAACTATTTTAGATAAATATAAATTACGTTATGTAAGGTCCACCAAGGTCCATAGAACCCAAAAGTGTCAAAAATAAACTAACTGACCGATTTTGAAAATTTTTTCACTGTTACAGAGCTAAACTATTTTAGATAAAAATAGATTACGTTATGTAAGGTCTGCCAGGGTCCATGGGATCCAAAAGTGTCAAAAATAAACTAACCGACCGATTTTGAAAATTTCTTCACTGTTGGGGAACTAAGCTATTTTAGATAGACATACATTACGTTATTTAGGGTCCGCCAGGGTCCATGGGACCCAAAAGTTGTAAAAATAAACTAACCGACCGATTTTGAAAATTTTTTCACTGTTACAGAGCTAAACTATTTTAGATAAATATAGATTACGTTATGTAAAGTCTGCCAGGGTCCATCGGATCCAAAAGTGTCAAAAATAAACTAACCGACCGATTTTGAAAATTTTTTCACTGTTGGGGAGCTAAGCTATTTTAGATACATATAGATTACGTTATGTAAGGTCTGACAGTGTCAGTAGGACCTAAAAGTGTCAAAAATAAAATAACTGACCGATTTTGAAACTTTTTTACTATTACCGAGGTAAACTATTTTAGATAGGTACAGGTTGTGTTATCTGAGATCCACAACTGTCCTGCGGATGCAAATGCGGCGTAGAATGCTACACAACGGGTTTTGAATATATATATATATATATATATATATATATATATATATATATATATATATATATATATATATTACATAAAGTCCGCCTAGAATATACGGTCGAGCTGATTTTTTAATGAGGTCCACCGGGATCTTGCAGATCCGAAAACGCCAGTAATAAGCTATCGAACCGATGCTAAAAAATTTCTCACTGCTAGAGAACTAAATTATTTTAGATGGATACAACTATGCTGCACAAAATTCGTTCGGGTTCTTGGGTCCCCAAAAATACCAAAACTAATTACCCAGCCGATTTTAAAAATTCTTTTACTCTTAGAAAGCTAAACTATTTTAAATAGGTACAGGTCTTAGATGAGATCCGCCAGTGCCCAAGATTTGGAAATTCGCTATATTATGCAGATGCTGCGACAGGGGTATTTTGTAAATTCCTAGGGTTTACTTTTTTGATGTTGGGATTTTTAATATTTTTTCTTTTTCTTTTTTTGTAACCTTATCTATTGTACTTATAACTGACAGTAAAAAGTCTGGCATATTGAGACAAAAAAAATTTTCCATATGGTTTGTTGAAAAGCGTTAATGAACCGCTCATATTTTTATTATACCTACTTTGACAAATAAAAATTTAAAATAAAAAAGATTATAATAAAAATATAATTGAAAATGGCAATTCGTATCAACAAAAAATTACTATTACATAACTTTTTGTTTAAAAATTCGTTAAGTGCGTGTTGTTGACACGCTCTAAGTAATGTCACCTCAGTGAAAGTGTTAATTTATGATTTTTTGTTAACTCTATAGTTGTTAACTCTACAGCCCTCTTGCGTTTATTCAATATGGATGTACAACTCTATAATTATTCAATATGGATATACAACTCTATAATAATTTGTTTCCCCCACTATGATCACACATGTCATCCTTCGATGACAAAAAAATGTACCTTTTAAAGTATGCCAACGTAACTTTTAGCCAAACGAGTGTGGCAACCGTGGCAACACTGATACAAACAGACAAATAAAATCAACTGTCAACAAATGCATACATGGCATACATGATACTCCATTAAGTTTTAAATTAAAATGGAAATAAATGATAATATTGTATTTTCACTTTGCAAAAACTGTAGAATATGTTTACAGATCCATCAACAAATGGTATCAATTCAATTACTAAAGGAATTAGATGATTTTAACACAATATTGGCATATTTTAATGTTGAGGTAAATTAGCCTAGACAAAAAGTAATTAACATATAGTTAAGTAGAATATTTTTTTTTTATTCTAATAAAAAAGAAATTTTAGGTGATGACCGATATACGATACCCAAATGGAATTTGTATGGTTTGTCTAAACCAGTTAAGAAATTTCATTCTCTTCAAACAAAAATGTGAATCCTCATCCAGTTACTTGAAAAATATTTTAAATGATAGTGAATTTCAAATTTTACCAATCAAATTTCCTCATATTTTTGATGCTGATAAGTCTGGCGATGAAACTGGCGACTCTGGAAATGATTTTGATCAAGATACTAACATAGACGAAAATTATGAGCAGAAGACAGCAGTAGAAATATGTCATGAAACAGTAAATATTAGCAGTATAAAAACTGAGGAACCTGATACGCCTGAGACCACTTTATTTTTGTGCAATAAGTGCAATTCTCCAAGTGAAACATGTAACTGTATCAATAACCATATAAAATCTGAAATCGATGTAGACGAAAGTAAAGAAGATTCGAATTTATTTTCAAAAGATAAAAATGAAAATAGTTTTAAGTGTAAATACTGTGAAAAAACATTTATAAAACCTTCTCATCATCTAAGACACGAAGCTACTCATAAAAGAAAATTTAAATGTGATTATTGTTTAAAATCATTTTTAAATGAAAACGTCTTAACAAGACACATAAGAATTCATTTAGGACTAAAACCATACCTTTGTACTGAGTGTTCTCAATCATTTACTTCGTACACTGGACTCAGAGTTCATAAAATGAAAAATCATAGTGATAATCCCCAACCAAGGGTTACTTGTCAAAAATGTGGAAAAACTGTTTTTAATTTACCCATCCATATAAAGAATAAACATAGCGCACGTAGCTTTCAGTGTCAATATTGTGAGAAGAAATTTGCTTCCAAATCCAATTTGCAATATCATGTTAAAGCTTTTCACGAAAATTTTGAGGAAACTTCTAAAGTATTGTGTACATTGTGTGGAAAAAAATTTCGGCAGATGTCTGGCTTAAATAAACATAATAAATCAGTGCATTCAAACGAACGTAATTATCCATGTCGATATTGTGATAAACGATTTAAGACTAGTAATGTTCGTACTAAGCACGAGAGAAAACATTTAAATGAGCGCCGATTTAAGTGTACATATTGTCCAAAAGCATTTTTGGATAAAATAACATTAGCAAAACATATATTTATACATACCGGTGAAAAACCATTTTCTTGTAGTATTTGTTCGAAAGCGTTTCGACAAAGTTCAACACTTTATAATCACACCAAATTGGTTCATGGACGATTACCACATAAATAGTAAAAAATCGTGTAACAAAAAACTTCGTTCGGTATTTGACTTAATTCAACATAATAAAACAAGTCAGCTTCGCGACAAAATAAATGCGGTCAAAATAAACTTAGAATTTATTTATTTACTAGCTGTTACCCGCGGCTTCGCTGGCGTGAATTTCGTAATTTAGTAAAGGTAATTCATAGTTATAAAAATTTTTTCCCCTATTTTCTTATCATAAGTTTCGATAAGCTTTATTTATTGAGAATTACCTTTGGCTAGTAATCTAGGAACAACTGGAAATTTTCAAAAACTAATTTGTCATTTCTTCAAACATAGATGTAATATAGACTAAAAATCTAAAGTAAGCCTATCAAGGAGATGTCAACGAATTTGGTATAGAAGTAAAAAAAGTATGTTGACTTAAAATACTCAAATATTATATATTTTTAAAATAGCTAATATTTGTACACTTTTCTCTAAATAAGTATCCTTGCATTATCCTTGAATATTTCCTAAAATAATTCACTCATTGTTGGAGACGCCAGAACAGTAGGCGTTAAATATGTAAACTTTGACCTCCTCCATTTTTTTGCGTTTATTCTCTATTTTACTCTTTACAGGATTAATTTTCAAAAAGTGTTGAAACATGTGTTCATTAATTTATTTCTGACAACTATGCCCTCCAGTTTCATTCATGTAAAATTATGTTAACTGTGAATAATAAGCTACTTTAAATTAGTTATTCCGAAACAAACCAGACAAATTTAATTCAAAATTAGTTCTTTAAAGTGCTTCGCTTCGCTCGCCAATCAGTTTAAAATTCTATAAAAGGTTAATTCCATATAATGCTTCGCTCCGCTCGGCAGACGACTCGAAAACAACCATATTAATATATTTAATTTTCAGACTTTGAAATCCTTTCATAGATTCCCATATTTATGGTTTTAGAATTAATTGAATTTTGGATTCTTTTCGAGATCCGAAAACCCTGGTGGATTTTTCAAAATTACGTTCAGTTTTTTCGTAATTAGGCTTTACTACAATCCTTTTCTAAAGTGAAATTTTAATAAAAAAGTTCTGAAGTTAATGTTTAAATTTTTGAATATTATTTTTATCGTTACCTAGGTAATTTATTGTTTTTCTTTCTTTTGTTTTCGTTTATTATTAAATGAGTATTTTTGATAGGTATATCAACTTTTGTCATGAATATATCAACCTCCTTAAAGAATATCAGGAAGATTCTGACTGTAGATGTTGAGATGATGAAGCATCTAAGGAATAAATTTACAATGTTTCACTAAAATCTGTCCAGTGGTTTTTGTGTCAACCGTGCCCATGGAAAACCTAACTATCATTTTATTATATAAATTCGATGTAACTTCCAAAATATCAGTTTTAGGTGTAAGAATATCTAATATTAATAGATAGAGTTTACATTTTTTTACATAGTTATAATAAAAAATATATGTGGTTCATTTAAAAAAAAAGTTTTTCACAATAAACAAAAAAATATTTAAAAAATGCTTTATGTGACCACCCTGTATCATGTCAAGGAAGCTGAAATGGCACTGTCAGATAGAATATTAATAATAATTCCCAGCGAATTCAAATTTGTTGTTAAAAATACTTAAAATAGCAAAGTTGGTGTCGACATCCGGTATAACCGGAAGTGGCAGCAAGTTAGAAATATTTTAATTAAAATCTTCATATTTGGAAACTTCTAAAACCAAATTTTCAAAAATCTACTTTATTTAGAAGACCATAAACTTTTAAGGGAGGTTCTTTTTGAATCGTCCTGTACATAACCATTTGGAAGATCACATTAAAACGTGGTTAAGATTGACCGGGAGGTTAATATCTATATTCCCTGTAAATTTCAACTCAATAGCTTCAGTAGTTTTTAAGTTAAATCGGTTCGTACAAACAGACAGACAGACAGACAAAAAAATTTTTAAAGTTAGATTTGCTATATATGTCGAATTTGCTAACTGAAAAACATATTAATACCTAAAAATTCGAAAATCACAGACAGACCCTTCTATTTTATTTATAGGTATTGATTGAAAGTATCATACCTTTTTAGGATTCCGTAAAAAGGTAAAATACCCCTGTCGCAGCATCTGCGTGACATAGTGAATTTCCAAAGACTGGACTCTGGCGTATCTCATATAACAAATTGTATCCATATAAAATAGTTTAGCTCTCTAACAGTGAAAAAATTTTCCAAATCGGTCGAGTAGTTAATTTTTGTCGCTTTTGGGTCTCCAGGACCCTGGGGGATCTCATATAGTATAGCATATATGGATTTAAAAGAAATTAAATTTTTAACGCCTTTAGCGGTTCATCTAAAACTAACCAAATAAAATGATCTTTGAAAATACTTAATTTGATTGCATAATTATATGGCCTACCCATTCGATAATTTTTACTTTAGTAATGTTTTTACGATAACAGATGACAGCATCTTACAGTTACCAATACGAGGCGAGTTCAGGTCGGGAGAGTCATTCAAGTTGTATAATTCATATGACGAGCTGTGCTCGGGATAGCCGCTAAGGGGTTAAAGGTGAAAATTTTTTTTAAATCGATTGGGTAGTTTTATTTTTGGCGCTTTAGCACCCCTGGACCTTGGCAGACCTCATATAATATAGCTTATATAGCTTATACATACCCTTATACATATTTAAAATAATTATGCTCTCTAACAGTGAACAAATTTTCAAAATCGGTGATGACAAAAAGTTAGTTAATTTTTATTTTGAAAAATGAAACAGATATAAATATTGTTATAGTAATGATCAGAAAATTTCTTCATTTTTCTCAAAAGCTAGTTTACTTAGAACAGTGATTCCCAAACTCTTTTGGCCCACGGACCCCTTTGCATAGTCAAAACTTGCTCACGGACCCTGGGTGAAAAACTACATAAATGCATAATAAAAAGAACACAAAAACTTTGATGTTTTGAATGGTAAATGGTGACGTAACAATAAAATATAAATAAAACATCTTGTTGAAGAAGCATTTATTGGAATTATAACTTTTTTCAATATACAAAAAAAATAACTTGGATAAACCTGATGGGATGTTATGAGTGTATTTATGTCCGGCTCAATGTTTGTGAGTAGCAACCGCAAATCCCCACGAGTATTAATTTCTGGTCGGTTTTTTTGCGATGAAGCTTATAACGGCACTGAATCCACGTTTTACCAAATAGGAAGACGGAAAAGTAATCAACAGCTTCTGTACAATAACCCATAATGATACAAGATACAAAGATACAAGATGAAAATACGTATTTTGTACCTTGTATTTGTAGTTCAAATACTTGTATCTTAAATGAGCCTCATCTCTGATCATTAATAATATATATATTCTTTAGAAAAACTTACATTCCCTTCTTCGGTTTTTAATAAAAAAAAAAGAAATCTTTAATGAATATTAAGAGCTTACTGTATTGATAACTGTGATATATAATTTTTTTAATCTACTTAAACAAGAGTACCTATAACGTTTCTTTTATACTTTACTTAGGACGTAAAAATCGCTAATGATTATTTGTTCATTGTTATTTAACTTCCATATTAATAAAAATTTGTCATAATGTTTTTATTTTATATTAAACCTTGCGCGGACCTCCTGACGTTGTTCAGGGACCCCCCAAATCAATTTTAATTTTCCACGGACCCCCTGAATGATCCCGGGGACCCCTGGGGGTCCGTAGGGACCACTTTGGGAATCACTGACTTAGAACAATGTTTTAAAAGCTTGTCTTATGCAATTTTTTACCCTCTTTTCGGTGGTGTAAAAAAAAAAAAAAAAATTGAAATTTGCCCAAATTTTACAAAAAACGAATTGGATGTATCTGGCTAACGAACTCATCCAAACTATTGAGACTTTTGACCTACACACCAAATTTCGTAACAGTTGGAGGCTTCGTTCGAGAGTTATCGCGCAGACATATATATGATGATGACATAGTAGTAGATGACATAGATATATGATGACATAAGCCTGTATTACACTTGGCGAGTTTGCTCGCTATTCGCTGGCGAATTTGCTCGCTGCTAGTAAACACGCTTAGTGTAATATTCTTGACTAGTTACTCGCTAGATACTCGCTACTCGCTTTTCTAAAGCGAGTAAAGTTGAAGACCAGTCTACTTTACTCGCTACTCGCTTCGTATTTTTACCCGCTGGCTAGTGAAATCGCTTTGTGTAATATATTTAACAAGTAAAATCGCTGTATTTGACAGTTCTTTCAAAATGTCAACAGAGACTATTTGTACAGGATTTGTAATTCCATCGTTATTATTATTATTTTTACGTAAAAATTTGCAGAAAAAGCAAAAAAATGCGATAGGTAGATAAAAAATTGGGTGATAAGACAGGAAAAATTTGGTGTTTTATATTCCACAGCGTAGTATTTGCGTAAAAAAAGTTCATAAATTAAAAAAAAAATTAAAATGTCAGTTTTATTTCCACTTCAAATTTTTAATAAGTTAAAGGAAATAAAAACATAGTAAATTATATAACATATAAATACTACAGTAATGAAAATTCTTTAATAAAAATAAGTTTGTAGTAGGTAATAATAAGCAAGAAAGGAAAAAATAACACAACATGAAATATTTGCTCAGTTAAATATTAATAACAACATATGTTAGCAAATTTACTAGCTATGTGTGTAATCGGTATTCATTGAGCGAGTCGATACGTTTGCACTCGCTAGCGAATTTACTCGCTATTTACTAGCGAGTAAACTCGCCAAGTGTAATCCAGGCTATAGTAGTAGCATCGCGCATGCGCCAATTTTATTTTTAAGCGGTTTTTTCAATTAGTAACGATGTTATGTATAAATTAGTAACGACCGACAATAAATTGTTTTATTTATACGCCATGTGCAGAGTTCTTTACTAGTTACTCTGGGGCGCTTAACAATCAAATAAATGAAATAATTTTATCGTTTTCTTCTCAACGGACAAATTTAAATAAATCATTTATTTTTATTTAACATTGGCCCAAAATCTTAGTTTATCACGGCTACACTATTAATTCTAGTAATTTTAATCGTTTAATATATTATAATTAATTTTTTTTTTTCTAGAATATTCTTCCTCTTCAGTAAATTAAGTAGTGTAATGCCAGTGGTATTAGTAAAGTAAAAATTGTCTTTTTATTTTAAAATGGAATACCATAAAGTAACGCTCAAATCTATCAAATACATTATACTTTCAATTAAAATAAATTGAACGGATTAAATTAATTCTCCCTATTTATAGCTTATCATTATCCCTTTAATCAGCCGTAATAATTTTTGATAATTAAAAAAACTTTTAGAATTTATCGTAGGGTAAGCATCTGCATAGCTAAGTTTTAGAGCACATAAAGAATACATTGTATAACTTTCTTAGATTCTGTCATTTTTCTTTTATTTTGAAAAGAACCGCTTAAAAGTAAAATTGGCGCATGCGCAATTCTACTACTATGTCATGACAATTTAAATTTAACTAATTAAGAAATGTGAAAAATTGTTAATTAAAGCCGAAAGAAGTCACTTTGATGATAGAACAAACGCCGTTTATATAAGAACAAACGTTTATTCATAATAAAAGACTAGTAGAAATAAAAAAAAAACCATAATTAGTTTGTGGGGGAGCTAGTCTGAGTTTGCATTTTTATGTATAGGGATGGCAGAATCGATTCCGATTCTACTTGAGAATCGATTTTTCTCGTAAAAGAATCGATTATTGAAAATCGACTTTGACTTTCCAAAATCGATCAAGAATCGATTCTTAATATTCGACTTTTCGATTCTGTTATAAGTGTAACCGTCAATTGTTTAAAATTGTCAAACCGTGTTCGAAGTTCGATTCCCGGTATAAAAAATTCCCGTGCATTTAGGCATGTGCATTAATAAATCGCGCAAACACAGTCAAAAATTTAAATATGTAACGTCTACAAGACTCCAAATAAATGTCAAATAATTTAAATTTTTGCTAGTTCGTGTTCGCGCTGCAAGAGTCTAGTCCGTCATCCGTCGTTCGTCTAGTCATATAAGATAAAAGGGCTACAACAACGCCTTGTGAGCGTTTATTTCGTAGTCGATTAAGACCTGATCAGTTGAATATGCCGTTATTTTTAGGATTAGTGCCAGAAAATGTATGGTTTTCTAAAACTAATTGATAATTTTTCCTTCAAAATTTACTTAATTTATTATTAATTAGAAAAAAAAGAATATATTTATAATTTATATTATGTCTCATTGCAGTATGTTATATACTCGTATAAAATATTTCATTAAAAAAAATCATCAATAGCCAATTTACTAGTAATTAATTTTAAACCATGTTAAAGCAGCTTAATATGTAAAAAAATTTAAACGTAAAGAATCGATTAAAATCGATTCTTTTAATCGATTAATCGATTCTCAAAATCGTAAAAAATTAGAATCGGAATCGAGAATCGATTCTTTGAGAAAAGTTTCCATCCCTATTTATGTAATTTTTTATAAATAAATAATATACGAACAAACAATAATAAATGACGAACAATAAAGAACAAACGACGAACTAACGATATGTGAAGATAAAATTTCAAAAAATAATTGCTGGGGTGCTAAGGTATCGGAACCGAACTTTCGAAGTCTTTTAAGAAGAAAAATATTAAGCGTATACAACTGTACATACTTAATAGGGTTCTTGACTGAAGTTACAAAAATATTCTAAAAGCATTGTTTTTCCTTATCAGTTAAGTGATTTTTTTATTTTCGACAGATTCTGTAAAAAATCATCAAAAAAATAACCCTACAATTTTAAATGAGAAAAAGGCGGGAAAAAACACCTCACTATAGTGACGTCACAGTTTGAAGCAACTAAACGTCAATGTCAATATTTATAACCTCAAAACTTTGATTATATTCATAAAATGTCAAAGTAAAAGCAAGTATTTATTTGAATTCTAGTGTGTATTTATTTGGATTATTGCTTCTAGTGTTCTATGATATCTAGCTACAAAATGCTGGCGTTCCAGACGAAAATTTTGTTAGCGTAACGTTAGCTAACGGAGCTTTCACCGTTACAAACCAGAGGGCTCTGCTTCAAAAAATTAGTGCACGTTAATTATTCTTCATGGTTTTTCACGGTATAAGTACTTAATTTTTGAAGTACAGCCACATTTAAAAATTATGGAATAAAAATAACCAGTCACCATGTTAGAAATTGTTGTTTTAATATATATAGTACGTCAATTTTTGAATGCGTGCCCTCTGGTTTGTAAAGGTGAAAGCTCCGCTAGCTAACGTTAGGCTAACAAAATTTTCGTCTGGAACGCCAGCAATGTTACGTCATTTTCGAGAAATGGCGCGTTTTCACTAATTTGAATATTTGTTGAAAAATGGCGATTTTCAAAATAAAATTTCTAAATAGTTATCAAATTTTTTTATGTTTCATAATTAAAATTGAACATATGTAATGATAATGCATAGAATTATTTAACATTTGACACAAATTTTAAATACAGTCAAGTACCATATTACCAACATTTTTTTAGAATTTTATTCTATGGTGTAGAGATGAATCACAACATCACAGCAAAGTTGACAATTTTTATTTTCATATATAAAAATGTTAATTGTATAAATATTATCTAAATTTTACTAAATGTTGAGAAGTTTTTTTTATTTAATTGCATAGTTTTTTTTATAGATTAAGGGATAAAAAAAGAATTATAATTTCTTTTTTTTTAAATTTCCCGCTTAAACTTTATTGTTTTGTACATAGAGCATCTAGAGAGAAAATACATATTTCTATACTACTGGAACCTGTGTAACCACTTGAGATAGAAAATATGTTGTATACGTGCACGGTGTTTTCTTTGTATTTGTGCGGTAAACTCTGTTTGTGTGAGTGGTGATAGCCGTCACGTGACCTTTGGTTCACATATATGTATGTGATGTGTGTGATACCACAACGCTACTTGTGCCGGTTCAACAATCAAATTTATTGTTGTTTGACTGACTTACACTGAACGACGGGTACTGAGCAACTGACACCTAAGCACATACTTCCACATAAGTGATTGCAGAAAAGAGACAGTTATATTCGTTCTATTTGTTCTGTGGTTTTGTACATGGTACAGTTGTCAATTTGTCAATTTTGACAATTTGATTTGATGCATAGAAATTTGATTATATGGATTATATACATTTGATGCTTAAAATTTAATAATCGTAGTACCGATAATAGATTTAAATTTAAATTAATAAATAAATAGCAACGTATAAATAAAAAAGCAATTTATGTTTTGAAAAAAAAAATCGTTTTTTGCGATTTCCATGAAATAAAAATCGATGTGTGAATCGATCTCAAAATCAATAATCGATTAAAAATCGGTTTTCATACTTCCGATTAATCGATTTCTCGATTAAAAAACGACATCCCTAATACGAACATTACGAACACAACCGTACTACGCGTACCACGCGTACTACCATAGGCTAATAACTAACATAGCTAATAAGCTTGCTATTGCTAAGTGGGAATGAGCACAAAATTTTCTGGTGTAGTTTTGACAATAACACACGTAAAATTATACAAACAGACAAATAAAATCAACCGTCAACAAATGCATTCATGATGCTCGATTAAGCTTAAATTAAAATGGAAACAAATGATAACATTGTATTATCATTCTGCAAAAACTGTAGAATATGTTTACACATTCATCAACAAATGGTACCAATTCAATTGCTAAAGGAATTAGATGATTTTAACATAATATTGGCATTTTTTAATGTTGAGGTAAATTAGCCTAGACAAATAGTAATAAAGATAATTAATATATAAGTAGAATATTTTCTTAATTTAATATAGAAATTTTAGGTGATGACCGATATACGATACCCAAATGGAATTTGTATGGTCTGCCTAAATCAGTTAAGAAATTTCATTCATTTTAAACAAAAATGTGAATCCTCATTCAGTTTTTTGAAAAATATTTTAAATGATAGTGAATTTCAAATTTTGCCAATTAAATTTCCTCAAATTTTTGATAATGATAAGTCTGACGACAAAACTGGCGGCCCTGAATATAATTTGGATCAATATACTAACATAGACGAAAATTATGAGCAAAATACAGCAGATGAAGTATGTCATGAAACAGTAAATAATAGCGATATAAAAACTGTGGAACCTGATGCGTCTGAGACCACTTTATTTTTGTGCAATAAGTGCAATTCTCCAAGTGAAACATGTAATTGTATCAATAACCATATAAAATCTGAAATTAATGTAGACGAAAGTAAAGATTCAGATAAAAATAATTTATCTTCAAAAGATAAAAGTAAAAATAGTTTTAGGTGTAAGTTCTGTGCAAAAACATTTATAAAATCTTTTCGTCTACAAAGACACGAACGTACTCATGAAAGAAGATTTAAATGTGATTATTGTTTAAAATCATTTTTATATGAAAATGTGTTAACAAGGCACATAAGAATTCACTTAGGACTAAAGCCGTACTTTTGTACTGAGTGTTCTCAATCATTTTCCACACACACTGGACTCAGTGTTCATAAAAAGAAAAATCATAGTGAAAACCCCCCAGCAAGGGTTGCTTGTCAAAAATGTGGAAAAGCTGTTTTTAATTTACCCATTCATATAAAGTATAAACATAGCACACATAGCACACAGAGCTTTCAGTGTCAATATTGTGAGAAGAAATTTTCTTACAAACCCAGTTTACAATATCATGTTAAATCCATTCACGAAAATGTTGGTGAAGTATTATGTACATTGTGTGGAAAAAAATTTCGTCGGAAAGCTGACTTAAATAAACATAATAAAGCAGTGCATTCAGACGAACGTAATTATCCATGTCGACATTGTGATAAACGATTTAAGGCTAGTAATGCTCGCTCTACGCACGAGAGAAAACATTTAAATGACCGCCGATTTAAGTGTACATATTGCTCAAACGCATTTATGAATAGAAAAGCATTAGAAAATCATATACGGATACATACCGGTGAAAAACCATTTTCTTGTAGTATTTGTTCGAAAGCGTTTCGACAAAGTTCAACACTTCATAATCACACCAAATTAGTTCATGGACGATTACCACATAAATTGTAAAGAATTGCTGTGTGCCAAAAAACTTCGTCGGATATTTAATTTAAATCAACATAATAAAACAGGTCAGCTTTGCGACAAAATAAATGCGGTCAAAATAACCTTAAAATTTATTTATTTATTTATTGAAAGTATCATACATTTTTAGGGTTTAGAAGAAAAAAAAAGTAAAAAAGGAACGGGTAAATTGTAATATACTATATGGTGCGATATTTTCGATGTTTATCGCAAAAAAGAAATAAATATGGCTAGCAGTGTTGCCAGTTGGGGCTATTTTTCTTATCCAGCGGCGCTGATATTTCACTCCTTGGCTACTGGTAGCCAATTAGGCTATTTTTTTGTCTATTGAAATATTTATTTTATGCTTATATATTATATACTATTTACTAATAAAATTTATGAGGATTCAACCGTATTAGTTGAAACTAATGACGATGGATTTATTGAATCACTTAACCTAATAGAAGCTAGTGAAGATGATAACTACCTTTTTTTAAAAAATATTTGAATAGTATTAAAATATTTTATACAAATTTTAACTCTATTGTAACAAAGATTAATATAAGAAATATTTTTTTATTTAAGAATTACTTAGTCAATGTCATTTTATGTGTATATTCTTTAAGAAAAAAGTGCAATTAATAAAAAAAAGCATAATGAATGTACTTCAGTATTTAAATATTATTTCCTATATCCTAATTAAATATGTAAATTATTTTTAATTTTTAGTATAAAATTTTGATAAGTACAAAAGATAAATAACTTCTAAATTAATTTAAAACGTCGCGCCTTAACTATCTACGCGCCACGATTGGGGCTACATCGGGGCTACATGCGTGCCGCAACCAGGCGGTGTCGAACAAACAAAAACTGGCAACACTGGTGGATGGAAATTATAGTATTTAAAGAGTTAAAGCGCGGACACATGTTTTTATGAAAAATAATTGCATTTTATTGTTAATTATCACACTTTAAAAGAGGTTAAAGTATATTGTTTAGGACAATTGAAAAACGGATTTTGATAAACAAACTAATTTGCCTAGTATATTAAATGGCCCGGCGTGAGCGGGGCCTCTTTATTCACTTATGTTACGCATTGTTCTGTTATTTTTATCGTATTCTATAAAAAAAAATACTACGATAAGTTAATAATATCATACAAATGTCACTATTAAAAAATGTGTAAAGTATTAATAAATTTGAGTTTTCGAAAACAAAAATAGACTTCCACAATTTAACTTTTCATAATTAAAAATTTCCACCAACTTTGGTTCGTTTTTACCGGTTAAAAAAGAAAATATCGCACCATATAGTATATTGCAATTTTCCCAAAGGAACCTTCATAGTGAGATTTCAATGTCCATCCGTCTGTCTGTCACAACCATTTTTCTCACTAATCACTACTTACTACTATTAAACTAAAATTTTGTAGTAATTACGTAAGTTAAAATAATAGTACTGAATAAGGATGGGAAAAACCGACCGGTTATAACCGAAAACCAGTTTTTCTGTTTCGGTTAACCGTTTTTTTTTTTCGGTTACTTTTTTGACTCGGTTATTACCGGTTTTTTTTTTTTAAATCCATAACCTGCGAATATTTTTAAAAATTTAAGTCATTATTTAGTGGCCGGTGATTTATTTTGATTAAAAAAAAATTATTTATGGTATGGAAAATAATGAAATCATGTTTTTATTTACAATATTTATTTTTATTTGCTTAGAAGCTTCGATACCCAATAATAAAATCGATTGTCTCGGTCCAACCTGACAGACCAATACCAAGATTCAAATAAATAAAACAAAGAGAAAGCAACAAGGAAATTTACCAGATATTGTTATTAACTCTTTGCACTCAAGCAAAAAAAAAGTGAGTTGTAAATAGGCTGGTAAGACATGTAGCACATGACAACGACTGACGTTCTTTTTTTGACGGATTCTTTTGACGTTCTAACCTTGTTTCCCCAAAGTTGAATACTAAATGCGCTAAATACGTCCTCAATGCTGTTTTTATTAGTTTTTAATTTTAACAAGATAATTCAACGTGATTTTGTATTATTTTATTTACAATTTTTCTAATAAATGAATGTGTTTGCGGTTATTAACTCTCTTTAAATGATTAAGACGAGTTAACTCGTCCTGCAATATGGCGGCTCAAAATGCTGTCATATGTACATATCATGTCCCTGTCACTCTACATATCGTCCATTATAAAAAAATAGACTGTTTTCTGACCCCGCTGTAACTAATATACCAGATGGCGCTGATGTAGTGGGAGACTGAATGAGCGGCAATTTTAGACAATTCAAAATTCAGCTTCGATTTTTGAGGTTTTGTAGTCTGTCAATTAATAATAATTTATTGAGTTGTTTTGATTTTTTCTGGAAGTTTATTTTTTATTATCTAGAATTTTAAGTTAATCCATAATGCCAACAACATGCTGTGTACCCAATTGTACTTCGAGGTATAAAGAAAATATTTCCTTTTTTCATGTCCCGAAAGACAAAGAACTTTTTCAATTGTGGGGCAAAATAATTAATCGAAACGATTTAAAAGCTTATCACAGAGTTTGTGAAAAACATTTTTCAGCATCAGATATAATCTGGGAAAAAAAATTATTTTTACCTGATGGAAAGCTTCTTACAGTGGTAAGATCGACTTATGATTTATAATTAATAAATTAGAATAAATCAAAATAACTTTCAAATAGATAACAATAATTATTATCATATATTTTCAGGTAAAATATAAAAAACCTACTTTGAGGGAAAAAGCTCTACCACGATTGGACCTTATTGCATCTGAAAGAGGTCAACAAAATTCATATTCGGAAAGTCCTGTTGATACATCAGCTCCAGTGGAAAGTTTTGACACAAATTTGTACGATGTACATGAAACATTTAATAATGATGCTAATGTTAGCTCCAGTGATATAAAGAATGATGGAAGCATATTCTCATTCAATGAAAAAGCTCTACCACGATTGGACCTTATTGTATCTGAAGGAGACCAACAATATTCATATTTGCAAAGTCCTGTTGATACATTAGCTCCAGTGGAAAGTTTTGATACAAATTTGTACGATGTACATGATACATTTAATAATGATGCTAATGTTAGCTCTAGCGATATAAAGAATGAAGGAAACATATTCTCATTCAATCAAATCTTGAACTTTTCACTGTCTTTACCTTCTAATTGGACAAAAACCAATTATAATTATGAGAAAATGTCTATAGTTGTTTTTTCAAAAACAGTATTCCAGAATATTCATGGAAGTCTTGGTACTATTGCAGAAAAAGAAGTTATAATTAATCAGAATCTAGAATTGCACATAAATGTATATCATCGCCTAGTGCAAATTGATTTATTGAAAATCGATAAGTTGGTGAAGAGTGAGGCTGAATTACAAAATATATTGTTTTTAATCGAGTCTCTGAATGTCTGTCGTGGATGTTCAGTATCACCTGAATTACAAAAATTAAAAAGCGAAGTGACTTTTTTGGATTGCATCAATACTTTGAGACACAAATATTGCCATCTTTTAATTAATTCCATTCAATGTCGATCTTGTTTTCAGGGTAAACGAACCTTAGCTCGGAAACAATTACGACAAAAAAATCGATCAGAAGCAAAAAAAGTACGTGTAGAACTTCCAACAAAAATAAAAGAGCATATTCAAGCGAAAAATAAAAAATTAAAAAATACCGAAAGGAAAAATAAGCGATTAAAAATAGCTAACATGGCATTAAAAAAGCAATTATTAGATCATAAGAAAAAAGTGCTAGATATCAAGAAGGAAACTCTGGAACAACTGTTGAAAAATAATAATCTTCCAAAACATCATCAAAGTGTAATTTGGGAGATTTTTCAAGCATCCAAGCGTCGCAACAAAGGTAAACGATACGGGGAAAATTGGCTCATGCTTTGTATATTATTACGCATGAGATCACCTAAAACTTATGATTTTATTAGAAATAATAATATTCTACCACTTCCTTCTGTTACTACTATTAGAAGGTAACATATTAGTTATAGCATAAAATATTTGTAATTAATTATTAATTATAATATTCATATTTTCTTTTTTAAAATAAGGAATATAAGGAAGATTAAACCGAAGTGTGGTTTCGATCCTCAATTTTTTAAAATTTTTGCAGAATTTCTATCCACCAAATCAGATATACAAAAACATGGAGTTTTAGTATTTGATGAAATTTCTACTCGAGAGAGCATTGCTGTTAACTCCCAAACACTTTCTTACGATGGACTGATTGATTTTGGGGAAGAGAATGAATCTCAGCCTACCCTGAACGAAAAGGCTAATCATGGACTAGTTTTTATGTTCAAGCCATTATTTGACGATTACGCACAAGCAGTAGCAGTTTTTGCGTCAAGAGGTCCTGTAAAAAGTGATATGTTAGCTAAATTAATACTTAAATGTATTATATTATTAGAGCAAGCAGGTGCTACGGTGCATGGAATTGTAAGTGATGGTGCATCAACCAATCGGAGTTGTTGGACTCAATTAGGAGCTAGCGGCAAAAGAGTGGATTTAAAAAATTATTTCACACTGCCAAGTGAACCTTGTCGAAAAATATATATTTTTTCAGATCCTCCTCATCTTATTAAAAATGTGAGAAATCGCTTATTTAATAATGGATCTCTACAGGTATTTAATACTCCTTAAACTTGATATCATCATTAATCTAAGATTTATTGAGAAATTATTCAATATCTCTTTTTAATTTTATTCTTTTATTCATATAGCTTGACCCAAAAGAGGAACCGATCAAATGGGAACATTTCCAAATTTTATTTGATGTTGATGGAAAAATTCCCGGATCTTTTAGAGTATGTCCAAAACTAACACAACATCATTTAAATTTAAATTCCTCTTCAAAAATGAGGGTTAAACTTGCAGTGCAGGCAAACTTTTTTTTTTTACATTTGTTGATATCTCATATTGGTATTTATACTAAAAGTAATAAATTGTGTTATAGATCTTTAGCAAGTCTGTTGCTGATGGGTTATGCTTCTACCGCGATAGAAAGGTTCCAGGGCTCGAAAAGTGTGAAGGCACAATCCAATTTTGCCTTTTTATGAACTCCTTGTTTGATGCTCTGAATGAGAGACGAAAAGGAATTAAAGTTGGTGATGCTCATTTCAAAGTGAGCTTTAATAGTTATTTCGACACTTAAGTGAAAGTGTCATCATTATTAGTTTTTACATCCATTGTGAATTTAACTTTGAAGCCTTAAATTTAATGAAAACTGGAAATGTTTCAGGTCTTACAAAATGCATTAAAAGTAATAGACGAGTGGGAGAAAAAAATCGACAACAAAACTCTGGATAGTTCTGCTTATCTTACTAGAGAAACTGCAGAAGGTCTCAGAATGACGGTAAAATCTACCATCGATATAATAACCGATTTTTCACAAAAAGGACTACCAAATATATTAACTGGAGCAATAAATCAAGATGCTTTAGAGGTTGATCGATATTTTCTTAATGTGGAATAATCTTTTGGTGTGTCTTTTGGAGTTTCTAATGGCTAATTCAAATTTAACATCTATTTTATGCTTTCTACACGAATTATTAACATCTTACTAACCCTTCATCACAGTTTTTGGTCACATTCTTCTTATTTTGTAATTGTAAAAAATCTTTTCTATTTATAAAAGCTGATAAATATCAGTGTAATACATATTTGACTGGTTAATTTTGAAAGTGGCATGATTGGCTATTTCAAAGAAATTGTAGATAGTTTTACCTTGTGAAAATCCATAATATATATCGCGAAGATCGTTTACTTTGTCAAATTTTCACTTAAATATAGAAAAATATTTTTTCACAAACTAGTTTTCGGTTTCTTAAACCATCTTCAGGTGAATTTCTTTTATTTTATTTAAATATATACCTGTTCCCAACAGTTTTTAGCTCAATTCAGAATTCACCTGAAGATAGTTTAAGAAACCGAAAACTATAGTTTGTGAAAAAATATTTTTCTATATTTAAGTGAAAATTTGACAAAGTAAACGTTCTTCGCCATACATATTTCAAAGAAAGTTAAATTTATGATATTATAATCAATATATATATATATATATATATATATATATATATATATATATATATATATATATATATATATATATATATTCTTCATCTAAATTTTTTTTTTTGAAATAGTCAATTATGCCACTTTTAAAATTAACCAGTCATTTATAAAGGTTGAAAAGATTAAATTATATTTCTATTTGTTCTTATTTATGAAGTACATATATATTATTTTATTAAATGAAAATGGAATAACGAATTTTCTCTTCTTTAGCAATTTTTCGGAACGGTTAGAGCTACGGGTGGATGCAATGACCATCCTTCAACGCCTACTTTTCTTCAAATTTATCGCATTTTGACTCTGTACAGTATTTTAAAACCTCCTAAAACAGGGAACTGTACAATTCTCGAAACACCTAAACCTTTAATATCTCTATCAAATTTGAAAGAAATTTCTGCTTCTTCTCATTGCGATACTTCAAAGATTGAATTATTAAAAAAGCGTCTATATGAGGCCGTAAGAATCGAAGATTGGAATGTAGAAAATATAGTAATGGATCACGATTACACGCATCCTGAATATGACCCTATCGAGTTTGTGTTATATTATGTTACGGAATATATTTGTCAAAAAATCTTAAAAGCTACTGATTGTGATATTTGTTTAAATTCCATACAAAGTGGGGAATATTCTATGCATAATTCACCAGTTAATCTAATTCAGCTGAAAAGGAGTCATTTTATTCACCCCCACACTAAAATATTTAATATCGTTTGCGCTTTGGAGAAAATTTTTATTGAAAAAGTTGAATCTCCTCGGTGTTCTCCTTTTATTTACGAAGAAGTACTTTCTAGCGTTATTGACAGCAATATGTTAAGTTTTCCTTGTGAAAAGCATGGGCATGAACTAATTTCTTCCATTGTTACCTATTATGTCCGCTTACGAATATATAAATATGCCAACCAATGTAACAATAACAAAGCAAAGGAAAATCAATTTAAAAAAAAATTTGCTAAATTTACTACAAATTAATTATTTTTATTTAATTTTATATTAACAAATTTAGCACATTTCTTTTTTTTTTAACACAGGACTCGACTTTCGGAAAATGATCATCATCTATCACGGAGCTAAAAATATTACATACATTACAAAAGTGGGACAAAATGAATGTATTAGAATCGTTGGAAATATTCAAGAACAAAGAAAATGAACATCTACTTAATAATCAAATCAAACTAATCTCTTCAACTTTATTTTCAGCAGTTCCATGATACTATTTACATTTTTATCTTTGTATTTCTTTTCTATTAATTGTTTACTTACAAAAATTTTATTTTTATTTCTGTTATTTTCACAAAATGATAATGAACTTAATTTACAGGCATTTTGTATCTGTTTGTATCTAGTTACTACCTGAAGACACGTGTTTTTAGAACACGAACCAAAAACCATTTAATTTTGGAATGTATAAACTTCGCAATTTAATTCATAGGATTAGTGTTAGAAAATGACCGTACGAGTCGAAGGTGCACTTATTTTTAAAAAGTGGATTTTTTGCAAAGTAAAAATCGTTTTTAATTTTGTTTAATAATATAAAACTAATAATAATATATCACTTTTATTACAAAATTAAAAACTAAAGATGACAAAAAACATTATTTCAAAATGAAAATTTATGGGATTTAAATAAAGATTTTACATTAAAGATTGTTGTAAATTCTTATACTATAATCTCCATGGAAAATTAGTCAAAAATTTTGTAACTGGTTATAAAAGAATTTTTTTTAAATATTGTTACTTATTTGTTATTTTAAATAAACTGATATATTTTCGTAAACCTATTTTTTTTCTTTTTTGTAATTATATTTATTTTGTTACACTTCAATTTTACCTAATGTATAATTATTTTTTCTTTCCTGTAAATTAGTAATACATACATATTTAAAAGTTCCGCTGTTTTTGTCTCCCATTACAGCAGCGCCAAATAGCGGATTAATATGGCGGACTGTGACACTCAATGGTCTGTCCTTGAAAACAAGTGACAGGGACATGGTACATATCCACTGGTACAGGTGCCGCCATCTATGAGAATACGGTATAATTCTAAATAATGTTCAATTTTATCAACATAGTTTAGTATAATTTATTTTTTATAAATTCCTAGGGTTCACTTTTTTAATGTTGGGATCTTTAATTTTTTTCTTTTTCTTTTTTTGTAGCCTTATCTATTGTACTTATCACTTGGCAGTAATAAGGCGGCATTTTGAGACAAAAAATTTTACCATATGGTTTGTTTAAAAGGTTAAATAAAATATTCATGTAAAGCCGCTGCTACACGATGCTACGAACACCTTCCAACATTCGACGTTGGATGGTTCATAGCATCGTGTAGCCGTTGTTCGAACCTACGAGTGTCCAATGTCGAGCGTCAAACGTTCGCATTTGGTCGTGTCCCGTTCGATGTCGGTATTTTTGCACCGAGTCAAAGGGATGCTTCGAACGTTTGAAGGTCAATGTTGGTTGCGTTGGTTGGTTCGACTCACCAGCTGCACGACTCGTTCATGTGAAGAGAGACAACATCAGTGTATAACATTAGAGATAACATCAGACAGATAACAGCCTCGCCACTGAGTACCAACACATCACCATTCGTATTGGATCAAACATTCGATTCACCGTGTAGCAGATACATTCGTCGCACAAACTATCGAACTTAATTGCCTCAAACGTTCGATCGAACGTTGGAAGGAACGTTCGTAGCATCGTGTAGAACCCGCTTAATGTGAAGTATGAGCAGTCATTACAGTTCAACATTCAGTGTGTCATGTGGTACATGTCTTATGATTAGGGATGTCGTTTTTTAATCGATAAATCAAGAAATCGATTAATCGGAAGTATGAAAACCGATTTTTAATCGATTATTGATTTTGAGATCGATTCACACATCGATTTTTATTTTATGGAAATCGCGAAACGATTTTTTTTTTTCAAAACATAAATTGCTTTTTTATTTATACGTTGCTATTTATTTATTAAATAAATTTAAATTTATTATCGGTAGGGTAAAAGCCCCGTTTGTGGAACGCGATCCAATAGAAAAACAGTTTTGACATTTATATCTTAATGAAGTTATTTCTGAAAGAAACGTCTGATAACAAAAATTATTATTAATAGAATGATTGTTTTTCAATTTAAATTCATCTCACATTTAATGTTTCTTTACTTAATTAAAGAAATACATATATAAATTAAACAGTTTTTGCTAAATGTGTCTCTTTTGCGTTTGATCAATGCTTATTTATAGAAACACATGCCTTATAAATTTCAACATTTTCCAGTTAATTTTCGAAGTTAGCGCAATAAAACTATACAAATAATTTTTATTAGTCCAGTTAAGAGATTATAAGAGCTAAATCATCTTTTTATTCGGTTTAAATGTAATTTATATATATGTGTATTTCTTTGAGTACACATATAACCTGTGTATTTAACTAAAATCATGTACGTAAAATAACTAAAAATTTATATTATAAATAGTTTTAATTTCTTTTTGAGTCTAAAATATTTACTTACTGCTTTAAAATCGTAAAATTTTTAATATTTTTTTTATTTCGGAGCGTATCGTCAATTGATAAATAAAAAAATATTGATTTCAAGTTGCAAAATTTTATTAATAATGAAAAATTGTCGCCATTTTGATAAGTTAGTTTAGAAGGTTTAGAATTGATTAGAACTTTACCAAAATACATAGATGGCGAAACAAAATATAGTATTTTTCTGTGGTATTTTGGTATATTCTGTGATTTTGGTCGTTTATTTTATCGAATATTTAAACCATTCTATATTTTTTAATTTGACATTCTATTTACTACTAGATGTCACTCTATGTCATAGAGTGAAAAGATGGCAAAAGATGTGTCTGATGTATCTCATGTTCGTACATACGTGTTCTTTTTTAGGTGTCAATGTGCTGATTTTTTACAGGGTGTTAATATTTTCTGTCCGTTTTTTTATAGATGTCAACAAATTATAAAACAAAACATTAATAAATCAAAATTTTTGGGTTATATTTTCTTAAAAACATATTCATTGGATTAAAAAAACTTGGTTTCATGCTTATTAAGAAAAAAAAATGGGTGTTTAATTCATTTATTAATTTTTGTAAGCAAGTTTGATGAAATACCTAAAAATAGTGTTCCACAATCGGGGCTTTTACCCTACTACGATTATTAAATTTTACGCATCAAATGCATATAATCAGATGTCTATGCATCAAATCAAATTGTCAAAATTAACAAACTGACAACTGTACCATGTACAAAACAATAAAGTTTAGGCGAGAAATTTAAAACAAAAATACCCCTGTCGCAGCATCTGCATAACATAGCGAATTTCCAAATCTTGGGCACTGGCGGATCTCATCTAAGACCTGTACCTATTTAAAATAGTTTAGCTTTCTAAGAGTAAAAGAATTTTTAAAATCGGTTGGGTAATTAGTTTTGGTATTTTTGGGGACCCAAGAACCCGAACGAATTTTGTGCAGCATAGTTGTATCCATCTAAAATAATTTAGTTCTCTAGCAGTGAGAAATTTTTTAGCATCTTTTCGATAGCTTATTACTGGCGTTTTCGGATCTGCAAGATCCCGGTGGACCTCATTAAAAAATCAGCTCGACCGTATATTCTAGGCGGACTTTATGTAATATATATATATATATATATATATATATATATATATATATATATATATATATATATATATATTATACATATATATATATATATATATATATATATATATATTATATATATATATATATATATATATATATATATATATATATATATATATATATATATATATATATATATATATATTCAAAACCCGTTGTGTAGCATTCTACGCCGCATTTGCATCCGCAGGACAGTTGTGGATCTCAGATAACACAACCTGTACCTATCTAAAATAGTTTACCTCGGTAATAGTAAAAAGGTTTCAAAATCGGTCAGTTATTTTATTTTTGACACTTTTAGGTCCTACTGACACTTCAGACCTTACATAACGTAATCTATATGTATCTAAAATAGCTTAGCTCCCCAACAGTGAAAAAATTTTCAAAATCGGTCGGCTAGTTTATTTTTGACGCTTTTGGATCCGATGGACCCTGGCAGACTTTACATAACGTAATCTATATTTATCTAAAATAGTTTAGCTCTGTAACAGTGAAAAAATTTTCAAAATCGGTCGGTTAGTTTATTTTTACCACTTTTGGATCCCATGGACCCTGGCGGACCCTAAATAACGTAATGTATGTCTATCTAAAATAGTTAGTTCCCCAACAGTGAAAAAATTTTCAAAATCGGTCGGTTAGTTTATTTTTGACACTTTTGGATCCCATGGACCCTGGCAGACCTTACATAACGTAATCTATATTTATCTAAAATAGTTTAGCTCTGTAACAGTGAAAAAATTTTCAAAATCGGTCAGTTAGTTTATTTTTGACACTTCTGGATCCTATGGACCCTGGCAGACCTTACATAACGTAATCTATACTTATCTAAAATAGTTTAGCTCTGTAACAGTGAAAAAATTTTCAAAATCGGTCAGTTAGTTTATTCTTGACACTTTTGGGTTCTATGGACCTTGGTGGACCTTACATAACGTAATTTATATTTATCTAAAATAGTTTAGCTCTGTAACAGTGAAAAAATTTTCAAAATCGGTCAGTTAGTTTATTTTTGACACTTCTGGATCCTATGGACCCTGGCAGACCTTACATAACGGAATCTATATTTATCTAAAACAGTTTAGCTCTGTAACAGTGAAAAAATTTTCAAAATCGATCAGGCAGTTTATTTTTGACACTTTTGGGTCCTATGGACCTAGGCGGACCTTACATAACGTAATCGATATTTATCTAAAATAGTTTAGCTCTGTAACAGTGAAAAAATTTTCAAAATCGGTCAGTTAGTTTATTTTTGACACTTTTGGGTCCTGTGGACCCTGACGGACCTTACATAATGTATTCTAAATCTATCTAAAATAGTTTAGCTCTGTAACTGTGAAGAAATTTTTAAAATTGGTCGTTTAGTTTATTTTTTACAATTATGGGATCAGTAAATCCTGGCGAAACTCATACAAGTCTAGTACTCTAACAGTAAGAAAAGGGTTCTAAGGATCTCATATAACTTATGGCAGTCCGTAAGCTTCTTGCGGACATCATTTAATTAATTAATTCAAATACTTTAACTTACTAACTGTGAAAAATTTTTTAAAATCGATTGGTTAATTAATTTCTGGCCTTTTTAGGTACCGAAAACCTTGACCTCACATAAAATACCTTAAATCCATTTGAAATGGTTTAATTTTTTAACATTATTAATTATTAGTGGAAAAATTTTCAAAATCGATTCAAAATATTTTTCCGTACATACATATGTACATTGTACATATTTTGTTTTGTTTTATATTTAATAATATTTATATCATAACATAATCTTCAATTTCTTGTTTACTTAAAAATTCAATAAAAAAAAAAAAATTCTTCATTACATTAGCTTAGAAAATCTGTTTAATTTACATTTTTTAACATGGGATAGAACCATGCTAATTATAATGCAATAAATGAGAAACAAAACTCTATACATGTATGTGTGTTATATCATATATATGTGAATAGTTTTCACTTGTTCTCACAAAATTCTTTAATAAAAAAGTGAAATATTTTTATACTTCATAAAGAACTGAGATATAAATATAAATTACTTATTAGACTAACAAAGAAAGAATAAAAGTGAAAATTTACATTTTCTCGAAAAATACTTAAAATAGAAAGAAAATTATAAGAATATTTTCTTCATAATTTTTTTTTTCCTTTTCAACGATGTAAAAATCGAACTGCCTTATGATAGGATCGAATGATAAAAAATGGCCAGAAAACCTACTTCTGGGCATCCGACGTGTCTGGCTAACGAACTTAGCCAAGCCAATTCAGAATCCAGTCCGCACACAAAATTTCATAAGCGTTAGACGTTTCGTTCGAGAGTTATCGCGCGGATACATATATATATATATATATATATATATATATATATATATATATATATATATATATATATATATATATATATATATAAATTTTAGTGAATATCATTTTCGTATTCTAGGGACCTCAAAACATATTTCTGATATGGTCCCGGGCTTAGGTCGCACATGACACCTGGCGTAAAAGCTGAATTTCCAGTTTTGGAAATTCGCTAAAAAACTTTCATAATTTTTTTTTTATCCCTTAGGCTAAGCGCGCACTACGTTTTTTTTTCCGCTCGGCGTTTTTCCACAAAAGCTGAAAACGCGTCATCAGCGCGCACTACGTTTTTTTTCCTGTAGCCGAATTGGCGGGACATAGAATTATTTCGAAATGGACGTTCGTTAAGCTTGTTGCACTGGTGTTTTACGTTAGCAATATGACGTTATAAAATTAAAAATAATTTTAAAATAGTTATTTAAAATTCTGAATGTTTTAATATTGATAATTTTTTATTTTTAAAGTATTATTAAGAAATAAAAATGATTCAATATTAATTATCAAAATATGTCAAACTTATGAAGAGATTTCTATATATTCTTTCATCATTTACATACTTTAGATGATACCCACTCTTTTGAAATAATTATATGTGTGAAAATATTCTTTCATAATGCAGTCCAATTTATTAAATTAACTATTTTATCATATGCAGGACGTTCGTTAAGCTTGTAGATACTATTTTTGTACGTAATTTTCTGTATGTTTTATTGACTAAATAAATAAAAATACAAAACAGTAAAGATATTAATACTTTTTTATTTTAAAAATACAATATTATTGTGATTAAATGAAAATAATTCAAAATTAATTATCAAAATGCCAAACTTGTGAATAATTTTTCATTTTCTCCCACCATTTACATATTTTAAACAAAGGATTTACCCAATCTTCTTTTTAAATAATTTTATATCTGTAAAAAGATTTATTTAATGAAACCTAAATTATCTTTTTTACTTGTAATGCAATCCAATTTATTACTATTTTCGAGCAAACTTCTTTCCAAAAACGTTACAATGTTCTTACCTTACAATTCTATCCCATACTGAAGCTTTTTTTCTACATCACATATAATTTTTTTTTTTTTTTTTTGAAAGATTTTGGTCAAATTTACTATAAAATTCCAAATCTGGCGATATTTTGACTAAAATTTTATTTTATATACATTTCTGTTGTGTATCAGTGCATCATAATATGACATATAACCACACTAATCAAGAAAACCGCTCGCTGAATTACGCAAGTGCGCGTGTTGTCATATAATTACACGAGTTACAAAAATGTCGCGTTTTTTTTTCAGCAAAAAAAAATGTAACTTTTTGCGGTTTTTTTTTTTCCGCCGCTGAAAAAAACGTAGTGCGTTCGCTTATATGGAATATAATGCTTCACATTTTTTTGCTGAAAAAAAACAGCGGCGGAAAAACGTAGTGCGCGCTTAGCCTTAATCTATAAAAAAAATTTTGTATACAATTAAATAAAAACTTCTCAATATTTAGTACAATTTAGATAATATTTATACAATTATAGAGAAAGCAACGACAACTGCAAATGACTCATTCTCATAAATGTGTCTCTTAGACAGACTCGTAATATAGCTATCTCTCACAAGATCTATTATCTAATATATTGAAAAAGGATAGTAGAAATTATAATATCTTTTATATGTGACAAAACTTTATTTTTGAAATGAGTCATTTTCTTTATATATAAATTTGACTAACATTTTTATATCAAATGAAAACAAAAATTGTCAACTTTGTTGTGATGTTGTGATTCATCTCTATACCATAGAATAAAATTCTAAAAAAATATTGATGTACACGCTTAATATTTTTCTATTTAAAAGACTTCGAAAGTTCATCTTTCTGAATTATAAATTTTTACTTAAAAATTACCGCCACTTTTGCAACAGCAAATTTGAATCGATTTCTTGGAATCGATTTTGAATACAATCGATAATTTACAATCGAAAATACATACATCTTCTGTTGGCAATTACGAATCGATTCAAAAATCGATTTTTTTTTTAAAAAACGACATCCTTACTTATGATCCAACAGACAAAACACCTTTAAATATGGTAGAGTTCAAGGTTTATACATATGTTATTAGAGGTAGATGCAATCCGTATACTGCCTGTGTTATAAATATTATGCTGTCTGGACTACAGCAGTGTTGCCAACTTTTTTTCCCAGAGACCACTAGATTCGACTTTGAAATCGTTAAAAAACCACTAAAAACCACCAGCTCTTCATCGACAAGCAAAAAAAAAAAAAAAAAAAACGACAACAAAAAATGTTTTTAAAATAAAAATTTTCATAATTTAATTTTTATGATTTAATTATAACAAAATAGAAAAATAGAACAATATTATATAAATTAATAATGAAATCAGCAGCAGTTTTAGTGGTAAAACCACTAAGATGGTAACGTTGAAAACCACAATCCACTAGAAAAAAATTTTCCCCACTGTGGGAAATTCAAAACCACTAGTTTGGCAACACTGGACTGCAGTCAGCTGTTTATATAGCGTCAACTGATCGTTACTTATTCTTCAACACTGAACTGTCATTTTTAAATTTTAAAGTATTATTTCTGAATAATTATTAGTTATTATAAGATAATATTTAGTTTAATATAATTATTTTTATTAATTACTGTATGTAGTTATAGGTAAAAAAATAAATTACTGAATTGTATTTTTTTTTAAATCAATTAAATTGAATAATTGCTATAGTAATCTACTACATTTTTGATTATTTTTCCTTTGTATTTCATAAATTAAGAAAACTGTCAAAGCTTGATAAAACTGTTAAATTTTTGACCTTATTGCCCAGTTTAGATTAAGCAACCCTAGTGCATTGTGTTACTTTTTTGCTAATCTTTAATTTTCTAACAGAAATTTTCTTGTGTTTTATGACGTAAGACTTTTGACGGTCAACGCTCGGTCTATAATTGTTGATAGAAAAATGCACTCTACAAATTGTGCGCGGATTACAAGATTTTATATCACCCATTAATCGTATACGTATATTTTTACTTGATGCTAGTTCTAATTTTACCACCAGAGGCGCGAGTGAGAATCATTGCGTCGCCAATTACTTTTACTTAAGTTGCCTATCTTCTACACGTACGACTAGTGCGAAACAAAAAAAAACTTTTTTGTTTCAATTTTTAACACTGACGACTACGTAAGTGCGCGCAAGAATAACTCGTATCTAATGTGATCATCTTCGTTCATTTGCATTATTTGTTTCAATCTGACGTGTACGTACAAGTACGCGCGAGTGATTTGTCGTACGTACCCGCTTCCAATGTGACCCTAGCCTAAGCTAACCTAATCTTAACTAAGCTTATTTTAAAATTGCACGCTGCGTTATCATGAAATATTATTCATTTTTGGCTCAAATTGTACACTTTTTTAATGAAAATAACGTTTGACTTTATGCTGGGAACTAGCAAACTGTTTATTTAACTGCCTATTTAGATATTTATTGACCATTTAGTTATTTTACTGACCAGATAATAATTATATACTACTTACCATTATAGGATAAAATAACTGGCCAAATTCATTTATATTACTGACCACGTTTTACTGCTAAAGTTGATTTAATACTGCTTAAAAAATATAATACTGACCGTCTGAATTTTTAACTGACCGAGATAACTGACAAAATGAATAAAAACTGCACAAATAATTATTTCGCTTAGCAATTTAGGAAGTTTTTTTAAATCACTTACTTTTTCCCGCTTTTTAAAAAAATAATTTGACAACCGTTAGGCTAACAAAATTTTTCTGGCGAACGCCAGCACCATGGTGACTAGAAAATGGTGTCGAAATCAATGTATTCAAAACAGTATCTAAAAATAAGAGGACATTCGTGTGCTTTGGATACCAAAGCGGTAGTTTGAATATTACTTGAAACAGTTTTATTATTAGGTATATCATAACAAATTGCAATATTAATAAAATTTATTTAATTTACTTGGTTTTCTGTTAAATATATTAACTCACTTGAGGTTTGAGGTACTTTGAAAAATGAAAGATTTTTCAAATTCTCTGCGTCACTTTTTATCAATCGCACTGCTAGTAGAACAATTTTTAACACCACACACTTTGCCTATTTTGATATTATTGATAAAATTAAGCTGAATAAATTCTTCGTAATTACTTAAAATACAATTTTATAAGATTTTTGAAATCATTCCTAAATTGTCAAAAATTGTGGTTAAAAGCAAGCTAGATGAAGAAAGGTATGCCAACGTGCAGATCGTGATGACGTAGATGGCGAAGGTGAATTTTTCATAGCGGTTAATTTAAATAATAAATAGTTGTAATTTTGTCTTTTTCTAAAAATTCAAATATATGACATAATTATAACGTTGATAGCGAATTGCACAAAAAAGCTTATTTTGGTCTCAAATATAGCGTACCTTTCTCTATGTACTTTGGTTAAAAGTGTCCATGTACACTCATTTGATACTTCATGTCTATTTACATTCTATTTTATCTTATTATATTCGCTTTATCAAATCAGTATCTGAGGTATATTAACACCACGAGTGGTGAAAAAAGAAAGCCTAATATATGCATTTTTTTGGCCAATTTTGGCAATTCTTCCGTATGAGTTAGTAATCTATATACATATATTGTCTATGGCCTGCACTTAACATACAGAATGTTTCAAGAACCTAAGAACATATAAATTTTAACATGGGAAAATTTGTTATGATCAAGGGTTGCTTTATTTTAATATTATTAAATATTTAGCGAAACGAAAAAATATCGCGTCAAAATAATGTTTAAAAGTAATTAAAAGACAATAGCAGTAAATATATTGAGATAACTGTAAATAAATCTTAATCTAATGTTAAAATATTTATTAACAAATAATACTGCTTAATAGAAAAATTGGACAACTGTTGTTTTGTTTTCAAATTTATTTTTTTGCAATTAAAGGAAATTTTTATAACTATGGATACCTATATAAAAATAAAATACCCATAAAAAGAATGGAGTATTATAAGATGGGGATCTAACTCATATGAGACGAATTGACCAAATTGGTCAGGAAAATGGTAAATATAAGGGCTTTCTTTTTTTACCACTCGTGGCGTTAATAATCTCAAAATACTGATGTGAACATAGCGAATATAGTAACATAAAACGGATAAAACAGAATGTAACCACAGTACTTATTCTTAAATAGAAACACACCGGGACTGGGGAAGTGAGTGTTTCCATTTGAGAATCACCAATGTCGGTTGATGATATTTAATAATAAGGAAATACATAGAAATTACATATGTATGAAATAAACTCTTATAGTTTAAATTACTCTATACGGCGAATATCCAATGTTACTGACTCCGATTTTACATAGTGACGTCAGCGAATTATATAATATACAATATAAATGACGCTACGCAAAATAAAAATTGTTAAGTTTATTTTAAAAACGATCGAAAAACCCACTTTATAACTGAGTTGAACATTGAAAAAGATTCCAGAAGATTCTATTCAAAAGCTAACAAAGATAATATAGAAGCTCGCGTTTCCATTTGAGAGAGTTCCATTTGAGAATAAGTACTGTACCGCTGTCGTATCGTACGAACACAAGTGCCATCTTTGATTTGAACATTGTTTTGAATACACTGAGTTTCGACTCCTTGTCTAATCTTCATAATAAAAAGCAAGCATACTCTGATCCCAACAATTTTTTCCCATGTTAATTTTTGTATGTTCTTACTTCGTTGAAACAACTGTATATAAACAGCCCAAATAAAATCTACTGTCAGCAAATACAAAAAATACATGATGCTCGACATGCTCGATAAAGCTTAAAATGGACACAAATGATAACACTGTATTTTCACTCTGTAAAAACTGTAGAATATGTTTGCAGATTCATCAACAAATGGTACCAATTCAATTACTAAAGGAATTAGATGATTTTAACACAATATTGGCATTTTTTAATGTTGAGGTAAGTAAATTAGCCTATACAAAAAGTAATTAACATATAAGTATGTAGAATATTTATTCTACTAAAGAAATTTTAGGTGATGACCGATTTACGATACCCAAATGGAATTTGTATGGTCTGTCTAAACCAGTTAAGAAATTTCATTCTCTTCAAACAAAAATGTGAATCGTCATTCAATTATTTGAAAAATGTTTTAAATGATAGTGAAATTCAAATTTTACCAATCAAACTTCCTCATATTTTTGATACTGATAAGTCTGCCGATGAAACTGGCGACCCTGAATATGATTTTGATCAAGATACTAACATAGACGAAAATTATGAGCAGAAGACAGCAGCAGAAATATGTAATGAAACAGTAAATAATATTTATATAAAAACCGAGGAACCTGATACGTCTGAGATCACTTTATTTTTGTGCAATAAGTGCAATTCTCCAAGTGAAATATGTATTTGTGTCAATAACCATATAAAATCTGAAATTGATGTAGACGAAAGTAAAAATTCAGACAAAGATAATTTATCTTCAAAAGATAAAAGTAAAAATAGTTTTAAGTGTAAGTATTGTGAAAAAACATTTACAAAATCTTATCACCAACAAAGACACGAACGTACTCATGAAAACAGATTTAAATGTGATTATTGTTTAAAATTATTTTTAAATGAAAATACCTTAACAAGGCACATGAGAATTCATTTAGGACTAAAGCCATATCTTTGTACTGAGTGTTCTCTGTCATTTTCCACACGCTTTGCACTTGCTCAGCATAAAAAAAAACATAGTGATAATCCTCCAGAAAGAGTAACTTGTCAAAAATGTGGAAAAGCTGTTTTTAATTTACCCATCCATATAAAGTATAAACATAGCGCGCATAGCACACAGAGCTTTCAGTGTCAATATTGTGAGAAGAAATTTTCTTACAAACCCAGTTTACAATATCATGTTAAATCCATTCACGAAAATGTTGGCGAAGTATTATGTACATTGTGTGGAAAAAAATTTCGTCGGAAAGCTGACTTAAATAAACATAATAAATCAGCGCATTCAGACGAACGTAATTATCCATGTCGACATTGTGATAAACGATTTAAAGCTAGTGGTGAACGCTCAAAGCACGAGAGAAAACATTTAAATGACCGTCGATATAAGTGTACATATTGTCCAGAAGCATTTATGGAGAGAAGAGCATTAGAAAATCATATACGGATACATACCGGTGAAAAACCATTTTCTTGTAGTATTTGTTCGAAAGCGTTTCGACAAAGTTCAACACTTTACAATCACAACAAATTGGTTCATGGACGATTACCAAAAAAATTGTAAAGAATCGTTGTGTGACAAAAAACTTCGTCGGATATTTAATTTAAATCAATATAATAAAACAAGAGCTTCGCGATAAAATAACTACGGACAGAATAACCGCGACAAAATAACTTTAGAGTTTATTTATTTATTTATTGGAAAGTATCATACGTTTTTAGGGTTCCGTAAAAAAAGTAAAAAAGAACCTTCATAGTGAGATTTCAGTGTCCATCCGTCTGTTTGTCACAACTATTTTTCTCACTAACCATTACAGTGTTCCTTCTCAATAGTTCCGCAGAATGAAATGAGGGGAATAGTTTTTCCTGGAAATGTTGTTGTCCCACCAAAGGCCAATCGCTCGCTGGCAAAGTACAAGAATTTTTAGGCCTTCGAAGAAGAGCCTTATAATTTTGGTCTATCATAAAAATTTGAAAAAGAGGGGGAATCGGTAATAATAATAATAAAATTTAAAAAAATAATTAATGAGTTGCACATGCATATACTAGAGGGGTGTATATTCACTGTCCTTAAAAAAAAAAAAAAAAATAAATAAAAACCAGCCAAAAATCATAAATTAACACTTTCACCATTATATGTGACGAATACATAAAGAAAAAATGACTACAGCAATTTTGCGTTTTCATAAAAGAAAGCTAATTTTTTTTTTGGCATCAATTATATTGTGCTCTACGTTAGTTTTTTTGTTGTATATTAGCTCTATCGATGATCTGTCGCTAATGTCAACTTAGAGGCACGATCGTGATCAGAGGTAAATATCTTTTATAAAATACATATTGATCGTGTTCCATTTAGATATCACAAACAACATTGACTAGTGCATTTGATGTTTCACAAAAAAACTACTTTTTTAAAAAATTTTCTTGCAATACTAACATTTTAAATGCTTTTAAATGCAATTAAAAGGTTAGTCTTGCATAAAATTGTAAAAAAAGAAATGCATTGTGTTACACAGTGTCGTGTGTCCGTAATGGAACACGACCATTTTATAACTATGCGAGGAAACACCGTATGTACGAATAACTCGGATTACAGTAAAATGGGACACATTGTACTGTATATTAAAATTAACGTTTTGAAGAAATTTAATTAAATTGAAATATTTTTATTAAAAATTAATGCGAGAATGTAACAATACTTATGTAAGTGTATAAATATTCTGTGTGATAATAATAAGAGTGTTCTGTGTTCAGAATTAAGAATTTTTTTAAGTATGTACCTACATGCATTATCATACAAAATCATAACCATAGCTTTGATACGTAAATTAAACGTACATACTTAATTATTTTTTTTAAAGAATTGTGTTGTTGTTGGTAGTGTGTGGTAGTGTGTACATACGTACTTATTGATTTGATACATACAAACCATACATACTTATTGGTTTGAACCATAGAACATAAGAAGGAATACAACTATCTCTTTTCTGCAATCACTTATGGGCAGGTATGTGCATTTTACAGAACTATGTTGCCATTCACTTAGTAGCTATCAATGGGTTTGTTTCAATTGTTGTCATATTGTTATGCACGGTGTACGTGGTATACGTACCTCACGTACATGATGCATGCCACATGCATGTTATGTTATATGCGTATGCAAGACACCCATACACACGACCATCCATTGCACTACCACACACAACTCCGCGTGCACATATATGACATAGTGGTGGGGTACTTTCTGTCCTTTGGCGTTACACTGGTTTCAGTAGTATAGAGATACTACCATAGAGTAATAGAGACAACATATCTATCTCTACACTACTGGAACCAGTGTAACATGTAAGAGATAGACTATATGTTGTATACGTGCACTTGGTTGGTACTTGTGTCTAACAAGGAGCGGACATGTACTCTTTGAGATTAAATTTTATTTAAATATTTTAATAAGTTTTAAGGCGTTTAATAATCTTGGAGTGGCTTTAAAAGTTGTTTAATGAGATTCTCTATAATAATATTACTAGTGTAGATCGTGAAAATTGTGGAAATGGAAATTAAAAGTGTTCAAGAAATATTGTCTAAGGCCCGGGATACACGAGAAACCAAAATGTCGACACAAATGTCAGACATAAATTTCTTTACTGTTCACACTTCAACAAATTTTTTGTGTCTGGATAGTGTCTGTACATAAATGTACGCAACATGTGTCTGAGCTGTTCACACGAAAATCGAATTTTAATCGATAACCTTCCCAGTGAATAACCTTAAAATGACAATATGTCAAGTAACATATGTATATGATACACATGAAAAAAGTGTAATAAACTTGTAATAAAATTATTTTTTAAACACTTGCGAATGAAATAAAATCATAAATATTGTAGAATGTTACTTAGTTATTTTTCTGTATTGACAAATTCACAAGTGTACTATGTAAAAAATGATAAATTTTAGGCGGGGAATTTAAAAAAAAATTATAATTCTTTCTTTATCCTCCAATCTATAAAAAACGTCGTATACAATTAAATAAAAACTTCTCAACACTTAGTATAATTTAGATAATATTTATCAATTAACATTTTTATATTGAATGGAAACAAAAGTTATCAACTTTGTTGTGATGTAATCATTTCTATACCATAAAGTAAAATTCTAAAAAATATGTTGGTAATTATGTACATTTAATTATGTACCATGAAACATCGTACATATCGTACGTATGGAACACGCTCAACAACAAACTTTTAAGTTTAGTGTCGCTTGATTACATACATATGTTTATGTACAGAATTGATGTATGCAGTGTATGCAATGTCGGTCGGTAATGTCACAAGGTTGTGTGTTGACTGTTACCATTTTTATGGCTACCAGAAATAAAATTTCAATTCAGGAACTTTCAATTGATGAAATACGTGAATATTTAATAAAATAATAAAAAATGGTAGTAAAATGTGTAATCGGATTTGGTGAAACATTTTAAAAAATATTTAACCAATCCAAATTCTACAGGTACATATTACGTTTTATTTGTTGTTTTGCTCCAGTTAGGTTATTTTTATAAATATATATATTGGCAACCTGTAGGATTGTATGTATTTTTTTACCAATATTTTTGTTGGTTTAAAAAAGAAAATCTTGGAAGTTTTAACTTGTATTGTATTTAATTTTTTGTATTTTCTACAATTTTTCGATTCGATTTCGCCTTTCATGGATTGGATTTAACGCTGATTTGGAATCATTGATTTATATGCTGGATTTCCGATTATTTACCGCCAATAAAGATGTATTCTGGATCGTTCTGGTTAACGCTGCCGAATTATCAATTTGAAACACTGATCTATTCCCGAGGATTCCGCTTAACTTCCCGTGGATCCACGTGTAGCCGACAGGTTGTGGCCTGCAACGAACCGATTGATCGTTTCGGTTGGAAACTGGTACCGCATAACTGAATTACCGCATCTTTAGTACATCCGGACTCCAATGTTTCGAGATGAATTCCGTATAAAATACAAGTAAATCACCCATAACAAAGGGAGGTAACAAAATTTAAGTTTTCCGATACTTAAACGTCTTTTTATTAAAAGAAACATTAATTGTATGAGTAACATTACATTTACCGTTATGCTTCAATTTATAAAGCATTTTTGAAGATTTATTTATTTTTTTTTGTTTATTTTTTTTGAGAATACTTAACCTGTATTATTATTAGTATTACCGAACTTTATGATGTCAAAAACATTGTGAAAATTCAAGAACGTTCTTAAATTTATTTACCTGAAAATTTGTATTAAAAGATCTGAAATTACTTATTGGTGAAAATATTATAAGGTTCAAGTACACATTATTAACTTCCGTCTAACTCAACTTTCGGTCCTGTATGTATTTAGTTTATTAATAAACTTAATTTAACCGTAGTAACGAATTGCTTAACGCCCTTTACTCTCGTTTCAGAAGTGGTTTTACCCGTCTTGCATTCTGGGGTAAAGCTGAAGTCAATAGAATGCATGGCGCCCTGATTTCCCGCTATCGTTACCGTACCGTTTACGAAATTTAGAACCCCCCCGTATGTTACTGCCGACTGAGTCCGAAGCCGCGTTGCCGTACCGATGATGTAATAATTTTTACGTCATACAGTGTTTACACCTATGCGATTTTACCAGAATATGCACTCAAATTACGGCGTTAGGGTAATCGTAGTTGTTAAAATTAAGCCAATTTTTCTAATTTTCGCGTTCGATATCTCGAAACGAAGTGAGATATCGATTTTTTTATTCTTTGAAAAGTGTTTATTTTGGTCTATTTTATCGAAATATGCACTCAAAAGTTCATACAAACGCAGACACACAAAATGATAAAAAAAAATTTGAAAAAATTGAATTTTTTCAAATTTTAAAAGTTTCCCAGCCTTTTCATTATCGATATCGAATTGTGTTTCGCTGGTATCTATGATTTAGGGTAACAAAATATTTTAAAATAATGAAAAAAATTCGTCAAGTCCTCTGAGAAGGCCTAACTTAGTGCGTGTCAAAAAACACGCACTTGACGAATTTTTTTATGTCTAGATTTAAAATTTATAGTTCAATAATTTATGACCCTGTCAAAATTAAAAACTTTTCAGGAGCGTCAAAACAAGTAGGTGGGTCTGAATAATATAATTTAAAAATTTAATTTGAACTAATGTTTTTTATACAACCATTCCATACGATAAAACTCTAGTGGTTTAATAAAATGCATATACAATACATAATAGATACGCATAATTAGACTACATATTACCACATATTACGTATATGTGCGTATAGTATAATGTACCTGTACATACACAGTATTGGATCTGGGTTATAATCTAATGATATCATTTTTATTATAATCACCTATTTATGCATGTGTTAACAAAATTCTATTTCTTTATTATTCAAAATCGAATTAAAAAGTATTGACTATTGTGTAACATTTTTCGTTTACTGATAAAATAAAATATGTATCTCCTCATAAAATTTCGTAAAACTTTACGCTCGCTTCTCTAAATATTTTTTCATAATTTTTATTTTGTATAAACAAATCAATTTTTTATACCTGCTTAAGATTTATGTTTAATTGTCTACATAATGATTAATGAGGGTACCAGTGAATACACTATCACTACTATCAGCGTACGCAGTGGATCAATATAAGCAATGCTGACTAGTTAGTTGAATAATGATGTTACAAATTTAAACTGTCTTAGGTACTATATTTATTTAATTTAGATAATTTTTCTTCCACTTAATATAAACAAAACAAACTTTTTGATTTTTAGCTTTGATAAAATAAACAAATAACAGGTAGTAGAGTGGTGGTAACGCTCGAGTCTTAAACTGGGGAAGCGGAACTATTGAGAGCGGAAATATTCAGAATGTGCACTGTACTACCATTAAGGATGTATGCCCCCCCTCCAAAAAAAAAAATTAACTTTTTCCATTGAGTTTGAAATATGTTAAACAATCGCCATGTTCGTTGCTGACTTTTTCTGCCCAAAGTGAGCTGTTGGCACATGCGCAAGAACTTTTTTTATGGAATACGCATGCTCCAAAATACTTCATATTATGAGCACAAGTATTTCGTACTTCATAAAAATGTTCTTGCGCATGCACTAACAATTCACTTTGAGCAGAAAAACAGCAACGAACACGGCGATTAGTGCATCGATTAGAAAAAAGAAAATTATATGCCGCGGACAAATTAAACGAAATAATTAATATTAATGTTCTCATTTATCGTGTATTATTTGAACCGGAAGTAGCTTAGCTGCCAATAAATTTGTAAGATTCGTCACATTTTATCCAACTGTCGTCAGAAAAAAAAATAGTTTTATAAACCTTATACTATGTATAATTTTTAATGAAAAAAAAAAAAAATACCGAACACACCGGCCTTTCTTTTTCGTAAAAATTAAAATAAAAATTAGAAACCGGAACCATGTGGTTTTGACACTATTTTAAAAAACTGTATCCGCCGTTATCGACGAGAAATATGGTAAAACATAATGAATGTTTTCCATTTAGGAAACACAGACGACACAGTGAATTTTTTTTTTCACAAAAAAACTGATCTTTTTTAAAATTTTAACCTTGTAATTGCTTATATATGTAATTAGAAACCCTCGTCCGAATAGCCAACATAAATTTTAAAAAATGAGATTTTTTTATTTTTACTTCGATCAATCGTTTGTGAATGTTTGTGACGCTATTTATTTTCGTTTATGACTAATTAGTTAATGGGGTATTTGACAGTATCAAAGAAAACCACTTAAAACAAATTTTAATGAAAATTTATAATAAAAGACAGTAATTTATTATACTAATTCATCTTAACTATCATTATTTGATTTAAAAAAATTTAATTAAAAAAGTAATTTTTTAGCTAAAATCAACGTAAGCAGAAACGGGCTGTGACGTTGCTTTCTCTTATATTTCAACACTATCACCACTAGTGTCGCTACTTAATTTCCGGTTAGCAAACATAACTATGGAAATTAATCAAAATTTAATTAATTTTTTTAAAAATCAACAATTTCTTTTCCTAGTTACAGGAAAAATAAACATTTTTTTTCTTAGTTACAGGACACCTGTTGCTATCAAGAGAATGTGACGTAACTGACAGCTAGTAAACGTTTTCGCGCAAATTTTGAGAACAAATACTAAAATAATTTTTTCTAACAATTTTCGGTATTATTTTTAAAAATTAAAAACGTATACATGCATAATACATAAATTTGTGTGTTTTAAAATAATTTCCCAAAATTAGTCAAATTCCCCATTAATTAATTAATTGTTAATTAAGAGTGTGTGAATAGCCAACATTTTTTAAAATTTATTGCAATATTAACTTCCGGGCACTTAATCGATCTAAAATCGTTTGTGAATTCCAAAAAACATTTGTGACAGTGTATTTTTTAAAAAAATAATAAAAAGAAATTCAATTATTTTTAGTTTAGTTGCGCTGCTATACTCCAGTCCTCTCTAGTGTAAGAAAAAATAACTATTTTATAAATGACAGCTGAATGACAGCAGTATATGTACATAATTTGACATCATATATGATTGACATAGTTGACATATTATATGGCATATATAACCTTCAAAAAGGTACTGAAGATGAAGAAAGTTTAGAAAAGAGAAAAAGAAAAATATTTACGTTTTATGATTAAATTGACTAAATTAAAATACAGTTGTTTGAAAAAAGCTCCCGAAATTCTTTTTAAAGGATCTTAGGAAACTGTGATCTTAGGAAAGAATCTCGGCTATTCGGACGAGGGTATTTTACCCGATCAATTTTGTCAATTCTTCCCATTTAAGTACGATGTCCATCTTATAATAGTCTAATATCTTCAATATAACATAAAAATTTAGTTTTTGGGAAAATTTGATAATTCGCAAAAATGCTTTTTTATATATACCCCATTTCAAATAAAATACAATAAATTAATCATGAGTCATTGTTAAAAAATTAAATAATTCTTATACATATTCGAAACAAATCAATATTTTATTCTTTTCTAAAAACACACTGCAAATTGAAAATTTATGTAAATGGAATAATGAAAGAGATAAAGCCAAAAAAACGGAAATTATTTAAATTCAAAATGACGAAGCATGGTTAACTTTAACTGAAATGAACTATATCTGTAACTTCAAAAATGACGAATTTCCATACAAATTTTCATTCGTTATTTAACCTACTTAGAGGACGAATTTTCAAAAATCCTTTCTTAGTGCTCGCCTATATTACATAGGGAACTCCTGTAAAAAATTTCATTATTCTAAACTCAACGGCTTAGGCTGTGCGTTGTCTGTTAGTCAGTCAGTTTGGTCAAACATTGAAGAATATTTGACCAAATTTGTAATTAGAAAACATAATATCTTTTTTGCACGATCGTGTATTTTCATGCATTTACATATATATGCTGTTGACAATGCTGGTAAGTTACATTTCCCGAACGTTTGCTTATATCCATCGAAACCAAAAAATAACACTGCGGTAAGTGAAATAGATGCGTGGTGAATGAATAGGAGTGTGGTAAGTGAAATTAGCTAAAAAATGATTGTAATTATTTATTTATATTGAAATTAAAAGTACAATTTGAACAATTAGGAATACAAATCGATTAATATGAAAATTTTCACTAGTTTGCACATTATTATTATTATTGTTGGCATTAGTCTTCATATTTTATTGATATTTCAAAAGGTCGTTCAATCATTACAATTTTCTGTGGTTTTCATAATCTTCCTTTCATTTTACGAGAATAAACTTGCAGCCAAAAATGAAATGCTGCATCAATTTTCATTATTCTCACTAATATTATAGTTTAACAAACTATTTTCCTCAATTATTTTAATAGAAAATTAAAAAAAAATATTCACGCCAATAAAATATTGACACTTAATTTTTTATTTACAAATATAGTTGTCAATTGTCACTACAAAGATTCGTATTATAGTTCTTATAAATATTTATAATATTTATTCATGGCATTCTATGTCATAACATAGAAATATAAATTTCACCTATACTATCCGAATTTTATTTTTTATTTAATGTATTTTTATTCTGTAATTATTTTAAATTGATCGCGCAAAAAATATTATTCAATACACGATGCGTTAAGTGCATTTACTGATCTCGAAAATTGCAAAATAGTTAAATTTTCTAAGTACTATTGGCTTCTAGGTCGTAAATCAAAGTTGTCTTTAAGAAACAAAGTGCTAGTTTATAAAAGTGTTATCAAACCGGTATGGACTTACGGTATTCAGATTTGGGGTACTGCTAGTGTTAGTAATATTGAGATATTGCAACGTTTTCAATCTAAAGTGCTACGAGCACAGAACAAATAGAACGAGTATAACTGTCTCTTTTCTGCAATCACTTATGTGGAAGTATGTGCATCTTAGGCTGCTTAGGTGTCAGTTGCTCACTACCCGTCGCTCAGTGTAAGTCAGTCAAACAACAATAAATTTGATTGTTGAACCGACACAAGTAGCGTTGTGGTATCACACACATCACATACATGCATGTGAACCAAAGGTCACGTGACGGCTATCACCACTCACACAGACAGAGTTTACCGCACAAATACAAAGTAAACACCGTGCACGTATACAACATATTTTCTATCTCAAGTGGTTACACAGGTTCCAGTAGTATAGAAATATGTATTTTCTCTCTAGATGCTCTATGGCTACGAGCCATTAGTGCTTCCCCGTGGTACGTGCGTAACGATGACATACATCGCAGCCTTCAAGTACCCACAGCGCGTGAGGAAATAGTACGATACAGTGATAAATACATTCATCGCCTAGAAAATCACCGTAATGTGTGTGCCCTTAACCTACTTGACAATAGTGACTCTTTGTATAGAGATAGACTCAGTCGACAGAATATTTTAGACTTAAGATATAGATTTATTTAGCTTTTAATAAATAGTATATTATATTTAGTATATAATTTATTTTTAGTGATTACCGGTGGGTAATCAACTAATCACCATTCCCGTTATGTTCTATAACGCTCGATTTATAGTTCTATTTAGAACTGATAATCGATAAACGAGGATGTTATAAAAAAAAAAGCAAAGAAAGCAAAAATTGCGACTCTTCGCAACATTTTCTCGATCAGTAAAAGCAACTTACCGAACTTATATTGTAAAATACTATTGTGTACTATTGCTTATCTATAAATATCCCTAGTAACCAGTCCTGTCGTCAGAAATTGGGATCAAATTTACGTCCATCTGCGCCGTTTCTGACGAATTTACAGACGGCAGACTGTCGACAGAATCTAACGTCAGGAAAAAGCAGCAGTAAGTCTGACGAATAATTTTTATAATAATTCGGTCGACAGACTTACGGCAGGAAGACGGCAGCTACCTCCCATAAGTTTTCAGCGGTTCTCATTTTCATTTTTTTAATTGTGTTAATTCAAAGTGTCAGTAGGGATGTCGTTTTTTAATCGATAAATCGAGAAATCGATTAATTGGAAGTATGAAAACCGATTTTTAATCGATTATTGATTTTGAGATCGATTCACACATCGATTTTTATTTTATGGAAATCGCGAAACGATTTTTTTTTTAAAACATAAATTGCTTTTTTATTTATACGTTGCTATTTATTTATTAATTTAAATTTAAATCTATTATCGGTACTACGATTACTAAATTTTAAGCATCAATCGCATCAAATGCATATAATCAAATCTCTATGCATCAAATCAAATTGACAAATTGACAACTGTACCATGTACAAAACAATAAAGTTTAAGCGGGAAATTTAAAAAAAGAAAATTATAATTCTTTTTTTATCCCTTAATCTATAAAAAAACTTTGTATGCAATTAAATAAAAAAAACTTCTCAACATTTAGTACAATTTAGATAAAAAATAGACAATTTAGATGAAAATAAAAATTGTCAACTTTACTGTGATGTTGTGATTCATCTCTACACCATAGAATAAAATTCTAAAAAAATGTTGGTAATTAAGTATATATATGTACAGTTGTACACGCTTAGTATTTTTTTTCTTAAAAGACTGAAAGTTCATCTTTCTGAATTATAAATTTTTACTTAAAAATTACCGCCACTTTTGCAACAGTAAATTTGAATCGATTTCTTCGAATCGATTTTGAATACAATCGATAATTTAAGTATCGATTCTTTTGTTGGCAATTACGAATCGATTCAAAAATCGATTTTTTTTTTATATATATATATATATATTATATATTTTTATATATATATATATATATATATATATATATATATATATATATATAAAAATATATAATATATATATATATATATATATATATATATATATATATATATATATATATATATATATATATATATATATATATATATATATATATTATTTCTATATTATTTATATTATTATAAAAAAAAAATCGATTTTTGAATCGATTCGTAATTGCCAACAAAAGAATCGATACTTAAATTATCGATTGTATTCAAAATCGATTCGAAGAAATCGATTCAAATTTGCTGTTGCAAAAGTGGCGGTAATTTTTAAGTAAAAATTTATAATTCAGAAAGATGAACTTTCAGTCTTTTAAGAAAAAAAATACTAAGCGTGTACAACTGTACATATATATACTTAATTACCAACATTTTTTTAGAATTTTATTCTATGGTGTAGAGATGAATCACAACATCACAGTAAAGTTGACAATTTTTATTTTCATCTAAATTGTCTATTTTATATATATATATATATATATATATATATATATATATATATATATATATATATATATATATATATATATATATATATATATATATATATATATAATGATAACTTACTATTGCTAAAAGATACAGCTAAGGCAATTTTATATTTAAAAAGGGCATTTAAAGGGCAATTTTTTTAAGCTATCACACGTTAATTTAGAAGTTGATTTAAAAAAGAAAAAAATTGTCGCCTAGCTCATATTACGTACATCACATCCATAAATAACAGTTGATAGTATACCCTCGTTCGAATAGCCAACGTAAATTTAAAAAAATGAATTTTTTTTTATTTTTGCTTCGATCAATCGTTTGTGAATTTTTGTGACGCTATTATTTTCGTTGGTGACTAATTAGTTAATTAATTGTTAATTGTTAATTAAGAGTGTATAAATAGCCAACATTTTTTAAAATTTATTGCAATATTGACTTTCGAGCACTTAATCGATCGAAAATCGTTTGTGAATTCCAAATATACCATTAAAAACATTTGTGACAGTGTATTTTTTAAAAAATAATAAAAAAATTCTGTATATTGCTGTCATTCAGCTATCATTTACAAAATAGTTATTTTTTCTCACACTAGAGGGTATTGGAGTATAGATTCGATAGATTCAGCGGAACTAAACAGAGTGGCCAATATAAAAAACTTCATTACTACAAAAAATAATTGAAATTTTTTTAAGTTAATTTCCAAATAGATAGCGTTAAAATTAGGTTTTGTCGTTGTGGGGTCCAGCTGTCAAGGGGAAAAGGACGAAATCTAGTACGTATACCAGGTATACCTCACTCAATGATATATATGTGATATAATGATATATATATATATATATATATATATATATATATATATATATATATATATATATATATATATATATATATATATATAATGATAACTTACTATTGCTAAAAGATACAGCTAAGGCAATTTTATATTTAAAAAGGGCATTTAAAGGGCAATTTTTTTAAGCTATCACACGTTAATTTAGAAGTTGATTTAAAAAAGAAAAAAATTGTCGCCTAGCTCATATTACGTACATCACATCCATAAATAACAGTTGATAGTATACCCTCGTTCGAATAGCCAACGTAAATTTAAAAAAATGAATTTTTTTTTATTTTTGCTTCGATCAATCGTTTGTGAATTTTTGTGACGCTATTATTTTCGTTGGTGACTAATTAGTTAATTAATTGTTAATTGTTAATTAAGAGTGTATAAATAGCCAACATTTTTTAAAATTTATTGCAATATTGACTTTCGAGCACTTAATCGATCGAAAATCGTTTGTGAATTCCAAATATACCATTAAAAACATTTGTGACAGTGTATTTTTTAAAAAATAATAAACAAATTCTGTATATTGCTGTCATTCAGCTATCATTTACAAAATAGTTATTTTTTCTCACACTAGAGGGTATTGGAGTATAGATTCGATAGATTCAGCGGAACTAAACAGAGTGGCCAATATAAAAAACTTCATTACTACAAAAAATAATTGAAATTTTTTTAAGTTAATTTCCAAATAGATAGCGTTAAAATTAGGTTTTGTCGTTGTGGGGTCCAGCTGTCAAGGGGAAAAGGACGAAATCTAGTACGTATACCAGGTATACCTCACTCAATGATCTAAAAATGTATGTACGTATACGTTAACATTATGAGCTCGTGGACGTTTTCGTGGTACGTGTTTTTCAAATGCTAGCTGCCAAGGGGCGGAACGGGGGAGCATTAAAAATGTCCCCTGAAATAGATTATTCGTAATTTTCCCAGTAGGCCAAACAGACAATTTAACGCGCCAAATTCAAATTATATAATTATACTCTTTTTTTTTTAAATCTGTAAATTTAATGTTTTATACCTATAAATAAAATGCAACATGTAAAAAGAAAGTTATTTTTATTTTTCTCAAATTTTCTTACAACCAGTTAAAAAGTTACATTAATTTTAGTAAAAATTATTAAAATAATTACATTCAAATTAAAAAAAAAAATCGATTATAAAAGTATTGGTCTAAAAATCTTTTACTACATAATTTTCAATCCACAGTTAAATATTAAACAAAATTTTGGACAGAAAAATTTAACAAAAACATTATATTATTATGTTAAAGAAACAACATCACGTATTTTTAAAAATAAATTTACTACGCATTTTAAAATTAAACTGACTGCCGCAGTTAAAGGGATTCAAAAACTATTAAATCCTAAATTTATCAATGAAATTATTGTCGCAAATTAAAGTTGATTAATTATGAAATTTTTGTTTTGCAAACTTATTTGCTTTCCTTTATATTTTGTCAATTTTTTTTAAATTTTCTGTTTTTAACACGTTCATTACCAAGCTAAAAATAGAGACTTCTTGAGATGGCCAAATATTTTATGTTAAGTAAGTAGATCCTTATATTTGTCTCGCGATATCGCGTTATTCGCCATATAGTAAAGTAGCTGTATCACGTGATATCGCGTGATTGGCAATGAACGTGTTAATTTCAATTTTAAATTTACACTGACAATGAGAACACTGATTTCACAGATTAAAAATATGTATTAAAAAATGGATGTTCATCTAATATTTAGTATGACTAACATTAATTTTGGATAAATTTCTCAGTTTTTAAAACTAAATTACATACTAAAATACTGTTCGTAAGTTTTTGTTGATCTTATTCTTTGAATGTTGTTAAAGTTTTTTAAAATAAGTGTTTTAGAAGAAGATATTTATTTATTCTAAGCTAATTTGTGATTCAAAGTGTTGATTTTCGGTCTTTTCTGTGAATTTTCCCATTAATTGCATGTGAAACAATAATTTTTACTTTATAATATACTATAATGGCAGAATTAATTCAAATTTTTACATTTTGTGTATTATATATTTAAAAATAACTTCCAAAAATCATTCGTTAGTCTTTAGAAGTTTAGAATGTGCTAGTCCTACAACCGCAATAAACTACATTCTGTAAAATTTTATGCAAGTTCATTGAGAGTTTAACATAAATTGACCAAGGAATTTTTAGAAATAACAACAACCTGCAAGTTTTTTGTCGTTATTTATAAAAATTCCTATAATATTGCCTGCAGTTGGGCAGTGGCGTAGCAAGACGAAAATGGAACGTGGCCAAGATAATTTTTGCGAGGCCCCCTTTAATTTCCTTTTTAAAATTTCTGTCTTAAAAATTAGGCGACCAGCAAAAAAAAAAAAAAAACCGTGGGCCCATACCGCCCACGCCTAGCTACGTCACTGCAGTTGGAACAAAATTTGTACAACAAATTGACTTATTAGCTAATTGTATTTTTAACAATATTATTAAACGTTAATAGTTAAAAAGGATTCAGAACAAACATTCTAATGTTTGATTTTTTTTAATACCACTGTAGAAGTTGCTTTACAATCTTCTAAGATTTATTGAAATTAATATGAGTCATTATTTTTATATTAATTCTAAACTTGGCTACTTCAATTTCATTTCTCCAGTGCTTCAAACAGAAATACCGGGTAGCGATGAATTTCGACACGGACAAATACACGGCATAGATCTTCGATTTTGAATAAAGTCAACCATTTTTTACATCTAAAATACAATAATTGACTATAATATAGTATAATAACTGGTTTTATTTATTAACTGTTATAATTACCTGTCGAGACAATGTGGAAAACAGTGAAATTTTCAGCCGCTCTTTGGATTCTTGCTCACAATACATTTTCGGATATCCGAAATATGCAACTGAAACAAAATATTTATTAGATATTAAAAACGTAATTCATAATTATATTAAATTACAAGCGAGGGCATTGAATATTGAACTAAATACAATGAAATAATATTTTGCGATAATAGAACGCAAAAATAGCGTTCAAATTTTGACCTGTGCAAGGTCAAACGCACAGTTAGGCAATCATGAAAACCGCGATTTTTAAATTAAATTTTTAATAATTGATATGGATTAAATTATTTTATACAATTCTTAACATGCATTATTTTAAATAAAAATTATGAAAATAAAAATTATTAATTATTAATTTAAATGAAAATAAACATAAGAAATTTCATTATAACTTACCTACGTATTTTGACGATTAATACTCAAGTAAAAAAAGTCAATAATTTATTTTAAAAATATATTATAAACTCTTTTTTAAAACTTATTTAATTTCTATTAGGTAGAAAATCGGGAAAAACTTATTTTCAGACTTTATTTTCATTATTTATAATGCATACATAACCTACACGTATATAACCAAAAACTTGAAAACATGTGGCCACCTTGGCCACCTGTAATTGTTTTACATATGTCTATTTTTTTATAACGCAAGCGCGCATATTTTGTTTAAGTTAATTTTGAATAGATAGCGCTAAATTTAGATCTTACAATTAGAGATCTTGGACGTTGCGGGGGCCAGCTGCCGAGGGGAAAAGGACGAAGATGGACATATAGTGGACCATCTCAACAAGAAACATCTCTCCCTCTATATGGAGATGTTTCTTGTTGAGGTGGTCCACTGTACATACGATACATACGTACGTTCTAATTTTAGTGAACCCCCCATGACGTATACATAAATATGTACTAATTTAAGTGAACTCCCCATGGTGTAGTGTATCTTTTTATGATCTTTTTTTATCTCTGGCACAAAGTTAGCATTCCTTTAACCTTTTAAACAATCCATATAGTAAAATTGTTTTGTCTCAAAATGCCGGACTTTTTACTGCCAAGTGATATGTATAATAGAATAGGCTACAAAAAAAGAAAAAGAAAAAAATCAAAGAGCCCAACATTAAAAAAGTGAACCCTGTGAATTTACAAAAAATGAATTATACTAAACTGTGTTGATAAAATTGAACATTATTTAGAATTATACCGTATTGTCACAGATGGCGGCACCTGTACCAGTGAATCAAGGGGTCAAACTAGATTGTCTATGTCTCTGTTCCACTTGTAATGAGTTTGTGACGTAAATCTCCCCACTCTATTGGTGTAGATACACACTGTTTGCAGTGGTATTGGTTTAATGGTTGCGTCTGTGTGCGTATTTACACATACTACTACACCACACGTATTACCAGAGAGAAAAAGTGTGCTGCTCAACTAACAATGTCTAACAATGTAATATAATGGACTGTGTGTTCGGTGACGGACAGCGACTGACTACATGACTTAGCTATGACAGGCCTACAAATGACTCCAAGCGAATTACACTTTTTTTATGTTAGTTGGCTTCTAGTGTTCTATGCAGTGAATATATACAGATGACAGCATTTTGAGCCGCCATATTGCAGGACGAGTTAACTCGTCTTAATGCTGGCGTTCCAGACGAAAATTTTGTTAGCCTAATGTTAACTAACGGAGCTTTCACCGTTACAAACCAGAGGGCACGCATTCAAAAATTAATGCACGTTAAATATTTTTTCACGGTTTTCACGGTATAAATACCTTTTTTCTGAAGTACAGCCACATTTAAAAATTATGGAATAAAAATAATCAGTCACCATGATAAAAGCTTCGTTAGCTAACGTTAGGCTAACAAAATTTTCGTCTGGAACGCCAGCTATGATTTAAAGAGTTAACAAATATATTTTGTCATTTATTAGATAAAGTGATAAAGACCAAATATAGCATTGGAATTCAAGTGATTGCTACCATCTTTTTCTGTAATGACAATTTAACTTTTTAAACGATTTTTTGAGTTGTCTATCCATCTCTATGGTGTACTGGATAAAAACCGTTAATGTTAAACCAATTAGCCGACATTTCTTTGTGGGTTTGTGCTAATCAAGGGGCCAAACTACTGTTTAATAATATGCATCCCGACTGTAATCAAAATTTTACGTCATCAGACTGGGCAGAGAGGTGGAAAGTTGTATACGTATTTAGAGTTTGTGTTGGTATGTGTAGCGTTGTGGATGTTTGTCTGTGTGATACTCTTTATGTTTGCAGCTAAGTGGTCTAAGGTGGGAGTGGGTACATACACAAGAACAACAGCATATATGTACCTGCTAACAATGAACAGTGAACAGCGTAATAATGCAAGTATACGCTTGAAGAGTCGATGGACGACTAACTAGTAAGCTGGTTACATTGTTAACACAACGCAGTGTTCGTTCGACGAAGGACACGGACTGACTAATGCCTTAAGCTGTGACACGACTCCAAATAACTCCGCGCCAATTACATGTTTTTAATATTAGTTGGTTTCTAGTGTTCTATGGTGCTAACAATAAGAGCTAAAGCTACTCGTTACTGTCAATTTAATTATTAATTAGACTTGTTTGTTATGTTTTGCATTCTTATCAAATTAAAATGGGTATTAACACTATAAGGCCCGAGCACTTTCACAGTAAACTTCCCCGGAAGCCGACAATATTTTTAAGCAAATTTTATGTAAACAAGTACATAAAATGGTTCCACAAAACACTAAATGATTCAACATGTATGTATGTGTTATGCAGGTCAAAAGATGAGTAACAAACAAACATACAAGCATACAACACACACATACATACATATGTGGATAAAAATATTATTGTAAATAAAAGATGAAGCCTAGATATTTTGATGATAAAACATATTATTATGTATATTTATATGTACGATATGTACAAAAAATGAAAAGTGTCCGGTACGTAGTACACAATAAATTAATTTTATTAGAATAATATAAAATCTTTTTATGTTCCGAACTAACTTCGTGTAAGTTCAGAACATTATAAAATGGTTGAGTGACCGAAAATTTGAGAGAAGTGGTAAATAATTATTTATAAATATTTTTAAGTGTTTTGTTTGTTATTCTAAATATTGATCACGGTCGGCCTCTGAGGATGTTTTGTGTGGTTTCGGATGCCGAAGCCATGGGACTGAAAGAGTTAAATAAGCACCACCGAGTTTAGTGGGAAAAAGAGGAAATGTTTAAAAGTACGTCCCACTGGTCCACCTTAACTATCGACGCGCCATGATTAGGGCTACATCGGGGCTACATGCGCGCCGCCGCCAGGCGGTGTCGAACAAACAAAAACTGGCAACACTGCTTTGAACATAAGTACATACAAAAAAATCTACTGGTAGCAAATGGATACATAATACTCGATAAAGTTTCAAATGGAAACAAACGATAATACTGTATTTTCACTCTGTAAAAACTGTAGAATATGTTTACAGATCCATCAACAAATGGTACCAATTCAATTACTAAAGGAATTAAATGATTTTAACACAATATTGGGATTTTTTAATGTTGAGGTAAATTAGCCTAAACATAAAGTAATTGACACATAAGTAGAATATTTATTTTTTTTATTCTAATAAAAAAGAAATTTTAGGTGATGACCGATTTGCGATACCCAAATGGAATTTGTATGGTCTGTCTAAACCAGTTAAGAAATTTCATTCTCTTCAAACAAAAATGTGAATCCTCATTCAATTATTTGAAAAATATTTTAAATGATAGTGTATTATTTCAAGTTTTACCAATCAAATTTCCTCATATTTTTTATACTGATAAGTCTGGCGATGAAACTGCAGACCCCGAATATGATTTTGATCAGGATACTAACATAGACGAAAATTTTGAGCAGAAGACAGCAGATGAAATATGTCATGTAACAATAAATAATAGCGATATAAAAACTGAGGAACCTGATACGTCTGAGACCACTTTATTTTTGTGCAATAAGTGCAATTCTCCAAGTGAAACATGTAACTGTATCAATAACCATATAAAATCTGAAATTGATGTAGACGAAAGTAAAGCAGATTCGAATTTATCTTCAAATGATAAAAGTGAAAATAGTTTTAAGTGTAAATACTGTGAAAAAACATTTATAAAACCTTCTCATCATCGAAGACACGAAGCTACTCATAAAAGAAAATTTAAATGTGATTATTGTTTAAAATCATTTTTAAATGAAAACGTCTTAACGAGACACATAAGAATTCATTTAGGACTAAAGCCGTACTTTTGTACTGAGTGTTCTCGGTCATTTTCCAGGTCCAGTGGACTTAGTGATCATAAACTGATAAAACATAGTGATAATCTCCCACCAAAAGTAACTTGTCAAATATGTGGAAAAGCTGTTGTAAATTTGCGCATTCATATAAGGCTTAAACATAGTACACAAAGCACACAGAGCTTTCAGTGTCAATATTGTGAGAAGAAATTGGCTTCTAAAGCCAATTTGAAATACCATGTTAAAGCCTTTCATGAAAATTTTGACGAAACTTCTAAAGTACTATGTACATTGTGTGGAAAAAAATTTCGTCGGATGTCTGAGTTAAATCAACATAATCAAGCAGCGCATTCAAACGAACGTAATTACCCATGTCGACATTGTGATAAACGATTTAAGACTAGTAATGTTCGCTCTATGCACGAGAGAAAACATTTAAATGACCGCTCATTCAAGTGTACATATTGCCCAAACGCATTTTTGGATAAAAAAACATTAGCAAGTCATATATCCATACATACCGGTGAAAAACCATTTTCTTGTAGCGTTTGTTCGAAAGCGTTTCGACAAAGTTCAACACTTTATAATCACACCAGATTGGTTCATGGACAATTACCACAAAAATTACAAAAAAACGTTTAAGAGTGGTCTGTAGAATTTATTTTATCATACCTTTTAGGGTTGCGTAAAAAAAGTAGAAAAGGAACTCTTATGGTGAGACTGCAATGTCCGTCCGTCTGTTTGTCACAATCATTTTTTTCAGTAACCACTACCTACCATTAAATTGAAATCTGGTACACTGATAGAAGTCATTTGTCTACATATATTCCTGGTGAAATAATTTTATAAATAATTATTATTTTTTATTACTCATGCGGGAAAAGTACTAACTTGGCGCACACATTTCTGTACGCAAAATAGCTGTTTGTCCACTGTACTCTTCCCACATACTTTTTGACAATGAAATACGCAAAATTTAATCAAAACACGCAAAGCCGCCTCTTGATTTTTCATTTAATAAATATTTCCTAATTATTTCTATAGAAACCACCAACAAAGTAATTTAAACAATATTTAAATCAGAAAAAAAAGACGAACTCAAAAATATTATTTTAAAAAGTAATAAAAATGTCAAAAATAGTAATAATAATAGAAAGAAGTATGTGAAATTCGTAATAAAAAATAGTATGTGCAACTCGTCCGGGATTGTCGATTGCACCATATACTATTTTAATTTAGAATGTTTTAATTTTAATTATTATTTTTATTCGAAAAGGGGTTAGAAACGGGAGATTGAAATTTAAATATGCGTTAGCAAGTTCAAGTGGGGTATCATATGAATGGGCTTTGTTTACACATTTCAAAATATATTTGTGGCATCAACGATGAAAAAAAATTCTTTATTTAAATAAAATTATTAGGGACGAGTTGTTTTTATCTAAGTATGTAATCGCATTATTCATTAAAAAAACGCTTTGTGTAAATTTTTGACAATTAGGAAACATAATGTTTGTTGTATCTTATTGCTTAGCTAAATACAGTTTTTAAAAAATCACAAATAATCAATTGAGAATTGTGAGAATTTTTTATATTTTATATTTTCAAAAACAATAAAATAAACTATAGGTACCTATGTAAAAATAAAAAAAATGAGTCGATTAATTACTGTAGTGGTATTTAATTATTTTCTTATATTAATGAATCCTGTACATCGATGATCTTGTAAATAAAAGAATTATATACTTAAATGATGTGAGTGGCGTCTAAATTAAAATACGGAAATAAGACCCCATTATTATTAATTATTTTCAGTCTTATGAAATATTTTATCTATCCTCATATGCCTCATATGCTATTACGTACATAAATAACAACTGATAGTATGGAACACTGTTTGTGCAAGTACAACTTGCACCTGGCGACTTGTTTTTAATTTGATGGTATCATCAAGAGCGCTAAAATTTTTCAGTGCCTTAAAAACCGGAAATAAAATGGTAGCATGATGAAATTGAAAATGTATTACATATAAGTTTTTGAGGTCTTAATTTTTATCAAAATAAAACATGTGGGTAGAGCTACTACAAAAAACACTTCTGTAAAATGTCTTTTTGCAGTCTAAATTATCCTAATTCCAATCACCTCCATACAGCTCGATTTGATAAAAAGAAAACTTTTCAGCTGATGACGTCATCAGGTACACTAAACGTTTTCAATGATGTAAACCGTAACTAAAATAAGTACGTAGGCGGACTACTAAAAAAATACTTCTGTCGAATCAGTTATATTTCTAATAGGAATTTCATCATTTTAACTGCAAAAATGAAAATTTTCCACCGAAATTATCCTAAATACAACCAGTCATCTTTAACTAAATCATTTTCATAAAGCTTGATTTGAGAAAGAATTTTTTTTTTAATTTGATGATCTCATTAATATGCACTAAAATTGTTGGATGCTTTAAAAACCGAAAATAAAATGATAACATGATGAAACTAAAAAAGAATTATTCGTTTTCGAAATCATTCTTTTCGTTTAATACTGGTAAAAAATGATCATTAATTAAAATAGTATATTATTCAACGAGCTGGTAATGATAGCGATGATAGCTATTACTCACGAAGATGAAATTGCGACACGAGCCGAGTTTAGGATGCGAGTGTCGTAATGTATCTGATGTGAATGAGTAATAACCATTGCAAGCGAGTAGAATACTATAATTTTTCTACGACTTTCCTCCTTTTTGATTGAAAAAATTTGGGGGACAGGTCTACCCACACTGTCAACTTGCCATTGGGTGTCCTTAAAGACTAGAGACTACTGTACATAAATAATTCTTTTTTCATTTCAGGCGACTCCTCCCCTGAGCCGCCGATAGAGGTTTTCCCCCTTGCACCATACTGGGGGCTTCGCCTTCTGTACCTAAGGGTGGGGGCTCCACCCTCATCAAACAAATGATAACATCATTTGTTCTCAAGATTTGTTCTCAAGATATGCGAGACAAAATATATTTTGGCAAAAAACTAATTTTTTCAAGTTTCTTATTTCGTTTTTTTTTTTTTTTTGTAATATTCGAATTCAAACTACCGCTTTGGTACACAAGGAACAGTAATGCCCTCTTATTTTTAGACGCTTTTTTTGTACATTGAGTTCGATACCTTTTTCTACACACCACAAACTGAGTTTCGAAAATCCAGTAAAGCCATGCTTTGAATTAGTTTACGTATAGAATTTAGAATAATCAGTAAAACAATAAAATTTAGTATTTTAGAAAGTTTTCTTTGAAGTCTCTTACTTTCTCCCGCTTTTCGTTAGAGACATCTACCGCATTTTGAAAAAAATCATCTGACACCTATAATCACGATAATCACTAGTGATCGAAGAGGTTGCGGGGCTGACAGTATTGTCTTTATTTTTTTAAGGTATTAAAAATTGTTTATTTATTTTAGATAAAACATTTTGATGCGATTTTAAATATATACAACAGGTAATTATGGATGCCTATATACGGACAATATCCTCTTATATTGATATGTTTTGAATATATTTTAGATGCGTGTATACATTTATTGTCACAACTTGCTTGGTCCGATTTTAATTTTATGTATTGTGTTAAGGTATGTTTTGATGTAACCAGTGAATGATTTATGTGTATCAATTGTCTTTTTTCTCCCAGTAAAATGTGAGAGAGACAACACATTATTATGTTTTCCAAAAAATATTTTTTTAAATGACAGCTTATTTTTTTATTAACAAGTTTTAAGCTACAGTCAGTCAGTCAAATTTTCAACAATTTTAATTTAAAAAAAATTAAAATTTTTGTACTTTTTTAAAATAACGCTTTTTTGTAACTTGAAACTAATTTTTATTAACAGCTGATGGTTAATAGAGAATATACCGATACAATTTTTTTAAAAAAAAATGTATTTAGCCCGATTTTTTAACGTTTTAAGTTTTGAAAATATAAGTACGGTCCTGTCAGCACCGCAAGATTTCGAACACTAATAATCACTTTGAATAAACAGTTTGAACAGGATTTAAACATTTCGAACACAAGTGCAGACAGGGCAGACAGTAATAGAATTCACTTTCAGCAAATACATGCATAATGCTCGATAAAGCTTAAAAACACAGCATTCTCTCTAGTCGTTTCTTACCTCAATGGTTTATAATACCGGCCCTTAGAGAATAAAAACGTTGGTGTATTTTATCTATGGTCTCAACTGACATTACATATGTTACATATTTAGGTTATGTCGAACATAAATAGACAAATAATATACCTATTAACATTATTTTATCAACTGTTAGCAAATGGATACATAATGTTCGATGTGTTCGATGGAGCTTAAAATGGAAACAAACGATAATATTGTATTATCATTTTGCAAAAACTGTAGAATATGTTTACAGATTCATCAACAAATGGTATCAGTTCAATTACTAAAGGAATTAGATGATTTTAACACACTGTTGACATTTTTTAATGTCGAGGTAAATTAGCCGAGATAAAAAGTAATTAACATATAAATATATAGAATATTTATCTCACTAAAGAAATTTTAGGTGATGACCGATATACGGTACCCAAATGGAATTTGTACGGTCTGTTTAAACCAGTTAAGAAATTTCATTCTCTTCAAACAAAAATGTGAATCCTCATTCAGTTATTTGAAAAATACTTTAAATGATCGTGAATTTCAAATTTTACCTATTAAATTTCCTTATATTTTTAATAATGATAAGTTAGGCGATCAAATTGGCGACCCTGAATATGATTTTCATCAGGATACTAAGATAAATGAAATATATCAGCAGAAGACAGCAGATGAAATATGTTATGAAACAGTAAAAAATATCGATATAAAAACTGAACAACCTGATACGCCTGATACCACTTTATTTTTGTGCAATAAGTGCAATTCTCCCAGTGAAACATGTAACTGTATCAATAACCATATAAAATCTGAAATCGATGTAGATGAAAGTAAAGAAAATTCGAATTTATCTTCAAAAGATAAAAGCAAAAATAGTTTTAAGTGTAAGTACTGTGAAAAAACATTTATAAAACCTTCTCATCATCGAAGACACGAAGCTACTCATAAAAGAAAATTTAAATGTGATTATTGTTTAAAATCATTTTTAAATGAAAAGATGTTAACGAGACACGTAAGAATTCATTCAGGACTAAAACCGTACTTTTGTACTGAATGTTCTCAGTCATATACTTCGCGCGCTGCACTCAGTGTTCATAAAAAGAAAAATCATAGTGATAATCCCCCACCAAGGGTTACTTGTCAGAAATGTGGAAGAGCGGTTTTCAATTTACGCATCCATATAAAGCTTCAACATAGTGCACGTAGCTTTCAGTGTCAATATTGTGAGAAGAAATTTGCTTCCAAAACCGGTTTTCAATATCATGTGACAGGTTTTCACGAAAATTTTGACGAAACTTCTAAAGTATTATGTACATTGTGTGGAAAAAAATTTCGTCGGATGTCTGACTTAAATAAACATAATCAAGCAGTGCATTCAAACGAACGTAATTATCCATGTCGATATTGTGATAAACGATTTAAGACTAATGGTGTTCGCTCTAAGCACGAGAAAAAACATTTAAATGACCGCCGATTTAAGTGTACATATTGCCCAAGTGCATTTCTGAGTAGAGTAACATTAGAAAATCATGTACGTATACATACCGGTGAAAAACCATTTTCTTGTAGTATTTGTTCGAAAGCGTTTCGACAAAAAGCAACACTTCGTAATCACATCAAATTGGTTCATGGACGATTACCGCAAAATTTGTAAAGAATCATTTAAGAGTGCTCTGTATATTATATAGAGCACTGTATAATTTTTTATATACACCGCGACCCAGAATATTATATACAGGGTGTAACGTAAATACGTCTCATAATTTAACGTCTCATAGTTAGTTTGTACCGATTAAATTTCATTTCAAAAATTTTTGACTATCAAAAAAATGGCCCCTAGAAAAAAAACCTTAATCAGGCTCTAACTACTTAACATATTTTTTGTTTATCGTCAACAAAATATTATGTTTATGTACTTATTTACCGAATCTTTTGAAATTAAGTGTACATTAGCGTACAAAAAAAACAACATATTTTGTAATAAAACAATTGCAGGTCATATTTCATACTTATAAATTTAGCAAACATCTGTAACCAACTTCAGTAATCTAAATATCATTTACTTACATCAACTTCAAAAATTTCTGTAAAAAAAATTCATTCTAAACAATTAGAATTTTTTTAAAATTTTTGTAGGTCATTGTACTTGAAACACAGCTTTATAAAAATATACGTTAGTAGTGTAGGTACGTCATTAGTTCATTACCTATTTACAAAATACAGCTGACACATATTTGAAATAACATAAAAATTACAGCGTGTCAATTTAAAAACAAACCAGTCTCATATATTTGGAACTGTAAAAGATAATTAAAAGTTTTCCAAAACTGTTTTTAGAATATGGGGGAGAAACTAATATAGCCAACATGATAATTTTTTGCAACCAATCCTCTAGGCTCCAGCAACCCCGAATCTATTTTTTAAAATTATAATATCCTACTTGCGGTACAGCATGAAAGCTCTTTAAAAATGCTATTTATTAATACCAAATATAATGTTAATTTATCAATTATTATTTAGAATACGAAAAAGAGAAAGACGAAATTTTTAAAAAACTTTCCAATGGTGTACTACAAGTGGGGTTTTACAATTTAAAAAAATAGGGTTGTTTTTAAATTGACACCCTATCGGTTCCGATACCTTAGCACCCCAGCAATTACTTTTTGAAATTTTATCTTCTCATATCGTTAGTTCGTCGTTTGTTCTTTATTGTTCGTCATTTAGTATTGTTTGTTCGTATATTGTTTATTTATAAAAAATTACATAAAAATGCAAACTCAGACTAGCGCCCCCACATACTAATTATGGTTTTTTTTTATTTCTACTGGCCTTTTATTATGAATAAACGTTTGTTCAATGAATAAACGTTCAATTGTCTTGGCATAGTAGTAGCATTGCGCATCCGCCAATTAATGAGAACCGCTTAAAAGTAAAATTTGCGCATGCGCAATGCTACTACTATGTCATGACAATTGAACTAATTAAAAAATGTAAAAAATTGTTAATTAAAGCCGAAAGAAGTCACTTCGATGATAGAACAAACGTCGTTTATATAAGAACAAACGTTTATTCATAATAAAAGGCCAGTAGAAATAAAAAAAAACCATAATTAGTATGTGGGGGCGCTAGTCTGAGTTTGCATTTTTATGTAATTTTTTATAAATAAACAATATACGAACAAACAATAATAACTGACGAACAATAAAGAACAAACGATGAACTAACGATAAGAGAAGATAAAATTTCAAAAAATAATTGCTGGGGTGCTAAGGTATCAGAACCCACCCTATCTATGTTTATATTGCAAAACTTAAGTTGGGTCTATGAGTCAAGTCATTGTCATCACCACAGAAATAAAATTTTATAAATACATACATACATACAAAAATGTAAAATAATATGTACAGTCGACTCTCGTTAATTTAAACCTGCGATAATTCGAACCTCTGTAATTCAAACATTAAGTAAGAATCTATGAAAGGTAAAGAGCTTATGGACATAGATATTTATTTTTTTAAAAACAATATATGTATAGTTATTTTGATTGTATTTGTGACTAATTTCTGTAGAAGTATGCGTGTGCTAACTGTGAGTGTGTGTTGACTGTTGACACTTACACAATCAACAGTACAATCACCACAGGAGTCTATCCTAAATAACTAGAGACCAGATAATTATGGTAAACTAGAAAATATAATAACCCCGGATTTCTTTTCCTTTTTTAATATAGATGACTTTTATTGAAATTACTACTAATAACAAATACTATTATTAAAATTCATACAACTTTAATACTGAAAAAAGTTTAAATGTATTTTTATTTTAACTTATTTCTAAAAGTAATTTAATTTTTACTTATAAAAACATTTTATAATTCAGAAAAAAGTAAAAATTTTACTGAAATGATTTTGGTCATAATATAATTAAATTCATACACTGAAGGGTTTCTATTATAACCTCTCCTTTTGCTTTGATTTGGGAAAATGTATTTTCAATTATGTCCTGATTTAATTTCGATGTTAAGAAATTGATGATATGAGATCGATATTTGGATTTTCTGCAAATATTTTTTTTCAGCTAATGTAATATTACCATTAACTGTTTGAATTAACCCAGTAATTTAATAAATATTGCGCTGCGTTATTAACGTAATATTTTGAAAATAAAATTTCATTTCTAGTAAGTTTGGAAAACCGATGGTTTCAGATAAAAATAGGAAACACACTGTCCACACCTAGACCAATCGAATCGGGAATAGCCCAAGGTTCTGTTCTTGGACCAACCCTGTTTAATCTGTATATGTTCGACCTACCAACAGATAGTACAACCGAAATAGCAATGTTTGCAGATGATACTGCAATTGTATCACAACATACAGACCTCGGTACTGCAATACATCAAATTCAAAATGCAATACATAAAATAAATGACTGGATGACAAAATGGAAACTACAACTCAACTCTACTAAAACTATAGGTAAAATTTTCACCTTAAGGCAAATACCTCAACACCCAGATATATATTTAAACAACAATAAAATAACCATAACTGCTGAAAACATTAAATACCTTGGCGTTATATTAGATCAGAAACTTACATTTGGACCGCACATCAACCACAAATTAACTCAAGCCAATAGAAGACTATGTCAGTTATATTCATTAATCAACAGAAAATCATCTCTAAAGATAAATACAGGCCTACTTATATATCGATCATTAATTAGACCAATACTCACTTATGCTTCACCAATCTGGATTCACTCTTCGGCAATACATATCAAAAAACTGCAAACATTTCAAAACAAAATACTACGCATTATAACAAACTCGCCCTGGTTCGTAAGAAACAATCAGCTACACCGTGAACTTAACATAGAAATGTTCCACGAGCACCTTCAACTATTAACAAACAGATTCTTTACGAATCTTAATCAATGTCCTGCGACTTACAATCACAAATTAAACCAAGTCCCTGAAAACTGGAGACTTAAACGCGGACATATATGGTCAAACCAAGTTTTACTATAATGCACATCAATTAAAATTTTGTTATTTAAATAATTAGTTTTATTATCATCAAAATAATTATGTAATTAACATATTTATACATGTATTGATTATATACATATCTGTAATCAAAATATTATTGTAGCCACAGGGCGACATTGTCGACCGGTAACGTCATTGTATTATTGTTATATACTTTGTATATTGTCATCTATACCATGATATAACGCTTTGCGTTGAACTGGTAAAATAAAGAAAATTTTAACAAAAAAAAAAAATTACTAGTAAGTGCATTTTTAAGACTATACGAATTCGGGTAGTATAAAGTTTTAGAGTTATTACAGTAGAACTAGCTTTTTTTGATGTAGATTATGAAAATTTGTTAAGTTTTAAAACAGTCCTAATTACTGTCACGACACTTTTACTAAACACTTGGATTGCTAATTTTACGTTCATTTTTGGGAAATTGTTATGAGACACATGTTTAGCAGTTATTTTAGGACAAATTTTTGTGCTGTTATTTTTGTCTAACTGTAGTTCTCTTAGCGGGCTCCAAAATACAACATCATCTGATGTTTTAAAATCTGTTTGCAACAAAGAGTTTCTTACTGATTTAATGAGATAATAAACATCAAACAAAGCACAAAATAAATGCGTTTAGAATTACACTGAAAGTAAGTATTTTCAGTAGAAACACCGAGATGTTTATAAATTTTTCTATTATTTGCACCTTAATTGCAAATTACAGCTTGTACCTGTATTGTTTCTTATATTTGTGCAATATTTTTTTCGCTTATATTTGTGCAATATTTTTTTGATGTCTTTGAAAAATTTTTCCGAAAAAAAGTAATTTAAATATTATAAATAACATAATAGGTTTTCCAAGAACTAGTTTCCTTTCAAAGTTTCAACACCTGTGTCCTCTACGTCGTCTACTTCATCTGTCTTAGAATTAAACTGTAAACATCGCCGAATTGAGATTTCGTCAAAAACTAGCACAATTTTTTTTTCTTTTATTATCATCTAATTCTTCACTCCTTCAAAAATGATTACTGTAGAGTAATTAGTAGGCATGAGTAGAGCAATCTATAGGCATGTTACATAATTATGCGTTTTCAGATATTAGCCATTGCCTCTACTTTTGGGAAGGAAAACATTGGCTACGTTCGAGCAGAAAAAATTCTTTAAAGCGCTTTAAAGCAAAATGGCGATTTACTAAGAATAACAAAGCACCAAAAAGCAAAATGTCGTCGTAGATATTTAAACAAAATAACCTCAATAAGAGTTATTCGTAAGAAAATTTCTTATTTCTTTTATATTTTAAACAATATGGATATTATAGGTCATATTTCTATAGTCATATTATTGAAGAATCATCAGAGTAAACAACAATATGGCAGAATTTTGTAATTTATCGCAGTAAAATTTAAATTTGGTGTAAGCCAGAACTACATGTCACTTGATTTCTGTCCAAGCAGAAAATTAGTCAGCAATATGAAGCGGCTTGAAGCGCTTAAAGAATTTTTTTCTGCTCGAACACAGCCATTTTTATTGTTGAGATTGTATTATATAATATACAATCTCGTAAGCTTACATGATTTTTTTAAACTGAATCTGTAACAAAATAACCTTAAAATGTAAGAAAATTCTTTCATTTTTAAACGTTTCATAAAACTATATTCGTCAAAAACTGAAAAAACATAATTTTTCAGTTTTGTTTAATAATAAGAACTACTATCATCTTTTTTATTATATATGTATATTTTGTATATACAGTATAGAACCGATAATGGAAACATCAGTTTTGGAAATTTTTTGAGAGCATCAAATCAGGGTATGGACTATGGACACTAGATACTCCCCTCCACTCCTTATTCAAACGGTGTGGAGTGGATCAAAGCGATACCAGTAACACCAAAATTAAACCGTAAAAACTTATTTTACTGGTATTATAGCGGGTTTACATTTGCAATGATTTGCTGGCGCCACTTTTAAGTTTGCATGTCTGTAAAGTTTACACTACTTGCACGTCCGTTTACACATGATTTGCATTGTGTATAATTTGGTAAGTACTGTGCAGGTCACATATATGTAATATAATAGATATATGGCCAATCTGGATATGAAAACAGGTCCCAACATCACGGTACAGACAATATTAGTTCTTTCTTTCTTTTTGGAGGAATTTGGTTCGTCTTGCGCAAATGCGACGTTTTTGATGGTAATATGAACCAATATGAACAGTAAACACCGTAAACACTAATTGATGCATCTGCGCAAAACGACTGAAGTTCCTATACCCGATGTCTATCCATTTCACTTCATCGGAACCACTGCCTCTTATAGGGATTGGCCATATAGCAATAATACATATATGGCAGGTCACAAATGGCTGAATTGGATAAATAACTGTCATATATAGCTTTCATTTGTATCTAAATGTAAAGCAAACAATGAATTAGGAGGGAAAAAAAAACATAATAGGTACCTAAAAATGATATTCAAACCTGAATAAACGCGTAAAAATACATTTAATTATTTTTAAAATAATACTGGCGCCAATACAAGTTTACATTTGAATGTTTTAATGTTAGTGGCGCATGAATCATTACTGGCGCCAGAAAAGTTAGAAGGTTGCTAACTTTTTTCATCCGTGCATGCATTGATCTACCTTGCACGCCAGTAGATGTTTACACGTTCATTTTGCTTTTACTGGCGCGCCACTTTGTGTTGGCTTCAGCAAATCATTGTAAATGTAAACCCCGTATTACTGAATGAAAGTCCTGTATTATTTTAGTGAATATTTTATTATTATGTTGGCTACTGTTTGATCCACACCGACGAACACAGAACAAATAGAACGAATATAACTGTCTCTTTTCTGCAATCACTTATGTGGAAGTATGTGCATCTTAGGCTGCTTAGGTGTCAGTTGTTCAGTACCCGTCGCTCAGTGTAAGTCAGTCAAACAACAATAAATTTGATTGTTGAACCGGCACAAGTAGCGTTGTGGTATCACACACATCACATACATGTATGTGAACCAAAGGTCACGTGACGGCTATCACCACTCACACAAACAGAGTTTACCGCACAAATACAAAGTAAACACCGTGCACGTATACAACATATTTTCTATCTCAAGTGGTTACACAGGTTCCAGTAGTATAGAAATATGTATGATATGTATTTTCTCTCTAGATGCTCTATGCCGACGAATAATTTGTCCGATAAACTATTGAGTGTCCATACCATAGAACACTAGAAGCCAACTAATATCAACGAAGTGTAGCCTGCTTGGAGCTCTTTGTAGGCCTGTCACAGCTTTAGTCATGTAGTTAGTTGCTGTCCGTCACCGAACTCACAGTGCATTGTATTACATTGTTAGACATTGTTAGTTGAACAGCACACATTTCTCTCTCTGGTAATACGTGTGTTGTAGTAGTGTTTGTAAATACGCACACAGACGCAACCATTAAACTAATACCACTGCAAACAGTGTGTATTTACACCAATAGAGTGGGGAAATTTTACGTCACCCACTGGCGACAAGTGGAACAGTAATTTGGTTACTAGTATGGTCCCTTGGTCCATACCTTGCATCAAGGTATGGACCAAGGGACCATATCAGTCTACCGTCTGTATCGTCTGTATAGTCGTCAGAAACGGTGTAGATCATGGGGAGTTCACTTAAATTACAACGTACGTATGTATCGTATGTACAGTGGACCACCTCAACAAGAAACATCTCCCTCTTTATATATATATATATATATATATATATATATATATATATATATATATATATATATATATATATATATAGGGTGTAAAATATATAACTCTCCGAAAAAATAGGGGAGAAAGGTCTCAATTTACTAATTAAGTTTTGCTAGTTAAATTGTACCGATCAAGTTTCATTTCAGAAATTTTCGATTGTCAAAAACGTGTTAAAAAATGGCCCCTAGAAAAAAAAACTTAATCAGGCTCTGATTACTTATCATTTTTTTCCTTTGCTTTTTGGAACGTAAATTTTTTTGTCAACAAAATATTTTTACCTGCTTGTTTACGGAATCTTTTTAAAATAGCTATACAGCAGTGTCCATAAAAATTTGAACATGATTTTTAATGAAACAATCTACGTCATATTTCAAAAAGATGGATTTCGTCAAATCTCATTAAATTATTTGGAAATTTAACAAACACCTGCAATCGATTTTAGTAATCACTGACTGTCAACTTTAATCCAATTCTTTGACACATTTAACACATTCAGGGCTGCCTCTAACATTGGCGTAGTTCAGAACAAAATTAAAACTAAACACCCCTCAGAATAAAGATGGTTTAATGGTTAAGGGCGCTTTTCTAATCATGGGACTGGTGACATGAAAATATTTTTTTCACTATAAAATTTAGTTTTTTACGAATTATGACACAACAATTAAATTTAAAACATTTCTAAAATATACAATCGGTTTATTATTCATGCACATACAAATACTTTTAATTTTAATACTTTGATTTAAAGAAAATCCAGTACTTCTATTGTTGAAAACATAGAGCATCTAGAGAGAAAATACATATTTCTATACTACTGGAACCTGTGTAACCACTTGAGATAGAAAATATGTTGTATACGTGCACGGTGTTTACTTTGTATTTGTGCGGTAAACTGTGTTTGTGTGAGTGGTGATAGCCGTCACGTGACCTTTGGTTCACATACATGTATGTGATGTGTGTGATACCACAACGCTACTTGTGCCGGTTCAACAATCAAATTTATTGTTGTTTGACTGACTTACACTGAACGACGGGTACTGAGCAACTGACACCTAAGCAGCCTAAGCAGTGTTAGCAACCCTGAAGAGTGAAATTATTGTGCTAGGGTCGTAAAATTATAGTAAATTTGAAAAAATTATAGTAGATTAGAAAAAATAACCGCCAAATTCAATTTTATCGCATTTTATATCGGAAGGCGAGAGCGGCGACCTTTTTTTTTTTTGCTCGCCAGTTGTCAAAATATCGGAGGACTATATAGTTATTGAAATCACGATTGATCAGCAGTCATCATTTCGGCGCCAAATGAGAATCATTTTGAAATTAATCACGAAAAATTTGTTTTTTCGGTCTAAAAATATGGTTTATAAAAATTATAATAGATTTAAGAAATTATAGTAGATTTAAGGATTATTGTAAAGGCATGATAGTACATAGTAAAAAGGATGTAATTATAGTATGTCTACTATAATTATAGTACGGTTGCTAACCCTGAGCCTAAGATGCACATACTTCCACATAAATGATTGCAGAAAAGAGACACTTATATTCGTTCTATTTGTTCTGTGCCCTCTACATTCTCGACTCGTCCAACCTTCGCGAGAATGTGGAAGCTGCTTTAGATCTAAATTTAGCGCTATCTATTCAAAATTAACTTAAACAAAATATGCGCGCTTGCGTTATATAAAAAAATATACATATGTAAAACAATTACAGGTGGCCACATGTTTTAAATTTTTTGGTTATATACGTGTAGGTTATGTATGCAGTATAAATAATGAAAATAAAGTCTGAAAATAAGTTTTTCCCGATTTTCTACCTAATAGAAATTAAATAAGTGTTAAAAAAGAGTTTATAATATATTTTTAAAATAAATTATTTGCTTTTTCACTTGAGTATTAATCGTCAAAATACGTAGGTAAGTTATAATGAAATTTCTTATATTTATTTTCATTTAAATTAATAATTAATAATTTTTATTTTCATAATTTTTATTTAAAATAATGCATGTTAAGAATTGTATAAAATAATTTAATCCATATCAATTATTAAAAATTTAATTTAAAAATCGCAGTTTTCAAGATTGCCTAACTGTGCGTTTGACCTTGTACAGGTCAAAATTGCGTTCTATTATCGCAAAATATTATTTCATTGTATTTAGAGCAACCTCTGATATTAACAAAATTTATTATATTATTATTATTTAACCAAATTCTTCGGTGGTGCCGGATTTATCACTATGGAGGCTCCAGGGCATCCTTCATGTGGTGGGCGGGCTCCCAAGTACTTGACATGTTGAAACCCTTTAGTACCTTTGTGAATGCCCGCGCTTGTAATTTAATATAATTATGAATTATGTTTCTAATTTCTAATAAATATTTTGTTTCAGATGCATATTTCGGATATCCGAAAATGTATTGTGAGCAAGAATCCAAAGAGCGGCTGAAAATTTCACTGTTTTCCACATTGTCTCGACAGGTAATTATAACAGATAATAAATAAAACCAGTTATTATACTATATTATAGTCAATTATTGTATTTTAGATGTAAAAAATAGTTGACTTTATTCAAAATCGAAGATCTATGCTGTGTATTTGTTCGGAAAAGGTACTCTTTGATCAACTTCACTTCTCCGTGTCCAAATTCATCGCTACCCGGTATTTCTGTTTGAAGCACTGGAGAAATAAAATTGAATTTAGCAATTTTAGAATTAATGTAAAAATAATGACTCATATTAATTTCAATAAATCTTAGAAGATTGTAAAGCAACTTCTACAGTGGTATTAAAAAAATCAAACATTAGAATGTTTGTTCTGAATCCTTTTTAACTATTAACGTTTAATAATATTGTTAAAAATACAATTAGCTAATAAGTCAATTTGTTGTACAAATTGACTATGCGTAGCTAGGCGTGGGCGGTATGGGCCCACGCCCACGACCTCGCACTTATGGGGACTTCGCGGGTGGCTGTTTTTCGTTTTTTTTTGCTCATCGCCTAATTTTTAAGACAGAAATTTTAAAAAGGAAATTAAAGCGGGCCTCGCAAAAATTATCTTGCCCACGTCCCATTTTCGTCTTGCTACGCCACTGTCCAACTGCAGGCAATATTATAGCAATTTTTATAAATAACGACAAAAAAGTTGCAGGTTGTTGTTATTTCTAAAAATTCCTTGGCCAATTTGTGTTAAACTCTCAATAAACTTGCATAAAATTTTACAGAATGTAGTTTATTGCGGTTGTAGGACTAGCACATTCTAAACTTCTAAAGACTAACTAATGATTTTTGGAAGTTATTTTTAAATATATAATACACAAAATGTAAAAATTTGAATTAATTCTGCCATTATAGTATATTATAAAGTAAAAATTATTGTTTAACATGCAATTAATGGGAAAATTCCCAGAAAAGACCGAAAATCAACACTTTGAATCACAAATTAGCTTAGAATAAATAAATACCTTCTTCTAAAACACTTATTTTAAAAAACTTTAGCAACATTCAAAGAATAAGATCAACAAAATCTTACGAACAGTATTTTAGTATGTAATTTAGTTTTAAAAACTGAGAAATTTATCCAAAATTAATGTTAGTCATACTAAATATTAGATGAACATCCATTTTTTAATATATATTTTTAATCTGTGAAATGAATGTACTCATTGTCAGTGTAAATTTAAAATTAAAAAAATTCGTCAAGTGCGTGTTTTTTGACACGCACTAAGTTAGGCCTTCTCAGAGGACTTGACGAATTTTTTTCATTATTTTAAAATATTTTGTTACCCTAAATCATAGATACCAGCGAAACACAATTCGATATCGATAATGAAAAGGCTGGGAAACTTTTAAAATTTGAAAAAATTCAATTTTTTCAAATTTTTTTTTATCATTTTGTGTGTCTGCGTTTGTATGAACTTTTGAGTGCATATTTCGATAAAATAGACCAAAATAAACACTTTTCAAAGAATAAAAAAATCGATATCTCACTTCGTTTCGAGATATCGAACGCGAAAATTAGAAAAATTGGCTTAATTTTAACAACTACGATTACCCTAACGCCGTAATTTGAGTGCATATTCTGGTAAAATCGCATAGGTGTAAACACTGTATGACGTAAAAATTATTACATCATCGGTACGGCAACGCGGCTTCGGACTCAGTCGGCAGTAACATACGGGGGGGTTCTAAATTTCGTAAACGGTACGGTAACGATAGCGGGAAATCAGGGCGCCATGCATTCTATTGACTTCAGCTTTACCCCAGAATGCAAGACGGGTAAAACCACTTCTGAAACGAGAGTAAAGGGCGTTAAGCAATTCGTTACTACGGTTAAATTAAGTTTATTAATAAACTAAATACATACAGGACCGAAAGTTGAGTTAGACGGAAGTTAATAATGTGTACTTGAACCTTATAATATTTTCACCAATAAGTAATTTCAGATCTTTTAATACAAATTTTCAGGTAAATAAATTTAAGAACGTTCTTGAATTTTCACAATGTTTTTGACATCATAAAGTTCGGTAATATTAATAATAATACAGGTTAAGTATTCTCAAAAAAAATAAACAAAAAAAATAAATAAATCTTCAAAAATGCTTTATAAATTGAAGCATAACGGTAAATGTAATGTTACTCATACAATTAATGTTTCTTTTAATAAAAAGACGTTTAAGTATCGGAAAACTTAAATTTTGTTACCTCCCTTTGTTATGGGTGATTTACTTGTATTTTATACGGAATTCATCTCGAAACATTGGAGTCCGGATGTACTAAAGATGCGGTAATTCAGTTATGCGGTACCAGTTTCCAACCGAAACGATCAATCGGTTCGTTGCAGGCCACAACCTGTCGGCTACACGTGGATCCACGGGAAGTTAAGCGGAATCCTCGGGAATAGATCAGTGTTTCAAATTGATAATTCGGCAGCGTTAACCAGAACGATCCAGAATACATCTTTATTGGCGGTAAATAATCGGAAATCCAGCATATAAATCAATGATTCCAAATCAGCGTTAAATCCAATCCATGAAAGGCGAAATCGAATCGAAAAATTGTAGAAAATACAAAAAATTAAATACAATACAAGTTAAAACTTCCAAGATTTTCTTTTTTAAACCAACAAAAATATTGGTAAAAAAATACATACAATCCTACAGGTTGCCAATATATATATTTATAAAAATAACCTAACTGGAGCAAAACAACAAATAAAACGTAATATGTACCTGTAGAATTTGGATTGGTTAAATATTTTTTAAAATGTTTCACCCAATCCGATTACACATTTTACTACCATTTTTTATTATTTTATTAAATATTCACGTATTTCATCAATTGAAAGTTCCTGAATTGAAATTTTATTTCTGGTAGCCATAAAAATGGTAACAGTCAACACACAACCTTGTGACATTACCGACCGACATTGCATACACTGCATACATCAATTCTGTACATAAACATATGTATGTAATCAAGCGACACTAAACTTAAAAGTTTGTTGTTGAGCGTGTTCCATACGTACGATATGTACGATGTTTCATGGTACATAATTAAATGTACATAATTACCAACATATTTTTTAGAATTTTACTTTATGGTATAGAAATGATTACATCACAACAAAGTTGATAACTTTTGTTTCCATTCAATATAAAAATGTTAATTGATAAATATTATCTAAATTATACTAAGTGTTGAGAAGTTTTTATTTAATTGTATACGACGTTTTTTATAGATTGGAGGATAAAGAAAGAATTATAATTTTTTTTTAAATTCCCCGCCTAAAATTTATCATTTTTTACATAGTACACTTGTGAATTTGTCAATACAGAAAAATAACTAAGTAACATTCTACAATATTTATGATTTTATTTCATTCGCAAGTGTTTAAAAAATAATTTTATTACAAGTTTATTACACTTTTTTCATGTGTATCATATACATATGTTACTTGACATATTGTCATTTTAAGGTTATTCACTGGGAAGGTTATCGATTAAAATTCGATTTTCGTGTGAACAGCTCAGACACATGTTGCGTACATTTATGTACAGACACTATCCAGACACAAAAAATTTGTTGAAGTGTGAACAGTAAAGAAATTTATGTCTGACATTTGTGTCGACATTTTGGTTTCTCGTGTATCCCGGGCCTTAGACAATATTTCTTGAACACTTTTAATTTCCATTTCCACAATTTTCACGATCTACACTAGTAATATTATTATAGAGAATCTCATTAAACAACTTTTAAAGCCACTCCAAGATTATTAAACGCCTTAAAACTTATTAAAATATTTAAATAAAATTTAATCTCAAAGAGTACATGTCCGCTCCTTGTTAGACACAAGTACCAACCAAGTGCACGTATACAACATATAGTCTATCTCTTACATGTTACACTGGTTCCAGTAGTGTAGAGATAGATATGTTGTCTCTATTACTCTATGGTAGTATCTCTATACTACTGAAACCAGTGTAACGCCAAAGGACAGAAAGTACCCCACCACTATGTCATATATGTGCACGCGGAGTTGTGTGTGGTAGTGCAATGGATGGTCGTGTGTATGGGTGTCTTGCATACGCATATAACATAACATGCATGTGGCATGCATCATGTACGTGAGGTACGTATACCACGTACACCGTGCATAACAATATGACAACAATTGAAACAAACCCATTGATAGCTACTAAGTGAATGGCAACATAGTTCTGTAAAATGCACATACCTGCCCATAAGTGATTGCAGAAAAGAGATAGTTGTATTCCTTCTTATGTTCTATGGTTCAAACCAATAAGTATGTATGGTTTGTATGTATCAAATCAATAAGTACGTATGTACACACTACCACACACTACCAACAACAACACAATTCTTTAAAAAAAATAATTAAGTATGTACGTTTAATTTACGTATCAAAGCTATGGTTATGATTTTGTATGATAATGCATGTAGGTACATACTTAAAAAAATTCTTAATTCTGAACACAGAACACTCTTATTATTATCACACAGAATATTTATACACTTACATAAGTATTGTTACATTCTCGCATTAATTTTTAATAAAAATATTTCAATTTAATTAAATTTCTTCAAAACGTTAATTTTAATATACAGTACAATGTGTCCCATTTTACTGTAATCCGAGTTATTCGTACATACGGTGTTTCCTCGCATAGTTATAAAATGGTCGTGTTCCATTACGGACACACGACACTGTGTAACACAATGCATTTCTTTTTTTACAATTTTATGCAAGACTAACCTTTTAATTGCATTTAAAAGCATTTAAAATGTTAGTATTGCAAGAAAATTTTTTAAAAAAGTAGTTTTTTTGTGAAACATCAAATGCACTAGTCAATGTTGTTTGTGATATCTAAATGGAACACGATCAATATGTATTTTATAAAAGATATTTACCTCTGATCACGATCGTGCCTCTAAGTTGACATTAGCGACAGATCATCGATAGAGCTAATATACAACAAAAAAACTAACGTAGAGCACAATATAATTGATGCCAAAAAAAAAATTAGCTTTCTTTTATGAAAACGCAAAATTGCTGTAGTCATTTTTTCTTTATGTATTCGTCACATATAATGGTGAAAGTGTTAATTTATGATTTTTGGCTGGTTTTTATTTATTTTTTTTTTTTTTTAAGGACAGTGAATATACACCCCTCTAGTATATGCATGTGCAACTCATTAATTATTTTTTTAAATTTTATTATTATTATTACCGATTCCCCCTCTTTTTCAAATTTTTATGATAGACCAAAATTATAAGGCTCTTCTTCGAAGGCCTAATTAACACGTTCATTGCCAATCACGCGATATCACGTGATACAGCTACTTTACTATATGGCGAATAACGCGATATCGCGGGACAAATATAAGGATCTACTTATTAGGCCTTCGAAGAAGAGCCTTATAATTTTGTTTAACTAAAATATTTGGCCATCTCACGAAGTCTCTGTTTTTAGCTTGGTAATGAACGTGTTAAAAACAGAAAATTTAAAAAAAAAATTGACAAAATATAAAGAAAAGCAAATAAGTTTGCAAAACAAAAATTTCATAATTAATCAACTTTAATTTGCGGCAATAATTTCATTGATAAATTTGGGATTTAATAGTTTTTGAAGCCCTTTAACTGCGGCAGTCAGTTTACTTTTAAAATGCGTAGTAAATTTATTTTTAAAAATACGTGATGTTGTTTCTTTAACATAATAATATAATGTTTTTGTTAAATTTTTCTGTCCAAAATTTTGTTTAATATTTAACTGTGGATTGAAAATTATGTAGTAAAAGATTTTTAGACCAATACTTTTATAATCGAATTTTTGTTTAATTTGAATGTAATTATTTTAATAATTTTTAAATAATAAACAAATACTTCAATCTCAAATACTCAAATCTATTAATAATTTTTACTAAAATTAATGTAACTTTTTAAATGGTTGTAAGAAAATTTGAGAAAAATAAAAATAACTTTCTTTTTACATGATGCATTTTATTTATAGGTATAAAACATTAAATTTACAGATTTAAAAAAAAGAGTATAATTATATAATTTGAATTTGGCGCGTTAAATTGTCTGTTTGGCCTACTGGGAAAATTACTAATTATCTATTTCAGGGGGCATTTTTAATGCTCCCCCGTTCCGCCTCTTGGCAGCTAACATTTGGAAAACACGTACCCCGAAAACGTCATCAAGCCATATAATTATGTATTATAACTATATGGCCAATCCCTATAAGAGGCAGTGGTTCCGATGAAGTGAGACGGATAGACATCGGGTAGAGGAACTTCAGTTGTTTTGCGCAGATGCATCAATTAGTGTTTACCATAGAGTAATAGAGACAACATATCTATGCCTACACTACTGGAACCAGTGTAACATGTAAGAGTAGACAATATGTTGTATACACACACTGGGTTTACATTGTATTAGTGCGATTTTGTGTATTTGTGTGAGTAACGCAGATAGTAGGGGGCGGTCACGTGGGTCAGACACCATACGCATGTACTAGGGGATGTAACCGATGTAACAATACCAACAACAATCAAGTCCATTATCGTGTGGTTGATCTTCAATCATCGACTGCTACTGACAAACTGACAACTAAGAAACCTAATGAGCACAGAAGGACACACTCGTGATTTCAGAAAAGAGATAGATGCGGCGTCTCTGTCCTCTGTGGTGTTTACCGTGTTTACCTTCAGATTGGTTCGGTGCCGCGACTAAATAACTGTGGACAAAATAACCGCGACAAAACAACCGCGACAAAATAACTGTGGACAAAATAACTGAACGACAAAATAACCGCACGACAAAATAACCTTAGACAAAATAACTGTGGACAAAATAACCGCACGACAAAACAACCAAACGACAAAATAACCGAACAACAAAATAAACATCATTAATTATTCTTTTGAGTTAGGGTACATGCGGCTGTGATATGATTAAAATTTTTTTTTTGCTCCCTGTATATAAAAGATTGCTAAATTGCAATAGACCTTAAATATTGGTATTTAAACTATTGCGTTTAAAAACGAACGTTAACGGGTGAAAACTATTGTATTTAAAAAGCTAAGCTTGGGAAACATTATTTTGAAAAATCGGTGGTGAGGTTAGTTAAGGTTAGGTTAGTTTAGTTAGTTTTGACAATATACTTCGACTTTGACATAAAAGCTAATTAGGTTAAGGTTATAGGTGGTGAGGTTAGTTAAGGTTAGGTTAGTTTAGTTAGTTTTGACAATATACTTCGACTTTGGTATAAAAACCAATTACGTTAAGGTTATAGGTGGTAAGGTTAATTAAGGTTAGGTTAGTTTAGTTAGTTTTGACAATATACTTCCACTTTGACATAAAAGCTAATTAGGTTATGGTTTTAGGTGGTGAGGTTAGTTAAGGTTAGGTTAGTTTATTTAGTTTTGACAATATACTTCGGCTTTGGTATAAAAACTAATTAGGTTAAGGTTATAGGTGGTGAGGTTAGTTAAGGTTAGGTTAGTTTAGTTAGTTTTGACAATATACTTCGACTTTGGTATAAAAACCAATTAGGTTAAGGTTATAGGTGGTGAGGTTAATTAAGGTTAGGTTAGTTTAGTTAGTTTTGACAATATACTTCGACTTTAGTATAAAAACTAATTAGGTTAAGGTTATAGGTGTTGAGGTTAGTTAAGGTTAGGTTAGTTTAGTTAGTTTTGACAATATACTTCTACTTTGGTATAAAAACTAATTAGGTTAAGGTTATAGGTGGTGAGGTTAGTTAAGGTCAGGTTAGTTTAGTTAGTTTTGACAATATACTTCAACTTTGATATAAAGACTAATTAGGTTAAGGTTATACGTGGTGAGGTTAGTTAAGGTTAGGTTAGTTTAGTTAGTTTTGACAATATACTTCGACTTTGACATAAAAACTAATTAGGTTAAGGTTATAGGTGGTGAGGTTAGTTCAGGTTAGGTTAGTTTTGTTAGTTTTGACAATATACTTCGACTTTGGTATGAAAACTAATTCGGTTAAGGTTATAGGTGGTGAGGTTAGTTAAGGTTAGGTTAGTTTAGTTAGTTTTGACAATATACTTCGACTTTGATATAAAGACTAATTAGGTTAAGGTTATACGTGGTGAGGTTAGTTAAGGTTAGGTTAGTTTAGTTAGTTTTGACAATATACTTCGACTTTGACATAAAAACTAATTAGGTTAAGGTTATAGGTGGTGAGGTTAGTTAAGGTTAGGTTAGTTTAGTTAGTTTTGACAATAAACTTCGACTTTGGTATAAAAACCAATTAGGTTAAGGTTATAGGTGGTGAGGTTAATTAAGGTTAGGTTAGTTTAGTTAGTTTTGACAATATACTTCCACTTTGACATAAAAGCTAATTAGGTTATGGTTTTAGGTGGTGAGGTTAGTTAAGGTTAGGTTAGTTTATTTAGTTTTGACAATATACTTCGGCTTTGGTATAAAAACTAATTAGGTTAAGGTTATAGGTGGTGAGGTTAGTTAAGGTTAGGTTAGTTTAGTTAGTTTTGACAATATACTTCGACTTTGGTATAAAAACCAATTAGGTTAAGGTTATAGGTGGTGAGGTTAATTAAGGTTAGGTTAGTTTAGTTAATTTTGACAATATACTTCGACTTTAGTATAAAAACTAATTAGGTTAAGGTTATAGGTGGTGAGGTTAGTTAAGGTTAGGTTAGTTTAGTTAGTTTTGACAATATACTTCTACTTTGGTATAAAAACTAATTAGGTTAAGGTTATAGGTGGTGAGGTTAGTTAAGGTTAGGTTAGTTTAGTTAGTTTTGACAATATACATCAACTTTGATATAAAGACTAATTAGGTTAAGGTTATACGTGGTGAGGTTAGTTAAGGTTAGGTTAGTTTAGTTAGTTTTGACAATATACTTCGACTTTGACATAAAAACTAATTAGGTTAAGGTTATAGGTGGTGAGGTTAGTTCAGGTTAGGTTAGTTTTGTTAGTTTTGACAATATACTTCGACTTTGGTGTGAAAACTAATTAGGTTAAGGTTATAGGTGGTGAGGTTAGTTAAGGTCAGGTTAGTTTCGTTAGTTTTGACAATATACTTCAACTTTGATATAAAGACTAATTAGGTTAAGGTTATACGTGGTGAGGTTAGTTAAGGTTAGGTTAGTTTAGTTAGTTTTGACAATATACTTCGACTTTGACATAAAAACTAATTAGGTTAAGGTTATAGGTGGTGAGGTTAGTTCAGGTTAGGTTAGTTTAGTTAGTTTTGACAATATACTTCGACTTTGACATAAAAACTAATTAGGTTAAGGTTATAGGTGGTGAGGTTAGTTAAGGTCAGGTTAGTTTAGTTAGTTTTGACAATATACTTCGACTTTGATATAAAAACTAATTAGGTTAAGGTTATAGGTGGTGAGGTTAGTTAAGGTTAGGTTAGTTTAGTTAGTTTTGACAATATACTTCGACTTTCATTTAAAAAGTAGGTGGTGAGGTTTGTTAAGGTTACCCTTTACCCGAAGGTTATAAGTTAGTTTAGTCTAGATACTGTCATCTAGTATCTAGTCAGAACAAAAAAAAAAAAAAATATTTACAAGATATTGCTACAGTATTATCTTTGTAATTTAGATTTATTACATTTATTATGCCACTATCTTATAAAGAGTTAACAAAATAATAAATAAATAAACTTTAAAGTTATTTTGTCGTTTGGTTATTTTGTCGTGCGGTTATTTTATCCACAGTTACTTTGTCTAAGGTTATTTTGTCGTGCGGTTATTTTGTCATTCGGTTATTTTGTCCGCGGTTATTTTGTCGCGGTTATTTTGTCGCGGTTATTTTGTCCGCGGTTATTTTGTCGCGGAACCGATTGGTTCATATTCGCCACGGGAACTGATTCTAGTGTCGTCTGGTGGTTAAAAATAAAAGCTATCTATGACAAGTCATATTTATACATGGCCTGTGACAATTGTTTATTGTGATTTGTAATGATGAGTGAAATAAATAAAAAGAATTTACTTAAATTATGTAATGTATCACAATGTAAAAAAAGACTTCATCAATTTCCCAGTGACGAAAAATTAAAGAAAAAATGGTTAAAAGCATTAAAAATGCAGTATGCTATCAAGAATGCGAATCTGTCATCGACACTTTTTAAAATCTGATTTGTTTCCTACTAGTAATTATTTTTATAGATTTAAATGTACTGGAAAAGAGTATTTGCCCTTCTATGTATACAATATTTTATTGTATATTTGTATTAATTATAATAAAGGAAGTACCTTGGATTAACATTTTGGAGTAAAATTTACGTTCATCGTCATCTAAATCTTTACAACTTTCATCATTACTGTCCTGAAAATGACACATTTCAGTAAGAGGGATACCAGCAGCATATTCATCACATTTATTTTTTTTATATTTCCCCCATTTTCTAACTCAGTCATATCGTTGCTAGAAATAAATTTTAAAAGAAAGGATAGAAATGTAGGATTAAGTTCAGTTTAGAAAGAATTTCATAATAACAATTAAGAAATTTGTATCATTATGGAGAAAAATTTTATCATTATTTACCAGAAAAAAAAGAAGGGAAACATTAGTTTATGTAAGTAATAGACAGAAAACAAGAGAATCAACCGATAAAGAAAAACTAATGCTGCAAAAATGTGCTTGCATTTTCCACCTGCACCCACAATACAAGAACATTTTGCACAAATATTTATCTCATTACTGATAAGTTCTAGCTTCATTTCAATTTTATGCACTTGTTGCACCTGAGACGATGATTGACAAAGAGCAGCTATTTGTATGCATTCTGAGCTTCTTGTTTCTTTCAAACCACATGCAATAATGTGGTTTGCTTTATAAACCTGTTCTCCTTCAACTAAGGGTCTTTTAGAATTATCCAAATACTTAATAATATCATTGATATTTATTTCAAATTGTTTATTATCAATTATGTTAAAAAAAAGTTGGATACGTTTGTACATTCCTATTTCTTTTTAAAATTGACTTGTCATAGAGAGATTTTATTTTTAACCACCAGATGACACTAGAATCAGTTCCCATGGCGAATTACCACCAAGAAAGTCGCATTTGCGCAAAACGAACAAAATACTTCCAAATCTGCACCGTGATGTTGGGACGTTTTTTTCATATCCATTTGGCTATAAGGTAACGGGCCTAGTTTCTGACCTTTTAAGAGTGACGGCTGAGGTTAAACGACAGTAATAAATATAAGTGTAAACTTAAGAGACAATTAATAATTTTATCAACTAGTTTATGGCTTTCAAAATAAAGTCATACAAGTAAAATAATTATTTGAATTGAATTAATAATTTAAATTAATGTTTTAAAAATTCGCAAAAAGGACCCAGTTTCTGACTCTCAAAATTTCTCATGTGACAGTTTCTGACCCTGACAGTGGCCTAGTTTCTGATTCTTAAATTTAAAAATACAGTTTTTTTAAATTTAATTTATAAATAATTTTTTATTGATAAAAATGAATGTTTAATGTTATATACGTTATGAAAAATAACAAAAACTAATCGAAGATAACTATAAATAACAAAATAACTAACAAAAACTGGTTAGAATTTAATTGGGCCATACCACTTTAGAAGTGAGCCTAGTAATTGACCCTCATATTTCAATAATAAAAATCATTCTAAGGTATTTTATAAATATTTTAAAATAAATTTTAAACAAATATTAACATGCTCATATATTTTTAATTAAGTTTTCATACTTACATGATGAATATTCCACAAATCAAAATGAGTACTTTGTAACATAAACTGTTAAGAAACTACCAAAAAAATAGTTTTTACACACATTTTAAACTTAAAAATTTTTTTGATTTAGTTAATATATTCTAAACTTTTTAAATTGCTGTTCATTAGACACAGAATAGATTACTTTAAATTAAGAATTTATTTTTTTTCTTATTTAAAATATAGTTTTTTTATTAATTTATAACAAAGTTGAAAAGTTCAGAAACTGGGCCAGGGTCAATTACCGGGTCTTTTACCTTATATGTCATATATGTATACGATGTATACTACATATACGCAACAAGCTCATAATGTTAACGTATACGTACATACATTTTTAGATCATTGAGTGAGGTATACCTGGTGTAGATAGACGTCAATCTGATCCAAATTTCTGACGACAGGACTGGTTACTAGGGACATTTTATAAAAATAAGGTAATCATCTTTAACTAATTAGTGATTAAACGTTGACATTGGTTTTGGTAACCTATAACGTGACCATAAAATGCAATACGAAAGAAAAGTTATTTTGTGCGTTTTTGTTGGTTATGTTTGATTTCGTCATTCCCCTACTGTCATTTCCTCACATTTATTTCTATTAATTGTATTGTGGGAATGATGACAGGCGAGCACGATCGTGTATAAGGCGAGGGAATGATTATTTTAACCGTATGCATTGTTTGTTTGGACTTTGCTTTCTTGTTTTAGGTCTTTGTTAACTTAAAAATGCCAAAACAAAAGAAGTTAACTGAGGCACAAATTAAATTAAAAAAGAAAGAGTATGATAGGAAACGTAGAGAAAAAATGAAGAGTGATCCTAAGAGTTTAGAAAGCCTTCGCGAAAAAGAAAGACTGAATTATGTTAAGAAAAAGGAAAAAGGACAGGTGAAACCTGTATCTATAATGAGCTCAAGAGAAAAAAGACTGAAGCGAAAGAATTGGAAAAAAAACAGTCAAACATACAGGGATAAAAAAAATATGCTGCGTAAGAATTTGGCAAGAGTATTAGAAGAAACGCCACCTCCAAGCCTAGGGTCTTCTTTCGAAAACATTCATCAAAATAAGGAGCAGCGGAGACTCTTGGTTATCATTCAAAGGAAAAGGCGACTAAGACGACATAGAGCAATGCTTTATGCTAAAATATCCAAATTACAGAGAGCAATTGCGAGGAAAAAAGAAAGGACGAAAAGTTTCGCAAGAGATATCAAAGACTAGTTAAAAAGTCGCAGACTTCTACTGCAGCTAAAGTTTCAGAACTATTGCAAAATGTACAAGTGCCTGAAACCGTAAAGAAGAGGCTTATTTTTTCGGAAGTTGTTACTAGACAGCTTAAAGACTCCTACGAAGATCTAAATAACCATGTGACTCCTACAAAGATCTAAACAACCATGAGAAGAAGAAATTTTTTGAAATAATTAAACCAAATCTCTTGAAGAAGTATAAATTACTCAAGCAAAACCGTTTTTCAAACATGAAATTTATAAAAGAGCCGGATGCAGAAAATTTAATGTTAAGGCGATGAAAGTCAAACAAGACATTACTGATTTTTTAAGATTAGCCTGGGTAAGAAAGATTTTAAGAGGCACAAAGGACAAGTAAAACATAAACGCTTATTGTGTGATACCATGAAAAACTTGCATAAAAAATTTTTGACGACAGTTGAATACAAAGTGGGCTTGACAAAGTTTTGTAAGTTCAGACCTTTTTGGATAACCTGGGCATCAGTCAAAGACCGTGATACTTACAAATGTGTGATACACGCAAATGTACATTTCATGATCCTAAAACTGCGAAAATAAAGTTTTGCCTAGCCGCAACCTAACAACATTTCTTGCGATGACAACATGCGATGTGCATTCAATAAAATGTCTGTACATCATTCCTTCACTCTCTACTACCCTTTTTTGTCCCATGAAAACTCACTTATTCTGCGGACCACTATACCATTGACAATTAGTAAGACAAGTACTATAAAATTCATAGAAAAGAAAAATGAAATAATGAAAATATTTTTCATAAATTTATGAAACTGTAATTTCTGAATTTCGCTGAGATGACCCATAAATACATTCACGAAATAATAATTCAGCATATTGTGTAAGCATACACATTTTTAATAAAAAATAATAACAGAAAATACAATAACAATAAACTTATAAAAAAAAAAAACTAAATTAAATACATTAAACACCTATTGGCGACGAAAAGATTACGCGAGCGCTCCTGGTTTTTTAAATTAAAAGCTGTATAAAGTAAAAATTTTTGGGGACGTTTAAATATCGTGAGAATCTTTGCGTCGCCAATATTACAATTGGCCACTGACACTCGCGCCTCTAGTGGTAAAATTAGAACTAGTATACTAGTATAAAACCTATACATTTACATAATTGGTGATATAAAATCTAGTATTCCGCACATAATTTATGTAATATATATTTCTATAACAAAATACAAATACAAAAATTACGTATAGAAAAATTTTTACTTGACAGCTTCTAATTTAAAAAATCGGGAGTGCTCGTGTAATTTTTGCGTCGCAATTACATTTAGACATTTCAACTGACGACGTAAAGATTCTCCTTCGCGCCTCGGATGCTAAATTATTAGAACGATTATCAAGTAAAAATATACATATACCTACGTTTAATTGGTGTTATAAAATCTAATAATCGGCTGTTTCTATCACAACTAAACGCATACAAAAATGTTTACTTGGTACAGTTACTATTTAAAATATCCCTGTCGCAGCATCCTGCATAACACAGCGAATTTTCGTTTATAAAAATTTGTTTTTCTCGGAAACTAGCTGACATAGAATAATAATTTAAAGACCTTTTTTATGTATTTTTTCCCCTCTTTTAAATAGTGTAAAAAAATTCGCAAAAATTTTTCAGTAAGTGGAAATTTTGGCAAAAAACTAATTTTTTACAAGAACGAAAACCATGTTCCTGAATCCGATGTGTTTGGCTGAAGAACGCATCCAAGGGTTTGGGACTTCCAATATTTGCACCAAATTTCGTAAATATTGGATAGTTCGTTCGAGAGTTATCGCGCGGACATATATATGCATAATATATGTACATTAGGGTGTGCCAAAAAAAATTTTTTTTCTCGCTCTCCGCTCAAAGTATTGTAGGATATGGCTAAACAAACATCCTCACCAAAGCGGAGCTCATAATTCCAATTTTTAGAGGGGCATCTTCGAACCTAAATTTTTCTCATTTAAATAACACAGGAAAAACGATTTTTTATATTATTTACTCCTGCAAAGTATGAAGAAATTTTTTTCCATAAAATGAATCAAACCACCTTATTAAGCATTAAATTTTGGACAAAAAATTTCATTGAGTCAAATTCTATACCCAATATTTCAGTTTCTACAAAGCCTTAAAATTTAAATTTTTTGAAATTTTGCTTTTTTTTAAGCTAAAGTATTAAAGATAGGACAAAAAGTTAAATGACAATTTTGTAGTCCAACTGACGCTTTTCAAAAGTTCCTTACAAATTTTTCGTATTATAAATAGTTACAAAGTTACAAATCAGTTTATTTTACTTTACATACATATATGCATCTACTTATGTATAAAAATTTTAGTGAATATTATTTTCGGTTTCTAGGGACCTCAAAACAAATTTCTGCCATAGTGCCGGACTCAAGTCGCGTCATAACAGTGGCTGTAATAGCTGAATTCCATTTTGGAAATTCGCTAAAAGAGGTGCTCGCGTAATTTTTGTGTCACCAATACGATTTGTGGGTTTAAAACAACATCGATTCAAACTGATTGTCATATACATACATTACATTATTGTCAACCACTTTCCAACAATAAGCAAATACATACATACATATGCACGTGCCGTACGGATACAATCAAGGGACCAAACTAGAATGTCTATCAAACTGTTCCATTTGTAGCCAGTGGGTGACGTAAAATCTCCCCACTATGTTGTGTAGGTACACACTGTTTGCACTGGTGTTGGTTTGGTGTTTGCTTCTGTGTGCGTATTCACACACACTACTACAAAACACCTATTATGGGACAGACCAACCTGTCCAATTCAAGTAACAATGTATTACAATGCACTGTGTGTTCGACGACGGACACCGACTGACTACATGTCTTAAGCCGTGTCGGGAACACTCTGGGCTCACTACTAATAGGGTACTTGACTGAAGTTACAAAAATATTCTAAAAGCATTGTTTTTCCATAGCAGTTAAGTGATTTTTTTTATTTTTGACGATTCTGTAAAAAATCATCAAAAAAAAAAAAATAACCCTACAATTTTAAATGAGAAAAAGGCGGGAAAAACACCTCACTATAGTGACGTCACAGTTTGAATCAACTAAACGTCAATATCAATATTTATAACTTCAAAACTTTGATTATATCCATAAAATGACGAAGTAAAAGCAAGTATTTATTAGAATTCTGGCCGATTATTATTACTATATATATAAGCTAACATAAATATTCAAAAGAAAACACAATTTCACCTCACCGATGAAAATTATCAAAATCGACATATTTAGCTACAAAATGTTACGTCATATTTAAGAAATGGCGCCTTTTCACTAATTTGAATATTTGTTGAAAAATGGCGATTTTCAAAATAAAATTTCTAGATAGTTATCAAATTTTTTTACGTTTCATCATTAAAATTGGACATAATATGTAATGGTAATGCACAGAATTATTTAACATTTGACACAAATTTTAAATACAGTCAAGTACTGTATTACAATTTTCTACACTTACGCTGAGGACTTGGATACAATACACTTCCCACTTTCCTGAGATTGGGGTATGACGTATGACACATACACAAACGTACATCCCGTGTACATAGATACGAGCAAGGGGCTAAACTGCTATATGATAGTTAGCATTCCGGCTGTCGTCAGAATTTCACATTATCAAACTTGGTAGGGAGCATCCCCACTTTTTATGGTTATATACATACATATTTAGAGTTTGTATTTGTATGTGTAGTATAGTGGATGTTAGTGTGTGTCATATTCGGTATGTATATAGCGCGAAGTGTCAGGTGGGAGTGGATACATACCAGTATATACTATCGAACAACTATATCTATGTATCTGCTACTAATCATGTAACCACGATGTAACAATCAACAGCCACCACTTAACAATGGTTGTGTACCCTTGTAGAGCCGATGGACGACTAGTCAGTACAGTAACAACTGAATAGGAAACGTAGGTAGGGATGAGCATCGATGATCGATGTTTTCAAAACATTTTTTGTACATCGATGGTAAATCGTCGATGTTTTTATACATCGATGTTTTTATATACACTGTTGGTAATATGAACTTTTTAAGAACGAAAATTATATCGCGAGCTATAAAAACGATAAAAAATATTCATCTTTATTCTTACTCCAATTTACAGTTGGCAATAGTTTGTAATAGTTTTTTCTGTATTTATATTTTGAAGATTTCTGTTTAAACCCTACAAAACATCGATGTTTATGATTGCAAAACATCGATGTTTCGAGATCGATGTTTTTGATTATCGATGGTTTACAGTCGATGGTAAACATCGATGTTTTCTTATCGATGCTCATCTCTAAATGTAGGAAACTGCGTATCAACCACTCATTGGCACACTGCTATCCACAATTTTTTAAACATACGCTTAGGGCTTGATTCTGACAGCTGACATATAGAGTATGTTCCATTTAGAAAACACTGTGTGACAGAGTGCATTTTCTTTTTTTTCACAAAAAAAACTAATTTTTTTGCAAAAATTACCGTTTAATTGCATCTAAAAGCAATTAAAAGTTTAAAATTTAAAAAAAATTAGCTTTTTGTGAGAAAAAAATGTACTGTGTCGTCTATATTTCCTAAATGGAAGACACTTATTATATGTTTAACGTGTTTAACCACATTTCTCATCAATAACGGCGGGTACAGTTTTTTAAAATATTGTCAAAACCGCGTGGTTCCGGCTTCTAATTTTTATTTTTGTTTTTACGAAAAAGATGGGATTTTTCATTAAAAAATATTACAAAGAATAAGGCAGTATAAGGTTTATAAAACTATTTTTTTTTTTCTAACGAAAGTTGGATAAAATATGATAAATTTTACAAATTTATTCGTAGCTAAGCTACTTCCGGTTCAAACAACACACGATAAATGAGAACATTAACATTATTTCGTTTAATTTGTCCGTAACATACAATTTTTTTTTGCTAATCGATGCAGAATCGTCTATTGTTTAACATATTTCAAACTCAATGGAAAAAGTTGGAATTTTCTTTTCGGGTACACCCTTAACGCTTTTAAACAAACCATATAGAAAAATTTTTTTGTCTCAAAATGCCGGACTTTTTGCTGCCAGTGATAAGTGCAATAGATAAGGTTATAAAAAAAGAAAAAGAAAAAAAATCAAAGATCCTAGCATCAAAAAAGTGAACTCTAGGAATTTACAAAATATAAATTATACTAAACTATATTGATAAAATTGAACATTATTTAGAATTATACCTTATTTCGGAAAATCTGTCACAGATGGCGACACCTGTACCAGTGAATATATACATATCTCAGCATTTTGAACCGCCATATTGCAGGACGAGTTAACTCATTTTAATCATTTAAAGAGTTATGCATAGAACACTAGAAACCAACTAATATTAAAAACGTGTAATTGGCGCGGAGTCATTTGGAGTCGTGTCACAGCTTAAGGCAATAGTCAGCCCGTGTCCGTCGTCGAACCCACGGTGCATTATATGTACATTGTTACCATTGTTGGTTGAACACGTTGAACAGCTCTCTCTGGTAAAGCAGCTTCCACATTCTCGCCGAGGTTGGACAAGTCGAGAATGTAGAGGGTCATTTCGTTGTGCTTCGCGGTTGGTGTTTCAATGCTATTCTTATGCCTCGGCCAACCTCGCGAGGAACTACTTCGTTCAACTTCGGCGAGAATGTGGAAGCTGCTTAATACGTGCATTGCGGTAGTGTGCGTAAATACGCACACTACTAAAAACACCAAACTAATACAGTCAAACTCATGTATTTTCAACCTGTCGGGACTAATCCGCTCATGTATTTTCAACTTCTCCTTCATCCTCACTCCGTGGCAATCATAGAACCACTTGACAGACATAGAACCAATCACAAAAAGCCCGCGTAAATCTTTACACAATAACAGTAGTCACGTGTACTTCCCCAGTGAATAACCTTAAAATGACAGAATGTCAAGTAACATATTATGATAAACAAAAAAGTGAAACATGAAAAAAGTGTAATAAACTTGTAGTAAAATCATTTTTTTAGGAATTGCAAATGAAATAAAATCATATATTGTAGGATTATAGGATAAAACCACTAGTGGTCGATCAGTTAATCTGACAGTTATTTTTCTGTATTAAAGTATTGCGTGAGAAGTGGGGACCAAAAACTTGAAAATACGTGAGTAAAATCAGTTGAAAATAGATGGTGTTGAAAATACATGAGTTGAAAATACATGAGTCCCACTGTACACTGCAAACGCTGCAAACAGTGTGTATCTACACAAATAGAGTGGGGAGATTTACGTCATAAATTCATTACAAGTGGAACAGAGACATAGACAATCTAGTTTGACCCCTTGGAGTTATGGGTCATACACAATCAATGAAATAAGGAATAAGAAGTATGCCATCTAGTGACGTTGAATGGAACTTTAACGTAACTGCCAATAGGTATATGTATTTAGGTATATTTGTACATCAAAATTCATGAAAAAATAACGTTCGTGATGACTTTTTTTGTCACTAAAGTGAAAAAAATCACGAATTTTGACATACAAAAGTACCTACATATTTATATCTATGAGCAGTTACGTTAAAGTTCCACTTAACGTCACTAGATTGCATACTTCTTATTCCTTATTTAAGTGATTGTGTAGACACCCTTAAAGATACTCAATACATAAAGCATAAAACTAAAAATGGAAACAAATGATAATATGGATAACATGGATAATATTGTATTATCATTCTGCAAAAACTGTAGAATATGTTTACAGATTCATCAACAAATGGTATCGATTCAATTACTAGAGGAATTAGAAGATTTTAACACAATATTGGCATATTTTAATGTCGAGGTAAATTAACCTAGCCAAATAGTAACTAACATAATATACATAATATGTAAGTAGAATATTTTTTTTATCCTAATAAAGAAATTTTAGGTGATGACCGATTTACGATACCCAAATGGAATTTGTATGGTCTGTCTAAATCAGTTAAGAAGTTTCATTCTCTTCAAACAAAAATGTGAAACCTCATCCAGTTATTTGAGAAATATTTTAAATGATAGTGAATTTCAAATTCCCCATATTTTTGGTAATGAGTTGATTAAAGTTGAAGATCCTGTAGAATATGGTTTTGATCAAGTTACTAATATAGACGCAAGATACCAGAAGATAACAGATGAAATATGTGTTGAAACAGTAAATAATAGTGATATAAAAACTGAGGAACCTGATACGTCTGAGACCACTTTATTTTTGTGCAATAAGTGCAATTCTTCAAGTGAAACATGTAACTGTACCAATAACCATATAAAATCTGAAATTGATGTAGACGGAAATAAAGATTCAGATAAAGATAATTTATTTTCAAAAGATAAAAGTAAAAATAGTTTTAGGTGTAAATACTGTGCAAAAACATTTATAAAATCTTTTCGTCTACAAACACACGAACGTACTCACGAAAGAAGATTTAAATGTGATTACTGTTTAAAATCATTTTTAAATGAAAATACCTTAACAAGGCACATAAGAATTCATTTAGGACTAAAACCGTACTTTTGTACTGAGTGTTCTCAGTCATTTATTTCGCACAGTGGATTCACTCAGCATAAACGAAAAACTCATAGTGATAATCCCCCACCAAAAGTAACTTGTCAAAAATGTGGAAAAGCGGTTTTTAATTTATCGGCTCATATAAGGTATAAACATAATACACGTAATAGTTTTCAGTGTCAATATTGTGGGAAGAACTATGCTTACAAATTCGGATTACAATGTCATGTTAAAGACTTTCACGAAAATTTTGACGAAGCTTTTAAAGTACTATGTACATTGTGTGGAAAAAAATTTCGTCGGATGTCTGACTTAAATAAACATAATCAATCAGCGCATTCAAACGAACGTAATTATCCATGTCGATATTGTGATACACGATTTAAGACTAGTAATGATCGCTATCAGCACGAGAGAAAACATTTGAATGACCGCCGATATAAGTGTACATATTGCCCAAAAGCATTTTTGAATGGAAAAACATTAGCAAATCATATATTTATACATACCGGTGAAAAACCATTTTCTTGTAGTATTTGCTCGAAAGCGTTTCGACAAAAAGAAACACTTCGTAATCACACCAGATTAGTGCATGGACGAATACCACAAAAATTACAAAGCGTCGTTTAAGCGTACTCTGTATATTGTGCGGTAAAAAATTTCATCGAGGTCCGACTTGAATCATAGTAAGAAGGGCGGTGGGAGTCAGTTGCCTAGCATGATATGTGTCAGGGCGGAGGTTCATTTCACTTAAAATGCTTCATTACTTATGAATTTAAATAATTTCCGTTTTTTGGTTTTATCTCTTTTAGTATTGCATTTACGTAAATTTTAAATTTGCAATTTGTTTTTAGAAAAGAATAGAAGATTGATTTGTTTCGAATATAAGAATTATTTAATTTTTTAACTCTTTAAATGATTAAGACGAGTTAACTCGTCCTGCAATATGGCGGCTCAAAATGCTGTGATATGTACATATTCACTGGTACAAGTGCCGCCATCTGTGACAAATTTTCCGAAATACAGTATAATTCTAAATAATGTTCAATTTCATCAACATAGTTTAGTATAATTTATATTTTGTAAATTCCTAGGATTCACTTTTTTGATGTTGGGATCTTTGATTTTTTTTCTTTTTCTTTGTTTGTAACCTTATCTATTGTACTTATCACTGGCAGTAAAAAGTCCGGCAATTTGAGACAAAAAAATTTTTCCATATGGTTTGTTTAAAAGGGTTAACGATGACTCATTATCAGTTGTATTTAAAACAGGGTATATCCTTTTCTTATTATCATAATTTTATTTGCTAATTTTACATTTTACGGTATGATTTATCTTGATACACAAAAGAGTAGAAGCAAACTAAAATCAAAAAAGTGTGGATCGTTTGGAGTCATTTGTTGGTCTGTCATAGCTTAGGTGATTCAGTCGTGCACTATTATAGCGGTACAAACATCGCGAATATTGATTGTTGGTCATTGTTTATCAGTAACTTGCAACAATGTAATACATAAATATGTACGTACGCCTCAAATACGTACATATTATGTACACACACCAGGCACACCCCACCCGGCACAAATTAAGTGTAACGTATGACACACACACAAACGTAGATCCCGTGTACATATATACGAGATTTACACATGATACATAATCCAACTACGTATCTCTATACTAGTAAGATCACTGTGGCAGAAAGATAACGTAAAATTTTTCTCCCACTCCAAACGCACAACATGTTACTACATAAATGTCGTATCTATGTATACGTGATATACGCTTGTGTGTGTGTCATACGTCACACTCTATCTGTGGTGAGTGTCTAGTGTAATATGTATGTATTCTAGGCGTACGTATGCATGTATTACATTGTTGCAAGTGGTTGATAAACAATGACGAACAATCAATGTCCGCGATTTCTGCACCGCTCCAACTGGTGCGCACGACTGAATCACCTAAGCTGTGACAGACCAACAAATGACTCCAAGCGATTTACACTTTTTTTATTTTAGTTTGCTTCTAGTGTTCTATGGAGATTTATGTAGTACCATGTTGTGCGTTTGGGATGGGAGAGAAATTTTAGATCATTTTTCTGCCACAGTCATCTCTATACAATGGGCCGGGTGCAGACTACAGAGTGGGGGTAACGAAAGCGATCGCAGCGTTTGCTTTGGCAGCAATGAGCAATTTGGGCGGCTCTTGCTATTTAATACAGCTCGCTATCTGGTGGTAAAAAATTAAGTTAATCAAATTCGGTCTAATTTCTATGGTATTTATATTATTTTATTTTATTTAAAATTTATAAAACACAACTTTATCGAAGGACGTAAATCCTATTAGATATAATTTTGTAAGATCGTAAGCGAAACTACTGCTCTCAGTAAATTTGGCAGTAACAAATTTTCGAAATGGGTCACGATAATTGTGTTCTCAAATTTAACGTTAAAATACAAGAAGAAACAACAAATGTAAATTTACAATTTCTAGCCGATTTAAGAATAATTAAAAATAAAAAGAATTTTAGACGAAAGTGGAAAAGAAGTAAATATTTATATTATCACCACTTTTAGAGGACAAAACTGAACTTCCCAAAGAAACTCAATGAACTAATATACTACATATTGTTCGAGTTTACGTTGAAAGACATATAAAAACTGGAACTACCAAATTTTAAATAAAATTCCTCACAATTTATTTCGTTTCACTGATAGTTTTTTATATATGTATGGCGTATTTTAGAAATTTTACGACTCTAATTTTTTTTAAAATTGTGAAATAGAAGTTGTCTAGTTATATGGGTCTGTGTTAAATAACTGTGGCCATTAATTTGTTCATAGCTTCTCTACATTTCTCACATGTTGTACAGAAACCAGTTGATTGCTTTTCGGTGTCATTTGAGATTGGAACGTAATATTATGGGTAATACTTTGAAAGTTAGTCCTAATTATTACACTCTATATAGCGCTAAAAACGAAAATATATATACTCCGCGCATACTCCGGATTCGGACAACTTTCATCTTGTTATTTATTATTTAATAAAAACAGAAATGACACTTGACTTTTCTTTGAAAAATAAAGAAAAATTAAATTTTCACATAATATCCAATCACAGTCGATATTTACTTATTATTATTTGTTCACATGGAAATATTTGAAAAAGCCACTGAACTATAAGTATGGAGAGAGCCGACAAAGTTGCAAACGCTAGATGGCAATAACGTCGCGCACCCGGCCCATAGAGGTAGTTAGTTCATTTCTGCTCTTCTATGATCTTGATAAAACCTACATTTACCTACTTTTAAATCATTAAGTAACGCACTGTATCGTCAGAGATGCTGTTCTCAATCAGTGTTGCCAGATTGGGCTATTTACCGCCGATTGGGCTATTTATATCTTTGATTGGCGGTAAAATTTTACTGTTGGCGGCAAGTAGCCGTTTGGGCTATTTTTAATTTTCCCATTTTCAGCTTCCCATGTTAATGGCTCTTGCCCGCATCCATGCTCATATGAGTGCATTTAAACTTTGTTGTAGCACTTATGCTCCCTCATAGTTCATGTTACAACTATTTAACAGTGATATTTACCAAAATAATACGACTGATGATGATGATTCTAGTTTGCTGGAATCGATTAATTTAGTAGAACTAAGAGATGATCAATTTTATTGAAATAAGTTTAATTTTCAGAAAGATTAAGTTTCAAAACTTTATGGTTGTGATAGTTGCCATTTCAGTGATAAAAACAAAAAAAGTCATTCCAATTATTATTATAGCTTTATGAAAAATTTTAAGTTAAAATGTAACTATTTAAAAGCGATTAATCGTAGGATAAATGCTGATTATTTATTTAGACTTTTTGTGATTATTTTTATGATTGTTATAATCATAAAAAATTTTAAATTTAAAAATAACATTATTAAATTTGATTAATAGTAAAATTTGTGTTTAATGTGTAAGGATTTAAAAAAAATTGTCATCGTATTTTATGGTATTTAAACATTGATGTTCACAACAGTGGCGTAGTGAACATAACTGGAGCCGAGAGCACGATACTTCATTGGCGCCCCGTCTCCCCTTCAGAAACATATATATGTAGTTAATATTCGGTTCCCTTTTAGCACACATTTGGCGCCCCTTTGCAAATGGCGCCCGGGCCATGATAGACCCCCTTGACCCCCTCTTGCTACGCCACTGGTTCACAAATATTTATTATAAAGTTGACATATTTTTAAATAGTTTGCATTGCCTGTTTATTAAATTTAATTAATAAAAGTAAATTTTTTTTAAACAATCCTTATTAATATAAAGTTTTGTTAAACGTCATTAAAGCTCGTGTAATTTCATCGAAAATAAAATTTAAAAAATATATAAGTGCGCTTTGCTCCGGAATGGGCTACTTTTGGGCATGTCCCTGCCACTTGTTTTCAAGGACGGACCTTTTCATGTCACAGTTTGCTACGTTTGCTACGTGGCGCTAATGGTATAGGGGGTATAATAAATAGAGTTGGGACATGTGAGCATTTTTCATCAAATAGATGTCAAAATTAATTACCATATGATTGAGCACAAAAGTATCGTCACAAAGTTATGTGTTAACGAAGAATTAAAATTTTTTTAATTTAATTAATCTTTCTAGGTTGAATTAAAGTATTTTTTTAAATATTTAATTTATTTCCAATTTATTTTAGATGAAAAATAGCGAACTATTAAACCTCATGTCTCGACTCTAATTTTATCCCCTAGTAAATCAACGCCATCTGGTATATTAGTTACAGCGACGTCAGAAAACAGTCCATTTTTTTATAATAGACTAAATGGAGAATGACAGGGACATGCTTTTGGGCTACTCGAGCGGCTCTCATCGGCGGGTTTTGTTAAAATTTTTCTGGCAACAGTGTTCTCAATAAACAGTCTCTGCTATACCAATACCCAGTTGATGTTATCGTACATTAATTAGTACAGAAAATAATTTATTACATATTTGTATAATATGATATATTGACAGCATGCAATTTTCGGCTCGCGAAAAATTTGTGTCCGGTCCACGAACTTTATGTTAAATAAAAAAAATTGGGGTGTCATATCCTATTATTAAAATGTCACAATTAACTCTTCGAGAATTGTAAGAAATTTTTTCAGAAAGAATAAAAGAAACTAAAAATAAAAAAAAATGTGTCGATTAATTACTATGCCTATGTAAAAAATATTGTATTTTGATATACATCTACTGTTGATTCTTTTGTCAGTTGAATTGGGGTTATTTGTTGATCCCTTTCAAAGCACATTCTGAAATATTATTAACGCTATTAACTGGAAATTCAAAGATGCGGTTTAATGTTTAGCCATCTGGAGACGAATGGAAATACTACTATGAGTAGACTAAAGTTGCTAGTTGACAATTAAAGACATGGTAGAAATTTGAAATCGCCCGTTTTTATTTGGAAATAATAATAATTATGAAAAAAATTACATTCTAAAAGATATCATAGTTTGTATATTGTAAACTAAACAGTACAAATTTTTTCGACCGTCAAAATTTAATAAACAGATACTACCTACTGACAGTAGTTATTTTTTTGATCAGTAGGTTGTGTCGTGAATGTGTTAAAGTATTGTGATTCCCAGTACCAGTCAGTACATAGAATTGGCGACGCAAAGATTCTCACTCCGCCTCTGATATCAAAATTAGAACTAGTATCTTTGCGGTGAAAATTTGTGGTTAGCAGTTTTCCGCCTCTTGGGCGACAATTAAAAATTGAATTTTTTTTTTTTAAACATAAACTCTCAATAATTACAAAACTCTGCTCTGTTCCTTCGATAATTAAAAATGAGGGGTGGTAGGCGGGCTACTAAAAAAGAAGACTTCTGCCGAATCAAATATATATTTCTAATAGAAACTTCATCATTTTGACTGCAAGAATGAAAATTTTACACCTAAATTACTCTAAATAACACCAGTCACCGTTATCTAAATTATTTCATAAAGCTTGATTTGAGAAAGAATTTTTGTAAATTTGATGATGTCATTATTAAATACACTAAAATTATTCGATGCTTTAAAAACCGTAAATAAAATGATAATATGGTGAAACTAAAAGGGAATTATTCGTTTTCGAAATCATTCTTTTCGTTTAATACTGGTAAAAAAAGAATGATAATTACACTCTTTAAATGATTAACCACTTTAGCGGATACCCCGAGTCTCACTCGGGTCTATGATTCTAACAACTAGCGGATACGACGAGTGAGACTCGTCCTCATGTCGGTAACTGTTTGTGCTGCCACCTATTTGAATAGAAAAAAGAATACATAATATAGAGAGCTTTATTTATCCTAGAATCAAACCTTTTTGACAAAGTAATCTATAAGGTGGTTAACTTGGATGGTATTTTTTTTGTCAGGTTAAAATAAAATGACAATCCGCTAAAGAGGTTAAGACGAGTTAACTCGTCCTGCAGTATGGCGGCTCAAAATACTGTGATATGTATATGTATATTCACTGGTACAGGTGCCGCCATCTGTAACATATTTTCCGAAATACGGTATAATTATAATAATGTTCAATTTTATCAACATAGTTTAGTATAATTTATATTTTGTAAATTCCTAGGGTCACTTTTTTATGTTGGGATCTTTGATTTTTTCTTTTTTTTTTGTAACCTTATCTATTCTATTGATCACTGGCAGTAAAAAGTCCGGCATTTTGAGACAAAAAAATTTGTCCATATGTTTATTCAAAAAGAGTTAAAAAATATTTTTCGGTAAACTTTGTTCCGTTCTACCGCGCTCACTTTGTGACTACTTTTTTAAAATGCTTGTAACGGCACATTTGAGGTCACCGGCTCCCGGTCTATTAATTTATCAAAGGAGGGGTTCCGATAAAGTCCTTTAGGGCTTCTCCGACTGAAATTTTTTGAAGTTTATGATCGAGTTGATTTTTATATTTTTTTTTTATAATGTTACAGATACAAGGTTTTTAAAAATGTGTGTATATTTTTTTGTGTTATTTAATTGAACTTTTATAAAAATAATTGCTAAAATTGACTTGTTTTGCAAAAATACACTATTTTTAAAGTTTTTGTGACATTTGTTTAATTATTTCTGATAAAGCGCAACAGGATAACAAATTTTCATATAGGTATCTGGTGCAGAATTTTGGTCCCAATTTTTAAATGCATATATAACTCAGTGGCGTATAATCTAATTATTAAAAAATTGCAAACTAAATGGGTTTATATTAGGGATGTTATGGCTTATGGATATCCGTAACCGAAACTACCGGATATCCGAAATAATTACATATCCGAAACCGTATCCGAAAATAAAAGTTTCGGATTTGTTTCGGATAATAACAGACAACTGCCGTTGGAAAATTGAGGTTAAATCGAAACAAATTTTTTCTCCATATATTTCTTTTGATAGATTTCCGGTGATTTGTGTTTGGCGTTCACTTTTTGGGGTAAAATTTTCCCCTTTTTTCTAAAAAAAAAAAATGTTTACTGAAAGCAATTATCCGTAACCGTAACCGTATCCGATATTTTCACATATCCGTAACCGAAACCTTAAATATCTGTATCCAAAATTTCATATCCATAACATCCCTAGTTTATATGATATACGTACGTATAAAACAAAAAATTTTACAAACGTGTGCTTTTGGAAATCGAAAATAACTAACTTCGTCTTAATGAAGGTGGACTGGCGAATATTTACTTACTTTAAATACAAAATCTGCTTTCCATTTTTATTTAAATTATATGTTTTACCTAGTTGAACGTCACTGGTAAAATACATGAAAATTACACAATTTTTGTGTAATTGTGATATTTACTATGGTAATTAAAGGTTTGTTATAACATGTAACTAGCCTACCTCTCTAGCAAATAGTTGATGTACAGTCGGACTCATATATTTTCAACTCATGTATTTTCAACACCATCTATTTTCAACTGATTTTACTCACGTATTTTCAAGTTTTTGGTCCCCACTTCTCACGCAGTACTTTAATACAGAAAAATAACTGTCAGATTAACTGATCGACCACTAGTGGTTTTATCCTATAATCCTACAATATATGATTTTATTTCATTTGCAATTCCTAAAAAAATGATTTTACTACAAGTTTATTACACTTTTTTCATGTTTCACTTTTTTGTTTATCATAATATGTTACTTGACATTCTGTCATTTTAAGGTTATTCACTGGGGAAGTACACGTGACTACTGTTATTGTGTAAAGATTTACGCGGGCTTTTTGTGATTGGTTCTATGTCTGTCAAGTGGTTCTATGATTGCCACGGAGTGAGGATGAAGGAGAAGTTGAAAATACATGAGCGGATTAGTCCCGACAGGTTGAAAATACATGAGTTTGACTGTATCTTGGTAAGTATAACGCCACCACTGTGGCCACGACTTACAATGGTTGTGTACTCTTGTAGAGCCGATGGACGACTATTGACTAATCAGTTAATTAGGTTAATTACCTTAATTACGCAGTATAAAAGGTATAAAATGCAGCTTACAGCAACTTTCGACCACACTTTTATATGTGGGTTTCGATGGTTGTGTTACCTCTATGGTAGGGTTCCGATCTCGATTCGATTTTATCGAAAATCGATTTTTGGAGGGTGGATCTTCGATTTTTTGAATCGATTCTTTGAAGACTAAATCGATACAGAGATCGTGAAAAATTTACGGGATCAGAGATCGATCTTTTTCAAATTTAAATTAGAATAATTTTTGTAAAAATATGATTTTTTAAAATTATTGTAGAATATATTTTAACTATTTATGTTGTCAAATAATTTTAGCGCTTTTATGATTCATTTATAGAAAATTGAGTCAAATTTTTGATTCGTGTGACATTTTTAGCACAAACTGGAAACCACTTGAATTATATTTTATTTATATTAAATTCAGTAATTCAACTTCAAAGGAAATTGAATTTTTTTGAAACTGATTTGTGAATTTACTAATAAAAAAACTTAATTTAAAACTTTTATATTTCTTTTATTTTCTGTAAGTACAAAAATTGAATCGATTTTTGTCAGATCGATCTTTGGTAAGCCGATTTTCTCCTGCATCGATCTTTGGTTTGACGATTCGAATCGATCCACAAGATCGATTTTTTGGCCAGAGATCGAAAACCCTACTCTATGGTGATATGATGGTGATGGTACCTTAAATTTCTTACTTCCTTCCTCTATCTTTGACCTTTCATTAGAGACATCTGCGACATCTACCGCATTTTAAAAAAAGTCATCTGACAACCGTTTGATAACCTGCATAACGTCAAACGTGCATAACCACTTCAAACACTTCGAAAGGTTCGAAAATAAGTGCAGAAAGTAATAAAATCAGCAAATGCAACAAATACATACATGACGTACACAATGCTTGATAAAGCTTAAAATGGAAACAAATAATATTGTATTTTCACTCTGCAAAAACTGTAGAATATGTTTACAGATTCATCAACAAATGGTATCAATTCAATTATTAAAGGAATTAGAAGATTTTAACACAATATTGGCATTTTTTAATGTTGAGGTAAATTAGCCTAGACAAAAAGTAATTAACGTATAAGTATGTAGAATATTTATCTCACTAAAGAAATTTTAGGCGATGACCGATATACGATATCCAAATGGAATTTGTATGGTCTGTCTAAACCAATTAAGAAATTTCATTCTCTTCAAACAAAAATGTGAATCCTCATTCAGTTATTTGAAAAATATTTTAAATGATCGTGAATTTCAAATTTTACCAATCAAATTTCCCTATATAATTGATACTGATAAATCTGCCGATGAAATTAGCGACCCTGAAGATGATTTTGATCAGGATACTAATATAGACGAAAATTATGAGCAGAAGACAGCAGTAGAAATATGTCATGAAACAGTAAATAATAGCGATATAAAAACTGAGCAACCTGATACGCCTGAGACGACTTTATTTTTGTGCAATAAGTGCAATTCTCCAAGTGGAATATGTAACTGTATCAATAACCATATAAAATCTGAAATTGATGTAGACGAAAGCAAAGATTCAGATAAAGATAATTTATCTTCAAAAGATAAAAGTAAAAATACTTTTAAGTGTAAGTACTGTGAAAAAACATTTATAAAATCTTCTCGTCTACAAACACACGAACGTGCTCATGAAAGAATATTTAAATGTGATTATTGTTTAAAATCATTTTTAAATGAAAATACCTTAACAAGGCACATAAGAATTCATTCAGGACTAAAACCGTACTTTTGTACTGAGTGTTCTCAATCATTTATTTCGCACAGTGGATTCACTCGACATAAACAAAAGATTCATACTGATAATCCCCCACCAAAAGTAACTTGTCAAAAATGTGGAAAAGCGGTTTTTAATTTATCGGCTCATTTAAAGTACAAACATAATACACATAGTTTTCAGTGTCAATATTGTGGGAAGAAATTTGCTTTCAAATTCGGATTACAATGTCATGTTAAAGACTTTCACGAAAATTTTGACGAAGCTTTTAAAGTATTATGTACATTATGTGGAAAAAAATTTCGTCGGAAAGCTGACTTAAATAGACATAATAAATCAATGCATTCAAACGAACGTAACTATTCATGTCGACATTGTGATAAACGATTTAAGACTGCTAGTGCTCGCTCTAAGCACGAGAGAAAACATTTGAATGACCGCCGATTTAAATGTACATATTGCCCAAAAGCATTTTTGGATAAAAAAACATTAGCAAGTCATATATCCATACATACCGGTGAAAAACCATTTTCTTGTAGTATTTGCTCGAAAGCGTTTCGACAAAGTTCAACACTTTATAATCACACCAAATTGGTTCATGGACGATTACCACAAAAATCACAAAGCGTCGTTTAAACGTACTCTGTATATTGTGCGGTAAAAAATTCCGTCGAGTGTCCGACTTGAATCAAAAATTTCCTAAAAGGGTAATTTTTCTTAGCTTATCGATACCCTTCCTTTCACTAACATATTAAGAATTTACTTATAGGTAGATACTTTAAGGACAACTCCATATATTAATTATGTATTTTCAAAAAGTCGTAAGTTTTAGAATTACATTTTTTGTATTTTCAATTCCCAATGATAATTTGTATTTTGAAAATCCTTAATCTCTCAGATTTTGGAAAAATTAGGGATCAACAGAAGTTGTCTTAGCATACATCTTCAATTTTTTTTTCAAATACTTTCTTCTAATGGCAAATTTGTTTCCCTGGATTACAGAAATTTCAATTTAAAGTTCAAAAATTTCATTTCAATTTCAATGTTACACTTTCAGAATGACGGGATGTATATAACAGATAATACATAATTATAAGGTTGTATATTTTTCAAAATTTAAAATAAAATAAAATGAAATATTTAATAGAAATGTACTTATATGTTACTGTGAATGTCTGAAATTGGTGAATGTTAAGATACACCGGTGTATGTCGACAGTCATCAATGTCGATGGTGTATGTCCGAAATTTTTTAATAAATCTTTTTAAATCGGACATACACCGGTAGATGTTAACATACACCAAGACGATTCTGTGAATATTATTGTTAGATATAACGATTTAAAAATTACGTGAATATTAAAACACGTCATTATTTGTTTAAAAAAGAACTTATAACGAATAGATTGTGTTTGTTTAAAAATAATTCATTGTTGCAAAATTTAGTCTGTGGGAATTCATCCTAAATATTGAAAACCGGTAAATACTGCAAATTCAAAAATAAATAATGCAGCTCGTTTGTACCAGTTTGTACCGCACTTTATTTTGTTTATACCTCGAAGGATAAACAGAAAAAATTTTAAAATGACGGGCGTATCCTTTGATAGAACTTCGATTGTACCTGTTTGTATCTCTATTGTCGTTTGTACCTCAAAGGATTCGAAGATTGACGCCACCCGAAATTCTAGGTAGAACCAGCTTGATTGTTTTTTGGAATATTTCATTTTTGAAAACAGTATTCGATAAAGATCCGTGTGTACCTCTTTTATTTTCGTTTGTGTCTCAAAGGCTTCGACAAAACACGGTACTCAAAATTCTAGGTAGAACGAATCTGGTTGTTTTTAGAAATATTCAAAATTTGTAAACGGCATTCGATAAAGATTTGTTTATACCCGTTTATAGTTCTTTTTTTTTCTTTTGTACATCAAAAAGTTGGGAGATAGAGGATACTCGAAATTCTAGGTAGAACAAAATTTACTGTTTTTGTAGATATTGAAATTTTTGAAAATCGCATTTGAAAGAATATAATTTGTATCCGTTACAAATCTTTTCATTTCGTTTGTACCTCAATCCGTTCGGAGATACACAGTACTGGGTATTCTAGGTAAAATGAATTCCATTGTTTCTAGAGATACTCGAAACTTGAAAACAGCATTGGAAAGACTATAGTTTGTAGTTTGTACCCGTTTGTACAAGTAATTTTTAAGTTTTTAAAAATCGCTAGATTATCATATTACCGTTATTAAGTCGAAAATTAGAAAGCTGTACTTTCAAAATGGTTGAGGTACAAACGAAAAGAAAAGTAGTACAAGGAATATAAATGAATCTTTGTCGAATGCTGTTTTCAAAATTTTATTAAAATTTCTCAAAAAACAACTAAGTTCTCTCTACCTAGAATTTCGAATACTGTGTTCAGAGTGGACTCAGAAATGACTATTAATAATTATTTTATTTATTGTTACAATAACAATTTTTTGTATAAAAATAACAGGTATTTCTATACCATTAATAGACATAATTTCACTCATAATGAGCATAAACCAAGTCGTCGTGGTGTATGTTAACATTCACCGGTGTATGACCGAAATCGTCATGAAGAGAATAAAAAACGGTCATTCACCAGCTAGCGTGGTGGTTGTTAACGTACACTACATTTCGGACATTCACAGTACATATATACATAATACATGTATAATGTAATTTAAAACTAGATTTTTTCAATATTTCTCACATCATAAAACTTTTATTACGGTTAACACAGCAAGATATTTTTTGACCAGGGGTGCAAAAGGGATACACTGGACCGATCTGTCTGGGTTCTCGATTTTATGACCTGGCAACCCTATGTACGGAAACACGTACGTATTAACTTATTTTTTTTATACAACACACTCTCTGTGTCTCGGTATTTGTAAACATTTATATCAGTGTGTTTGTCTGTTACTATGTTTTTATTAAAAAAGTGAATGATTACACGTGTTGAATTATTTCGTGAATTTATTTATAATCTTTTTTAATTCTTTAAAAATATTGCCGGCTCTTGGGGAAGTTTACTGTGAAAGTGTCCAAACTGTATTAAAAACGTTGTACAAACCCATTTCACTTTTTTACATTATCATAAAGTGATTTCTTATAGAAATAACATTAATTTAGTTCTTTTTGTAATTTTTTTTCTATATAAATATAAATAACTACCTAAGTATATCAACAAATTAATCTCTCTATACGAAATATGTAAATCAACCAATCCAAGTAAATAGGGTAAACACTCCTGGTCTCTGACATCCAACTCCATGAACTTGTTTAGGTACACCAAAAATAAGGATAATTTATGACGAAATAATTCATTTTTTTTAAATAAAAAAAATATATATTTATAAAACATACGTAATATTACGTACCACAACATACAAGTTGTTTTAAACAAAAACAAAGAGAAAAATACCAATGTAAAATGAACTCAAAAATAAATATAAAATAAAATTAACTTCTAGCAACTCGATTTTAATTAACTTTTGTTACTTATTATTATGATTTATTATTTTGAAGTTTGTTAACGTGTTTGTTCATACTGTCCGACCTAGAAAATGTTTTATTACATATATCACATATTAAATGGTTTTTCTTCCGTCTGTGTTACTTTACCCACTGATTACTGCATGGACCATATATAATGGACGTCCAAGTCAATGTATTCAAAAAAGTCTAAATATAAGGGCATTCGTGTGACTTTCGTGTGATACCAAAGCGGTACAGTACTTATTCTCAAATGGAAATGCGAGCTTCTATATCTTTGTTAGCTTTTGAATAGAATATTCTGAAATCTTTTTCAATGATCAACACAGTTATAAAGTGGGTTTTCCGATCTTTTTTAAAATAAACTTAACAATTTTTATTTTGCGTCACATCATTTACATTGTATATTATATAATTCGCTGACGTCACTATGTAAAATCAGAGTCACTACCATTGGATATCCGCCGTATAAAGTAATTTAAACTATAAGCGTTTATTTCATACATATGTAAATTCGATGTATTTCCTTATGATTAAATATCATCAACCAACATTGATGATTCTCAAATGGAAACACTCACTTCCCCAGTCCCGACGTGTTTACATTTGAGAATAAGTACTGTATTTACATTCGATTTTATCCGTTTTATGTTACTATATTCGCTATATTCACATCAGTATTTTAAGAATATTAACGCCACGAGTGGTGAAAAAAGAAAGCCTAATATATGCCATTTTTGGCAATTCTTCCCATATAAGTTAGCCGTCCATTATATATGGTCCATGGATTACTGAATCGAACCTGTTAAGGCCCGTCCATACAGCTTAAGCTTTACCACCGACTTACTTGCGCAAACCAGGTTTTTGCAAGTAAGTCGGTGGCACGGAGGTGGGGTGGAGATGGCATACAGTTTATGTGAATATTACAGAAATGAAGCCTACACACATATTCACACACATTAACACACATGTAAAATAAAACGAGATGCAGATATTTTGTCAATGCAAACAACACACACACTACTAAAAAAGTGACAGTAGGGACACAGGTGCTTGGCTTCAGATCATCTAACAAAATGACTAGTCCATATACGTCATTGGTCGGTGGTAAAGCTTGAGCGTGTGGACGGACCTTAACATTTGTTTCCTACATTCAGGAGTGAATCGACTAGAGAGAATGCTGTGTATTACAGATACCGTAAAACACCCTATCTTTACCATAATTTTCAATTCAAATTTGAATAAAATAAAGACGGAACTAATTTAGTTAAAAAACTTTGATCTAACTCATAAATAAATTTTCCAGAAACTTAAATTATTAGTCAAAAATAAAAAAAAAACAGTAACAAGCTCATGTGTCGAGGAGTTCCTAATTTTACCATACTATTACTAATTCATATTTTTTTAGTGAAATATAAAAGATATTACAAAATTTTTAAATATACCATTGTTGTTCATACTTTTTTTTATGAATTCCAAATAATATCTAACAATAATACGCAGTCATTTCGAAATTTTCAACGATAAATCTAGTTGTGATAGAATTATGTTATGAAAACGTCAAATACAGCTGTTTTCACCAGCGATGTACAAAATCAGTAAAAATTAAAAAAACAAAATGCCAGAAACAAAAAAAAAATTGTTTAAAAAAATAAAACACAATGTTACATATGTATTAGATATTATAAACTGACTAAGTAACAAAATCAGAAATAAAAAACAAAAACAATTGTCTATTAAATCAATCAATGTTCAATTTCAATCAAATTGTCTAACAAAATCACAATCTTTTTAACCAAAACAAGATACTCAGTTTTATTCTCTATTGTTCTCCTTTGAATTCCAAATTGTTTTTCAGTGTCTAATGTTGTAATTTGTTTACTTTTTACCATATCAATTGCTAAATTTAACATTCTGCAGAATAATTTTTGTATATCCTTGCACCAATTTTCTTCTTATGATATTTACCAGACATTTTGTATATGTAAACCTATAATAATGTTTTTTACTTTAATATCTCAATTCGTGTAAAAATATAATGCAATTCGTATATTTTTGACAACCCTGACTGTTGGCAGCGCTGACTGGTAAAGTTGGGATTTGTTAGACTCTAATTTTACCAAATTTGCTATAATATTACCTAAACAAATTATTCGATAATACACAAATAAGTAAACGTAAAAATCATTTTATATACTTACGAGATTATGTAACTTTTCATATGATGAAATTATCTACGTCACTTGTATATTTTTTGAAATACTAACTAAACACACACTTGCTTAAAACCAAAATGTACCATGAGAACTAAAAAAATCCAATGATTTGAAGAAATTGCGGCTGGCAGAAAAACTTATATAACACCAGTAGTTTGTTAGAAATATCTCCATCATTAACAAAAAGTGCTACAGAATATATAAACTATGAAATTTTAATTTCTTTAACGTAAAGTGTGGTATGGTAAAGTTAGGTTTAATAGGTAAAGATAGGGTGTTTTACGGTAGTTTGTTAGAAATATCTCCATCATTAAAAAAAAGTGCTACAGAATATATAAACTATGAAATTTTAATATTTTTAACGTAAAGTGTGGTATGGTAAAGTTAGGTTTAATAGGTAAAGATAGGGTGTTTCACGGTACTTTAAGAAATTGAAGCAAAAAAACTGACTGATATGATTACTTTAATGGCGGTCAGACAATTAATTTAATGGTTTATCTAATATTTATAAACAAGTCCCCGTGGTTACAAGTTCGGTTTAATAAAATGGAGTTATTTATACCTTAATTTAACATTGAATCGACTAGAGAGAATTCTGTGTATTACAAAGATATTAAGAAAATAAAGCAAGAAAATTGACTGATGTTATTACTTTAATGGCGGTCAAACCATTAATTTAATGTGAATTTAATAGCCTGTATCCGTTAGCCAACATGAATTTCAAAATTTTAATTTTCTTACTTAAAAACAATTTTTATCGTTTGTGAATCGTTTGTGAATGTTTGTGACACAATTCACAAGTTTTGTGACTAATTAGTTATTGAGTAATTAACTGGTTAATTAAAAGGTATCCGTTAGCCAACGTAATATTCAAAACTATAGTAATATTAACTTTTTTATACTCAATCGATCAGAAATCGTTTGTGAATTCTTAATTTACCAATTTAAACGTTTGTGACAACGTATTTCTCAAGAAAAATAAGAAAAATTGCAAGATGATATCTATCGCTGCGACATCTACTGGCACTATTTAGAACTATTTTCAAACTTGAATTAACCATTTTTATTTATTAATTACAATTATAAACATTTATTTAAAAAACTTTGACCCATCCCGATCGTTCATAAATCGTTTATGAATATTTGTGACACCATTCACAAGTTTTGTGACTAACTAGTTATTGAGTAATTAATACGTTAATTAAAAGGTATCCGTTAGCCACCATCTTATTTAAAATTATAGTAATATATGAGTAACATGGACTTTTATACTCAATCGATCAGAAATCGTTTGTGAATTTTTAATTTACCAATTTAAACGTTTGTGACAACGTATTTTTCAAGAAAAATATAAAAAACTGCAAGATGATATCAATCGCTGCGACATCTGCTGGCACTATTTAGAACTATTTTCAAATTTAAATTAACCTTACTTCTTTATTTATTAATTATAATTATAAACATTTATTTAAAAAAACAGTGACCCATTCGAATCGTTTGTAAATCGTTTATGAATGTTTGTGACACCATTCACAAGTTTTGTGACTAACTAGTTATTGAGTAATTAATAAGAAAATTAAAAGGTATCCGTTAGCCAACATCATATTTAAAACTCTAGTAATATATGAGTAATATAGACGTTTTTATACTCAATCGATCGGAAATCGTTTGTGAATTCTTAATTTACCAATTTAAACGTTTGTGACAACGTATTTCTCAAGAAAAATATAAAAATTGCAAGATGATATGCATCGCTGCGACATCTGCTGGCACTACCTAGAACTATTTTTAATTTTGAATTCCCCTTACTTCTTTATTTATTAATTACAATTATAAACATTTATTCAAAAAAACTGACCCATTCGAATCGTTCATAAATCGTTTATGAATGTTTGTGACACCATTCACAAGTTTTGTGACTAACTAGTTACTGAGTAATTAATAAGTTAATTAAACGGTATCCGTTAGTCAACATCATATTTAAAACTCTAGTAATATATGAGTAATATAGACGTTTTTATACTCAATCGATCGGAAATCGTTTGTGAATTCTTAATTTACCAATTTAAACGTTTGTGACCACGTATTTTTCGAGAAAAATATAAAAATTGCAAGATGATATGCATCGCTGCGACATCTGCTGGCACTATTTAGAACTATTTCTAATTTTGAATTCCCTTCGACTTCTTTGAAAATAGTTCTAAATAGTGCCAGCAGATATCGTACCTATGGATGTCATCTCGCAAAATTTATTATTTTTCTTAGAAAATACGTTGTCACAAACGTTTTAATTGATAAAATAAGAATTCACAAACGATTTCCGATCGATTGAGTATAAAAAAGTCCATATAACTCATATATTATTATAGTTTTAAATATGATGTTGGCTAACGGATACCTTTTAACTAATTTATGAATTATGAAGATTGTAAATTGTTTATAATTGTAATTATTAAATAAAAGACTTAATTCAAAATTAAAAATAGTTCTAAATAGTGCCAGCGATGTATATCATCTTGCAATTTTTATATATCTTTTTTTTTTTTTTTTGAAAAATCCGTTGTCACAAACGTTTATATTGGTAAATTAAGAATTCACAAACGATTTCTGATCGATTGAGTATAAAAAAGTCCATATTACTCATATATTACTGTAGTTTTAAATATGATGTTGGCTAACAGATACCTTTTAATTAACGTATTAATTACGCAATAAAACTTGTGAATGGTGTCACCAACATTCGTAAACGATTTATGAACGATCGGGATGGGTCAAAGTTTTTTAAATAAATGTTTATAATTGTAATTAATAAATAAAGAAGTAAAGTTAATTCAAATTTGAAAATAGTTTTAAATAGTGCCAGCAGATGTCGCAGCGATGGATATCATCTTGTAGTTTTTTATATTTTTTTTGAAAAATACGTTGATGGATGGAGACTATTTCTTAAGAGAGGGACAAGATATAGTTTAATATGATATGTTAGAATGAATACGTAGATTCTTTTGAATGTACCACAAAAAATAAAAAACAAAAGAGTAAATATACACTATAACACGTGCAAATAAGCACTAAACATCCAGTCCTACAAAAAATTAAATTTAAAATAAAATTAGTAAACGTAATACACCGTAAATATAATATTTGGGTAAGTAAATATTATATTGATCAATAAATGCAACCATTTCTAGGGAAAATTTGTTAATTTTTATACATTTTTCATTTAAAAAAACAGGTTTATAATAAGCGGAAAAATACAAATTTTGACATTACACAAAGTAAAGGAAATATCGAAAAAGGAATCATTCTACGTAAATAAGGAACACGTTTTTTAGTTAAAATATGTGATAATAACGACAAAAATTTTAAAAATATTGTAAAAAATAAAATTATGTAAAAATTAAAATATAGGTTAGATTGACCCTTCATTTCAGTAGCGTCTTATATGTAAAATTAATAAGCATATAAAAAATTAACTTCAAGATTATGTATTTTGTTTGTATTTATTTATTTATTAATAAAATGATAATTTAATAGCTGTATAGTTTTATTTATGTTTGTGTCTACTTTTATCAAAAAGATATGTCTTATTAGTGATGGAAAATTATAAACCAAAACGTAATCTTTTTACAAAAATTGTTATAAATTGTAAATAATCGATTAATTTGAGCAATTTTTGTTTTCAGTTTATGGTAATTTATAATATTCTTTAAGCACCGTTAAAAAAATACAATAATTTAGTAGACAATTAAGAATTCGAAAAATTAACTGATAAAATAGTCGAGCAGCATTCTTAAGGAGTTGATTATTGAATTAAATAGAACAGATATTAAAAATAATTAATTAATTGTTTATGTTTTTATATAGACATCACAATTATAAGAAAAATATACTAAATATATTGTTTTAAAAGCAATGGCAATGTTTTAATTAAATTAAAACCGTTACTGTATATTTACAAAATGACGTCATTCATAATACGCACGTTTAATATTCATAATATGTTGATCAGTATTTTGGGAAATGCTCCTTCCTTTACAATATTATATACCTCTCCTTCTTCCATGGTTGTGACAAACGCTTAAGTTGGTAAATTAAGCATTCACAAACGACTTCTGATCGATTGAGTATAAAAAAATTCCATGTTGGCTTAAATTTGATGTTGGCTAACGGATACCTTTTAATTAATGTATTAATTACGCAATAACTAGTTAGTCACAAAACTAGTGAATAGTGTCACAAACATTCATAAATGATTTATGAACGATCGAGATGGGTCAAAGTTTTTTAAATAAATATTTATAATTGTAATTAATAAATAAAGAAGTAAGAGACTGCCATATAGTTGGCAGTCGAAAAATTTCTTTTAAATTGAAAATACTTTTATTCGATTGGGAATCATTTGGGAAAGTTTAGGAATATAATTTTTTTATTTAGGACATTATAATTAGTGAGTAATTAATTAGTCTTTTTTTAACGTATAGTTAGCAGACATGAAAATAAAAAATATTTAATTTTACGTTGTTTGATAGTAAATAGTTTGGGAAGAACATTAAAATTAATCACACCATTTGGGAATTCATAATTAATTAATTATGCCGATTTTTCTGTTTACGATTTTACATGTACAATATATTTAATGACTGACGCCACTGACTAATATGGCGGCAAAATTCAAACACTTTTGTATGTTAAAATTATGAATTATTTTTCGAACTGCACTTCATTAGTATGTTGTATATTATAACATAACTTTTCATTTCATACTTTCCGTCAATAAAATTATGTAAAATGTAAATATACAACATACTAATGAAGTACAGTTCGAAAAATAATTCATAATTTTAACATACAAAAGTGTTTGAATTTTGCCGCCATATTAGTCAGTGGCGTCAGTCATTAAATATATTGTACATGTAAAATCGTAAACAGAAAAATCGGCATAATTAATTAATTATGAATTCCCAAATGGTGTGATTAATTTTAATGTTCTTCCCAAACTATTTACTATCAAATAACGTAAAATTAAATATTTTTTATTTTCATGTCTGCTAACTATACGCTAAAAAAAGACTAATTAATTACTCAGTAATTATAATGTCCTAAATAAAAAAATTATATTCCTAAATTTTCCCAAATGATTCCCAATCGAATAAAAGTATTTTCAATTTAAAAGAAATTTTTCGACTGCTAACTATATAGCAGTAAGTAAGAGGTTAATTTAAATTTGAAAATAGTTCTAAATAGTGCCAGCAGATGTCGCAGCGATTGATATCATCTTGCAGTTTTTTATATTTTTCTTGAAAAATACGTTGTCACAAACGTTTAAATTGGTAAATTAAAAATTCACAAACGATTTCGGATTGATTGAGTATAAAAAAGTCCATATTACGCATATATTACTATAATTTTAAATATGATGGTGGCTAACGGATACCTTTTAATTAACGTATTAATTACGCAATAACTAGTTAGTCACAAAACTAGTGAATTGTGTCACAAACATTCATAAACGATTTATGAACGATCGAGATGGGTCAAAGTTTTTTAAATAAATATTTATAGTTGTAATTAATAAATAAAGAAGTAAGGTTAATTCAAATTTGAAAATAGTTCTAAATAGTGCCAGCAGATGTCGCAGTGAAGGATATCATCTTGCAGTTTTTCTTATTTTTCTTGAAAAATACGTTGTCGCAAACGTTTAAATTGGTAAATTAAGAATTCACAAACGATTTCTGATCGATGGAGTATAAAAAATTTCATATTACTCATATATTACTATAATTTTAAATTTGGTGTTGGCTAACGGATACCTTTTAATTAGCGTATTAATTACGCAATAACTAGTTAGCCACAAAACTTGTGAATAGTGTCACAAACATTCATAAACGATTTATGAACGATCGGGATGGGTCAAAGTTTTTTAAATAAATATTTATAATTGTAATTAATAAATAAAGAAGTAAGGTTAATTCAAATTTGAAAATAGTTCTAAATAGTGCCAGCAGATCTAGCAGCGATGGATATCTTCTTGCAGTTTTTCTTAATTTTCTTGAAAAATACGTTGTCACAAACGTTTAAATTGGTAAATTAAAAATTCACAAACGATTTCTGATCGATTGAGTATAAAAAAGTCCATATTACTCATATATTACTATAATGTTAAATTTGATGTTGGCTAACGGATATCTTTTAATTAACGTATTAATTACGCAATAACTAGTTAGTCACAAAACTTGTGAATGGTGTCACAAACATTCGTAAACGATTTATGAACGATCGGGATGGGTCAAAGTTTTTTAAATAAATGTTTATAATTGTAATTAATAAATAAAAAAGTAAGGTTAATTCAAATTTGAAAATAGTTCTAAATAGTGCCAGCAGATGTCGCAGCGATGATATCATCTTGCAGTTTTTTTATATTTTTCTTAAAAAATACGTTGTCACAAACGCTTAAATTGGTAAATTAAGAATTCACAAACGATTTCTGATCGATTGAGTATAAAAAATTCCATATTACTCATATATTACTATAATTTTAAATTTGATGTTGGCTAACGGATACCTTTTAATTAACGTATTAATTACGGAATAACTAGTTAGTCACAAAACTTGTAAAGAGTGTCACAAACATTCATAAACGATTTATGAACGATCGGGATGAATCAAAGTTTTTTAAATAAATGTTTATAATTGTAATTAATAAATAAAGAAGTAAGGTTAATTCAAATTTAAAAATAGTTCTAAATAGTGCCAGCAGATGTCGCAGCGATGGATATCATCTTGCAGTTTTTCTTATTTTTCTTGAAAAATACGTTGTCACAAACGTTTAAATTGGTAAATTAAAAATTCACAAACGATTTCTGATCGATTGAGTATAAAAAAGTCCATATTACGCATATATTACTATAATTTTAAATATGATGGTGGCTAACGGATACCTTTTAATTAACGTATTAATTACGCAATAACTAGTTAGTCACAAAACTTGTGAATGGTGTCACAAACATTCATAAACGATTTATGAACGGTCGGGATGGGTCAAAGTTTTTTAAATAAATGTTTATAATTGTAATTAATAAATAAAAATGGTTAATTCAAGTTTGAAAATAGTTCTAAATAGTGCCAGTAGATGTCGCAGCGATAGATATCATCTTGCAATTTTTCTTATTTTTCTTGAGAAATACGTTGTCACAAACGTTTAAATTGGTAAATTAAGAATTCACAAACGATTTCTGATCGATTGAGTATAAAAAAGTTAATATTACTACAGTTTTGAATATTACGTTGGCTAACGGATACCTTTTAATTAACCAGTTAATTACTCAATAACTAATTAGTCACAAAACTTGTGAATGGTGTCACAAACATTCACAAACGATTCACAAAGGATCAGAATTGTTTTTAAGTAAGAAAATTAGAATTTTGAAATTCATGTTGGCTAACGGATACAGGCTGAATTTAATGGCTTATCTAATATTTATAAACAAGTCTCTATGGTTACAAGTTGGGCTTATTAAAATAGAGTCATGCTTCAAAATTTAATGTCTGTCGTATCTCTAGGAAACATTATGTTAATATCTTCGATTCAGACACTCAGTATAAGGATGGGCGATGTCGGTAAAAAACATCAACATCGGACTATCGATTATTTCAATTTTTCGCCATCGAAACATCGATGCTCTTATAAAAACATCGAAACATCGATTGTTGACATCGATATTGAAAACGAGCGTGAAAATTTGAAAAAGTTGTATTTAACTTCTTCGCTAAATCGCTACTGATTTTTGAAAATTTTTTTACGTCAATGAGTATACTTTTGTCCAGCATATTGGGCAAAGATTTAAACAAGCGTTTATTTTAATTAAAATTTTTAATCTTACGCCTTTAAATAAGCGTAATTTAGTAATTTTAAATAATATTAAGTTTTTAATTATTTCTCAATTAAAAAGTCATATTAACATAACCTAAATTTGATGTACAATATTATGGTGATTAGATATGGTGGCCAAACTCAATGTATTCTAAAAAGTGTCTAAAAATAAGAGGGCATTCGTGTGCCTTAGATACCAAAGCGGTACAGTACTTATTCTTAAATGGAACATTCTCAAATAGAAACGCGAGCTTCTATATCTTTGTTAACTTTTGAATAGAATCTTCTGGAATCTTTTTCAATGTTCAATTCAGTTATAAAGTGTGTTTTTCGATCGTTTTTAAAATAAACTTAACAATTTTTATTTTGCGTCGCATCATTTAAATTGTATATTATATAATTCGCTCACGTCACTATGTAAAATCGGAGTCCGTATCATTGGATATCCGCCGTATAAAGTAATTTAAACTATAAGAGTTTATTTCATACATATATAATTTCTATGTATTTCCTTGTTATTAAATATCATCAACCGACATTGGTGATTCTCAAATGGAAACACTAACTTCCCCACTTCCGACGTGTTTCCATTTGAGAATAAGTACTGTATTTACTATTTACTATTTACATTCTATTTTATCCGTTTTATGTTACTATATTCGCTATATTCACTTCAGCATTTAAGAATATTAACGCCACCATTGGTGAAAAAAGAAAGCCTAATATGTATAATATGCCATTTTCGTAGCCAATTTTGGCAATTCTTCCCATGTAAGTACGATCCATCTTATAACAGTCCATTTACAATAAACTAATCGTGTTCCATCAGCAAAAAACAAACGACACTGTGTAACACAGTGCATAGAAGAAAAGTATTGCCAACCAAATTTTCGTGATTTTTGTACTTTCTTTCTTCACAAAAAAACTATTTTTTTTTTTTAAAATTTTATTTCGAAACTAACCTTTTATCTGCTTTTAATTAAATTATTAAATTATACATATAATTGGGAATCACAGAGAGTATATATACCAAGCAGATTGAATCTATTTTTTTTTTTTTAAATCTAGCAACTTTGTCTATGTTGCCCTCTGCAGGAACACAATAAAAATTGATGTTCCATTAATGAAAAAAGTAGACCAGTGTAACACAGTGTCATGCACTGTGTAAAATTTTTGCTAATGGAATACGGTCGTTAATATGTTCGATTCAGTAATGGAGTATTATAAGATGGAGATCTTACTTATATGAGAGGAAGTGACAAAATTGGTCCGGAAAATGGTAAAAAATATAATAAGGCTTTCTTTTTTTACCACTCGCGGCGTTAATAATGCTCGAATACTGATGTGAATATAGCGAATATAGTAACATAAAACGGATAAGGCTAAGCGCGCACTACGTTTTTCCGCCGCTGTTTTTTTTTCAGCAAAAAAGTGTGAAGCATTATACTCCATTATCCATATAAGCGAACGCACTACGTTTTTTTTTCAGCGGCGGAAAAAAAAAACGCAAAAAGTTACATTTTTTTTTTGCTGGAAAAAAAACGCGTCCTTTTTGTAACACGTGTAAATATATGACAACACGCGCACTTGCGTAAATAAGCAAGCGGTTTTCTTGATTAGTGTGGTTATGTATCATATTATGATGCGCTAATACACAACAGAAATGTATGTAAAATAAAATTTTAGTCAAAGTATCGCCAGATTTGGAATTTTAATAGAAAATTTGATGAAGAAAATTATATATGAAATAGACAAAAGCCCCCCAGAATTGGATAAAATTCTAATATTAAGGTATTTAAGAATATTGTAAATGTTTTTGGCGAGAAGTTTGTTAAAGAATAACTAATAAATTGGACTGCATTACAGATAAAAAAGGTAATTTAGGTTTTGGTACATAAATCTTTCTACAAACATAATTATCTGAAAAGAAGACTGGTTAAATTCTTTGTTAAATATGTAAATGGGAAAAGCAGGAAAAAATGAGAATCCATTCATAAGTTTGACATTTTAATAATTAATTTTGAATTATTTGTATTTAATTATAATAATTATGTATTTTCAAAATAAAATGTTTTATTATGTTTATTGTTTTGTATTTTTATTTATTTAGTCATTAAATTATACAGAATTTTGCGTACAAAAAGTATTTTTGATTTTATAATGTTATGTTGCCATCGTAAAGCCCCAGTAAAAGAAGCTTAACGAACGTCCTGATTTTGATAAAATAGTTAATTTAATAAATTGGACTGCATTATAGGTAAAAAAGATAATTTAGATCTTGGTGAATGAATATTTTTACAAATTTAATTATTTAAAAAGAAGAGTGGGTGCTATCTAAAATATGTAAATGGTGGAAGAAAATGGAAATGTGTTCATAAGTTTGACATATTTTGATAATTAATATTGAATCATTTTTTATTTCTTAATAATATTTTAAAAATAAAAAAGTATTAAAATTAAAACATTCAGAATTTTACATACTTTAAAATTATTTATAATTTTATAACGTCATATTACTAATATAAAGCACCAGTACAGCAAGCTTAATGAACGTCCATTTTCGAAATAATTTTAAGTCCCGCCAATACGGTACTTGCCTGTGTTTAAAATTTGTGTCAAATGTTAAATAATTCTATGCATTATCATTACATATGTCCAATTTTAATGATGAAACATAAAAAAATTTGATAACTATTTAGAAATTTTATTTTGAAAATCGCCATTTTTCAACAAACATTCAAATAAGTGAAAACGCGCCATTTCTTGAATATGACGTAACATTTTGTAGCTAGATATGTCGATTTTGATAATTTTCATCGATGAGGTGAAATTGTGTTTTCTTTTGAATATTTCTATTAGCTTAGATATATAGTAATAATAATCGGCCAGAATTCTAATAAATATTTGATTTTACTTTGACATTTTATGAATATAATCAAAGTTTTGAGGTTATAAATATTGACATTGACGTTTAATGGCTTCAAACTGTGACGTCACTATAGTGAGGTGTTTTTCCCGCCTTTTTCTCAGTTAAAATTGTAGGGTTATTTTTTGATGATTTTTTTACAGAATCTGTCGAAGATAAAAAAATCACTTAACTAATGTGGAAAAACAATGCTTCTAGAATATTTTTGTAACTTCAGTCAAGTACCCTATTCCTCTACTGTAAAAAAAAAACGTAGTGCGCGCTGATGACGCGTTTTCAGCTTTTGTGGAAAAACGCCGAGCGGAAAAAAAAAACGTAGTGCGCGCTTAACCTAAAACAGAATGTAACTACAGTACTTATTCTCAAATGGAAACACGTCGGGACTGGGGAAGTGAATGTTCGCGTTTGAGAATCACCAATGTCGGTTGATGATATTTAATAATAAGGAAATACATAGAAATTACATATGTATGAAATAAACTTTTATAGTTTAAATTACTTTATACGGCGGATATCCAATGGTACTGACTCCGATTTTACATACTGACGTCAGCGAATGATATAATGTACAATATAAATGACACGTCGCAAAATAAAAATTGTTAAGTTTATTTTAAAAACGACCGAAAAACACTTTATAACTGAGTTGAACATTGAAAAAGATTCCAGAAGATTCTATTCAAAAGCTAACAAAGATAATATAGAAGCTTGCGTTTCCATTTAAGAGAGTGTTCCACTTGAGAATAAATACTGTACCGCTTTCGTATCCGACGAACACGAGTGCCATCTTTGATCTGGACACTTTTTTGAATACATTGAGTTTGGTCTTCTTGTCTAATCTCCATAGATTCTACCAGTGAAGAGAGACGTATATTAGAAGTTTAATTCTTATGGGCCAAAGTGGACGAAAATTTAGTTGATTTTGTTTCTATTAGATGGCAGAACGATCGAGGTTCAGACGTTTTCAAGTTGTCAGACGGAGCTTTAGTTTAACTGGAAGAGGTAGCGAACGTATATTTCAATCTGTGTATTTCCATTTTTCTCCCATAAACAAATTTCTGTTTGCAAAAATACAGTTACCAAGACATAATAGTGCGTATTGCTTGTCTGCACAGCACTGCCATCTGTTGATGGGGTATCAATATTACGCTTTGGGGTGCTCTAAAACTGTCCACAAATTTAACACAGGATTGAAGTTCTATATACGTCTCTCTTCACTGATTCTACTCATTGTCACTGGCATCTACGGTATCTACCGTATCTACCGTATCTACGGTATCTACCTCATTTTAAAAACAGTTATCTGACAACCGTTTGATAACGTGCATACTACATAAGACATAACTACTTCGAACAGTTCGAAAATAAGTCCAGACAGTGCAGACGGTGCAGACCAAGGGCAGAAAGTAATAAAATCAACTTTCAGCAAATGCAGCAAAAACATAATATATAATACTCGATAAGGCTTAAAATGGAAACAAACGATAATATTGTATTTTCACTTTGCAAAAACTGTAGAATATGTTTACAGATCCATCAACAAATGGTACCAATTCAATTACTAAAGGAAGTAGATGATTTTAACACAATATTGACATTTTTTAATGTCGAGGTAAATTAACCTAAAAAAAAGTAATTAACACATAAGTATGTAGAATATTTATTCCACTAAAAAAATTTTAGGTGATGACCGATATACGATATCCAAATGAAATTTGTATGGTCTGTCTAGACCAGTTAAGAAATTTCATTCTCTTCAAACAAAAATGTAAATCCGCATCCAGTTATTTGAAAAATATTTTAAATGATAGTGAATTTCAAATTTTACCAATTAAATTTCCTCATATAATTGATACCGATAAGTTTGGCGATGAAACTAGCGACCCTGAAGATAATTTTGATCAGGATACTAACATAGATGAAAATTATGAGCAGAAGACAGCAGTAGAAATATGTCATGTAATAATAAATGATAGCGGTATAAAAACTGAAGAACCTGATACGCCTGATACCACTTTATTTTTGTGCAATAAGTGCAATTCTCCAAGTGAAACATGTAACTGTATCAATAACCATATAAAATCTGAAATTGATGTAGACGAAAGTAAAGATTCAGATAAGGATAATGTAACTTCAAAAGATAAAAGTAAGAATAGTTTTAAGTGTAAGTACTGTGCAAAAACATTTATAAAATTTTATCATCTACAAAGACACGAACCAACTCATGAAAGAAGATTTAAATGTGATTATTGTTTAAAATCATTTTTAAATGAAAATACCTTAACAAGGCACATAAGAATTCATTCAGGACTAAAGCCGTACCTTTGTACTGAGTGTTCTCGATCATTTTCCAGCCCCAGTGGACTTAGTGATCATAAAAGGATAAAACATAATGATAATCCCCCACCAAAAGTAATTTGTAAAAAATGTGGAAAATCGGTTTTAAATTTACCACTCCATATAAAGCTTAAACATACCACACATAGTTTTCAGTGTCAATATTGTGAGAAGAAATTTGGTTATCGAGCCAGTTTGCAATATCATGTTAAAGCCTTTCACGAAAATTTTGACGAAGCTTCTGAAGTATTATGTACATTGTGTGGAAAAAAATTTCATCGGAAAGCTGAGTTAAATAAACATAATCAAGCAGCACATTCAGACGAACGTAATTATCCATGTCGACATTGTGATAAACGATTTAAGACTCATGGTGTTCGCTCGATGCACGAAAAAAAACATTTGAATGAGCGCCGATTTAAGTGTACATATTGCCCAAAAGCATTTTTGGATGGAAAAACATTAGCAAATCATATATTCATACATACCGGTGAAAAACCATTTTCTTGTAGTATTTGCTCGAAAGCGTTTCGACAAAGTTCAACACTTTATAATCACACCAAATTGGTTCATGAACGGTCATCACAGAAATTGCAAAGCGTCGTTTAAGCGTACTCTGTATATTGTGCGGTAAAAAATTTCGTCGAGTATCCGACTTGAATCATAATAAAAGGGGCGGCGGAGGCTAATTGTCTATGTGTGATATGTACCAAGGGTGGAGGGGTAGCGATTTAAGCAAACATAACGTGACGTGACCTTTGAAATATCTTCGTTAATTGTATTATATTAGGTTGTCCCACGTAAACACATCCATTTTATTTTTTTCATTGTTAATCTTTATTGATCGAAATGACAATAAATTATGTATTAGTTAAATGTACGAGCCGTCAGAATTTATTACACGTTGCCATCGCTCAGGCAGTTGTTGTACGCCAGTCATAGAACCTGACGTGTTAAGTTCCGTCACGATTAACTTCAGCGTTTTTTGAAAATCATCCCAGTTATTGTAGTGTGTTCCTCTTAGCTTCCTCTTCAATCTGGCAAAACAATTGAAGTCCAGCGGAGAGATATGGTGCTTTTGATAAAGCTCTTTTGCCAAGTGCTTTTGTAATATTAGAATGAGTGACACCCACAGGTCAGTCCCACAAACAAGCAAACTTGAGTAAAACTCGTTGCTCATAATCACTTACTGAATGAATTCTTTGTTCTTTAATTGATGACATTTTACAAAAGAGCGAACTAACTATCATTGAGAATAAACCTACAGTGTTGCGTTTCTAATGACATTAGTCATGTTACAACAAGTCTAAAAACTAACAAGATACAACATGTAAAAATTTGATGTGTTTGCTTGGGACAACCTAATATCTACATCAGGTTTTATTTTAACAACTAATCGATTAAATCGCAAAAGAGTAATTAGTAGTCTTCATAATTTTTGTTAAACATGCTATAACATGTTAAATGTGTTATTTCGAAGAAAAAATTAACAAATCGAGAAAAAATTGATGAAATTCGACGATAACAAATAACAAGGCCAAGAGCATGTTATTTGTTAAATTGAAATCGAGAACTGGTTTAAAACTATAAAATAACTGTCGTAACTGTCAAATATGTAATAATTAACAGAGTTGCAAATAGGTCGTTCATGATTTTTATCTATTTTGAAGAATAACATAAATAACATTTAACAAGTTTAACAAATTTAACAAAGATTATGAAGACTACTATTATAATTTTATGTTGTACAAAAATTCTGTCAATAAGTAACAAGGATATAGCGACAAAGGCTTGTTACTTATATTTTATTATCTTTTTCTTATTATCATAATTTTAGATTTTACATTTTACAGTATGATTTATCTTGATAGGACCTACCTTTGCCCACTTTTGAATTATATCATTAAGTAATGCACTTATCGTCAGAGATGCTGTTCTCAATAAACTAGGGATGGGCGATACTAAAAAAAAACATAGATTCTACAGAATCGACGGGGTTTCCCAATATAGGATCGATACATCGATAGTATCGATTATTTAATAAAAGGCGGGTAATTTTGAAATAAAAGTTATTTTACTAATATTATTATGATTTTTTTAATGTTTTTATGAAATTTCTTTACTTTGATGCATTAAACTATATTATCTAATTATAAAAAAAAAATAAACTCTTTTTTTCTTCATGATAATCGATGTTTTTGTTTGAAAAAATTCAACAATTATAAATAATTTTCATAGATAAAAAAGAAAATAATAAAAAAAGAAAAACTCACAAATGAACCTGTAGCATTATTGCGCATGAGTCAGTATTTTTGGTATTTTTATTCTGATCATGGAAGAAGGAAAGGTATATAATATTGTAAAGGAAGGAGCATTTCCCAAAATACACTGGTTTCTCGTTGTAAGCAACATCAAAATTGAAACAGAATCATATGCCTTACTCTTTTTATGTATTTTACGTATTTTATTATCTAAAAAGAGTAAGATATATTATTCTGTTTCAAGTTGCTTACAACGAGAAATCAGTGTACTGATCAACATATGAATATTAAACGTGCGTATTATGAATGACGTCATTTTGTAAATAAACAGTAACGGTTTTAATGTAATTGAAATATTGCCATTGTTTTTAAAACAATATATTTTGTATATTTTTCTTATAATTGTGATTTCGACATACCATATATATATATATATATATATATATATATATATATATATATATATATATATATATATATATATATACCGTGTGAGTTTTTCAGGAGTTGCCATTTTTATTACAGCCAAACCGTTGATTTAATCGAAAAATTGTTCAAATAAGAATTGTAGATATCGACGGGGGCAACCAATTGCGATAATCAGGAGCTTTATAGCTCTTATGGTTTTCGAGCTATGATACAAACTTACCTTTTTTTAAATGGAATAGTATACTTATTTGTTGATAAAAATTATTCAATAAAGCAACAATAACCAAAAATAAAAAAATAAAAATTTTTATTTTAAGTTTTTTTTTCAAATTTTACAACTTTCGCGCTTAAAAGTGATTTATTTAAGTGAATTTTGCTAAGTTTAAGAGCGCCTACTGCAAACAGGCCTTAATATTACGGAAAGTAGCCAGCGGTAATTTTATTTATGTTACATAGATGTCTCTACCGTATAGGTTTATCTAGAGTCCCTATAATAAATAGAGTCGTGACATGTGTTCTCAACGCTGATTGGCATCGGCATTTTCTGTCCACAGTTTGCATAAAATACATTAGAAATAAATTAAATATTAACAAAAATCTGAAAAAATCATTTAGTTTAACCTAGAAAGAATAATTAAATTAAAAATTTTTAATTGTTCAGTAATTCATAACTTATTAACAATAATTATGTACTCAAAAATATTTACTCAAGCATGTACATAACCTCTCCAATTCTTATATTATCCAAGGAATATTTATTGTTATTTTAAAAGGTAATGGTAATTCCACAATTTCAAAATAATTATTTACAATGTAAGTAACGAAAATTTTTATTTCATAGGATTCTGTAAAGCTTTGGTTCAGTTTGGTTTTCAAAAATGCACTTAAAATACAAAATGGAAAATGGTTTTGCTGAACATATTTAAAATAGAAAATGGAAAATAGCTATTTAAAATGGATTATAAAATGCCAAATAGGGTTTCCGATCTCTGGCGAAAAAATCGATCTTGTGGATCGATTGGAATCGTCAAACCAAAAATCGATGCAGAAGAAAATCGGCTTATAAAAGATCGATCTGACGAAAATCGATTCAATTTTTGTACTTGCAGAAAATAAAAGTTTTAATGAAGTTTCTTATTGGGTCATCACAAATCAGTTTGAATTTTCTTTGAAGATGAACTGCTGAATTTAATATGAATAAAATGGTTTCCAGTTTGCGCTAAAAGTGACAACATTAGTTGATATATATTTTACAATAATTTTTAAAAAATATCATATTTTTACTAAAAATATCCTAATTTAAATTCGAAAAGATCGATCTTCGATCCCTTAAATGTTTCACGATCTCTGTATCGATTTACTCTCCAAAGAATCGATTCGAAAAATCGAAGATCGGAAACCCTAATGCCAAATGCTTTTTTTACTTTAAATTCTATAAATTTTTTTTATCAATATTTAAAAAAAAGTTAAGAAAATTTTAAACGTACTGAAATTAACTAAAGGCAGTCTTTTGAGAAAATTTTGTAAAGTTTACATGATATGAAAACGAAATTTAACTCTTGAAATATTGTTACTTTAAAATATTGTAAAATTTAATTCAGCCTTGACGTATTCAAACCTTGATTACGCTACAATTGCGACTTCAAAATTATGAAAATCATCTGCTTGTAATACAAAACATTTTTTATTGCCGTGTCTTAAAGATAATAGTACACAACTTGATCGTTCAGTTCGAGTTCTATAATTTATGCACATAAATTTGAGTATACATGCATTTTCATTTTTAATGGAAAATAGATTAAAATTTTCTTTTTAAATACAAAATGGAAAATGGTTTGACCGAACTTATTTAAAATAGAAAATGGAAAATGCCATTTTGTATTTTAAATACATATTTCAAATGAAATCATTTTAAATTGCTCCCAGCCCTGATCAACAGAAAATTATTTTATTGTAAAATTGTATAACAATTAAGCGAAATTATGATTTTTTAATAAAACAGTAATTTGAATTTACATTGTGTATTTATTTTTCTGGAAAAGTGCATTACTAAACCGCGCGAACATATTAGCAAAAATTTAAATAATATAACGTCTACAAGTTTCCAAATATGGTAGTAAACGTTAAATAATTTGAATTTTTGTTTGCCCGGTTTAATAGTGCACATGCGCGAGAATTTTACCACGAATCGAAGCAGTAGGTAAGGCAGGTAGTAACGCAATACCAAGAAAATGATCCACGATCATTTGGTTACAAACTAAAATAACAAAAATTAACAGTTTTGTAAAATACTAAAATACGCTGCAACAGGGTGTGGCACACAGCTTCCTCGTACTCGTAAATGCCCAATATATCTTTGTGTAATTTAATATAGGTATATAAATTAATAAAAATAAATAAACGATTCATAAAAAATTGAGCGAAGTGGGACTAGCAGTAAATAAGATATTGACATTTAATTGGATTTCATGGTAGTGCCGTGGATACTATTCCTCTGAATGCAATGAAATTTCTAGGGGATTATCTAGGAAGCAGAACGCATAATTTCATAAAAATGAATTGAATAGTTCAGAAGTTATAGTAGCTTTTTCATTTGCTTTTAAATGTAACTGCTTTAATTTTAAAGTAAACATAATAATAATAATAATAATAATAATAATAATAATAATAATAATGATTTTTATTGCTTAAGAAAATCTTTTACACCAGGGAAGATCATTTAACATTTATAAGTAACAACAAATAACAAAAATTATAATAAACAGAAAGTTCATTAAGTGGTAAATACTAGCTCAGTGGTCAAGAGTCCCTATCGCATATAAAAATACGTCGTTTAGCTATGGTTTCCAGCCCTCTTATGGTTAATAACGCCGTCATGGGATCACCTCCAGCACTGATATGCTTATTCAAGTACATTTGCCTTTTAAAAGGATACTTTTTACAATTGAAAAGAAAGTACGTAAGATACTGAGAACTTCGTTACACTGTTGACAAATTTCTTCATGTTTCAAAGTCAGTTTACAGCCTTTGAAGAAAATTTTTGTACATACACTAGCGGAAACAATTAAAGGATCAAAAAAAAATTCCATATTTTTAGCGATTTTTCAAATGGCTGTATCTTTGTTAAAAGTGGTCGTATTGGAGTCGTAAGTACAGCAATTTAAAGCTTGAAGTTTCTAGTTTTGAAATCATCCAACTCAAAAATTTTCAAAGCAACGTGTCCCGCTCAATCCTAATAAATACACTAAAAAAAAATTTTCGAAAATTTTTTAAGAAATATTTTTTTTTTATAAATTTTAAATACTGCTATTGATAAAAATGTGGAAAAAGATGAGAAAATTTTTTTTTCATTTTGTTGAAGATTATGAAAGTTTAAGACCAAAAAAATGATCCTTTAATTTTTTTAAAAATTCAATCGAGTGAAACAAAAAAACGGCTGGATGGATTAAATTGAAACTCGCTGGGATTTTTGTGGGTATATTGAACTGTAAAAGGCACACTTAACATTAATGGTTTTCTCGATATTTTTGATTCAGTGATCGAATTTCCAAAAAGCTACCAAAAGCCCATTTTTTCTTGATTTTTCAAATTCATGTAGAGCATGGAAAAAATTTTTTTCGGGAAAACAATGGCTAATCCTTCTAGAGAATTTAATCGAGTTTTTAAAACCCATCTTCAATTTTCTGTGCGATCATTGGTTGCTGAAATATCGATGGTCAAAGACGAAATGATCCTTTTCCATTCAAAGTCCTATAACTCAGTGAGCAGTGGTCATATTAAGGCCTTAAAAAAAACAAATTAAAGCTAAATTAACAATTTATCCGACCTATGTGGTGGTTAAGTAGGGAAATTTTTTTCCAAGTCCGTGGACCAAAAAGAAAAAACGAAAAAATTTCGAAAATTTTTTTTCAGTGTATTTATTAGGATTGAGCGATAGACGTAGCTTTGAAAATTTTTTAGTTGGAAGATTTCAAAACTAGAAACTTCAAAGCTTTAAATTTCTGTGCTTACGACTCCGATACGACCATTTTTAACAAAGATACAGCCATTCGAAAAATCGCTAAAAATTTGGAATTTTTTTTTGATCCTTTGTTTCCGCTAGTGTATTTTATTTGACATTCGTAACTGACTAACTTCGGTCAGCATTCTTTTTGTTTTGAACATATCCTGCGCTTCCCACAAATTCTCGTAACCAACTTGGGTGAACTTTTGTTTTAAAGATACAACGCAGTTAGAGTTTTTCTAGGTTCGATCATCACATAGTTCCTTTAGTTTTGCTTAGCATACTTTCGGGATTCTCTCGTCTGTCATATTCAGCAAGTGACACCACCATATCAATATACTTTTTACTATTTTAAATTACTATTTTCGATTTGCTTATATTTACTGTCAGCATCTCAACTTGTACATCATTAAAATATGTTCCAAACATGATAAGATCGTCTGGTTTGATTACTACAAAATAAACTAAGGTTATGAATATTTTTAAAATACATCTTTATCAGACGTATTGTTAAAATACATACCATACATACTTGAAAATTTTTATATTAAAAAAATTTTTTTGCTTTTTTTACTCTTTTTAAAAAAAAAAAGAGTTTAAAAATTTAACAATTTAAATTTAAAAAAGACCTGTCATTTTATGACAGTTCTACGATCGTATCCAGGTGCCATCTATGATTTACTTTCAGAGATTTTTAATAATGACATTTTCACATGTACCAGATTTTGCCTTCTTTAATATGGTGTACAATTAAATATTACAAAAACATTTGTAATTTGATAACTTGTTTAATAAATAATAAGTTGAATATTTGAGGAAAAACTACAAATTATTTTGATAATCAATGTATTTAATTAATAAATTTTCTGCTACTGTAAGAAGCTAATGTGAATATACCATTACAACTTATTTGGTATTTTTTTTAGTATAAATTCAAAATAAATCGTATGTTTTGCGTTCGGTTAGACAAACCTTACCACGGATTTTGAAAATTAAAACTTAAAAATGCAATTTCTCAAAAATTTGAAATAAAATAATGAAAATTTTAGCATAATTGGTAGTTTGAAGTAATAAACTAATTTTTAAGAAACATCTCAACATATGTTCCCATTTGAAAAAAAATATTTTTTTCTATTCCAAAAAAACCGTGAGTCCTAGAAGTCTGGAATAATTTTTCGTAAATGGCCCCCTCTCTTTTGAATATTTTTTGTATAAACTTTTTTTCGATTAGATGCATATTTTAGGAATAAATCGAATGGCAACTCCTGAAAAACTCACACATATATATATATATATATATATATATATATATATATATATGTGTACACACATATATATATATATATATATATATATATATATATATATATATATATATATATATGTGTACACACATATATATATATATATATATATATATATATATATATATATATATATATATATATATATATATATATATATATATATATATATATATATATATATATATATATTTTAGTGAACATCATTTTCGGATTCTGGGGACCTCAAAACCTATTTCTGTTATGGTCCCGGGCTTAGGTCGCGTCATGACACCTACTGTAATAGCGTATTTCCAGTTTTGGAAATTCGCTAAAAATGAATGTTTAATGTTAACTTATCACTACGTTATGGAAAATAACAAAAACTAATCGAAGATAACTATAAATAACAAAATAACTAACAAAAACTAATTTAAAATAACTATTTTTACATTTTATATACATGTCACTGAATAGATAACCCCGCCTGTTTCAGGTTAGAATTTTAGGATAAGAAACTGGGTCATACTTTTAGAATTAGGCCTAGTAATATTGACCCTTATATTTTAATAATAAAAACCATTCTAAGGTATTTTATAAATATTTTAAAATAAAATTTAAACAAATATTAACCTGTTCATATATTTTTAATTAAATTTTCATACTTACATGGTTTATATTGCACAGATCAACACGACGTACATTCTAACGTAAAAAGTCTAGACAACAACTAAAAAATAGCTTTCACACTCAATTAAAATTTAAATTTTTCTTTTTAGTTAGTTAATATATTCTATACTTTTTCAATTGCTGTTCATTAGACACAGAATAGATTACTTTAAATTAAGAATTTATTCTTTTTCTTATTTAAAATATAGTTTTTTTATTAATTTATAAAAAAGTTGAAAAGGTCAGAAACTGGGCTAGGGTCAATTACAGGGTCCTTACATCTACTGTTGATTCTTTCGTCAGTTGAATTGGGGTCATTTGTTGATCCTTTCCAAAGCACATTCTGTAAATACTATTAACGCTATTAACTGGGAAATCAAACAGCCGCGGTTTAATGTTTAGCCATCTGGGCCCTATTTCATAAAAGCACAAGTTACAGTTTTACGATTTTACAATTACAGATGCTTGTAATGCACTACTATGGTATCAATTCAATTATTAAAGGAATTAGATGATTTTAACATATTAGCATTTTTTAATGTCGAGGTAAATTAGCCTAGACAAAAAATAATTAACGTATAAGTATGTAGAATATTTATCTCATTAAAGAAATTTTAGGTGATGGCCGATATACGATATCCAAATGGAATTTGTATGGTCTGTCTAAACCAGTTAAGAAATTTCATTTTCTTCAAAAAAAAAAAAAATGTGATTCCTCATCCAGTTATTTGAAAAATATTTTAAATGATAGTGAATTTCAAATTTTACCAATCAAATTTCCTCATATTTTTGATAATGATAGTTCTGCCGATGAAACTGACGACCCTTAATATGATTTTGATCAAGATACTAACATAGACGAAAATTATGAACAGAAGACAGCAGATGAAATACGTCATGAAACAGTAAATATTAGCGATATAAAAACTGAGGAACCTGATACGCTTGAGACCACTTTATTTTTGTGTAATAAGTGCAATTCTCCAAGTAAAACATGTAACTGTATCAATAACCATATAAAATCTGAAATCGATGTAGATGAAAGTAAAGAAAATTCGAATTTATCTTCAAAAGATAAAAGTAAAAATTGTTTTAAGTGTAAGTACTGCGAAAAAACATTTATAAAATCTTATCGTTTACAAAGACACGAACGTACTCATGAAAAAAAGTTTAAATGTGATTTATGTTTAAAATCATTTTTAAGTGAAAACGTGTTAACAAGGCACATAAGAATTCATTCAGGACTAAAACCGTACCTTTGTTCTGAGTGTTCTCAATCACTTGCTTCGCACACTGGACTCAATGTTCATAAAAAGAAAAATCATAGTGATAATCCCCCACCAAAAGTAACTTGTCAAAAATGTGGAAAAGCTGTTTTTAATTTACCACTCCATATGAAGCTTAAACATAGCGCACATAGTTTTCAGTGTCAATATTGTGACACAAAATTTTCTTCCAAATCCGGTTTTCAATATAATGTGACAGGCTCCCACGAAAATTTTGACGAAACTTCTAAAGTATTATGTACATTGTGTGGAAAAAAATTTCGTCGGATGTCTGACTTAAATAAACATAATCAATCAGTGCATTCAAACGAACGTAATTATCCATGTCGATATTGTGATACACGATTTAAGACTAGTGGTGAACGCTCTACGCACGAGAGAAAACATTTAAATGACCGCCGATTTAAGTGTACATATTGCTCAAACACATTTATGAATAGAAAAGCATTAGAAAATCATATACGGATACATACCGGTGAAAAACCATTTTCGTGTAGTATTTGTTCGAAAACGTTTCGACAAAGTTCAACACTATAATCATACCAAATTAGTTCATGGACGATTACTACAAAAATTGTAAAGAATCGTTATGTGACAAAAAACTTCGTCGGATATTTAATTTAAATCAGCATAATAACACAAGTCAGCTTCGCGATAAAATAACTGCGGACAAAATAACCGCGACAAAATAACTAGAATTTATTTATTTATTTATTACTAGCCGTATACTCGATGGGATTTTCCATCGACAATATCTTTTTATTAGGTACTCACTTTCTGCTCACTTTCAATGTTTTTCAAAAGCCTAAATCAATATCCACGTTTCTAACTTCAAAAATGACGAACTTCCCATATGAACTTTCATTTTCTGTTTTAACCCCTTAGGGAATAAATTTCCAAAAACGTTTACACAACTGATTTTTATTTATTTTTATTTATAAAGCCTAAACGCCAATTTTCATATCTCCTGTGTTAAATTTCGTCCTTCTAAACCCAACAGTTAAGGCTGTGCGTTGTTTGTCAGTCAGTGTTAAAGATTTGTTCAATATTATTTATTTTAATAGCCATAGTAACATATTTTTATATACCACTAACTTCAAAAATAACTAATTTACATACAAATTTTCATCCCCTATTAAACCCACTTAGGGGACGAATTTTCAAAAATCTTTTCTTAATGCTCATCTACGTTACATAGTTTTATCCGTTTTTTGTTAGGGTGTCTACACAATCAGTGAAATAAGGAATAAGAAATAAGGAATACGAAGTATGCCATCTAGTGACGTTGAATGGAACTTTAATGAGATAAGAAACAAGAAATAAGGAGTATGCCATCTAGTGACGTTGAATGAAACTTTAAAACTTAGCTGCTCGTAGGTAAATGTATTTAGGTATTTTTGTACATCAGAATTAGATAGACATCTTACATATAAGTAAGGTGTCTATCTTATTATAATAGTCCATTATAGAGACTCTAGCTAACGCATGATGATTATGATGATAAATTGGTAACGACATCTGTACCCTTCACACCCGTTCTCAGTTCCATAGAGAGGTAAATTAGAGTGCATAGAGGGTCAAAACGATGTATTCACGAAGTACTTATTGTCGACGCAAAGATTCTCACTCGCGCCTCTGGTGGTAAAATTAGAACTAGCATCAAGTAAAAATATACGTATAGGATTAATGGGTGATCGAAAATCTAGTAATCCGCGCATAATTTGTATAGTACATTTTTCTATCGACAATTAAACGTATACAAAAATTTTTACTTGATACATCTTCTAATTTAAGAAAACCAGGAGCGCTCGCGTAATCTTTGCGTCGCCAATACCTACTACAAGATATATTCATATATGTATTATAACTATATGGCCAATCCCTATAAGAGGCAGTGGTTCCGATGAAGTGAGACGGATAGACATCGGGTAGAGGAACTTCAGTTGTTTTGCGCAGATGCATCAATTAGTGTTTACCGTGTTTACTCTTCAGATTGGTTCATATTACCACCAAGAAAGTCGCATTTGCGCAAAACGAACAAAATACTTCCAAATCTGCACCGTGATGTTGGGACGTTTTTTTCATATCCATTTGGCTATGTATGTATACCAATGATATTATATATATAGATACGTTATAAGCTGTTAAAAACTGGTCCCTTAAAAGTGAGGTAATTGCCTCACTTTGCCTGCATCAGTCGTCAGTCTTACAGCAAACTTCAATGAGTAAAAATCGTACAAATGCGTAGTAAAATGCCGTCATTTGTAATGAAAAACTGTAGGAATTATACAAGAACTGTAAAAAATAGAAAAAATATATCATTTCATTCTTAAGTATTGATAATTTCTTTATTTTTAATAAGTTTTAATTGCATTGTTGCTAGGAATTATGTAACCAAATAAACAAACATTCTTTCCATTCCTTATGGTACATAATCAAACGTACATATTTAGATACTCTGTCTTTTTCTCACATAGGTGTTTTCTGTAGTGTGTTCATGTGTTGCGATCTCTCTTTTACAGAACATGCGTAATGCTAATTTATGAAGATACACAGTACACACACTACAGTTGGACAAATTTGGGTCTATTTTTTTTGTACATTTAGTACGGTTATAACGTATCTATATATATTACATCATTGATGTATACTACATATATGGATATATTATACTCAAATCCAAGATTGGTATATGTACAGGTTACCTCATTCGCTTAACATTGGGAGATAAAAGAGACCTGCACGATTCAGGACCGTATTTAATACAGTTTTCTTCCGTGAATTTTAATTTTTTTTATATAAAGTCGTTTATTTATGTATATTTAATAAATACAAATATTAATTACGTGCTAAAAATTGCTACGTAAAATAAATTCAGATATTTAACAACTTTTTTAATAGTAAAAAATACAAATGAACATATTCCATATTATTATTATACTTACGTATGCCTTCTGATACAAAAAAATATTAGGGTAAAAGTACTTATATAAATGGAAATGCTAATAATAACGTTTTATTAACAAAAAATGAACATAAACGAATACGTCTTAAATAAATTATATACCTTAAAAAATATAAATATACTTAAAATACCGGGTGTGCGCTTAATACTGAAAGGTCAATAACCTCTAAAAACAAATACAACTTTGTTATTTTTTATTAAATTGAATAATTTAATTATCAATTAATTATTAAATTTGCAAATTTAACAAGTACAATATAAATAAAAATCAGTGAATGTTTCATTTCTGTTACAAGTAGTCCGTCCCTGATCATTATAAGTACATGTATACAGTGTTAGTTAGGAATAAAATAATTATTAATTTTTTATCTATTTCATTTAAAATACACTTAAAAAGTAAAATTTGTGAATGTATAATCGTCTTTAAATATATTATCATTAAAATAATTGTCCATAAACACTCATAAAAAATAAAAAAGAATTAAAAAACCTCTAAAATGACGTTTCAGTATAGATCAAAACAATATCAGCTGTCTGCAGGGCAAGCCAGGCCTCCAGATATTGTATTGGCCTTATGAAGGTGAGAGAACCTGTTCCTATAGAAATCTTGACTCAAATCTATGGAAAAAACTGATATATTTATTCTCATAGAGATAAATTTATTCTGTCGTTAATAACACTGAGCACTGAATCGAACTTATTGACATATGTTTCCTAGAGATACCACAGGCATTAAATTTTGAAGCATGACTCCATTTTTGTAAGCCCAACTTGTAACCATGGAGACTTGTTTATAAATATTAGATAAACCATTAAATTAATGGTTTGACCGCCATTAAATTAATCCCATCAGTCAATTTTTTTGCCCACATCAGTCAATTTTTTTGCTTCAATTTCTTACTGTATTTGTAATACACAGCATTCTCTCTAGTCGATTCTCCTCAATGGTTTATAATACCGGCCATACCGGCCCTTACGGAATAAAAATTTTGGTGTATTTTATCTATGGTCTCAACTGACATTAGGCTGCTCGTCCTTTGGATGCGGAAACGTGCGATATTTAATTCGGACGAATACGCATGAAAACGGACGAACGATCCAAACAGCTGTGAAACTATACATCCTCGTCCATTGAAGCGTCTCGTTCGTCCGTTTCCGTGCGTATAATTGCGATATGCGAACAGATCCAATTTTGTTTGGATTTTGTCGGGCGAAGAAGTCCCTTCCATGAGATTTTTATTTTTATTGAAATGAAACTGAAGGTAAATTACAATTATAACTGTGTACCTTTGCATATTACGTGCCATAAATTGTTTTTTACGTATTTTTATAGCATTTATAGCTTGAGAAAAAAAAATTAAAAAGGAAAATACTGACGAATATTAAGCTAGTGGACGGACAGTAGACATATCATTTCGGACGAACGACAAACGTGCGTAATCGTCTGAATCAAATATCGCACGTTTCCGCATCCAAAGGACGACCGGCCTTACATATGTTACATGGGGTAAGTTCAAAAATGCATCACTGCTTGCATGAGGCAGAGTCACAAGTTCAAAAACGCATCAGACGCATCACAATGAAAAATCAAAAGTTCATTTTTGCATCTGATGCGTCAAAACAATGCATCAAGAAATTTGGTGATGCGTGTCCAAGATGCTTGTCATGTGTAGAATTATAACTACTTGCCATATTATGTAGGTATTAACACCAACAGGAATAATTCCGAAAAGAAACCGTTGAAAAAGATTAATGTATTTACCTTTCATTAAAATTGTTTAAACTATTTGAATACATCTTGCACTCAAAAGAGGTATGTAATATTTTTTATTCAAATAATTTCAATATTTTCAATTTCAAGTAAGTTCAAGTTGAAATTCAAAGATAATATACCTATACAAGGACTGTATTACTATATTATCTATAGTCCATCATGTTACATTGGCTACATTGTGTGTCTATTATGCTACATTCATTATGATGCCAATATCCCATTCAAAAATATCTAATGTGCATCAAATTTCAAGAGAGCATCAGCATCGCATCATGCAGTATTAGACGCATCAGAATGTCATGATGCTGCATCGATGCGGTAAAGGTTACATTTTTGAACTTACCCATATTTAGGTTATGTCGAACGTAAATAGACAAATAATATATTAACATTATTTTATCAACTGTTAGCAAATGGATACATAATGTTCGATGTGTTCGATGGAGCTTAAAATGGAAACAAACGATAATATTGTATTTTCACTTTGCAAAAACTGTAGAATATGTTTACAGATCCATCAACAAATGGTACCAATTCAATTACTAAAGGAAGTAGATGATTTTAACACAATATTGACATTTTTTAATGTCGAGGTAAATTAACCTAAAAAAAAGTAATTAACACATAAGTATGTAGAATATTTATTCCACTAAAAAAATTTTAGGTGATGACCGATATACGATACCCAAATGAAATTTGTATGGTCTGTTTAAACCAGTTAAGAAATTTCATTCTTTTCAAACAAAAATGTGAATCCTCATCCAGTTATTTGAAAAATATTTTAAATGATAGTGAATTTCAAATTTTACCAATCAAATTTCCTCATATTTTTGATAATGATAGTTCTGCCGATGAAACTGACGACCCTGAATATGATTTTGATCAAGATACTAACATAGACGAAAATTATGAGCAGAAGACAGCAGATGAAATATGTCATGAAACAGTAAATATTAGCGATATAAAAACTGAGGAACCTGATGCGTCTGATACCACTTTATTTTTGTGCAATAAGTGCAATTCTCCAAGTGAAACATGTAACTGTATAAATAACCATATAAAATCTGAAATCGATGTAGATGAAAGTAAAGAAAATTCGAATTTATCTTCAAAAGATAAAAGCAAAAATTGTTTTAAGTGTAAGTACTGCGAAAAAACATTTATAAAATCTTATCGTCTACAAAGACACGAACATACTCATGAAAAAAAGTTTAAATGTGATTTATGTTTAAAATCATTTTTAAGTGAAAACGTGTTAACAAGGCACATAAGAATTCATTCAGGACTAAAGCCTTACCTTTGTACTGAGTGTTCTCAATCATTTGCTTCGCACGCTGGACTCAATGTTCATAAAAAGAAAAATCATAGTGATAATCCCCCACCAAGAGTAACTTGTCAAAAATGTGGAAAAGCTGTTTTTAATTTACCACTCCATATGAAGCTTAAACATAGCGCACATAGTTTTCAGTGTCAATATTGTGAGAGAAAATTTTCTTCCAAATCCGGTTTTCAATATCATGTGACAGGCTCCCACGAAAATTTTGACGAAACTTCTAAAGTATTATGTACATTGTGTGGGAAAAAATTTCGTCGGATGTCTGACTTAAATAAACATAATAAGTCAATGCATTCAAACGAACGTAACTATCCATGTCGATATTGTGACACACGATTTAAGACTAGTGGTGAACGCTCGAAGCACGAGAGAAAACATTTAAATGACCGGCGATTTAAGTGTACATATTGCTCAAACACATTTATGAATAGAATAGGATTAGAAAATCATATACGGATACATACCGGTGAAAAACCATTTTCGTGTAGTATTTGTTCGAAAATGTTTCGACAAAGTTCAACACTTTATAATCATACCAAATTGGTTCATGGACTAGTACCACAAAAATTGTAAAAAATCATTTAAGAGTGCTTTGTATACCGTAAAACACTTTATCTTTACCATAATTTTCAATTCAAATTTGAATAAAATAAAGACGGAACTAATTTATTTATATTTAACTGTTTCAGTAGAATAAACTGATAAAAAACTTTGATTTAACTCATAAATAAATTTTCCAGGAACTTAAATTACTAGTTAAATATAAAAAAAAAAAGAAAAAACAGTAACAAGCTCAAATTTCGAGGAGTTCCTAACTTTACCATATTATTACTAATTCATATTTTTTTAGTGAAATATAAAAGATATTATAAAATTTCTAAATATACCATTGTTGTTCATACTTTTTTTGTGAATTCCAAATCTAACAATAATACGGAGTCATTTCGAAATTTTCAACGATAAATCTAGTTGCCATAGAATTATGTTATGAAAACGTCAAATACAGCTGTTTTCATCAGGGATGTACAAAATCAGTAAAAATTAATAAAACAAAATGTCAGAAACAAAAAAAAAAATAAATTTTGTTTAAAAAAAATAAAACACAATGTTACATATTTGATATTATAAACTCAGAATCGTACAAAATAACAAAAAAGTAACAAAATCAGAAATAAAAAACAAAAACAATTGTCTATTAAATCAATCAATGTTCAATTTTAATCAAATTGTCTAACTTACAAAATCAGAATCTTTTTAACCAAAACAAGATACTCAATTTTATTCTCTATTGTTCTTCTTTGGATTCCAAATTGTTTTTCAGTGTATAATGTTGTAATTTGTTTACTTTTTACCATATCAGTTGCTAGATTTAACATTCTGCAGAATAATTTTTGTATGTCCTTGCACCAATTTTCTTTTTATGATGTTTACCAAGAAAACGGAAATTATTTAAATTCATAAGTGATGAAGTATGGTTAAATTTAAGTGAAATGTACCATATAAATCGTCGCCTTCCCGGCATATGGTCGTATCTCATTTTTTAGAAGTTATTGTAATGGGTCCGATTTTACGAATCGCTAATTTTGACATATCTCCATGTTTCAAGGTCACTAGAATCCGAATCCATCGTTTTTAGCGTGATGTCTGTGTGTGCGTTCGTTAGTTCGTTCGTTCGTTCGTGAATTTTTTTTCGTCTCGCATATCTCGAGAACAAATGATGATATCAACTCCGGACTAATTTCTGCAAATACAATATTTTTTTTATTCTGTAAAATCTGAAATCGATGTAAACGAAAGTAAAAAAGATGCGAATTTATTTTCAAAAGACAAAAGTAAAAATAGTTTTAAGTGTAAGTACTGTGAAAAAACATTTATAAAATTTTCTCATCAACTAAGACATGAAGCTACTCATAAAAAATTTTTTAAATGTGATTATTGTTTAAAACCATTTTTAAGTGAAAACGTCTTAATAAGGCACATAAAGGTCCATTCATATCTACAGACACTGAACGTCACAGACACGTATCGTAGCAGACACGACAAATATTGTTTAATGCTTTTCAAGTGCCTGTACACCGAAAAAATAGCAAAAACATGTTGAAAACAAAAATGTTATCGACATTTGTTTAAATATCTTTTGAAAATGTTAACATTCATATGCTAATAACAATAATGTTTCTGATATAAAATGAGTAATATTTTAAATCACTTCAATGAGTATAGTTGTGGCATTGTTAATAACATTGTTATTCATAAAGTTAATAACAGTGTTACTAACATCCTTACTAACGATGTTAATTAGAAACAAAACATGCTACCAACATACTTGTCTTTGAACTTTTTATACTTTTAGTAGAACTGTTGGTACTTTTAGTTTAAAAATGATTTCGTAGGAAGAACTAGCTTGCTATTGTAGTAGCTCCTGTGATGATTAGTAGAGTAAAAAATCAATGTAAACAGAAAAAAAATTAAGGATTTGTCCGTAGCTTCAAAAAAGAGACACACATACTGGACGAATTATATTAAATAATTTAAAAGGAAAAAAAATGATAGATGAAACTAGGAGACTTGTCATTTGAGAGTTTTCATTTTTTTAGAATGTCAAGCATTGCATTATTAATAGTCATAAACATTATCATATAATTTATTTTTACAAGAACTAATGAAAAAATAAATTTACAAGAAATGTGCAGAGACTTATATTTTGTAAATATAGCTACAAAATAATAACAGCTGATATGTATGCAATCGCCTATTACAAATTAACTAACCGAAAAATACACGTAGAATGTTGTTAACATGTTTTATTCATAATTAACTTGTTTTTAACATTTTGTTATTGACATCCTTTGATCTAGACCGCTTCCAGATCAATAGTAAAAATTGTACTGCTAACAATGTTATCAACAACTTTTTTAACATGTTAGTGAAAAATATAACAAATGCGGAAAACAAATGTTATTAACGAAAGTTAATAGCAAAAATGTTATTATTATTAAATATTTCAGTAAATTTTAACATGTTAATTGCAAATGTTATTAACAAATGTTAATAGCAAATGTTATTAATATTAATTTAACCAATATTAAAAAATTGTTAAAAACATTGCTAAAAACACGTGTTATTAGCAATGTTACGTTCGGTGTACAGCCACCTTTGTGGGTGTATTCATATATAACGCACAGACACGGATTGTCTGTATCCTAGAGTACAGAGGTACAGCAACTATCTCTATCGTGTAATCTGCAGTGTGGATTTCTGTGCACATTAGGCTACTAAATAGTTACTGTCTCAGTAGCAGTCGCTGAGTGTAGGTCAGTCAAACAACAATGGATTTGATTGTTGTTAGCATTGTACAACCCCCACACGTAGCGTTGTGGTATCACACATATGTATGCGAAGCAGGGTCACGTGACGGCCACCACCATCTCCGATTACTCACACTAACACAGTTTACCGCACAAATACAAAGTAAACACCGTGCACGTATACAACATATTTCCTATCTCTTACTGGTTACACTAGTTCCAGTAGTATAGAGATAGGTATGTTATCTCTAGTACTCTAGCATTAAAGAATATTTGTCGTGTCGGCCACGATACGTGTCTGTGACGTTCAGTGTCTGTAGATGTTAATGGTCATTAAGAATTCATTTAGGACTAAAACCATACCTTTGTACTGAGTGTCCTCAATCATTTACTTCGCATATGGACTCACTATTCATAAAAAGAAAAATCATAGTGATAATCCCCTATCACGGGTTACTTGTCAGAAATGTGGAAAAGCGGTTTTTGATTTACCTGCCCATATAAAGCATCAACATAACACACGTAGTTTTTAGTGTCAATATTGTGGGAAGAAATTTGCTTACAAAAACGGTTTGTAATATCATATTAAAGCCATTCATGAAAATTTTGACGAAATTTCTAAAGTACTATGTACATTGTGTGGAAAAAAATTTCGTCGGTTAGCTGACTTAAATAGACATAATAAATCAGCACATTCAAACGAACTTAATTATCCGTGTCGATATTGTGATAAACGATTTAAGACTACTAGTGTTCGCTCTAAGCACGAGAAAAAACATTTAAATGACCGCCCATTCAAGTGTACATATTGCCCAAAAGCATTTTTGCATGGAATGACATTAGCAAATCCTATATCCATACATACTGGTCAAAAATCATTTTCTTATAGTATTTGTTCGAAAGTGTTTCGACAAAAAGCAACACTTCGTAATCACACCAAATTGGTTCATGGACGATTACCACAAAAATTACAAAACGTCGTTTAAGTATTCTTTGTAAGTATAGTGGGCGGTAAAAAAAGGTAAAAAATTTCGTCGAGTGTCCGACTTAAATTACAATATACCCCTGTCGCAGTATCCTGCATAACATAGCGAATTTCCATTTACAAAAGTACGTTTTTCTCGGAAACTAGTTGATATAGAGTAATTGTAAATAAAAAAAACCTTCCGATTTTTCCGCCTCATTCCGCCAAATTTTTTTCACGAAAAATGCCCAAAACACCGTAAACGTTTTCACGAAATTTCTTAAAAATAAGATGTTTCGTTCTTGAGTTGTCGTGCGGACACATTTATATATATGTTTACTAAGTGTCCGCACGATAACTCAAGAACGAAACATCTTATTTTTAAGAAATTTCGTGAAAACGTTTACGGCGTTTTGGACATTTTTCGTGAAAAAAAATCATTGAGATATTGTTCTCAATAGACTGATAAACACAGTCTCTGTTATACCGTTGATGTTAATATACCTTAATTAGTACAGAAAATAATTTTTTACATATTTAGGGGAAGGCGTTGTACTTTGGGACAGTTTTAAAACAAACATTTTTATTTTTACTTGGGTAAAGTTTATAATAGTTTTATTAATAATGTCTTAAAATCTACCATTTAGGGGATCTACCACCATTTTTAAATTTAAAATATTTAATTTGATAAGGGAGTAATAAAGTTTTTTTTACATCTTTGCAAACTTTCCCAAGGTACAACATGATGTTGTACCTTGGGATGCAACGTGTTGTGCCTTAGACTAAGTGAAGGAGGGAACAAAGAAAATAATTTAGCAAATGAATCTTATTTAATGCACATAAAAATACAAAACATTAAAGTAAATACCTAAACAATGTCACTTTATCTACCGGATTACTCCATGGGCATGTCATATGCACTGAAATTTACATGGAACTTGAGTAAGCATTTTTACAACATTTTTGCACTGTCATAGGCAAGCTGAGGCTGGTCTTCATTTAATCCTAATGCAAGATATGTTTTATAATGCCTACTGACAGTTAAGTTGCTTAACCCATACCTTCACCCGCGTCTTTCCTTCCTTGCTGCGAGGCATAGTTCTGAAAAAAAAAAAACATTAATAATCTATATAAGTAGTTTAATGGTAAACCAAGCACCCTAGATTCACTGACAATATAATAAATGCCTACCTCAACACATCAGCATAAAATTTAGATCTAAACAATGCATAATAGTTAAGCCTTTCACTTGGAAAAATCGATCTGTGTTTTACCTTAGGACATTCCAAAGTACAAACATAATTTAGTCCCAAGGTATAACACGTTGCAACAAACGAAAACATGATTTCTAAAAATGTTGTAGGTAAGTGGTATAGGTTAACTAACTATAGCATTAAGTAGAGCACATTTCACAGTTTAATACAATATATATACATTTTTAATACAAATTCAAAAATTTACTTACCTTTGAGTAATTCTTTTTTTAGTCTGTAGCTGCCGTAAAACTTTCTTCAGAGTTATCAGTCACTCTACACTGACTTCTAATGGCTAAATGAAAAGTTATATCAAGTTATTTTAATTTGCTGCTCACAGACGGCTGAGCAATACAGTTCGTCCCAAGGTACAACGCTTTCCCCTACATAATATAATATATTGACAGCATGTAACTTCCGGTTCGCGAAAAATTTATGTCCGGCCTAAGAACTTTAGAGAAAATTTAAAAAAAAAAATTGTACAGTAGGTAATACTTCATATTTCACTTTTTATTTAAATAAGAAAAATTGGGGCTGTTTTATCTCCTATTGCTATATTTTCCTAATTTTTATAATTATTATTCGGAATTACGAAAAATAGTATATACGCCACGACACTTGCGTGTTTCTTTTGAGCCCACGTGCGAATTGTTGCCCTGAGGATTTTACAGGCACTTTGGCACTCCGCTATTTTTCATTCATTTCAAAAAACAAAATAGCACATTAGAAGAATTTTACACTCTTTTGGCGAGCCCACAGTTTCTCCAAAAAAGAATGTCTTTCTCGTTTTAAGATTTAATCAGAGATGTGACTTATCTAAGATACAAGTATTTGAAATACAGATACAAGATACAAAATACGTATTTTCATCTTGTATCTGATATACTTTTTTAAAAATGTATTTTGTATCTTGTATTTAGATACTTTCTTTTGGTATCTTAGTACTTTGTAAATACTTAAGTTTGCTAAAATACTTTTACCCATTTTTACCAATTAATCCTATCATATGGTTAAATTAAAACTGAGCCCTTAAAATTTTAATTTCTCAATCTATCAAAAGACTCTATGATCTATTTGTTTTTGTCTGCCGCCGTCGCGTTGCCACTCTCGCCGCGCCTGCGCCTTATTATTATTGCTAGCGTTGATATATAAAAAATAATAATAAATTAATCAAAACGTATTAAATTAAATTTTAAAAAATATAATTTGGTTATAAACAGCACTACAAAAGATTGCGATGTTTGTGACGTCATTAAGATATTTAATATAAAAATGTTTATAACAAGCAATAACTGCATAGCATGAATAATTCAAAATAAAAATATATTGGGTAAACGGTATAGTTATTGGACGTTGACAGTTATTGGACAAGACACTCTCTTTTGGAGATTGTAATAAGGCTTACATCGTAAAGCAAATTTTCTGATTTTTTAGTTAAACAGAACCCTCTAGTATCTATTTTCAGAAAATGCATTCTGAGTTAACCATAATTTACAAAAACCTGTAACTACGTCATTCTTAGTGTGGTCTTAGGTAGTTCCTTTAGAAAGTTTACTGCGTCTAGTGAATGAAAAGGCTAGAATCATTTAATAATATTCTACTAAATTGTGAATCATCATAAAAGGTTGATCAAGGAGTGGATAAAGGCTGTGTACATGATACAGAATTTGTGGATTGTGGAAATACGCCAGAAATTAATAAATGAAATTTTTGTCCAATAACTGTATTTTTCTACACGCACAACTTTAATATTTTTACCTACCAATATGTAATATGAAAGTTTTATATGGTCATTAAAATAGACAGGTCTTACTTTATTTATGAATTTTTTCGTTAAAAATAAAGTTACAACACATACTTTTTCTGTACTTTATTTTGAAAATTTTTCTTAACTGTCCAATAATTATACCGTTTTCCCCTAATGTTTTCAGTTAAGTAAAAATTATGACGTCACATATGCGCTTGGAAACTGTCGGCATGTTACTGGTTCTAATTGTAAGTTTAAAAATGTATTTTTAATTTGATATAACTTTTTAAATATTAGGTAAAAAAATAATAAATACCCAATTAATGTGTAATGAAATAAAGTAAATCGCAAAATTAATAAAAACTTTTCTTTTTTAAAAAAAAAAAAAGTATTTTATCTTAAAAAAGTATTTAGAAAATACGTATTTTGTATCTAGTATTTTAAACACCATTTCCGCAAGTATCTCGTATCTGGTATCTCAAATACAATTTTTAAAAGTATCTTGTATTTTGTATTTCAGATACTTTTTAAGGGGTATCTTGTACATCTCTGGATTTAATGATATGTAATTTGCCAAACGTGTATACAAATACGAACTGTATGAGGTGAAAAATTTGAATCTGTTTACATCCAACAAACAGAAAAAAGTAGTGACCGACTGAATCTTCGGTTTCAGTTTTGGCCATAGTTTTGGTTTCGGCCAAAAATCAGCCGAAACTTCGGCCACACCGAAACTCAGCTAGTGTTCGTGAATTGCCGCGCTTCCTTTGGGCGAGTTCGTGTCTCGTACCAGTCTAAATAACTTTCGGTTTCGGCTGAAACTGAGACCGAAGCCTAAGTTTTGGTTTCGAGTGTAAATCCTGTTTCGATCGGACACTAGAAAAAAGTAAATAAAAAAATTATATTTTCGTAATTGTGAATTTTAATCATGTTGAATGTTTTAATTGGCATTAATTTTTAATATTTACCATAACTAAGTTTCGCGGGCCAAAGCTATGCTTTGAGCTAATTTAAAATAATTATAGATTCACATAGACATAATATCATACTTTTATAATAATAATAATAATAATAATAATAATAATAATAATAATAATAATAATAATAATAATAATAATAATCTTTATTCAATAAAGTACAGAGTACATAGAATAAGTCATTCCATAAATTCCTTAATATTATAAAAATTCTTTGTCAACAAAAAACTTTTTAATTCATTCTTAAATTGCCTATTATTTAAATTTTTTAAATGTGTTGGAATGTTATTAAAAATTTTAATACACATGTTTAATACATACGTCTTTGTTGACTGAATAGTTACAAGTTTATCCGCGCCTCGTGTATTGTATGAATGATCGTACTGATATTTCTCAAATAATTGATAGTTATTTTTCACAAATATTGCACACTCCATAATATAAGTATCAATCACTGTAAGTATCTTTAAATCCCTGAAAATTGGACGAGCGTGTTCCGCAGATTTGGCATTTACCATGATTCTTAGACATCTCTTTTGTGCAAGTAACACTTTTTCTACTAACACTGAATTTCCCCAAAATAAAATCCCATATTTTATATTCGAATGAATCTGTGCATAATAGGTTTGTATCAAAATATCAAATGACACAAGATCTCTTAATTTATATAGCGCAAAACTAAGTTTAGCTAACTTATTGGTTAAAAATTCAATATGTTTTTTCCCATCCAATTTGTTATCAAGATAAATGCCAAGAAACTTTGCATAGTCAAATGATTCAATTTTTTGATCCTTAATCTGAATGTTGTCTATATTGTTCCTGAAACAGACCAACTGTGTTTTGTCAATGTTTAGTTTCAATGTATTATTTTCAAACCATTTTTGCAAATCACAAAGAGTTTGCACAATGTTTTCTCTAAGTAGATGTATATTACTGTTACGGAAAAAAACAGTTGTATCATCAGCAAAGAGGATAACCTTATTTTGGATTACATATGCTAGGTAGTTCATTAATATATAAAATAAAAAGCAACGGCCCTAAAATGGACCCTTGTGGGACCCCCCTGGTTATTGGCTTGTAGTCTGAATACAGATAGTTAATCACATCGTTCTTTTGATATGTTATTTTGACACACTGTTCACGCTGGCTAACGTATGATGCAATGAGTTTCAGTGCTGTACCTCTGATACCGTAGCAGTTAAGTTTATGAATGAGCAAATCTATATCTATGCAGTCAAATGCTTTGCTTAAATCTAAAAAAGCAGCGGCTGTTATTTCATTATTGTTAAGCGCGTCGAAAATTTCAATGTAACTCTTAAAAACAGCTTGGTCAATGGATCGTTTACGCACAAAACCGTGTTGTTCTTGTTTAATAATGTCGTATTTAGTAAAAAAATTTACTAACCTATTATATATTACTTTTTCAAAAATTTTGGAAAATACTGTTAGTAGGGATATAGGTCTGTAATTTTTTATTTCACAAGGATTGTCTTTTTTAAATACTGGAACAACTACAGCTTTCTTGAGCATTTCAGGAAAGATTCCTTGTTGTAAGCTCTCATTAATAATGTACGCCAACGGCACAATAATAAAATCTGCGCTTTGCTTTATAACTGGACTGGGAATGTCATCCCAACCACATGAGTTTTTGTTTTTAATTCTTGTATTATTCCAAATATTTCCAGTTCATCACAAGGATAAAGGAAAATACATTGGTCTAATTTATTTATATGAAGATCGAAGTTTGCACTGTTTAAATTTAAGTTTTTTGCAATATTTGTGAAAAAATCATTAAAAAGTTCAGCAATTTCTTTTTGGTCGGTTATTATTTGTCCAGATTGATTCTTGATTTCTATAATTTTTTGTTTAACCTGATTTGGTTTAACTAAGTTGTTTATAACATTCCAACATGCTTTCATTTTATTATCTGATGATTGAATTTTATTATCATAATACGACTGCTTAGGTCGTACTTGACTTATCGCAATATTTATCGATTATATTAACGCACTTTTAAATTTCAACACCTCTTTTTGAATAAAAATAAACATATTTCTGAAATTCTTTCACCAGTGTGCTAAATTTCAATTTGATATTAGTAATATTGTTACTGAGGAAAACAGTTGTGATATAATACGAATGAATGGATACCGAAGGATTCATAAGGATTTTTTTTATCCTTTGGATTCGGAACCCTCTAAATCTTTTTAAAAACTCACCTGTGTATCATAGGCTGTCCATATTTTGATAAATCAAAACCGGGACACAAACTAAAAAAAAGCTAGAACAAGTTTTTTTTACATTTTAACATTTTGATATGAAATTCTAAACTCATAGTTCTTTGAATCTTAACTTGTTAACTTGTACGCGACTACGAATTCTCAAAGAGATATAAAAGAAATTATTTTTTTGTAGAATTGATTCAGTTACAATTTATATGTACATTTGGTCTCTTTCATCCTTTTGTTTTCCGCCTCTTTGGGTTCCTAGTTTACTATTTATTTCTTTAATATCAACTGTGGGTCATTTCATTTCAAATCATCCAATATAAAAATAAAATATCACCCATGCCCTCAGATTTAGCTGAAAATTTTTTTATTTGTTTATTTAATCATCTTAATCATCTGTACAAAATTTAAAAACATTAATCTCTAATAGTTTTCAAGTTATGAATTTTTAAAATTTAGCAAAATAGGGTTAAAATGGTGTTCCCGTGGCTATCACTTTCGGTGACGTTATTATATTAAACAATCCATAACTTCTGTAATATTTAACATAAAGCAATAATTTTTTCATCAAAATGTTCAGAAAAGTCAGGAGATTACAGGAAAAATAAATTTGGTTAATTATCACTTCATGTTTTTATGTAATGCTTTGTTAGACTTAAATTTTGAGACATTTTTTAATCGATAAACAAAAAATCTTTAAAAGTGATTATTGACCAAAGGCATAGCAGTAGCCGTAGTAATTTTTTTAAAATTTACCCTAAAGATGTAAACTAAAATAATCTGGAAAAAAATTAATGGTTTTTTACCCGCTAATATTTTTCAGACACGTTCGACGTCTGGAAGCTCAAAAAACGAGCTTTTTGGAATAATTTTCCAAAATTCAAAATTTTTGTTTACACCATGACAAGCAAGGACTTTTTTTGCTTGTCATACTATTTTGGGGGAGAAAATGTTAATGTTAAAATTTTATAAAAATGAGTTTTCGAGACCATCAGTCTTGAAAACTCAACTTTACACTCATAAAAAACTTCTCTGGGAGTTCTAGAAAAAAACCAACCCACTCAAAATGCACAATTAATCATTTCAGTACGGTACTTATTGAACTATATTGTGCTGTTTGCTATTCAAAATGGAAAAACTGTGTACTTATAAGGTGATTATAATAAATAGTTTAAGGTAGTTGGTCGATGAAAAGGTTTTTTCAAAGGATTTTAACGAAACTTCTCTAGATATTTATTTAATTCAATACCAATAATACGAACCCTTACCGAAAAAAAATGACTACCCCAATTTTGAGAAAAATGATTTCAAGTTGTTATAATTTTAACACGGGCTCTTATGGGAAATTTTTTTTTTTTTTTGAATAAAATGAAAACGTGTCAAAGGAATTTGATAAGAATTTAATATGTTATAAAATACAAACTTACACACCATATTTAATAAGAAATAAAAATTATTCACTACGCCGTTTTTTAAATATAATTTAAAAACATCATTTTACAACTTTTTACAACGCTTTTTCAACAATGCTTTTATATTGCTACAACATAATCGCGCGGAAATTTAAAAAAAACAGGTGATATACAAATATAATAACTGAAGAATATTAATATATTTTCAATTTCAAATATTATCGAGTGCTTGTGAAACATTACTACGTATGACGAACTTTTGTTCGCATTTAAACATACGCAATGTTCATATGTTCACTTATCGTTAAGCTAAACTGAAACTTTAAGCACTCGATTTCTTTGGTTAGTATGACCAAAATCCAAATGTAAATTAAAAATCACAAAGTGATTGAAAAAATTATCAAACTGGATCGGCTGGGAATCGAACCCAAGATCTCTCAGTAACTAGCCAGGTGTCCTCGACACTAGACCAACGATCCTCTGTTCGACAGCCGTCCCAGTTCGACACCCATTCAACCACTTATGTGTATTGGTAATATTAATACATTACTTTTTTTTTATAAAAGAAAATTTTTTCGCTGAGCTATACTTTTGTACCTGACTATCTCAGAGCAACTACATTAAAGGCCGGTCCAGACGCAACGTCTTATCTGAACGATAAAACGTTCATGCAAGTCGTTCGACAAAACGTACAAAAATTAGTGTGTCCACACGGTCCACACGTCTCCAACTTATCGTTCAAATATCAGTTTCACGACGTTTGTCATGGAGGAAACACTTCTTTGGGCACTCTATGGTGTTCGCATTTTAATAAAAGATAAAAGAAAAAATAGAAGATTAAGATGTCTAGGGAATGGCTCTTAAAAAGACATGAATGGGGTATTTGACAATTTTTTAAAAACCATATTAGTGTGTTTATTACTTCTTACTAAACTCATAATACACATTTTTAAATTATTTTGTACTATATTTTTAATAAAAATCACGGATCAAATTTTAGTTTTTAAAAAGATCGCCAAAACGATGCTTTCTGTGACGTCAAATCGTATGACGTCATTGGCTCTAAAACATTGAGTAGTAGTCAGGGCCGCGCCAAGCGGGGGTGTTAGGGGTGCCTAGTACCCCGGCGACAGGCTTTGGGGGCGGCAAATAAAATATAAAATTATTACTATTTTTATGTGGTAATTTTGATGATACTAAATGTTACCCGCATTTTGCTTAAATACTTGTCTATTATGATTGTTGTGACCCGTCGGTAATCCGATTATTCCGATTGTCGACCAGCGACAACAATCATTTGTGCGGTAATCGGCGAGATCAAACGGGATCGGGATCGAACATGTTCTTGCACGCTTTAATTTTATAAAAACCGTCGTTGAATTCTACATATAAAACATTTATCAATCTTTAAAATTGTTTAGTTTTCGTTGCGTTACGTTGTATATAGTACGTAACGATTAGTAAACAAAACAAACTAAAAACTGATGAGGGAGGATCTCTCAGTAAAATATTATTCTTTTAAATAAGACTTAGAAAACACTGTATTGAACAGTCGAAATATAATAAAAGAGTTTAAGATTTCAATTGTTTGATTTTAAAACCAACATTTTTATTTTATCTTCTTTTTCCTGTTTGGTTGATATCTTAAACCTAATTTATTATTTCTGTTTTTTATTATTATAAATTTTGTTTTCAATATTTGCTTATCCACATCTGCAAGCAATTTAGTTTAAAATATACATGTTCTTTCGATATTGCTTATTCCACTTAGGATAAGATAAGATTTATGGATGTTCTTTAAATTGGAGCACTCCATACTCTTTTCTTGGAAAAGTTACATTATTTCGTTTCTCAGAAATTTAAGTAAAAAACATCCCCTTTTGGGCTCTGCGGAACGAATCTGATATAAATGCGTTAGATTTATGTGATGAAATAGAAACTCTTTTAACATATATTAATCCCGACATGAATGCATTAATAGTTTTAGATTATATATTTTCTAATGATCTTACTACAATGTTTCCGAATATGACAATTGCATTAAGAATATTTTTGACAATACCTGTGGGTTGTGACAGTGGCATCTGGTGAGAGAAGTTTTTCGAAACTTAATAAAAAATTATTTAAGATCTAGTATGTCACAGGAAAGAATATCGTATTTAAGTTTAATTAGCATAGAAAACAGAATTGCTGCAGATATTGACATGTCAGATTTAATAAATGAATTTGCAATGAAAAAGGCAAGGAAAGTGAATTTTATATAAAATTTTAAAATTGTTACTATTCGTTTTTGTTTTGTGTAAAATTATTTATTTTTATTTGCTTGTTCTTGAAATTTATGCGAAATAAATTGTTAAAAAAAGTTTAAGTATTTTCTTCCATTTATAATCCTAAATATTTTATAATATTTTATGCATTTCATTAAAGTAAGTATATATAGTAAGTAAACTGGTAGCCGGGAGGCATATATTTTATTATCAAAAATGTATTACAAATAAGTTTGGCGTTTTAGGGGCGGCAATTTTTGTCTTGCACCCCAGCGCAAATGTCCCTTGGCGCGGCCCTGGTAGTAGTAGTAGGTCTAGTAATGAAAATTAATAATTAAAAATTTTTTTCATAGTTACCAAAAAAGTAAACAGTTTTTTTCCTAACTGCAAATATAATACCTACATATTCGAACGAGCTTGTGACGTAAGCTGCTTTTGCTTGATGTTTTTGATTACGTCATTTTTAACGTAAATTTTGTAATTTTATTTAATTAAAATTTTTATATTTTTGAATGAAATAACTTGTAAAAAAGCAATATTCAGTATCATTATGACTCGAGCAATTATTTAAAAATCAAAATAGATATTTTTTCAACTACTGTCAAATACCCCATTTTCTTATGTCAGACTATTACGTGAGCCTCATAATGAAGCAGTTGATTGGCATTATTACCTAAGGATGGGCACTGAAACTTACAGCCATTTATTAAACTCTTTTATAGATTTAAATATTTTAACCCGTTCTTTTTTGTAAACGATTCGTAAAGAATTAATTCTTTTTTACTGTGTCCTTGTTATCCGTTTCGTCAATGGCTCTGTATTTTTCAATAAGGGCTTCGTATGCTTGTGACTTTTTATTTCGGTCACTGTACTCTGGGCTTTTAACTTGTCACAAGCAAGGAAAACTCCTATAAAGGTCAATAAATTCACACAAAAATTGACGGGAGCATTGACGAAGATCAGACATTATAAAATAAAATGAAAATTATAAAATAAACAAAATTTATACAAAAAATGTATAAATTTTTATTTTGTAAAATTTTAAATTAACGGACACGAAGCAATAGAATACTAAGATATTATGTATAAAAATACTACAAATCGTTTCGATAAAACGAAAGTCTGTCCAGACGCACCAACTTGTCGAACCAATTTTCATAAAATGATGCCTCGCAGCTCAAACTTTCGACTTATCGTACAACCTCATTTCCGTCATGCAAGACGTACGGACGCCGGTCCACACGCTACGTTTTATCTGAACGACTTGTCGATTCAGACAAGTCGTTCAGATAAGACGTTGCGTCTGGACCGACTTTAAGAAACCGGGACAAATGGACGTTTCGAAAATGCTTATCGGGACACCGGGACGTATGGACACCCTAGTGTTCTATATCTATCATTAAAATAATAATAATTTCATATTACTTTTATTTATGAAATTATATGACAAAGTAATAATTTATTGTATTATCAAAAATTACTAAAAAATCTTAAAAATTTAAAAAGCAGTAGTTTTACGGCATTTGTGGTATGTTATGTATTTACATAAAGCGGTAGATCTAGTAAAAAATCCAATAAGATACACCGTATTGTATTGTAGTCGCTGACTATGCTGACTATACCGTACCATACGTACATATACGTACATAGATCGATTTGATAGCAGTCACCTGCTGCCAGTTTATTAATTACCTACCTGGCCGTTCAGTGTTCTTGCTGATAACGGTTCTCCTGTCATATGTGCGTAAGCAATAGGAGTGGTTAAATATGTCCAGTATCACATAAAAATTATTATCAGTTGTGCTATCAGTAAGATTAAAAATTACCTATATTTGAAAATTTTTTTAAATTGTCGCATCCGAGTAGAAGATATAACAATATTGTGTTTAAAGTAATACATCCATGGCGAGAACTAATTTACTATTGTTTTATTGTTAAGTGGAAATACTTAATCACAATATTTGGTTGATTACTTAATAAGTTAAGTAGTTTGAAATGCAGTCACAAACTGAAGATCCCTTGTTACGTATTCAGCGTGAAATAACTGAAGTGACTGAACGTGAAAATGAATTACGAAACGGATACCATCATCTTACAAATGGCCAAACATCACCCACAAATTTACAAAATAACAATAATAACGTGAAAGTTCTAAAAAAACAAACTAGTGAAATATTAAACACGAACACATCACCACCTGCAAGTAATGTGTTACAACGAGCACAATCAACTTCAACCCTCTCATTCAATTCGACACAAGCGTTGCCTAAAAGATTCGCCCCGAATCCCGAACAACGTGGACTCATGCAACGTTTCATTAAATCGCGTGGTAAACTTTCACTGTCTACAATAGCGCCCGTTAAAGATCCTGCCGCAATATCATGGAATCGACCGATAAATTTCTCCGAAGCGCCAAGATCGCCAGTGAAATTAGTGCGTAAAGGTTACGTGCCGGTCGAAGAACGGATACAACAGGAACTACGTGAAATGCAAAATCGTGAAAATGAATTACGTATGTATCGACGAAAAACGTTAGCGGCATCTCAACCGGATCTATTAGCGATAATCGATAAGACGGATGATTCACCGTTAAGTTCGCCCCCGTCAACGCCAAAAATGAAAAGTGCACGTTCATTGGCTCATCTTTGTGACGACAATGATTCGCTTCCGAACGATACGGTGTCGGCACCGTCGTCCCTTCGTCCCGCCCTGTCTCTTGCCAAACTTTGCGATGAAAATTTAGACGAATCCGAAGTTCCTAGTTCAAGTCAATTAATTGCAAAATTTGAAAGCATTATTCAAAAAAATCGTACAAACGGTGTTGTTAATCATCTGTGATAAAAAAAAAAAATAGTTGTCATATATTATATAAAAATTTTGTTTTGTAATTCCTTAAATATCTTAATTTTATTTATGGAAAAATTGTTGAATGTGCTTTTAATGTAAAAAATTTTACTGGTTTAAATTTTTGTTGTATCAAAAATTTGTGTAATAATTCTACTAGAAAATTCTCTGGCATAATATTAACTCGATTAACTCCTACATTTTTTAAACTAGTTTTGATAAAAATATGCGAGGTTTATAATACATGCATAATACACACGTAATCTACGAATCAATATTATAAAAATTAAATAATAAATGTAATGTGTATATTATAAATATGTGCTACACTATGCATATGGATGCATGTGTACTTGTACATAATATCAAATTTTATATTTCAGTTGTGTTTAAATTGATTAAAAACTGATATTTTTTAAGGTGAAAAAATGTTCAGTTTGCCATATTATCTTTACAATGAATAATTCCAGTGATTAAATTTTTATATTTAGGTAAGATAAATAGATATACATAAATATGATATTTTTTATACAATTTTGAAAGCTTTATGGGTTGTGGGTACTTGGGTAGTAATTTATATAATTTATTTTAAATTATTATAAAATAAATCTAATTTATGTAACAATTAATTTTTTCTATTTTAGAAAATAAATTTTGCAGAACATAATTAAAAATATTTTTATTTTCTTCCTTAACCCTTAGAATACCCGCACACTAGAGATGTGCCAAAATCGTGAATTCACGCGTGACCCGGCGGGTCACGCGTGACCCATCGTGATCGTGAATAATTTTCTACGATCGTGCGTGAGTGGGCGTGATCGTGACATTTAATTTCTTGTCGTGAATAATTCGTGAGTCACGAAAAGTTAAAGACCATGAATAAAAAATTTTTAAATAATTTATTATTTTCAATTTTAGGAAATATTAACTAAACCAATTTGATATTTTAACTACAAAAAAATCTTTTTTTTTATGTATTGGTTTTTACAAGCACAAGTAGGTAGAAATCCAATAACCCTTACTAACAAATTCCAGTTCTTTACCGAGATACTATACAAAATAATTTACAAATTAGAAATATCCAACAGTGTTTATGATGTTGTTCTGATTCTTCCTTTTTTAACCGGAATAATTTCTAAAATTTTTAAGAAATTCTTAAAATTAGCCTGCATCTCTCACGATGTGTGGATATACGGTCTCAGTCAATGAGTATAATTGTAAATAACAAGGTCAGTTTTGAACAATATGGTCATGAAGACATAATATAAAGAGGGGTTACTTAAAGGAATATTATCTTTTTCAATATTTTAAGTTGTATTATTATTATCATTATTTAAAAAAAAAATTATTTTCTATGTATTTATAGGTACTAAAAAATATTTTGTCACAGTTTTGTTAAAAAACTAGATATTTGGTTTGGTTGTGCGAAATGTCATGTTTATATACAAATACAATAAGAACAAAAATTAAACAATAAATCATTAGATGAAAAATTTTGAAAATTTTCTCACTTTCCAGAAAAAATTAAATAGTATATAATTTGCATCAGTATTAATCTCAGTAATAATGTTAGCCGTATTAATCGTATTCTGATTTTATCGTAAGGACATAATTTTAACTGATTGTTAAAGCGATAGTGATTTTTATTCAAAATTCCAACGATTAGTTTCAAAGATTTTTATGTTTAATTCGTAAGCGTGCGTGAGTGTGAAAGCATAAAATTTTTTTGTTCGTGATCGTGCGTGAGTGTGAAGCCATAAATTTTTTTTGTCGTGATCGTGCGTGAGTGTGAAAGCATAAAATTTTTTTGTTCGTGACCGTGCGTGAGTGTGAAAAGAAATAAATTTTCTCGTTCGTGATCGGGCGTGAGTACAAAAGCTAATTCGTGACTGTGCGTGATCGTGAGCAAAAATGTACTCACGAGCACATCTCTACCGCACACTTACCAATTTCAATTGAACGATAGTTTAGCTAATTTTATTTTTTTATTTATTATAAATTGAGTTGGACGCTGTCTACGGTATTCGCCGCCTTTTTAATTGAATCGTTATATACAGCAAGAATTCTTTTTAGAATACATCCTCATTAGATAGAAATGCAATTATATTTCTGTCTCTTTTTAAATACAAATTCAGAATATACAGGTTGATAACTATGACTTGCGATTTCGATGTGTATAGTATATAAATGTATATGATAATTGTTTGCAATACATTCTAGTGCAAAATGTTTAATAATCAGTTAAAAACTTATACTTTTATAAAAAATAAATGTATCTCGTATTAAAAATGCATTTCATATATGAAACATCCTGTATACAAATTATATATCCGTAGTACATTCTTAAAAGGAATAAAAAATACATTTCTTTCTTTCTTAAAAAGTACGAAATATCTTTCTTTCTTTCTCGCACGTGTATTATAAAAAGAACCGTTCCTGTATATGCCATCCTAACTATTATTGTTTAATTTAAAAAGTAATTTTTTAACTAGTAACCACGTGATCGATCAGAAACGGGCTGTAACGTCAAGTCCTCTTATACTTCAACACTATCGCCACTAGGATCCTTACTTTAAATGCCGGTTATAAAACATAACTATGGAATTAACTCAAAAAAATCGACAGTTTCTTTTCCTAGTCATAGAAAAATAAACACCCTTTTTTCTTAGCTCCGGAACACCTATTGCTATTTAGAGAATGTGACGTAACTGACAGCTAATGAACATTTTCGCGTAAATTTTGAAAACAAAAATTAATATTTTCTAACGATTTTTGGCACTTGTTTTAAAAATTAAAAATACATACATGCATAATGTTTACCAAAATTAGTCAAATATTCCATTATCAAAAACAAAATATATAGGGTAAAAGCCCCCTTTGTGGAACGGTATCTAATACTGGAACAGTTTTGACATTTACATATTTATTTCTTTAATTAAGTAAGGAAACTTTAAATGCGAAGTGAATTTAAATTGAAAAAAAATCATTCTATTAATAATAATTTTTGTTATTAGACCTTTCTTTTAGAAATAACTTCATTAATATGTAAATGTTCATAATTAGATACCGTTCCACAAAAGGGGCTTTTACCCTAGTTCTATTTCAAAATAAATTTATTTTTAAAAAAGTATAAAAAAGTTGATAATTTATAAAAATATATCTTCAGAAATCACCAAAACGAAAATTTTATATAAAACATAGTTGACATTCTTGTTACTAGAAACACGCAAGAGGTCATTATAACCGCATGTCTTCTCTTAAGGGTTAATAATCTTAATGCTATACTGTCACTACAGTGAAACCTTCTTTAAAATCGTTGGCGCAGGTTAGGAATTAAATAACTATATAAGTGGAATTAACTAAATTTGGTCTGATGTCATTAAACAAATATAACAAATTAATCAAAATTTGACGTACCAAAATTTTTAGTCCCTTTTGTTTTTTGTTATTTTTATATTAAAGTAACTCTAGTAATATAAAATTGTTCGTCTAATTTTGTTTCATTTGTTAATGACGTCAGACCAACTTGAGATAATTTCACTTAATACTACATTCCAAAAAAGTCTATCAATAATAAATTATTGTCGTAAATTAAAATTGGTTAATTGTGAAATTTTTGTTTCAAAATTACTTTCCATTATGACATTCTTTTTTTAAATTTTTAATTTAAAATTACACTGAAAAAGCTTATACATACTATAATTTTAAAAAAAAAATTCATATTAAAAAATAGACGTTCAATATTCAGTCCAGTTGAAATAAATTTTGATCCATTCCACAGTTTTTCAAATTAACACGTTGATGGTCATGAAAAATTATGACAAATTGACCAACCGATACCTAATTAATTTAGATGTGTTGACATGGTTAATCAGGTTTAATTTTATGTCTTACAGTGTTAATGACTGAACCGGTTAAACCACTAAAATACTGTACGTCAAAGCTTGTTGATCTTATTCCTTAAAAATTTTTTTTATCATAGTGTTAGTTTTTGATATTTTGGGGGAATTTCCCGAATTAGTTTTTATTTTATGTAGTTATCCCTTCCAGTTTCCTCCTACCACCTGTATTTTTAAATGTGTATATCCGAAAAAAAAAAACATAGTGTTCCAACTGGTTTTATTTCCATAATTGCTTGCGTTTATCATTGTATAAAAAAGTGTATAAATTTTTTTGGTTCTAAAAAAACTGTCCGCGTAATAAAGGTGTCTAATTACAAAGAATGTCCGAGATGAGAGGTTTCACTATATTTACATATGCTATACGTGCTATACGTATAACTATCCTATTCCCTTTTCACATATTATATGAAAGGGAAATTAAAAATAATTTCAAAACATTTGCGAAAATATTAGTGAAAATAAAATGTTGCGTAAGTAAAAAAGACATATTTTTGGTATAAAAAATTTAATCAACTACCTAAATATTTATTAATTGGAAGATTTTTTTATTTAAATATACTGATATTTGTTTTTCAAATAATATCAAGAAAATTTATGTCACCAATAACTTAATTAATAATATATTTTAGTTGTTCCCATTGAAATAATAATATTCATTATAATATTAGTAATATTATTAAGCAGCTTCCACATTCTCGCCGAAGTTGGACGAAGTAGTTGAAGTAGTTCCTCGCGAGGTTGGCCGAGGCATAAGAATAGCATTGAAACACCAACCGCGAAGCACAACGAAATGACCCTCTACATTCTCGACTCGTCCAACCTCGGCGAGAATGTGGAAGCTGCTTTATAATTTATGTAGTATGAATGCAATTTATTTTATAGCTATTGCGGCTATTGCCAAATAAAATCTATTCCAAAAATGGTTTTCATTATAATGTTTTATACACGACCTTGTTTGTATCCTTTATTTAATATGCCATACTTATGTAGGTACTTTTATTTAATAATAACGTATAATGCAATATGTACTTTGTATTAATAACATCATTAAATAAGTTCAGACAATATATTCTATTAAATCATAGAGGTGATTTTTAAACAAAAAATTTTGGATGGATCATACATAAGATTCATAAGTCTTATGATTCAGTTAAATCAATTATAGTGGAAAATTGTATGAATCGGAAATCGGAATGCAATGCTGAATATTTCAAAGTTAGAAATCGGAATCTAGTTGTAATTAATGTGCAGTAGTTTTCGGGTATAACGATGTTGACCGAACTGGTTTTATTCAAAAGTCTAAATACAGTAGAGCTTCGATTATCCGCCATCGTCGAGACCGGAACTGCGATGGATAACAGAAAGGGCATAGCCGAGTAAGATAGGGAAAACGGCCCTTGACGAAATTGATTATATTTATAGGAAATAATACTTCTTAGCCCCAGATACATTCCTGCCAAATTTCAACCCTCCGAGGCTAATAGTTTATGAATACACAAGCAGACAAAAATTTTCAAAAAACATTTTTTTTGACGAAATTACTGAGCCGATTTATTTGAGTTTAATATAATATATTAAACTCAAATAAATCGGCTCAGTAATTTCGTCAAAAAAATTTTTTTTTGAAAATTTTTGTCTGGTTGTGTATTCATTCCTAAATACAATTTCCTAAATATAATCAATTTTGCGTCAAGGGCCATTTTCCCTATCTTACCCGGCTATGCCCTTTCTTAATAAATGATTTTATTACCAGTTTTGAAACGAAAATGAAAATTGAAAAAAATATTTACAAGTTAATAATACATATTTAATATAACTATGTACATATTTAATTTTACAAAGTTATTCATATAAACTTGAGGTTACCACAAGAAGCTGTAGGTTACAAAAGCGCAAAACCGTTACATTACCGCTATTATAAAATAATTTCATAATTATTCTTTATTTCAACAAAATATTTATTTTTTTATGGGATTCTGTATGCGTTTGAAAGTTTGGTTTGTTTTGCGTACCTAATGTCAGAGACTGCATTGTTTTTTTTATTAGACGTTGACGGATAACAGAAACTCATGGATAATCGAGTGACGGTTAATCGAAGTTCTATTGTATGTAATTCCATAAACATATGTTACATAATACATATTTATTTTTTGATGAAAATATTAGTAAACTACCTAGAGCTAAATTATTGGTAATTAGACTGTGTATACTTCCCGAAGATTTTCAGGTACAGGGAAAAACCATTAGATAAATTATTGTACAAAACTAATTAAGAATTTGCAGCCTGACCGGGTTTGGAATGAATTTTTAATGAACATTATATACATTTCGTTAAAAAAATTAATATCAATAATCGTTCTCACTTGTTTAACCATCTACTTAATAAATTTGTAACACTGACTGACTGACAGACAACGCACAGCCTAAACCGTTGGGTTTAGAAGAATGAAATTTTGCACAGGAGTTCCCTATGTAACGTAAGTGACCACTAAGAAAGGAATTTTGAAAATTCACCCCCTAAGTGGGTTAAATAAGGAATACAAATTTTTATGGAAATTCGTTATTTTTGAAGTTAGAAAAATATGTTACTATGACTATTAAAATAAAAAATATCTTATTTAATGAACCTTTAACTTTGACTGACAGACAACGCACAACCTAAACTGTTGGGTTTAGAAGGACGAAATTAAGCACAGGAGTTACAAAAATTGGCGTTTAGGCTTCTATTTATAAATTAAAGTCAATTGTTTCTGGAAATTTATTCCCTAAGGAGTTAAAACAGGAAAAAAAAGTTCATATGGGAAGTTCGTCATTTTTAAAGTTAGAAACGTGGATATTGATTTAGGCTTTTGAAAAACATTAAAAGTGAGCAAAAAGTGAGTACCTAATAAAAAGATGCTACCGATGGGAAATCCCATCGGGTATACGGCTAGTCCCATAAGAATATTGTAGTTTTTTCACTTTTACCATGGAAAAAGAAAGTTAAGACAGATTTTTACAGCGAAAAAAATGGTACAAAACATTTTATTGGTCATTTCATTGTAAGTAAACACAATAAAAATGAAACAAAAGTTCGTATTGGTAAATTTAACTGATTTCAGAACCATGGTAACAATGTATTAAATATTTTTTTTTTTTATGATAATTTAACTCATGTGTATTAAGTCCTATAAAAATATTGTAGTTTTTTTCACTTTTACCATGAAAAAAAAGTTAGGACAGATTTTTACAGCGAAAAAAATAGTAAAAAACATTTCACTGGCCATTTCACTGTAGGTAAATACGATAAAAACGAAAAAAAATTCCTATTGGTAAATTTAATTGATTTCAAACCATGGTAACAATGTATTACTTAAATAATTTATTTTATTCGTTAAATTATCTTACCGTATTACACTTGAGTTTTATATTTTTTCTGAATAAATTTGTGTTTTCTATAACTCAAATTTCTTGCCTAAAAGTAATTTAACTCGAAGAACTGTCAACCCAAAAAAGCTTCAGCTTCGCTGTCGCGTTTTTGTTAGTTGGAAGTTCTTCTCGTTAAATTGCTAGGCAACAAATTTTCGTTAGACAAACCCAAATTTATTCGAAAAAATACAAACCTCTCGTGTAATAATAAGTGAATAATATGGTATTGGGTTGAATAATATGAATTAACGTAAAAGCTCCCATTATGGAACGGTATCTAATACTGGAACAGTTTTGACATTTACATATTAATGAAGTTATTTCTGAAAGAAACGTCTGATAATAAAAATTCTTATTAATAGAACGATTGTTTTTCAATTTAAATTCACCTCGCATTTAATGTTTCCTTACTTAATTAAAGAAATAAATATGTAAATGTCAAAATTATTCCAGTATTAGATACCGTTCCATAATGGGGGCTTTTACGTTATACTAATTTATTTTATTCGTTAAATTGTCTTATTATTATTTTGGAGTAAGGTTGGTTGCTGACTGTCCAAACGTATTTCATCATCACACTACATAAGTATATATAAGCATTATTACATCATCCAGTTTCCTTACAGATGTATGTATTGCAATTTTTACAATATATATTATAAAAATAAAATATTTGTTTATATAAAATATAAAGTGTTCCTATGCGTAAATTAATTCTTTATCTTGTTTTGAAAAGCATTTCCTATGGAATTTTTTATGCGGTCCCTATCCTCTACATAAAAAAGATTTCAGTATATTATAAGAAACTTGAGATTTTCACATTCCTTATGAATCACCTGTGTACAGATATTATATCTGTTTATCATAATAGATAATACATATTAAATATGTATTTAAAACTTAAAACTATTGCATAGTTTTGTAAATTTTAAGCACTTTAAGTAAATTTTAATTACAATTTAAACAAAAATAATTACATACGATTAATAAACACAAATTAATTTAAATATCTCTGTCGCAGCATCCTGCATGACACAGCGAATTTTCGTTTTCAAAAATCAATTTTTCTCGAAAACCCGTTTACATAGGACAATGGTTTAAAAACGTAACTTATGTGATTTTTTCCGTTCTTTACCGTAGTGTAAAAAAATTTTGAAGAACTTTTGAATTTTGGCAAATTTTTGCAAAAAACATATTTTTTTAAGGTTTCTGGGATCAAACATGTTTGACTGAAGAACTTATCCAAGATTTTTAGACTTCCAAAGCTTTAACCAAATTTCTTAAAAATAGGATGTTTTGTTCGAGAGTTATCGCGCGGACACACATACATACATATATCATGTACATACATATAGGTTGTTCATTTCTACTAGGCGGCTTGACTCTGAACCTCACCCATATCTGTATATGTGTTAGTGTGTATCAGCATGTGCAATACTACAATACTACTTATACAAATAGGTTTCTGCGCCGATTTTGTGACCCGCCAAGTAAAACTGAGCAAAGTGTACATACACACACCGGCAGAATTAGCGGAACATACAAAAAATCTGTAAAAATCAAACAAACCATTTAATTTCAAGAATATATTAATCTTATTTAATTATTCACTTAAATTATATGTTCACAAGTCGATATACCTTTCTTTTGGTAGAAAAATAAGTAACCATATAAAATGGCAAATTTTTGGAATCTTATGTCGTCTAAGAATAATTTAAGTTAAAGATTATTTCACAAATAGAAAATGAAACACAGCGTTTTAATCCCGCCTAGTTCCTCCCGTGCTCTTATCAAAGCTTCCATTCGTTTTTCTATACTCAGCATGATGTTATCTATAGTTTCCTGGGATAGTCTTTGCCATTCTTCAATTACGGCAGTTTGAAGCTCGACCACATTGAGAAGAAACGGCATTTGAATTCGAAAGTGACAGACCTCTTTAAAAGAATTGCATCAATATTAAATAAAAACAATTCTATGGAAAGTCAATTGATTCGTTGCTTCGTGGTTGCTTCAATATTATTTTAAGTAAAAATGAAAAAAACCCGCCAACTTTGTTTAATAAATAAGTTTTTATATACCTCTTTTCAGATAAAATTGATCATGAGTTTTCGTTAAAAAATTAAATAATTCTTATATTCGAAACAAATCGATCTTCTATTCTTTTCTAAAAATAAACTGCAAATTTAAAATTTACATAAATGCAATAATAAAAGAGATAAAGCCAAGAAAACGGAAATTATTTAAATTCAAAGTTACGAAGCATGGTTAAATTTAACTGAAATAGACCATATATTTTTTATGTTCCGCTAATTATGCCGGTGTCTGTATATAAATTTTAGTGAATGTCATTTTCATGTCGATTCGAAAATTTGCTAAAAAAGATAAATGCCGACTATACACTATATAAATAATGATATGGGTAGCGTTTATTATAGACAACAAATCTGAAAAATGGATGTTACGCCACATTTACCCAAGAAAGAGAATAAAACCTTACTGTATTATTCCTAGTTTTCGGAATTTTAAGGAAAGCTTTGAGCACAGACCAATGAACACTATTATAATATTATACTACTAGACAAAGCGTAAAGCCAGTTTGTAGGCGTTTTTCTTGAAGCAGGTAACAGAGTGAGATGGGTGAAATTTAAGGAATATAATATGTCAATTTTTGAGCCAATGCAACTATAATTATTGCAGGACATAATTTGTATACGTACGTATTTTGAAAAAAAGCGAATACCACTTTCTTTCTTTCAAAATTTTGCAGTTTCTCAAAAAAGTAAAATTTTATTATTAATATTATATTTTGATAATTATTTGAAAATTTACTACGAATACAATCGGTTATTGCATTGATTACTATATTACAGAATACTATTAGGTCGGAACTTGATCGTATATGGCTGCCTCAATTATACATTTATATAATTAGTCTATATAATATATAATATGTTCATTGGTCTGTGGTTTTGAGAGATTAATAAATGCAGATTACTCTGAAAATTCGAATGTTATTTAATTTGTTGTTTAAATACAAATTCTTTCAGATAAGTTATTCCTTCTTTTTCACAACTTTCTGTACACGTATAAATAATTAAAGTACCAAAATCAATATTGTCGTCTTCTAGTTCATAAATTACTTGTGGTAGAATCTGAAATTCAAAACTTCGTTTACTTCCGCAATATTCACATAATGGTATTGACGCTGGAATATCATTTGATACATATAAGGGAGAACCATGTCTTTGATATCTGCAATTTAAGAAAAAAAAATATTAAACACTTAAATTATAAAAAATTAAAGTAAAAAAATATTTAAAAAAAAAGTAGTATGTTATACGCCAAGGGACTTACGTATAAGTTTTAAAGTTTCACACGAGGGATGAAGAAAAACACTTTAGTCCTGTGGTGTATATACTATTTTTTGCAATTCCGGGTAATTTAAAATTATAAAAATTAAAAAAAAATTAGTAAACGTCATTCAAATTGTTTGTAATAATATCCCATTAAGTATACTTTGGACAAATCAATCGAACTGTACAATATAACTGTTTGTCTTTATCTACAAGTTTGAATTTGTTTATTATGGTCCATTTCACTTAAATTTAACCATGATTCATCACTTATAAATTTAAAGAATTTCCGTTTTCTTGGCTATATCTCTTTTATTATTGCACTTGCGTACATTTTTAATTTGCAGTTGTAGAAGATTAATTTGTTTCGAATAAAAGAATTATTTAATTCTTTAAAAATGACTCATGCTCATGTGTATTTGAAATTGGGTATATTTTCAATTACCTAGCAACGCCATTTAAGTTAAATTTATGTAAATTGTGCTTAAAATTTTAAAAAAATTTAAATGTCATTCAAATTGTATGTAATAATATTCAATCAAGTATACTTTGAATAAATCAGTCGAATTGTACAATATAATATAACTGTTTGTCTTCATCTACAAGTGTGAATTTGATTATTATTTTCAATTATCTAGCAATACTACTTAATTTAACTTAAATTTATGTAAATTGTGTTTGCTGATTGGTTTAAAAGCGGGAGCAAAATAATTTTTTAGTCCTTTGGGACTAAAAGTGAATTTTTTAGTACCTTAGAACTAAAAGTGGCACTTTACTCCCTATTCTAAACTATATTAAATCATGTCTTTTTAATCCCTCATAATAGGGAGTAAAGTGCCTCTTTTAGTTCCAAAGGACTAAAAAATTCACTTTTAGTCCCAAGGGACAAAAAAATTATTTTGCTCCCGCTTTTAAACCAATCAGCAAACACAATTTACATAAATTTAACTTAAATTAAATAGCATTGCTAGATAATTGAAAATAATAATCAAATTCAAACTTGTAGATAAAGACAAACAGTTATATTATATTGTACAGGGTGGGGCAGGGAAGTATCCCTAACTTTGAAGGTAAATTAAAAAAAAACGAAAAGTGTTAGAACAAAACTTTATTGTGGCATCAAAAGGGTACAGATGGAAGTTAATTCTTACTTTGTTTTAAACAATACATCATTCAAGTGATGTCCCTCATTGTCAACACACTGATCTAGTCTGGTTCTGAAGTTCTGCATAACTCTGCGAAGCATTTGTTGTGGAATGCGGGCAACTTCAACGCGAATTGCATCCTTCAAGTCTTGTAGGGTTCTGGGTCGATGTTTAAACACTTCACTCTTGAGATATCCCCATAAAAAGTAATCACACGGAGTTAAATCCGGCGAGCGCGCAGGCCATGGAATGTCACCATACCGGGAGATTAATCGCCCGGGGAACAATTCCCTCAAAACAGCCATCGAATGTCTAGCAGTATGGGCTGTGGCACCATCCTGCTGAAACCACACTACTCCAAAATTATTCTGTTGCAATTGTGGTGCAAGAAATTGTTGGAGCATGTTTACATACCGCTCGGAATTGATGGTAACACAACGATTGTCCTCCTCGAAGAAATAAGGCCCAATTATGCCTTCACTGCTGATTGCACACCAAACAGTCACTTTTTCACTGTGTAGAGGCCTCTCATGAACTACCCTAGGGTTTGCACCACTCCAATAACGCATATTCTGCTTATTAACAACTCCAGAAATGTGGAAGTGCGCTTCGTCACTAAACAAAACTCGTGCATCATGAGGCAAGTCAGCAATTAAAGTTTCACATGCCTGTACTCGTTGTTGCCAGTCCCGTTGTGTGAGTTCTTGAACGATGACCATCTTGTATGGATGGAAGTGGAGTTCTTCGTGGAGAATACGACGCACAGTGCGATTAGACAATGCAAGGGCGGATGCATGCTTGCGGGCAGAACGCTTAGGAGACTGCAAGATCGATCTTCTGACACGGTCAATGTTTTCTGGAGTTCGGACAGTTCTCCGAGCCCCAACTCTCTTTTTCACTACACTACCACATGCACGGAAGTTTTCCACCCACAACAAAATGGATTTGAATCAGGAACAGGGTTGCGAGGGGGAATCCGATAACGAGTTCGCAGCGCACGCTGCACTGCAACAATAGACTTATTCTGAGAAAAATACGTCTCGACAGCAAAAGCGCGTTGCTCATTCGACCAAGCCATGTCTACAACTGACAGCGCTACTATCGGAAAATTCCGTGGCCACAGCGTCATTCGAACCTACCCCCACTCCTCCAACATGTCCCCACTACTCACAATGCCACCTCGAAAGTAGGGATGTTTCCCTGCCCCACCCTGTATATACAATTCGACTGATTTATTCAAAGTATACTTGATTGAATATTATTACATACAATTTGAATGACATTTAAATTTTTATAATTCTAAATTATTCGGAATTGCAAAAAATAGTATATACACCACAGGACTAAAGTGTTTTTTCTCATCCCTCGTGTGAAGTTTGTTGCCAAAGGGCCTTTACAAGCCCTCTGACAACAAACTTCACACTCGGGATTAAAACTCACACTTTAGTCCCTTAGTGTATAACATACTATTATTTAAAAATAGGTTAAAAAATATCAAATAACTTTTAAGTGATGTTTGAAACAATACCTATCCAACATAATTTATAAAATCTTGAGGCGTTATCGTTAATTATTTCCATTTTAGATGTAAGTGACAACTTTACTTCTCTTTACCAAACTTAATTAAATACCCCAAACTTTCTTAAATTATGTTGCAAATTGCTTCAAACTTAACTCAAAACTTATTTTATACTTTTTAGCCCATTTAAAAAAAAAAGCTTTTAAAAATAAAAGTCTGTTTAATTATTAAAAGGCTGTATCTCAGCTAGGGATGTTATGGATATGAAATTTCGGAATTCGGATACGGATATTTAAAAACATTTTTTTCGGTTTCAGTTTCGGTTACGGATATGTAATAATATCGGATTACGGATAATTGCTTTTAGTGAAAATTTTTTTTAGTAAAAACGAGAGAATTTTACTTCAAAAAGTGAATCAACGGAAATCTATCAAAAGAAATATATGCAGCAAAAACTTGCTTCGATATAAGCTCAGTTTTCCAACAGCAGTTGTCTGTTATTATCCGAAACAAATCCGAAACATTTATTTTCGGATACGGTTTCGGATATTTAATTATTTCGGATATCGGGTAGTTTCGGTTACGGTTACGGATATCCATAACATCCCTAATCTCAGCTAAATTTTAAAACCAAGAAAACAAAAATAAAAAATAATTTACCGAATGATTTGTTCTGGATAATATTCAATGCGCTTTTTAAATTTCAAGAAGACTTTATCTTCCACTTCCGACGTATAGTTCGTCAATTCATTTTCATCAACTTCAGCTAACGTATTTACATTTTTCTCATCAACCAAATGCTCTAATTCCTTTAACTTTTCTTCTTCACTTTTATCCGTTTGTTTTTCAATTTCTTCCGGTTCGATAATAATTTCATACTCCTTAAACAAGACCGTTTCGGAAGCTTTGTCTGATTTACAAATTTCAATGCCACATTTCTCTCTATGTTCGTTTTTCCAGTCGATTAATTGATGATTTTTGGAACAATAATTGATACTGTGACACTTTGCACATTTTTTCGACCCATAACAACCACACACCGAACACAAAGAAGTAAATTTAGCTAGTTCGAAATTCTCTTCATTTTCCTCTGGAGGGGAAACCGGATAGTATTTATTGTTACGATGTAGCTGATTTCGAAATACTTTTACTTCTTGATTAGCACATTTTTTATTTCGACAAATGAATACAAATAATGTTCTATGAAATGCAAAGTCTTTTTGTTCATCAGGTGCGTAAATTTGAGCTAAAAATATCGTAGGATTGTTACACGATGAACAAATTAAATCGTCTTCTGTAGGTAAATTTTCTAAAGCTAACCATGCAGGTTTTCCGCCAGCTTTACTAGGAAACCATCTACTATGCAATCGTTCAGTATTACACTCTTCGAGAAATCCTAAATCAACTCTTGAAGACATTTTTATAAAAGAAATAAAATTGTTCTTTTTTTATTTTATAGGTTAAAATCGTTTAAACATGGTTTCAACTCATTATGATCATTATGCATTAAACTCTTGTCAGTGAATTGAGACCTAATTAGAAATTCAATCCTATGTTAAATTTACGGACAGTTTATAGCCACCCCGACAGTAATAGTTACCAACCCCGTTGACTGATGGCGATGCTGTGCAGGCAAGCAGTACGCATGCGTCAGAAACCCAACGCACGTGGCAATCACCCCAGTGGTATAGCTCCGCCTATTCAATGCGCACGCATAAAAACATACTTGGCGGTAGAAGTTATCAATTTCAATCATTTCAATAGTTAGATATTTTGAAAATCTTGAAAAGTTACTATTCGAGCGTATAAGTGATTGTTGTCCATTGTTAGTACAAGAATGCCGTCTACAAATGTATGTGCGTTTGCAGGATGTAACAATACATCATTGAGGTCGCCGAATCTTTCATTTCACCGTTTTCCGAAAAACGAAAGGTAAGTTTTTTAAATTAATACTTCTGTTTGTTAGTTTTTAACCTATTGTATTATACTGTTAATAAATTATTAAATAAATAAGCAAAAATCAACTTTTATTGACTTTGTATATTGACAACACTATTAATTAATGATATTTTATTCAAATAACATTTATTTTTAATTTGATGAAACTACATAATTATACTTACTACACTGTATACTTTTTCTCATGAAATATGGCAAGCATAATATATGAAATAAAAAATTATTTTGATCTTCGTTACCATACGTTCGATATATTTTACAAATAGTATACATACTTTTTGCCATTTGGTATTATTTTCTGAATATTTTTTTATTAAATTATAAAAGATTTTTAAATTAGATAAAACTGGCTTTTATAAAATATTACCTAATACCACCAATGAAATTTCAAAATTTGTTATTTATCAGTTTTAATTCTTCATTTTGTCGGCCTAATTTATTAAGCTGCTATGTCCATTTTGCTTAACTTTACAGGAGGAACAAAAAACTGATTTTTATTTTTATTTTCACATAAATTATAATTGTTAAGATTTCATTAGTATTAGATATGATTATTGGTTATTTTGAATTTAAAAAAAATCATTAGATTATATAGAATACCATATTTTAATATCATTTTCTGAACTGAGCTGAAGTTTAAATCTAAAACAAATATTATGCAATTCCGGCACTAAAATACACGATTTAGACTTTTGTAATAGGGAGAATAGTGTTATTTTTTATCTCAAGGGACTAAAAAAACTTTTGCTCCTACTTTAAACCAATCAGTGAATTTTAGTTAAATAGTATTGCTGGATAATTTAAAATGATTACATATTTAAACTTGATGATAAAGACAAACCATTATACTGTATTGTCAGAGAACAAAGACTCGCTTCACTGGTATTGTCTAATTGATTTATCCAAAGTATACTTGATGTAATATTATTTCATACAATTTGAATTATATTTAAAAAACCCAAGCCATTTTCTTTAAAATAAAATAAAATGAGTGAAGAAAAATTCTCTACGTTTTATAAAATACGTTTTATATTTCGCACACGGAAAAGTGTTCACACAGAACAATGCGCACAAGAAAAATGCCCACGTTGATAAATTTTCACACTGATAAATGCTCACATTAACGTAGTTGCTCCGAGACAGTACAAAAGTATAGCTCAGCGATCAAATTTTCTCTTATCAAAAATTAAATAATGTCTTAATATTTTTTACTTATTAATTATTATATTTGTATACCACTTGTTTGTTTGAATTTCCGCGCGCTTATGCTGTAGCAATATAAAAGCATTGCTGAAAAAGCGTTGAAAATTGTTGTAAAATGATTTTCATAAATTATATTTCAAAAACGGCGTGGTCAATAATTTTTATTTTCTTTTTTTTTAAAATATGGTTTGTAACTTTAAAATAAAATACAAAGTTACAAAGATATTAAATTTTTATCAAATTCCTTTGACACGTTTTCATTTCATTAAAAAAAATAAATAGTTTTCCCATAAGAGTCCCTGTTAAAATTACCAATTCTCAAAATTAAGTAGTTAATTTTAACTGGAATAGGCTCGTATTATTGGTATTGAATTAAATAAATACCTAGAGAAGTTTCGTTAAAATCCTTTGAAAAATTGTTCTACCCACCAACTACCCTAATTAATAAACAAATAACACAAAATTAATATTTCTGAATTCCTCAAACAAGTTGTTTAATGAAATGTTAAACATCTTAGAATCTAAACTAAATTACCGGTCTTGTTATATCTCGTAAGAAAAATTACAAATTTATTATGATACCAGAGCTAAATCGATTTTAACTAAACTCTATATATTGAATTAATACATCAGATAAAATTTATTCCGGTTTTAGTTCCTGTGGGATACAAAACCAATTATCTAATCAATAAATAATCCAAATAACTAAACCGAATTCCATGAAATTTAATAAACATACCCTATTTATCTTGAATCAATTACATAGGTTTTACATACAATAATAAAAGTAAAATAATTTTAAAAAATTTCAAGTAACAGGTATAAAAATAATGGACGTTTATATTATTTTGCCAAATTTTAAGATAAGTTTGATAATGTTTATTGTTATGTTTCCGATTTTGAATAATTTAATTTTTTACCTGTCTTATGTTTACACCCTCATAAATTTAAGTATAATAAAATAACATTGGCGTGAAACCCAATCAAACAAACAAACTCACTTTCGCATTTTTAATATTAGTATTTGGGATTAAGATATCCATACCGAATTTAATTTAATAAACTAACGTAGCTGTTATGTAGTGAGTGACCCCGTAGGAACTCTTCATCAGGATAAAATTTATAATTTGTGTTAATCCAAATCATATACACTATATCTTAACACCAAATTTAGTTAAAGTCTGTTCAGCCAATCTGGTATCATTATAATAAAATTGTATTTTCTGCCACGGGAATATTCTACCGGGATAAAACGAGACCGCTAATTTAGTTTAGATTCTAAGATGTCTAACTTTTCATTAAACAACTTACTTGTTTGAGAAATTCATGAAATACTAATTTTGTGTCATCTGTTTATTAATTAATGTGAGCGTATCAGTGTGAGAATTTATTAACATGGGTATTTTTCTTGTACGTATTTTTCTATATGAAGACTTTTCTGTGTGAATATTTTTCCATATACAAAATTTTCTGTGTGAGATTTCGTGTTAGTATTTGTCAAGCAGTTTTCGTATGAGTACATTCCTTGTATGTATTTTTCATACAACCAAAGAGCACCCCAAAATTTTGAATAATTTTTTAATTCTTTTTGTATGTTCGTCGTATAATGTGGACCACAGCTTTGATAATAAAATAAATATATACCTAACCAGAGAAAAGAGAGGCACAACCTACCAAAGCAATAAAATAATAAAATATTCAAATGTGTTAAAATTAACAATATTGCTTTGTTGTACTCGTAATTCTATTTCAAATTTATTATATCAACCTATTTAACAGGTATATTTTTATTGGAAATACCAAAGCAGGCGTACGTATTATCATTAAGTAATTTACAGACAAAAGATCTGCAAATTTGAACATTTTAGCGTCTATTCTATTGTACGAAATAATTTAAAAATAAATAATACAGTAAATTTATCAAAAGATAGCCCGTAAAAATGCAAAAATTTACATTCAAGATTTTTCTTTTGGAAGTTTATTTAGGGACGTTCCGTGCGTATAAATATCAATTGACAGGATTATGTTTCAACTATCTGTTGTATTTTTTTAAAATAAAAGGGTATTAAACCTGCATTAAGTTAGGATTTCGTAGTCAGTATATTTTGAAAAAAAAAATTTTTTTAAATTTTAAATACTTTGCAGAAAATTTTACCGGGAAAACAGTTTTATGTCATTTTTCTTTGAATTTTAACTCTAATTTGCTCTTTCTGAGTTTTAAAATGATATTTTTTCGCCCTCAACTCGTGACTTTTCAATAACAGGTTGAAACATTGAACAGAAAAATTAAAACAAAAAATAGAGATAGTCGCACTTGATAAGAACACTCAAATTATTTCAATTCAACTTTGACACTCAATTTAAATTATTTTTGAAATAACGTTAAAAAATATACTTTTTGCAATTCCGGGACTAAAAGACATGATTTATTCCCTCATAATAGGGAGTAAAGTGCCACTTTTAGTTCCAAGGGACTAAAAGTATCATTTTTAGTCCCAAGGGACTAAAAGTATCATTTTTAGTCCCAAGGGACTAAAAAATATTTTTACTCCCTCTTTTAAACCAATCAGCAAGCACAATTTACAGAAAAACTGAAATTAAATAGCGTTGCTAGGTAATTGAAAATAATAATCAAAGTCAAACTTGTAGAAAAAAGAAACAGTTATATTGTACAATTCGATTGATTTATATCCAAAGTATAGTTGATGGAACTGCCATATAGTTGGCAGTCGAAAAATTTCTTTTAAATTGAAAATACTTTTATTCGATTGGGAATCATTTGGGAAAATTTAGAAATATAATTTTTTTATTTAGGACATTATAATTAGTGAGTAATTAATTAGTCAACACTTTTGTATGTTAAAATTATGAATTATTTTTTGAACTGTACTTCATTAGTATGCTGTATATTTACATTTTACATAATTTTATTGACGGAAAGTATAAATTGAAAAGTTATGTTATAATATACAACATACTAATGAAGTACAATTCGAAAAATAATTCATAATTTTAACATACAAAAGTGTTTGAATTTTGCCGCCATATTAGTCAGTGGCATCAGTCATTAAATATATTGTACATGTAAAATCGTAAACAGAAAAATCGGAATAATTAATTAATTATGAATTCCCAAATGGTGTGATTAATTTTAATGTTCTTCCCAAACTGTTTACTATCAAATAACGTAAAATTAAATATTTTTTATTTTCATGTCTGCTAACTATACGCTAAAAAAAGACTAATTAATTACTCACTAATTATAATGTCCTAAATAAAAAAATTATATTCCTAAATTTTCCCAAATGATTCCCAATCGAATAAAAGTATTTTCAATTTAAAAGAAATTTTTCGACTGCCAACTATATGGCAGTATTTATACCGTGACAAAATATTTAACGTGCATTAATTTTTGAATCAGAGCCCTCTGGTTTGTAACAGTGAAAGCTCCGTTAGCTGACGTTAGGCTAACAAAATTTTCGTCTGGAACGCCAGCATTATTACATACAATTTGAATTTTTTTCTTTAAAAAAATGCTATCATGAATTTTTCAATATTGTTTACAAGTAAATACGAATAAACTAGTTTTTTAATATACAGGGTTGTCAGACTGCTTCGGTTCAGTTGCTTGAAATTGGTGTATTTATTAAAATGCTATAATTTCTCTGACGATATTTTAAAAATCCTTAAAACCCTTAAAATAAAAATTGTCTTTTTATTTTAAAATGGAATACCATAAAGTAACGCTCAAATCTATCAAATACATTATACTTTTAATTAAAATACATTGAACGGATTAAAGTAATTTTTCCTATTATAGCTTATCATTATCCCTTTAATAATTAAGAACACTTTTAGTACATAAAGAATACATTGTATAACTTTCTTAGATTCTGTCATTTTTCTTTTATTTTAAAAAGAACCGCTTAAAAGTACAATTGGCGCATGCGCAATGCTGCTACTATGGCATGACAATTGAACTAATAAAAAAATGTAAAAAGTTGTTAATTAAAGCTGAAAGAAGTCCCTTTGATGATAGAACAAACGTCGTTTATATAAGAACAAACGTTTATTCATAATAAAAGGCCAATAGCAATTTAAAAAAACCATAAATAGTATGTGGGGTGCTAGTCTGAGTTTGCATTTTTATGTAATTTTTTATAAATAAACAATATACGAACAAACAATAATAAATGACGAACAATAAAGAACAAACGACGAACTAACAATATGTGAAGAAAAAATTTCAAAAAATAATTGTTGAGGACCTAAGGTATCGGAACATACTTAGTTGAGACATCGACATATTTAGTTGAGACATTCTCTGTTCATCTTTTACCTAGCTTTTTATGAGTTATGATATGAATTTTTTTTTTTTTTCTAGCGTTGCTGAAGAATGGGTTCTCCGGAGTGGTAACAATGAGCTGTTCGATCTATCACCAAAACAACTCAATGAGAAAAGGTTGTGCTCAGAACACTTCGACGAGAAGAGTTTCTTTAGAAATTGTAACGGGCGCATTCGTAGATTAATATGTACTGCCACTGGTCCTGCATTACCAAACTTGTTTTTGCCTGATTGTGGCAACCGTGGCAGCACTACTGAAATTAGTAATAAGAATGATGTACCGAATTGCATTTTAAGTGTATCAACAAATCAGTCCGAAACGCAACAAAATTCATCTGACCTTCTTGATCGTGATTGTGATAGTCTTTCCTCTTCTATGATGAATTTAAATCGTTGTCAAGATTCGACGCTTCCATCTACGGTTTCTCTTACCGCCAATGATAATTGTGTGAATATTCGTTCTGCCACTGATCCTCCGTTACCAAACTTATTTTTGCCTGATAGTGGTAGAAGTACCGAGATTAGTAATAAGAATGATGTACCGAATTGCATTTTAAGTGTATCAACAAATCAGTCCGAAACGCAACAAAATTCATCTGACCTTCTTGATCGTGATTGTGATACTTTTTCCTCTTCCGTGATGAATTTAAATCGTTGTCATGAATTTAAAACGTTGAATGAGAGTGACTCGTTTTGGCGCGATAATGTTTGCACCGAACCCGAACATAAAAAATTTATTTTGAAATTATTCGTGCGCACGCACATATTTTATAATCTAAAATGGATTAACGATCAAGAGACTGAGTTGGGCAATAGAAAAAGAAGTAGGTCAGATGAAAATGTAAATAAAAAATTTAAAAAAGTCACGCACAAATAGTAATATATTTATATTTATTTATACTTTAGAATTGTTTATACTTTAGGAATAAAATTTATTCATTAGGAAAAATATTTTATTCACTTCATATCCAAATAATGGGGAATTTGACTAATCTTGGGAAACTATTTTAAAATACGCATATATTTATATATTTTGCATGTATATAATTTTAATTTTTAAAAATAATGCCGAAAATCGTTAGAAAAAGTTATTTAATATTTGTTCTCAAAATTTGCGCGAAAAGGTTCATTAGCTTCAATTACGTCACATTCTCTAGATAGTAACAGGTGTCATGTAACTAGGAAAAAAAACTATTTATTTTTCTTATAACTAGGAAAAAAAATTGCTGATTTTAAAAAAAATTAATTAAATTCAAATTAATTTCCATAGTTATGTTTGCTAACCGGAATTTACGTAGCGACCCTAGTGGCAACAGTGTTGAAATATAAGAGAAACCAACGTCACAGCCCATTTCTGCTGACGTAATTTATAGCTGAAAAATATTAATTTTTTTTTAAATTAAATAATGATAGTTACGATGAATTAACATAATAAATTGCTGTCTTTTATTATCAATTTTCATTAAAATTTGTTTTTATTGTTTTTCTTTGATAGTTTGATACTGTCAAATACCCCATTCATAGAAACAACTGATTGAACGGAACATTGTTAGCACAAGTACAACTTGCACTTGACGACTTGTTTGTTTTGCCCCCTTAATTCACCGAGATATTATTTGAATGAATTCTTATAAAATTTATATATTTTATTATATTGTTAATATTTCCTTAATCCAACTCGGATAGATTTGTGTAGTGAATTTACTACGTAAACTAGACCTGGGGGGGGGGGGGGGAGGACCACTCTTGCGTCTTATTTTGGGGGCACGGGTTCGCCCAGATACTAAAGTAAACTAAATTTAAGTATGTATAATTGTATTGTATTATATGTATGTATATATAGTATGTATAATAATTTATCTTTATCTGTGTTAAAGAATATCAATATGTAAAATAAGAATATGTATGTAAAATCAAAGAATATTTATAAAATATTACACTGAAAATTATTGGTTGTATTCTGTTGTATTTACTTTTCCTGTTTTAATATTAAATTTATTAGTCCATAATCTTTATTCAGAATAATCAGTCGCAAAATCGAAAAATAATTCGACTTATTTTCGAAAAGAAGCGACTAATATATATTTGTGGGTCGATAGCATTTCAATTGGCACTCATACTAATCACTTCCTCACTATTTTAGACCTCTCGCTAATTGCACCATCCAAAATAAATAAGCAAATTCTCATAAGAATTTTTTATACAAACAGTAACATGTTTACAATATTTTTACACAATCTTCGAAAGAAATATACATATGAATCTGTGTATTGTGTCTTGATAATTTGCGGTTACACGAAATCATAACCTTTTTTTCTACGGGGTTCAAATAAACGCGCTTTCGTTAACGTAAAAGACAAAGCTTATGGAAGAGAGATGGAAATATACATTTCCTACCTCTTCACATTAGAGATGTTAGAAATGTTAGGTACTTCGCCTGACAACTTGAAAACCTCCAAATCTAGAGTCCCTATAATAAATAGAGTCGTGACATGTCATCCATTTTGTATCCAAAACAGAGCGGGAAGCTTTAAAATTAATTATCACATGTTTGAGTAAATATTTTTGAGTACATAATAATTGTTAATAAGTTATGAATTAATGAACAATTAAAAATTTTTAATTTAATTATTCTTTCTAAGTTAAACTGAATGGTTTTTGTTAAGATTTTATTTATTTCCAATGTATTTTACGAAAACTTTGGATACAAAATGCCGGAACCAATCAGCATTCAGCACACATGTCACGACTCTATTTATTATAGGGACTCTATCCAAATCTCGATCGTTCTGCCATCTAATAGAAGCAAAATCAACTAAAATTTCCATCCTCACTGGCCCATAAGAATTAAAGTTCTATTACGTCTTTGTTCTCTGCTCTTGTTTTTCTTGTTAACCCATTAGATCCCATCACAAACGAACAATATTTGTGTAAGTAGTAAATATGGTAAATATTGTATTTATTAATAATGGCAACTATTTTTAATTGAAAATTTATTTGTTTTTCTAAGTTTTTCGTATAAAAAATAGATTTAAAATAGGCGAAAAAATACCAAGCTGCAATAATTTTTGCATCATACAAAGTAAAGGAAATATCAAAAAGGGAATTACTCTACATAAATAAACAATTTGTTTTTTTTATTTTTTTTTTTATTTTAAACAGTATAATAACGGCAAAATAATATAAAAATAAAAATACTGTAAAAATTAAAATGTAGGTTAAACTGACTTCAGTGACGTCGTTTATCTAAAATTAACCATACGGTCCCCGCACTTTCCAATTAAACTTCCCCAGGAGCCCGCAATATTTTAAAATAAATAAATAAATAAAAAAATTATAAAATTTACAAAATGATTCAACATGTGTAACTGTAAACATACACATTTTTAATAACAACCACAAGAGAGAAACACATTCATGATAAAAAAAAGTAAAAAAACACAAACAACTTTTATTATACGTACGCATTTCAAAAAAAAAGGAAGAAAAAGTAAATGATAATATAAAATTATATTTTTATGTGCTATCCGTTTACAAATGTTTACAGATATCACACAAAGAGTGTGTTTGTCGTATTGGTTACTGGTCGGTATCTGCTTGCGGTAAATCGCACACATGTGTGATCACTAATCGCGATCGTCCTCTACAATTATTGGTCTGGCTATTTTTAGATGCTGAGCCCGGACTGTAAAGTGTTGATGATGATGATATAAAAATGTAATTTCAACATTATATATTTTTTTATTTAATAAAATGATAATTTAATAAATGTATAGCTTTATTTATGGTTGTATCTACCTTTATTTTATCAAGAATATACATATATTCAATTAGGGATGTAAAATTATTAACCAAAACAATCTTTTTGAAAAAAATTGCTATAAATTATAAATAATCGATTAATTTGAGCAATATTTATTTTCAACTAGCTGTTACCCGCGGCTTCGCAAGCGTGAATTTCATAATTCAGTAAAGGTATTTTTAATTTCTCCCTCTATTTTTAATTTCTCCCTTTGGCTAGTTATCTAGGAACAGTTGAAAATTTTCAAAAACTAATTGGTCATTTCTTCAAGCATATGACAAAGACTAAAAATTTAAAGTAAGCCTATTAAGGTGTCAACGAATTTGGTATAGAAGTAACAAAAAAAATATGTTGATTTAAAGTACTCAAATTTTACATATTTTTAAAATATCTAATATTTTGTAGACTTTACTCTAAATAAGTATCCCCTCTATTCCTATTGGAAAATTTAAATCCCTTCTCCTACATCCCCTATAAGTCTGTTTGCATTGTATTTGAACATTTCCTAAAGTAACTGACTCATTGTTAAAGACGCTAGAATAGTAGGTGTTGAAAATGTAAACTTTGACCTCTCCCCCATTTTTTTGCGTTTATTCCCTATTTTACTCTTTACAGGATTAATTTTCAAAAAGTGTTGAAACATTTATTCATTAATTTATTTTTTACCTCCTTTGACTATACCTTTCTGTTTCATTTGTGTAAAATTATCCTAACTCTGAGTAAAGCTACTTTAAATCAGTTATTCCGAACAAATCGGGCAAATTTAATTTCAAATCAATTCTTTAAAATGCTTCGCGTTTCGCTCGCCAACCAGTTTAAAATTCTATAAAAGGTTAATTCCATGTAATGCTTCGCTCCGTTCCCCAAACGACTCAAATGTTATTAATTAATAAATCAAATTTTCATACTTTTTAGATCTTTCCATACATTCCCATATTGATGGTTTTAAAATTAATTCAATTTTAGATCTTTTCAGGATCCGAGAACCCTGGTGGACTTTTTAAAATTATGTTCAGTTCCTCCGTAATTAAACTTTACTACTATTACTACTTTCTGAAGTGAAATTTTAGTTAAAAAGTTTTGAAGTTAACATTTTTAAATATTATTTTTATCGTAACCTAGGTAATCTTTTGTTTTTCTTTCTTTTGTTTCCGTTTATTGTTAAATTAGCATTTTTGATATATCAACTTTTGTCTTGAATATATGAATTCCCCTAAAGAATATTGTGATAATTTTCACTGAGGATGTTGTCGATGTTGAGATGATGATGCGTCTAAGGAATAAATGTATAATGTTTCACTGAAATCTGTCCCGTGGTTTTTATGCCAGCCGTGCCCATAGAAAACCTAACTGATAATTTTATCATATAAATTCTATGTAACTTCCAAAATATCACTTTTAGATATTAGAATATCTTATAGTAATAGACAGACTTTACATTTTTCTAGATAATTAAAAAATACAGGTGATTCATTTGAAAAAAAAATATTTGAGCAATAAACAAAAAACTTAAAAAAATGCTTTTTGTGACCACCTATATCAAGTCAAAAAGCTGAAATGTCACTGTCACATAGAATATTAGTAACAACTTCCAGCAAATTCAAATTTGCTGTCAAAAACACTTTTAATTAAAATCTTCATAATTGAAAACTTCTATAATCAAATTTTCAAAAATGTAATTTACTTAGAAGACCATGAACTTTTAATGAAAATTTTATTTGAATCACCTGTACATAACCATTTGGGAGATTACATTAAAATGTTGCTAAGACTGATCGGGAGGTTAATATCTATATTTCCTGTAAATTTCAACTCAATAGCTTTAATAGTTTTTGAGTTAAATAGGTTCGTACAAACAGACAGACAAAAATTTTTTTAAGGTTATATTTGGTATATACTATATGTCGAATTTGCTAACTGGAAAACATACTAATACCTAAAAATTCGAAAATCACAGACAGACATTTTATTTTATTTATAGGTATTGATTTATGGTAATTTATAACATCTTTTTGGTATCGATAAAAAATATAATCATTTAGTAAACAATTAAGTACACTAAGACCTCGCTTTGCGTCGTTTCGTTTTGCGTTTTTTCGAAGTTGCGTTGATTTGGGTTCGAGTCTTTAATTTTTTTTCGAAATTTTTTGAAATTTTCTTTTTTTTCTTCAAGAAAATCATAATTCACTTTGCGTCGTTTCAATTTGCGTTGTGTTTTTTTGGAACGTAACCACGACGCAAATCGAGGTCTTGGTGTAATCGAAAAATTAACTGATAAAAAAGTCGAACAGTGTCTGTAAGAAATTGATTATTGAATCAAAAATAAAATAAGTAGTCTATATGTAGAAATCACAATTATGCCAAATTACTAAATATAGGGCCTATATTACCAAATAATAACTGTTTTAGAAGCAATGTTTTAATTTTATTAACACCGCTACTGTTTATTTTCAAAATAACATCATTTATTGGCGACGCAAAGATTACGTGAGCGCTCTTGGTTTTTCAATTAGAAGCTGTATCAAGTAAAAATTTTTGTATACGTTTAATTGTCATGTGCGGATTACTAGATTTTATATCACCTATTAATCGTATATGTATATTTTTACTTGATCAGAGGAGCGAGTGAGAATCTTTGCGTCGCCAATAATATGCACATAAATGTATAAATAAACTATTTGAAAATATAGGAAATAGAGAATGTGATACAATCAAAATAAAAATTTAAAAATATAATAGATTAATTATTACATTATTATTAACAAATTAATTTTATTGTCAATATATCGAGCCATTACCACCATTTTAGCGTAACCGACAAATATCAAATTTTACAGGAGAAGGATTTTTTTAATATTTGTATGGCGCTTGCGATATTTCTGCTGTCTTAATTTTATTACGTCTGAACGTATTATTCTTATTATTTTATTAACCTTACGATAAAGATGGTTATTGTCGGTTACGCTAAAATGTGAAAATGTGTTGCATTAATGATAAACTAAGCAGTTGCTATAACTCGTTAATTAACGAATTTTGGAGAAAAACATTAACACTGCTTGGTCCGTTACGGTTTAAAATGTTGTTTGCAATAAAAATCTCAATTTCGATAAAAGTGTCGCTTACTATAAATCGGCGGTAATGGCTCGATATATACTAGGGATTGAGTAGAATCCTTTAAACTTTGTTACGCGTAATTGTTGTATCTCAAGATACATGACATTCGTGTGACACGGCAGCACTGTGGCGAGCTTTTATTCATATGCTCATTTAACACTCGATTTTTTTTGTATGTAAAACTGGGACTCGAACCCAGTAGGTATGTTTATAGAACCCTCTTTTATGCATTTTCAAGACAAACGAGTTCAAAATATTTTAATACATGTGCCACAAATGAACGACTTTTCGCCAATAATTTGTAATGTTTAAGGGATCTCTATAAAAAAATACTTTTTTGGAATTTTTTTGAAGAAACTATTTAACTAATAGTTACTTTTACACATTAATTAATTATATCTTGAATATTTAAGTATATAATTATAAGTACATATAATTAAGTATATCTTAAATATTTTTATTTTTATTTTTGATCAATCATCTGCCCTTGTAAGTCTGTTGAATAGGGCCGGACCTAGCCGAAGTGGCGCCCGGGGCAGCGCTGAAAAATGGCGCCTCTGTAGAAAAACAAATATGTCCTTCCTCCCAAAAACTAACCGACGAGGAAAAGAAAAAAAAACGTGACATACCTACTTTTGGCGCCCCCAAGACCTGGTGCCCCGCCTGCCCCCTAGATCCGGCCCTACTGTTGAAGGTCACAGGCCCAAAAAAAAAACGGTGCCAATGATTCAAAAAAAAACTCCGATTGGACTAAAATTTGATACATTCTCTTTATTATGGTCTTTTTTGTAAGATTATCTAGAATTAGCCCTTAAAATAAAAAATTCAATTTTTGAGAATGCTTGAAAGGTCAAAAAACAGCAATTTCTCTTACTTTTTTATTCAAAATGGCGCCAGAAAAAAGTATGAGGTCTGACGGACTGATTCTGGATAGTCTTACAGAAAACACTATAATAAAGAGAATGCATCCAATTTTAGTCCAATCGGACTTATACTTTTCTTTGAATCGTTGGCATCGTTTTGAATCACAAAACTTACATGTGACATTCAAGATGCCTACAAGAGCAGATGGAAGGTCAGACAAAAAAAAAATTCAAGATACACTTAATTATGTATGTTAGTGTACAAAACTTTTTTTTCATTACAAAAAATAGTTTCGCCAAAAAAATTCCAAAAAAAGTGTTTTTATTACTCATGCGGGAGAAGTACTAACTTGGCGCTAGGGTTGCCAACTGTCCCGATTTTAGGCCTATATGTCCCGCGTCCCGGCAACAGTAATGGCGGGACGCTAATTGTCCCGATTTTCAACATCTACAATTTTTTTACATTTTTAGTCCCGCCAGTCTCGCTATTGTTGTTTCCAAATTATCGCGTTTGCAATCTTGCATGTCATGACGACCAAGCAAGTAAGCATATTTACCATATTTACTGTACCTACTGATAAAGTGTACTCTGTCTACTGATTTACAACTTGTACAGCTTACAGTGTTGCTAGATTAACTCTTTAAAATCCCTCCAAAAAATGGGAGAAATTATTTGGCGTACATGAAATACGTCAATGCCAACAACGGTCAACTTTATGAAAAATATTTTTCTCCGAAAATAATACAGTTGATTAAGTTGACAAAAAAAAAAAAATTAAAAATCCAAAAATTAAAAAACATGATTTTTAATTTAATAAAATAAAATAAAGAAATATTATTGTAATATTATCTTCAAGAAATTGTATTGTTTAAAGGTTTGTAAGATCATGGTTTAAATATGTAGCTGTTAGTAACAAATAATAAAAATAAAAAGATACATATCTTTCGTACTGGCTGATTAAAAACGTTTGTTTGTTTTTTTTTTTTTTAACAGTCCCGATTTTATTTGTCCCGTCCCGATTTTTTTCCCATTAAATCCCGAAATATTCATTGATAGAGTTGGCAAGGCGCACACATTTTTGTACGCAAAATAGCTATTTGCCCACTCTACTCTTCCCACATACTTTTTTGCGTGCGGAAAGTTTACTTCCCGCACGCAAATTGACAATAAAACACGCATGCCGTCTCTTCATTTATCATTTAATAAATATTTCATAATTATTTCTATAGATATCATCAACAAAGTAATTTAAACAATATTTAATTCAGAAAAAAAAGACAAAGACTCAAAAATATTATTTTAAAAAGTAATAAAAAATAGTAATAATAATAGAAAAAAATATGTGATATTCGTAATAAAAAATAGTATGTGCAACTCGTGCGGGACTGTCGATTGCCCACTCGAGCGAATGAGCGCACTCACTACGAACGTGCGCTCAACTTCGCTCTCGTGGACAATCGACAATTTCACGCCCTTATTATACAATATACTATTTTTTTAGCGTATCACTTGTAAAAGTAAAATATCCCTTAATGAATTTTTAAGTGACTTGAACCCGTAGATGTTCTTTTGCCAATATGCGTTCGTTCATGACTTTTCAAATTGGTTAACTGAGAAAATGTTCTAAAACATATATCACACATGAACGGTTTTTCACCAGTATGTGTTCTTTTATGCGCCTTGAGAACGCTAGAGTGAGAAAATGTTCTAGAACATGTATGACATGTGTATGGTTTTTCGCCAGTGTGTACTCGTTCATGTTGCTTCAAATCTTTTGACATAATAAATGCTTTAACACACGTTTTACATTGAAATGGTTTTTCACCGGTATGTATTCGTACATGATACTTTAAACTGTTGAAGTGTGAAAATGTTTTAAAACACGTATCACATTTAAACGGTTTTTCACCGGTATGTGTTCTTTCATGACACTTCAAAGTGGGTATCTGAGAAAATGTTTTAAAACATACACCACATTTAAAAGGTTTTTCGCCGGTATGTGTTCTTTCATGTATTTTTAAATGAGTTGGCTGAGAAAATGCTCTAGAACATGTATGACATGTGTATGGTTTTTCGCCAGTGTGTATTCTTTCATGTTGCTTCAAATCTTTTGACGTAGTAAATGCTTTAACACACGTTTTACACTGAAATGGTTTTTCACCGGTATGTATTCGTTGATGGATCTTTAAACTATATGAGTGAGAAAATGTTTTAAAACACGTATTACACTTAAATGGTTTTTCGCCAGTGTGTACTCTTTCATGGATCTTTAAACTATTTGAGTGAGAAAATGTTTTAAAACACGTATCACATTTGAAATTTTTTTCACTGAAATAAGCCTTTTTATAATTTTTTAAACTGTCTTGTTTAATTAAAGTTTCTGAACTTGTACTAGTACCAAGTCGTTCGCACATATTTTCAGATATATTTAGTTCAACTGAATTCTCACAATTTTCACTAAATAATTTGCTGTTTTCTCTTAACATATCACTTTCATCATTTTCCAGTTTAACTTCAGTATGTAAATTTAATAAATCAACAGCACTGGATTTTTCTGACTCCAGTTTTATTTCATGTTGATTTAAACAATCGGGCAATTCGTTTTTTATTACATTTTCGAAATCCAATTTTATTTCATGTTGATCTAAAAAATCGGGTAGTTCCTTCTTTATTGCGTTTTGTAAATCCAATTTTATTTCATGTTGATTTGAAGATTCGGGTGAATCCCTCTTTATTGTATTTTCGAACTCCAATTTTATTTCATGCTGATTTAAAGAGTCGGGTAATTCCTTCTTTATTGCGTTTTGTAATTCCAATTTTATTTCACGTTGATTTGAAGATTCGGGTGAATCCCTCTTTATTGCATTTTCGAACTCCAATTTTATTTCATGTTGATTTAAAGAATCGAGTAAATCCCTCTTTACTACATTTGAAAATTGGTTAGGTAGATCGCCTTCCTCATCTTTAATTTTAACCGTAAATGTAGGTTCAATAGTTAACTTGCGTTCCTTATTTTCCATTTTCGATAACTTCTCGGGACGACAAAGGAGCAAAAATTTAAATTTTTTATAACTAGGTATGATATGTAATTGCCGATAAAATACACCAGAATTGATTATTTTGAAAGATGAGAAACTGCCGGCGTTCGCCAGAAAATTTTATTAGCCTAACGTTACGTAACGTAGCTTACACCGTTACAATTCAAAAAATTAACATGCAATAGATATTAACGCTTTAAATGATTGACGAGTTAACTCATCCTGCAATATGGCGGCTTAAAATGCTGTGATATGTATATATTCACTAGAATCCCTCTATAATAAATAGAATCATGACACATCATCCATTTTCTGTCCAAAACAGAGCGGGAAACTTCAAAATTAATTATCACATGGTTGAGTAAATATTTTTCAGTATAAAATTATTGTTAATAAGTAATGTCCGACCGAAATTTCGGTTTCGGTTTCGGCCAGTTTCGGCGAAAAATTGGAGTTTCGGTTTAGGCAGCAGAACAGCTGAAACTACTACCGAAACCGAAACTCCGTCCGTGAAATGATCGACATTATTCGAACCGGTTTTTTACTCTCAATTAAGGACTAATTATCTTGTTAATACCAAAATTTACTTTTACTATAATTTGTTGGAAACTTCATAACAATAATTATGTACCCCGCTCAGTACCGGATCATCGAATAGACAAATGAGAAATGTCTAGGGCCCGTTGCCCTTGAAGGGAAATTTGGAATATTTGAATCAATATTTAAAATTTGTTCTAGTTTTTCACACAATCAATAGGAGCCGCCCAAAATGATAATGCATCTCTAAAAACAGGAGCAGAAAAGAAAGAATAAGTTTGTTTTCTTTTTTGCTCGGGGAAATTTTGATAGAAGTCTTTAGCTGAGAAACGCCCCAACGTCTCAGGACCTCCCATAGGTAAAGCCGGCCCTAGAAAGAGAAAAGGGAGTAAGAAGAAAATGTCTAGGGCCCAAGAGTGGGTTAATCCGGCCCTGGTCCGAGTTACTTAAATAAAAAATAGGAAGTAAAAAATTTATTTTTTTTTTGTCTATTTATTTTTCTTCATTTTTATTAAATAACTAATTATTACTTTTTAAACACACTGAAATTAAAATAAGATAGGAAGAAATTGCCTTGAAAGAAAGTTTCGGTTTCGGCCCAAACCGAGACAGGGACCGAAATTCGGTTTCGGTTGAAAAACTAGTTTCGGTCGGATACTATTAATTGAATTTATGAACAATTAAAAAATTTAATTAAATTATTCATTCTAGGTTAAACTAAATTATTTTATTTAATATTTATTTCCAATGTATTTTACGCAAACTTTGGACAGAAAATGCCGGAACCAATCGGCGTTCAGCAAACATGTCACGCACAGATGAGACAGATCAAGCCTACATATAAAAAAGTAAAATCCTATAGTTGCAATAAGTAGCAATTTACACTACTACTGCTTTAGTCTATTACTGACTGCCGTGGTGTTCACGTCAAAATAAAAATCATGTTTTTTTAATCAACTCGTGAAATTTAAACAGAAAAAAATATGGAGGTTTGTCGTATTTAAGTGTAAAAATTCTATTGAATAAAAAATTTCTCAAAATAAAGGGATATCTTTCTTAAAATAAATAAATTTATTTTTAATTGTTGATTAGTTGTCAAATAGGTCGGCCATTATAGTATATAGTGTAAGTATGCAAACTGCATATCGCGCGTATTCTTTCTCAACCTCGTATCTGAAAAGTCCCAATTTTTGGAGACACAAAACGTATTTAAATCTGTGTTTTCATCATTATGAACTTAAGATTTATGCTAATTACACCCTTTGATGTTGGCTACCTACATATATAAATACATATAGATAAGTATATATATATATATATATATATATATATATATATATATATATATATATATATATATATATATATATATATATATAACTACAATATTTAATGTTTTCTGTGTGTCCTAAAACATGCAGTTTTTGATATACGAGGTTGAGAAAGAATACGCGCGATATATCATCATCAAAATATATTACTAACACATTGGTATATTCGTGTCCATACATCGTGTGTTTTGATCGTATGTGTGCTGTGTTACGTCACCCATTGATTACAGTGGGCACAGTTTGGTAGACATTCTAGTTTGACCCCTTGATGTCACGACTCTATTTATTATAGGGACTCTAATCTTCTCTGGTACAAGTGCCGCCACCTGTGACAGATTTTCCGAAATACGGTATAATTCTAAATAATGTTCAATTTTATCAACATTGTTTAGTATAATTTTGTATTTTGTAAATTCCTAGGGTTCACTTTTTTGATGTTGGGATCTTTGATTTTTTTCTTTTTTTTTTGTAACCTTATCTATTGTACTTAACACTGGCAGTAAAAAGTCCGGCATTTTGAGACAAAAAAATTTTTTTATATGGTTTGTTTAAATTGTTTAAAACATAGGGCCTATTCGTACCGCACCTAGCCAAAGTGTCTTGCTCTTACTTTTAAGAACATTACACTTGTTTTGAAGAACTTTTGTCTTACTTTGGAGATATTTGTATATTCCTGTCTCACTTTCCGTGTTCTTGAGAGAAGGGTGAAGGATATATACGATGTATACCGAACGCTATTACTGACTATAAACTATGTATGCTAGAATCATCGTATCATAGAGATGTACACGATATGATTTTACTCACAGAGTACTAATTTAAATACAAGAGTAATATTGTACTAGACTTTAGATAAAATTTCTTGTTAATACAATAATACGTGAAAGTTTTTAAAAAATGTGTTGTTAATTATTTAGAATTTAGCTAATTCACTTGAATGAATTTTTTTAATGAAAATAAGTTGCGTTTTTAATGACAATAGGAATATTCTTATTGGAACGAGAAAAAATTAAAAAATAAAATAACAGAAAATTCTCATATAATTTTTATTTGTATAAATTGAATTATATAATTCATTTTATTTATTTATACTATTATTATTATTATTATTATTATTATTAATTTTTTTTATTATAATAATAATTGTACAGAATTTTGATAAGAATTTAATGTAAAATGTTGAACTGGCAAAAATTTTAATAGGTATAAAGAAATTAGCATTATGAATAATACAATTTTGTTCGTCATTGGCCTGGCCTTTACACAAGGTTAAAACTATTCATTAAGAATTTGTTAGTACATCAAACATGTATACGAAGTATCCCATGATTTAAATACCTAATTAAAGCCGGTTACACACGGTCTGATCTCATCGGCCAATAAAATAGACATTATTGACGACGTAAAGATTCTCTCTCGTGTCTCTGGTGGTAAAATTAGGACTAGTATCAAGTTAAAATATACGCATAAATGTTTAATTGGGGATATAAAATCTAGTAATCCGCCCATAATTTGTATAATAGGTATTCTAATGACAATTACACGTATACAAAAATTTTTACTTAATACAGATTCTAATTTAAAAAAAAAAAAAAAAAAAAAAAAAAACAAACCTGAGATGCTTGCGTAATCTTTACGTCGCCAAGAATCAGCTACCCTTTAGAATAATTTAGTATTTCAATAGTCATGGACGCTGTTCAGCGTTAACTTAAACCTAAGTAACTGTGACACAACCTTGTAACTCGTTAACAATTCCACATAATTCCATATAACGTATACTAGTTGTCAAAATAGTGTACCAGCTGGTCGTTTCGTCATTATAGGTTATGATCTTGATCGTGCTAATTTAAAATTGTACCAAAATAGTCGTTTATACAACCACCAATCTTAATTTTAAATTCTACTAAATAAAAACAAAAATTGGCGCTTGCTTTATGGTTAATCGTAAACAATCTTTTTTTTTTGTTTTTTTTTTTTTTTTTTTTTTGTGTTTTTTTTTGTTTTTCTTTTTTTTTTACGTTTTTGTATTAATAAAATTAAAATGTCATATTTAACTTATCAGTTTTTATATTAAATTATAATATAGTTAGCTAAGAGTAAGTTATAATGACCTGATCGCAGATGACCTGATTTGATTGAATGACTTCAATCACACAATGGTCTTAGATTATAATTTTTATCAATAAATTCGTTCGCAACTTTAAGATTGATTAAGAATCTAGTCTTTTGGTTCGTGTGTAACGGGCTTTATGCTGTTAACAGCATCATAGAGCATTAAATCAACTACGTATTCATACTTTTAATTTCAAATGTTATCGAGTGCCTTTGAAACATTATTAGTGTATGGCGGATTTTTATCCGTATTTAAACATACACCAATATTCATATGTTCACTCAATGTCCAGCTCTGGCTGATACTTGAACACTCGATATACTTTGGCAAATGGCCAATTCATTATGTTAATTAAAATTGACATAGTGTTTGAAAAATTACCAAACTGGATCGGCTGGGACGTATTCATGAAAAATACGAAAAATGCCGAATATACCGGAAGTGCGTACGTTTACATATTTCCTATGTAAAATTATCGCGTGGCTTGTTGTTTCGTTTTAATGTTTTATTTGTGTTTCTCACCAGTTGCTTCACGTCGTTCATTTTCATAATGCTAATTTCTTTATACCTATTAAAATTTTTGCCAGTTCAACATTTTACATTAAATTCTTATCAAAATTCTGTACAATTCTTATTATAATAAAAAAAATTAATAATAATAATAATAATAATAATAATAATAATAATAATAATAATAATAGTATAAATAAATAAAATGAATTATATAATTCAATTTATACAAATAAAAATTATATGAGAATTTTCTGTTATTTTATTTTTTAATTTTTTCTCGTTCCAATAAGAATATTCCTATTGTCATTAAAAACGCAACTTATTTTCATTAAAAAAATTCATTCAAGTGAATTAGCTAAATTCTAAATAATTAACAACACATTTTTTAAAAACTTTCACGTATTATTGTATTAACAAGAAATTTTATCTAAAGTCTAGTACAATATTACTCTTGTATTTAAATTAGTACTCTGTGAGTAAAATCATATCGTGTACATCTCTATGATACGATGATTCTAGCATACATAGTTTATAGTCAGTAATAGCGTTCGGTATACATCGTATATATCCTTCACCCTTCTCTCAAGAACACGGAAATTGAGACAGGAATATACAAATATCTCCAAAGTAAGACAAAAGTTCTTCAAAACAAGTGTAATGTTCTTAAAAGTAAGAGCAAGACACTTTGGCTAATAGCGATACGAATAGGCCCATTGATGTGTCTATGGTTTAAAAGAGTTAAAACAACAATGTCTAACATAGTGACTGATTGCTTTTATTCCATAATCTTTGAATGTGACTGTACTTCAGAAATTAAGTATTTATACCGTGAAAAACCATGAAAAAATATTTAAGTGCATTAATTTTTTGAATCAAAGCCCTCTGGTTTGTAACGGTGCAAGTTCCGTTAGCTAACGTTTTCAAACAAAATTTTCTGGCGAACGCCGACTGCTACCGTATATAGATCCATGCACCAGCGCGTAATTTAAAAGAATTGATTTTAAGGTTGAGCGTCCACTAGGTCGGAAACGCGGCGCGGCGCAGTTCCGCTCTCGGAGATAAATACATCTGAATAGATGCAGGATCGTCCACTAGGTCGACAGAGCGGCGAGATGTTGCCCCGGAGATCTTACTGATGTAAGAACCGCACCATGCCGCGTTTCCGACCTAGTGAACGCTCAGCATAAAACATAATTACTTTAGAACATGAGATAAAATCATTAAGAACTGAATTGGGAACATATTATGTTAAATATGTTCTATTCAATTCTCGATGGATAAAATAATGGAAATTTTAGTATTACCGGAAGTTTTAATCATAGTTGCCATTGAAAAAGAATATCACGCCACACTATAGTACCGATCACAGTCCGTTCTCGATTCAGTTTTGGTCCGGTAAAATATTCTTAATTGTAAGTGAGAAATAATGAGTATACATTCAAATATTATCAACACCAGTGCAGCTTCAGTGCAGTAACGGTCCAACACCGATTCATTCCATAGAATATTTGACTGGTGCGAGTGCAAGCTTGGTCTAGTCTGTACTGGTCACCTACAAGTTACAAACCTATAATAAAACAACAAAATCGATGATTCGAATGTCTGAGCCCTTCTTTGTATGTAAAAACACGGCTTAAAAAGTACTTAAATAAAGGTGAAAAATTACAACATTATTTGTATCTTTTTAAAGTAATATAATAAATATTCTTAAATATACTTGGAGAGTATAAAAATTTTTAGGATAAGCAAACTAGAAGAAGTTAAATAATAATATTTTGAAATTAAAACAATTTATTTATTTTTTTTTTTACTTTACAAAATCACCATTTATTTTAAACTTTTCTTTTACATATATGTATGTATATGCATAAATATATAGAACTATAGAAGATAGATCATCAGTTCAAAGGAGTTTATTAAAACTTCAGTCCCATGGCTTCGGCATCCGAAACCAAACAAAACATCCACAGAGGCCGACCGCGATCAATATTTAGAATAATAAACAAAACACTTAAAAATATTTATAAAAAAGATTTTATATTATTCTAATAAAAATAATTTATTACTATGTATCGGACACTTCATTTTTTGTACATATAAATATACATAATATGTTTTATCATCAAAATATCTAGGCTTCATCTTTTATTTACAATAACATTTTTATTCACATACGTATGTATGTGTGTATTGTATGCTTGTATGTATATGTGTATTTTATAAAAATAATAATAACTATGTACTCATCTTTTGACCTGCAACCTGCATAACACATACATATTGAATCATTTAGTGTTCTGTGGAATCATTTTATGTACTTGTTTACATAAAATTTGTTTAAAAATATTGTCGGCTTCCAAGGAAGTTTACTGTGAAACTGCTCGGGCCTCATAGTGTTAATATTTTCACTTATTCACATTTCATGTAGGTAATTAAAAATAAAATCACAGTGACGTAAAAGCCACAATACTCGAACGCGATTCAATACTCGAACAGTTTTGATATTTATCGGTTTCTTTCAGAAATAACTTTATTAAATATATAAAATATCAAAACTGTTCGAGTATTGAATCGCGTTCGAATATAGAGGCTATTACCCTATTTAACAATTATAAAGACAATTGATGGTATTGAACATATCCTTCCGAAAAATGTGTCAGCGCATAATATAAATCTTCGTAGTGCACATTAGGCCAAGAACCGTTAATTTCACGTTTTGGTCTTGGTCTTGCTGGACGCAGTCGAATTGGCTTCCTCCTTCGTCTTCTTCGCCGTATAAATGTTTGCATATTTCCATTCGTCATATTCATACTAATTTGTGCTTTTGCTTTTATAGCTTGTATAATTAAACATAATAAATAACCACCAAATGCTAAAAATGCCAACGCTGTAACTGCTATTTGAAATATAGACGATAAATCTTTACTCTTCTTCTTTTCATAATATACGTGTTTGTGATCGTATTGTACATAGGAATTGCCATCATGTCCATAATCTTGTCGATCTTCGGCATGTAACGCTAAAGCTTCTGGAACGGAACTAGTATTAGTTTGTGTTTTATTTTTTTCGAATAAATCGTATTTTGGATTTATTTCTAATAAATCGTTTCCGGTAAACTGAAATGAATTTTTGACCGCTAACAGTTTGTCAATTGATAATTCACTTAACGCTTTAACATATTCTAGATTATTTATTATATCATTATTCAAAATAGTTTCATTGTCGTACATTACTGTTAAACTATTTATTAAAGAACTTTGTATAACTATAAAAATAAATAAAGAAAATGTTGATTGTAACATATTGTTAAGATCTAGTATTATTATTCTGAACAAGGAATGTTTGTACAGTATTCTAACTTCTACTAAACTAAATTAACATTTTCTAACAACCATAAGCATTTTATTTTAAGTGACAAAATACTCACATATATACCTAATATTATTTTCTACTTGGGTAGTCAACCACTATCATCAGTCATATATCTCGAAAACATGCAAGCACTGTAAAGTTAATGAGAAATCAGTTATTGTAATAAATTAGGAAATTTTCAAATAATAAACGGCTGTTCTCTATTCGGTACTGTAATGGTACTATCTGTAATGGTAAATTATTTTAATTAGAAGTAGAGATGTCGATTTTAAATCGATTAATCGAAGCTTAAAAAATCGATTCTTTTTTCGATTTTTTTCATTTGAATCGATTCATGAATCGATTATTAAAAGTAAGAGATCGATAACCGATTTTTTCCAAAAATAACTTTATTTTAATAGTAATTCTACAAAGAAACATGTGTTAAAATGAAACACCAAAAACTCTATTGTTAATTATCACTTTTTACTCGTTATATCAACGAACCCCTCCTATGGCTCTATATAAGTCAGACTATTAATACAAAAGGAAGGAAGAGACCACCTATCTGTGCAAACGACGATCCCTTTCCCACAAAAGCGACTTATTTAGAAAAAAAACATTTTTTTGTCAATTTGTTTGAAATTTTTGAATAAACTTGGTTCAATTCGTGGCATTCGTCCTACATATTCAATTGCCTTATTTTTTATAATTATAATTGAAAAGTTAACTCATTCATCGCCTTTATAAATATAGTGTAAGGCGTTTTTACATGATATTACCGATATTACCTATGTACTATCAAGTAAGTCCCTTAAACAAAAATTATCAGCTAATTTTATTAAATTTTTCAAAATTTCGATTTTTTACATCGATCTCACAGAATCGATTTTTTTTAGCCGATTTTTTTTTAATCGATTTTTTTTATTTCGATTTAAATCGATCCAAAAATCGATCTTTTTTTTGGAGAATCGACATCTCTAATTAGAAGTAAATAAAGTGGTTTCAACTACAGAAGGGCTTCATAAACATTGCGAACTGAAAAGTCTTTAGAACTATTTGTTTAAACTACATACAACTTAGTTTTTCAAATGGTGGTAGCGCAGTGTAATTGTTTAAATATTTACTTGAAAGATATATTTATCTAAATTTAACGATCGTCATTAAATTTGCCGCAAATTATATTAACGAACGTTTGCACGAACTTCACTGGATGTAACTGAAACAGATTATTTTATGTATACTTTTTAGTTTTGAAACATTTAATCGTTGTTTTTTAAGAAAAAAATTATGACCTTACTAATATCTAGATTATCTATATTAGGTAAAACCGTGGGCAAAACGCAAGCATATTCTTAAATATTACAACGAAAGTACAATTACTTCTTTCCATATTTCTTACTCTCATTTTTCTAGACATTATTGGTATCGGATATGTCTATACTAGAAGCTCGGTAATCTATAATCCGTGGTTCACCAAGTGACTAATTTGATACAATGGACTTGATCTAATTCGAACTTAATCCGAATTTTTTGTTCGGTCTTTCAAAATTTTTACTGAAACAATGTTAATGTATTTTTTTTTTTTGTGTAATTCGAATTTTTTTAATGGTTCCTTCAGTTTTGAATTATTCAGGGTCCACTATAATTTCAAACGGCCCACTATAGTTTGACAAATAAAGATGAATTGAAAAACGGTGACCATTCGTATTCTTTTTTTAAGCCAGACAGTCCTTTTTTTAGTTATGGGTCCTTTGAATATTTGTCTTTTCTTCAAAAAGCTAGAAATGTTTTTATTTGTGGTCCTTTGCTTACCCTTTTTAGCAAAATAAACTCATATTGTAGTAACAATATGGTTCACTGACTTTTTGAAAATTTCGATATTTTTTGTTACTTATTCATCATTAAAAGATTCTTTTAAGATAAAAATACCACTAACCCGTATACCGTCTTCTTAATTGATTTTAATCTGCCACTAAAGAAAATTATGGACGACTGGTTTATACCTATGCGTTTTAGTTAAGCTTTGAAGCTTATTTAAATGTAAACTGTAGAAGAGTATTTGTGTATTAATAGGATAAAAGGTATAAACTCCCGAACATATTGATATAAATACTTTAGGGATAATATTAGAATTTTTTAGGGACAACCTGTATTATTATTTAGATGACAGTATACAGTTTTATCTTCAACAAGATTTTTACAGCAATTAACCACATTGTTATTTGTCGCTCATTTTCTTCTAATCTCATTGACCCTAAACGAGCTATACTGTTAGCGTTGTTAGCCCTGTTAGTTAGATAGTATGTAAGTAGTTAGAGAAGGTATTCATCGTATTCATTCTTGTAAAAACAGTAGAAATTTAACAATAATGAAATTGTCTCCAACAATATATTTTATTATATTTGTATTGTTATTGCATTTTAGTAACTCACAAACAAGTAATGTTTTCACAAAAATTAAATCCAGTTTACAAATGGCATCAAAATTATTAGGTCTTGATAAAACAGTCAGTGTTGCTCAATTAGTATCTCAAGCTTTTAAGGACGAATCGAAACAAGAAAAGGGTGAAAATAAGCCAACACAAAATTTATTTTCGGGATTCTTTAAACTGTTAGGCTTAGATGCGGGAAAATTAGGAGCAATTGTTATTAACGGATTTATATTTTTGGCACAGTTAGTAAGTATACCTTTTTTAAGTATTAATTTATTAATTCTTCACTAATTATTAAATTGAATCCATTGCACCACCCATTCAGGGTCGAATTTAGGTATGGACTTTATGTGTCCTGGTTTAGGGTAGCAAAATATAAAGGGCAGCAGTCACGGAAAATTTTTTCCCTTTATTTTGTATAAAGAGCGTTTCACTATGTGTTAACCTAGTACATAATATCTCGAAAAGGACTTAGGGAATAAACCTAAAATTTGCTGTATTCTTATGAATCAAAATTGTGCCTATATTTTTGGTAGATAGTCGGGTTTTATTTTCAGTTAGCGACTCCCTGCCAATGACCAATTTTGAAATTTTAAATGGAAGATTATATTTTCTCAAATTTACATCTATATTTTTTTAGATTTAAATTCAGAACATTCTGAGGGAATTTAAAGTCGAAAGAAAATACAAAATCTAATAAAACTACTTTGAGTCATGCTCCTAAGCTGTTTTAGAGGTATTGCCTGGTTTAAATATCGCGAAACACACCATATTTTTTTTTTATTTTTTAATTATTCTAATCAAAAACTCGTGGCCAAATAAATTCTGTCCACTTTTAAATACTTACATATTCTCACCTTTTAAATACTTATATATTTTTATTATAATTTACAATTTATTATCAACAATTGATTTTAGATTAACACAACTTTAAAATCTCAGAAGATAACATACGCAAAAAATTTTAATGATGAATTACCGATCAGCTGGCTTACAAATAATAAACATATTTCACCACTATTGGAAAATGCAAAAAATAAAGATTTGCCTAGTCAAGTTATTGGTTACATACAGGAAAAGGCTTCGACAGACGAAATATTTTGTTTAGAATTATTAATTTGCAAATGTGCTCCCTTTATTTGGGGAATGCAAAAAACTATTTCTAAACCAGTAGAAAAAGCTGAGATTAATCACACCGGTTCATCGTCAATGTTTTTAACGTTTCCTACTATTGAAGAAGTAGCTGAAAATGGTGATAAATGCGAAGAGAAATATCCATATTGTCAGTACTTAGAATAAAATTGTTTTATTTTTCTTTCATGAAGTTTTTTTTTTTCATATTTTATTAAATTTTTGTACTAGTTATATGATTGTAAAATTGCTTAAATAAATAAAATTCATATGAACTGACAAAATACTTCTCTATTTCTTATTGTTAGTAGCAATTTTTATATTCTGTGTATATATATGTTATATATAAAATTTTTGAGGCAAAACTTTTGTATTCCCAAAAGACAGTTTACTAAAATTTACAGACACTCACAATTAATAGCGTAAATAGCGATTGCTCACATTCCGCTAAAAGTGAGGCCGCCATTTGTAAAATCATTAAACCAGGACAAGGAATCCAAAAGTCCCGATAGTTTTACTCGAGGTGTATTTCTTCGAAAAACGAAGGAATATAAACCTAAACGCAATCAAATTTAAACTTTTATGGTCTAAGATTATTTTTCGTCAAAAAACCGTAAAAATTTGTGTTACTAAATAATGTAAATTAAAAAGAACTGTATTAACCTAATGCGGTCCATACACGGTTCAACTTGTTGTGCAACTTGGTTGAGTTTTACAACATGTTGAATCGTTTGTGGGGCAGTTGGTCAACTATTTTGATGGTTGCATAAACGGTTGCAAATGGTCTATGAACATGTACTGTGTGTGGGGTAGTTGAACAACAAAACCAGTACATATATGCTGTAAAGAGTGTAATCAAAAAAATATTTACAGCGGTAACAATTGGAAAGTTTAAATATTTGATTTTGTTTGTTATTTCCAATAGCTTGCGGTGATACCGCATTTGAAAATTTTAAATTTTTGAAAGAATTTCCCGTTGCAAAAAACCTTAATCTAATTTCCAAGTGTGTTTTTGCAGAAATTGCATCACGCATAAACGTATTTTCTTTGCTTCTTAAAAGTATTATTTTTACTAAAATATCATTAAAAATTTCTTCGTTCATTCGCATATAATTTTTGTAATTGTCTGGTTCACATTCACTAATTTTTTTTAAATAGTTTTTCATTAGAAAATTTTTTTCCCAACCACTCTTTGCTCTATTTTCTTTTTTTTTCGTTTACTCAAGCTTTCTTTACTAATTTACTAATTTCTGCAATTACTGCTAAGGCAAGAATTTTATCCATAATTTTAACGAAGTTCTCTTTTTCAAAAATTGTGAATAACTGAAGTTGGACAACAAGTTGAATGAGTAGTTTAATAGTGTATGGCAAATTGTTCAACTTGTAGTACAACAAGTTGAACCGTGTATGGGCCGCATAACATTGCTTGATTCGATGAGACCGATAAGACTACAGTGACTTTATAATATACTTGATAACAGTGTGGCCATTAGTAGGTCTAGTTTTTTATTGGTTGACGCCATTTTCAGGCCAAATGCATTGAATTTGTATACCTTGTTTATTCTGTTACTACGGTTACTCACTTCAAATTTGGCCTGAATATGGCGGATATGGTTCCAATGGCCACACTGTTATAAAGAATATTATACAGTCACTGTAGATAAAGCCCGGTTCAGACGCAGCCAGTAGTTTAGTCGAGTGGTCGAGTAATTTAGTACTCGCCCATTTTGAACACATTCATTTTAGTCAAGTAAACTGGCTTGGTCGAGCGGACGGTCGAGTTTAGTAAATAGAACTCTATTCTATTTTTATAGTCGAGTAGCATTCCCCCACTCTATTTTCAGTGAACTCGTATGCCAACTAAACACGTGTGGACAGAAATACACAAGTTGTTTATACATAATTATTGCAGTTATTGTTGTTTTTTAGTTATTTGGGTTATTGTTTTATTTGTCAGTTTCGGTTTTTCGTAAAAAAAAAATTTTAAATATTTTATAGAAATAAACATAATTGTATTTAATAATTTTAATTTTATTTTTTATAGATTTCTTATTGAAATAATAACAAATTAATTAACTAATTAAAATAGCAAGATGGTCAAAAGGCACCACTCTTAAACAGGGCCGGACCTACCCTAAGTGGCGCCCGATGCACGGTGCAAAAATCAGCGCCCCTGTCTTTCCGCAAAATAACAAAAGAAATATTTCTTTTTAACTTTTTTCCCTACAAAAAGCAAGTGGCGAGCAAAAAAAAAAACGTCAAATTCAACAATTTGGCGGCCTTGAATTTGCAGTTTTGATGCCCGGGGTACGTGCTCCTGCTGCCCCCTAGATCCAGCCCTGCTCTTAAATTCGTTACCGAATATGTTAAATACAAATAAATACGGGATGTGAGAAATGAAAATTACAAAAATAAACAAATTTAGCAGCGTACTTGAAATTGCAAAAAACAATGGGAATAGAAGGTTTTGTTCAAAAAAAAAAAAAAAAAAAAAAATCGTAAAAAAATTAAAAATATAAAATCGACATATTCTCAGGAAAGAGAGAAAAAAGACTCAAGCACTCGACTTTATACTAATCGACTAAACTAAATACTAGCTGTATGTGAACGATTGTTTTGACTCGCAGTATTTCAACAAACTCTACTAAATTACTTGCCCTGTATGAACAGTATGTCCACTTGACTAAATTACTATACTCTACTAAACTACTGGCTGCGTCTGAACCGGGCTTAAGACTATTGAAATTATTAAACTAGGTTTTCTATTTTTTGAATTTTAATAACAAATTTAAAATAATATAATGAAATAGCTTACATTAATGTTAACAATTAATAAAAAATGTATTAATTTTGTGATTAAATATATACACTCACTATTCGTCAGCAATATAAACTCCATAAACTCACTCAGTCAACAATATCAGCAATATAAATGGCAGTTATGGCGGTTATGGCAGTTATGGCAGTTATTTTAAATATTCCTTGAGGCGTAAATAACCCAACACGTATGACAGGCTTGCCACCCGTTTCGATTATATTGGAACAGTCCCGATTTCGATAATAGAGTTCCATGTTCCAGAAAATGAAGTATTATAAGATGGAGATCTTACTTATATGAGAGGCATTGACAAAATTAGTCAGGAAAATGGTAAATATAAGGCTTTCTTTTTTTACCACTCGCGGCGTTAATAATGCGCGAATACTGATGTGAATATAGCGAATATAGTAACATAAAACGGATAAAACAGAATGTAATTACAGTACTTATTCTCAAATGGAAATACGTCGGGACTGGGGAAGTGAGTGTTTCCATTTGAGAATGACCAATGTCGGTTGATGGTATTTAATAATAAAGAAATACATAGAAATTACATATGTATGAAATAAACTTTTATAGTTTAAATTACTTTATACGGCGGATATCCAATGGTACTGACTCCGATTTTACATAGTGACGTCAGCGAATTATATAATATACAATATAAATGATGCGACGCAAAATAAAAATTGTTAAGTTTATTTTAAAAACGATCGAAAAACCCACTTTATAACTGAGTTGAACATTGAAAAAGATTCGAGAAGATTCTTTTCAAAAGCTAACAAAGATAATATAGAAGCTCGCGTTTCCATTTGAGAGAGTTCCATTTGAGAATAAGTACTGTACCGCTTTCGTATCCGTCGAACACGAGTGCCATCTTTGATTTGGACACTTTTTTGAATATATTGTTTCGTCTTCTTGTCTAATCTCCATATTCTAGAACTACAATTTTCTCAATCATTAACCTTTAAATGATTAAGAAGAGTTAGGGAGTCTACACAATCAGTGAACTAAGGAATAAGAAATAAGAAATAAGGAATAAGAAGTATGCCATCTAGAGACGTTGAGTGGAACTTTAACGTAACTGCTCATAGATATAAATATGTAGGTACTTTTGTACGTCAAAATTCGTGATTTTTTTCACTTTAGTGACAAAAAAAGTCATCACGAACGTTATTTTTTCATGAATTTTGATGTACAAAAATACCTAAATACATATACCTATAGGCAGTTAGGTTAAAGTTCCATTCAACGTCACTAGATGGCATACTTCTTATACCTTATTTCTTATTCCTTATTTCCAGAGAACAAAGAGAACGAACATTGCTATGTCTATACTAGGGAAACGAGCGTAACCACAAAGGATAGAAAATAACCCACCACTATGTTTTGTGTTAGTTCGTTGGATGATGTGTGTATTGGTGTCTTGCATACATACATATATAATATGTACGTAGTGGTGGAACGTATGATGTACGTATACCACGTACATATACCGTGTTAATACGAGAGGTAACAATATAACAACAATTGAAACATACCCATTGAGTGCTGGCGAATGAATGAGGACTAAGCAGCCTAAGATGCACATAAAAGCACATAAGTGATTGCAGAAAAGAGATAGATGTATTCGTTCTATTTGTTCTGTGCTTATTTCATTGATTGTGTATGACCCCTTAACTCGTCCTGCAATATGGCGGCTCAAAATGCTGTAATATGTATATATCACTGGTACAGGTGCCGCCATCTGTGACAGATTTTCCAAAATAAGGTATAATTCTAAATAATGTTCAATTTTATCAACATAGTTTAGATTAATTATATTTTGTAAATTTCTAGGATTCACTTTTTTGATGTTGGAATCTTTGATTTTTTTTCTTTTTCTTTTTTTTTTGTTACCTTATCTATTATACTTATCACTGGCAGTAAAAAGTCAGGCATTTTGAGACAAAAAAATTTTTCCATATGGTTTGTTTAAAAGGTTAATAGTGACCGGTAGCAATAAAAATATGTCTAGAAAAACAAATAAGTAAATAAACACATCAAAAAACATATTTTCAGTTTTTTTTTAGCAAATTTCGAAAACTCGAAATTCAGCTATTGCAGTAGGTCTCATGACGCAATCTGAGTCCGGGACTATGGCAGAAATCTGTTTTGAGGTCCCTAGAATACGAAAATGATATTCACTAAAATTTATATATATATATATATATATATATATATATATATATATATATATATATATATATCTATATATCTATATATATATATATATATATATATATATATATATATATATATATATATATATATATATATATATATATATATATATATAGATATATATATATATCTATATATATCTATATATATATATATATATATATATATATATATATATATATATATATATATATGTGTTCCCACGATAACTCTCGAACGAAACGTCTAACGCTTATGAAATTTTGTGTGCGGACTGGATTCTGAATTGGCTTGGCTAAGTTCGTTAGCCAGACACGTCGGATGCCCAGAAGTAGGTTTTCTGGCCATTTTTTATCATCGATCCTATCATAAGACAGTTCGATTTTTACATCGTTGAAAAGGAAAAAAAAAATTATGAAGAAAATGTTCTTATAATTTTCTTTCTATGTTAAGTAGTTTTCGAGAAAATCGTAATTTTCACTATTGCCTTATTTTGCTCTCTTTGTCATTGTAATAAGTAATTTATATTTCTATCTCAGTTCTTTATGAAGTATAAAAATATTTCACTTTTTTATTAAAGAATTTTGTGAGAACAAGTGAAGTATATTCACATACATGTGTTATAACACACATACATGTATAGAGTTTTGTTTCTCATTTATTGCATTATAATTAGCATGGTTCTATCTCATGTTAAAAAATGTAAATTAAACAGATTTTCTAAGCTAATGAAATGAAGAATTTTTTTTTTTATTGAATTTTTAAGTAAACAAGAAATTGAAGATTATGTTATGATATAATATTATTAAATATATGAAACAAAACAAAATATGTACAATGTACATATGTATGCACGGAAAAATATTTTGAATCGATTTTGAAAATTTTTTCACTAATAATTAATAATGTTAAAAAATTAAACCATTTCAAATGGATTTAAGGTATTTTATGTGAGGTCAAGGTTTTCGGGACCTAAAAAGGCCAGAAATTAATTAACCAATCGATTTTAAAAATTTTTTCACAGTTAGTAAGTTAAAGTATTTGAATTAATTAATTAAATGATGTCCGCAAGAAGCTTACGGACTGCCATAAGTTATATGAGATCCTTAGAACCCTTTTCTTACTGTTAGAGTACTAGACTTGTATGAGTTTCGCCAGGATTTACTGATCCCATAATTGTAAAAAATAAACTAAACGACCAATTTTAAAAATTTCTTCACTGTTACAGAGCTAAACTATTTTAGATAGATTTAGAATACATTATGTAAGGTCCGCCAGGGTCCAAAAGTGTCAAAAATAAACTAACTGACCGATTTTGAAAATTTTTTCACTGTTACAGAGCTAAACTATTTTAGATAAATATCGATTACGTTATGTAAGGTCCGCCTGGGTCCATAGGACCCAAAAGTGTCAAAAATAAACTACCTGATCGATTTTGAAAATTTTTTCACTGTTACAGAGCTAAACTGTTTTAGATAAATATAGATTCCGTTATGTAAGGTCTGCCAGGGTCCATAGGATCCAGAAGTGTCAAAAATAAACTAACTGACCGATTTTGAAAATTTTTTCACTGTTACAGAGCTAAACTATTTTAGATAAATATAAATTACGTTATGTAAGGTCCACCAAGGTCCATAGAACCCAAAAGTGTCAAAAATAAACTAACTGACCGATTTTGAAAATTTTTTCACTGTTACAGAGCTAAACTATTTTAGATAAATATAGGTTACGTTATGTAAGGTCTGCCAGGGTCCATGGGATCCAAAAGTATCAAAAATAAACTAATCGACCGATTTAAAAATTTTTTCACTGTTGGGGAACTAAGCTATTTTAAATAGACATACATTACGTTATTTAGGGTCCGCCAGGGTCCATGGGACCCAAAAGTGGTAAAAATAAACTAACCGACCGATTTTGAAAATTTTTTCACTGTTACAGAGCTAAACTATTTTAGATAAATATAGATTACGTTTTGTAAAGTCTGCCAGGGTCCATCGGATCCAAAAGTGTCAAAAATAAACTAACCGACCGATTTTGAAAATTTTTTCACTGTTGGGGAGCTAAGCTATTTTAGATACATATAGATTACGTTATGTAAGGTCTGACAGTGTCAGTAGGACCTAAAAGTGTCAAAAATAAAATAACTGACCGATTTTGAAACTTTTTTACTATTACCGAGGTAAACTATTTTAGATAGGTACAGGTTGTGTTATCTGAGATCCACAACTGTCCTGCGGATGCAAATGCGGCGTAGAATGCTACACAACGGGTTTTGAATATATATACATATATATATATATATATATATATATATATATATATATATATATATATATATATATATATATATATATATATATATATATTACATAAAGTCCGCCTAGAATATACGGTCGAGCTGATTTTGTAATGAGGTCCACCGGGATCTTGCAGATCCGAAAACGCCAGTAATAAGCTATCGAACCGATGCTAAAAAATTTCTCACTGCTAGAGAACTAAATTATTTAAGATGGATACAACTATGCTGCACAAAATTCGTTCGGGTTCTTGGGTCCCCAAAAATACCAAAACTAATTACCCAGCCGATTTTAAAAATTCTTTTACTCTTAGAAAGCTAAACTATTTTAAATAGGTACAGGTCTTAGATGAGATCCGCCAGTGCCCAAGATTTGGAAATTCGCTATGTTATGCAGATGCTGCGACAGGGGTATTTTTTTTTATATTTTGGATTGCTTTGATTTTTTTTTTTTTTTTTGTTCAAAATTTGTGACCCTGTCGGGCACTGTCGGGTATAGAATCTCTTTTTTATCGATAGAGTTTCCGAAGCTTTCTACACAAATGTCAAATGTCACATGTATCATATCCATGTGTTATGTTATCTGTCAATCGTAAAGAATCATTATACAAATAAATTAAATTAAAAAATATTCACGATGAATACATTTAAGTTACTTATGTTTTTACCTTCGAGGCAACTTTCTGTAAATCGTTTAATTTATGAAAGTAATTTTTTAAGAGGAATAAGAAAAATACATGCTTTGAGTATGTTCGTGTAATATGCAGTTTCGTTTTAAAACAAGAAAAAAATTTGTTTTTATAAATTTGTTATTAAAATTCTAGGTATGAAGCAAGAAGATGTGCTTAAAGAATTCATAAGTAATCAACATAACGTTAGTGTGAAAGAACTAAAAGAATTAAAACAAAATGTTCTTAGTTTAGGAACAAAAATAAATAATATTAATTACGATGCACATTTTATTGGATTTTGTTATAATGGAAAGAGAATTGATATCGCTAAAACATATTTTCAGATATTGAAAGCGGAAAATAATACTCCAAATAACGCAGTTCTAGGGAAACTTTTGAAATTATATTATTTGGTTTATCATGATAATAAAATAACAGAAGATATAGAAAAAGAAATTTATAGTTTGTAAGCATTTGCAAAGAAAATTGAGGTAATTGTGCATTAGTGGGGCTCCAATGTAATTTAAAAAAAAAATTTGTTAACAATTGAAGTATGTTTAGGATGTTAAAAAATTCGTCAGGTGCGTATTTTTGACACGCATTAAGTAATGTCACCTCAGTGAAAGTGTTAATTTATGATTTTTAGGCTCGTTTTTTAAGTACAGTGAGAATACAGCCCTCTTGCGTTTATTCATTATATATATATATATATATATATATATATATATATATATATATATATATATATATATATATATATATATATATATATATATATATATATATATATATATATATGTATAACTCTATAATACAGTAAGAATACAGCCAAGGGACCATACTAGTAACCAAATTACACTGTTCCACTTGTCGCCAGTGGGTGACGTAAAATTTCCCCACTCTGTTGGTGTAGATACACACTGTTTGCAGTGGTATTGGTTTAATGGTTGCGTCTGTGTGCGTATTCGCAAACACTACTACAACACACGTATTACCAGAGAGAGAAATGTGTGCTGTTCAACTAACAATGTAATACAATTCACTGTGCATTCGGTGACGGACAGCGACCGACTACATGACTAAAGCTGTGACAGGCCTACAAAGAGCTCCAAGCAAGCTACACTTCGTTGATATTAGTTGGCTTCTAGTGTTCTATGAATACAGCCCGCTTGCGTTTATTCAATATATGCATGTACAACTCTATAATTATTATTATTAATTTTTCCCCCGCTATAATCACACAACGAGATTAATATGTCATCCTTCGGTGACATAAAAAGATAATTCAAGTCGGGGGAAGCTAGAAAAGTTTCGACCTTGATATAAAAACTAGGTGGTGAAGTTAGTTAAGGTTAAGTTGGTTTAATTAGTTTTGACAATATACTTCGACTTTGATATAAAAAATAGGTGGTAAGGTTAGTTATGATTAGTTTAGTTTAGTTTTTTTTTTTTTTTTTTTTTTTTTTTTTTTTAAAAACAATTGGCCATTGGATACTCTGTCCATATCAGCCATTAACAGAATATGTACAATAAATTTAGTTTAGTTAGTTTTGATAATATACTTCGATTTGGATACACATGCATACAAAATACGAAAAAAACCTAAAAAATTTGAATTTTTTCAAATTTAACGACAGTTTTCCAGCATTTCAAGTACTGATATCGAGTTGTAGTATTTTTTTAACTAATCCGCCGTAGCAGTGAACATTATTAAAAAAAAATCATTAAAATCGGATCATTCGTTTTAGAGCCAAAAATAGGTGGAGCCCCACTAATGCACAATTACCAAAACTGAATATATATATTTTTTTTGAAACAGGATTTTTGTTATTTTGTAGATGTGAATCATTTAAGAAAACGAATAATATTTTAGATTCATTATCTTCCGAAAATGCCATTTTAGCTTTATCACTGACAAAAAATTGGAAAAAGTGCTTTGATTATTTAGATAATATACGATTTATCGATACACCAAGTGCTATTTCGTATAGCGTTATTATTGAAGCTGCTTTCAAAAATAATGAAGCAAATCTAGCATGGAATCTGTTAAAAGAAATGTTAGGTCTCTTTTTAAGAAATTTTCAATTAATTTTTAACACTAATTATATATGTATTTGTTATAGACCATGAAAAACTACCCACAACGAATGTTTATAAAGGAATTATTTCATGTTGTAATAATAAAAGTACAGAAAGTATAGACATCCTTGAAAAGTTATTTGAAATTCTGCAAAAATACGCTATAATTCCACCGAAAGAATTTGCTGAATCGTTATCAAAAATTTGTAATAAAATAAACATTGCAATAACTTTCACAGAAATTACAAACAAGTAAGTGCTTAGAAAATTGAATTTTTTGGCGGCCGTGTCAGAAAATATTAACTAGGTGTGAACAAAAAATACAGTGAATAATTTTATTATGAGCAAAGTAATAAGTTTAAATCAAATTTGAATTAATCTCCTTCAAAGTACTTCCCTTAGCTAGCGATGCACTTATTCCAACGTTGATTCTACGATTGAAAGCATTTCTGGAACGCTTCTTTCGGAATGGCCTCAAGCTGCTCTCTCGTGATTGAATGTTGTCTGTATCGGGCGCCTGTCGAACAGAGTTGTGCGTGTAATTTACTTCGGGTAAATTACACAGTTTTTTACATGTAAAAAATTTTGTAATTTACACATACTTGTTTTGATAAAAAAAAACTGTAAAAAATGTAAAAAACTAAATTTTTTTAAATTTAATAGTTATGTAAGCGTTACTGATGGTATTCCATATTTGCTGTTGAAGTATTTGCTATATTTGCAAAGTAAAACTTAATAATTAAGTAATTTGAAAATTAAAAATATAAATGGAGACAAACAGGAAAAAGAAAGGTTAGTTTTGGTAGAATAGTTTATTTAAGAATTCAATATTAAAAAGATTTTTATTTATTCAGTTAAATTTTATTAAAGGTATCAATCATCTTCATCAGGGTAATTCCATGGTTACTTACATTACAATTTGATTTAAAATTGGGATTAAAATCCTTTGAATTTTCGTACTTAATGAGTAAATCCACTAAAATTTAATCAAATTAAATCAAATACGATTTGAACTTTTAAACAAAGGAAATCAAACAACAAAAAATGCATATTAATTTTTTTTATACAAGATAAAGTAGGTGGTCACTTACATTACTCAAAAAGGAACATAATTTTTCATCTTTTATACAATGAGAATTTTCTGCTCTTTTTCTTCATTTAAATAAATTTAAACAAATAATGTTTCAATAAATTATTTTAATAAGAAATTTCATAACTTATTATATATTTTTGATAAAAATGTAACTTTTACTCGGTCATTTACATTACACCCTCTTTGGTCACTTACATTACAGTCACTTTAAAACAAGTTTTATTAAAAAGTAAGTAGTTTATTAGTTTGATTTTTTGGAAAGTATGATAGATAACAAAAACAAAAGTAAATTTTTAGTAATTAAAAAAACGTCTTTTGATTGACAAAAAATCAAAATAATACTCAAAACGAGTAAAATAATTATTTCAGCAGAAAGAAAAATGTAAATTTAGCTGTCTTAATATTCACTTGAAAAAAAATCACAAGTTACGGTAATTTTTTTTATTAAGTAAAAAATATTTAAGCTAAATTTACAGAATAAAGACAATTACAGATAAAAAATAAAATAAAAAAAACGTTGTAATCAGTTATTTAGTCTTTTGAGTATCAAGTAGGCATGATATTGATTAATAATTTCTATTTTTTAATTTTTACTAAAATTCCATCTTTTCATGGAATTGCCCATCATCATTATCATCAGTGATTTTATTATTATTATAATTTAAAGAGAGATAAATATGTAGTAGTTTTTTTTGATCTGTCAGAACTCAGTTTGTTAATTTGGAAATTTAAAGCTTTGTAGTCAGTTGTGGATGGCCTTCCACCAGCAGAAAATCATTTTTGTGTCGACATTTTGTTTACACGTTTTTTCATGTGAACTTATAAACAAGTAATAACCGTCAAAATAAATTGTTTGTCAGTGAAATGACAAATGATTTAAGTATTTTACATTTTTTACAATTTTTTACGGTTTTTTACGTATTTTACAATTTTTTACAAAATGTAAGAAACTGGTTTTTTACATCACATGGCACAACTCTGCTGTCGAGCAAAGGATCGATGGTGTAATGGATAGCACACCTGGCTATTTACCAGGAGATCCTGGGTTCGATTCCCGGCCGATCCGGATAATTTTTTCAATCACTTTGTGATTTTTAATTTACATGAATTAGTATAATAAATCGCTGTCTTTTATTATAAATTTTCATTAAAATTTGTTTTAAGTGCTTTTTTTTGATACTGTCAAATACCCCAGTGCTTGTTAAACTTACTGGGCTTGCAGCTTTCTTTTGCTCAGATTCACATTCGAATGATAATTAGCCACTTTCGTTACTAATTTCGAAAATTACAATTTAAAAAGTGGGCTTTTGTTAGATTCCATTGGAATTTTATAATATTTTATCCACAGTTTTTTTTCCAGAGGAGAATGTATTAAATGCAACAATTTATTGACTTCAGGACGCTTGACGACAGTTGAATTTGAATCATTGAAAAATGCATTTTTTAATAGCGTTATGATCGGTAAAAATCTCTTTACAAAAACAACACCTAAAGAATTGGAGAATTTCATTAGTTTTATAAAACAAAGCGGTTCTTTTGATATAGTTATTGATGGTTTAAATGTTTTATATTCGTGTGGTAGAAAAAACGTCACCAAATCTTGTGAACTGGTATATTTTTTAGATACCGTCAATTGAGATGACTTAAACCAATTTTATCTTTAACCAAAAATCATTAATTTTCACTGAATAATTTAAATATCAGACTTGGCATTTATGCTACGTTATTCTTTTAACTTTTCTTAAGGTGAATCGATTACTATTGACAAATGAATTACAAAGTCTATTTTTTTCTTTTTAAATAAATATAATTTATGTGCAGAAAAATAAGTTAAATTTTATAATACATGTAACAATATTAATATTTGATTATTATTCAATCTTCTAATTTTAATAATTTTAAAAGTTATGAATTTGACTCTGGTAGTTGACAAGTACGTACACATAATGACTAATACATACACAAATATATTATGGGTGTGTTAGTATAAAATGACATTTTTGTAGTTTTTTTTTCTATTTATTACAATAACTAAACGTCCAATATTAAACAAAATAGTTTTTTAATGATTCGAAAACATAAAAGAAAATAATTTTCAGTTTTTTAAATCTTAAAGTTGGTTTTTAATGACACAGCTTACTTAAATATATACTTCTGATCCATCTCTGATCATACTTTTGCATTTACTCGTACGTTAAAAATTCTAACTTTGAAAATTTATTTCTTCTAAACTAGACGTCAGAAATTATTCAAATGGTGTCAGTGAATGCTCCATATCTTTCTCTATAACATACTAAAATTTCAAATTATAAACTTGGAAAATTTCTCGTAATCGATTCCCCTTAACACTATGAGGCCCGAGCACTTTCATAGTAAACTTCCCCGGAAGCCGGCAATATTTAAAAAAAAAATTCATATATACAAATACATAAAATAAAATGATTCAAACACTGAATGGATTCAACACAGTTCAACATGTATGTGTAAAACTGTAAACATACGTACGTGATACGTACATACTACATATACACACATTCAAATCAATTTTATTTAAAAATATAAATTATATTTTTTATGTATTTTTTGTTTATCTTAAAATTTTTTATACATAGAAACCAAAAGAGTAGTGTGTGTTGGTATGTATTTGTGTGAGTAGAAACACATCCGCAGGCCTGACGAGAGGGTGGGGTAGCTAGGGTTTCAGCCCCGGGGCCCGGGTTGGAAGAAGGAGCCCGTAGTTATCGGGAAAGGACCCGAGAAAAAATCAAAAGAGCTTTTTTTTGCTCGGTACCTTTTTTTGAGGATAAAATTTTACGGCCCTGCACATCCGTGTGATGAATGATGATAAATATCGCACACATAATGCGTAACCAACTAATCAATTGATCATTGATCGCGGTCGGCCTCTGGGGATGTTTTGTTTGGTTTCGGATGCCGAAGCCATGGGACTGAAAGTGTTAATATGTCCGAATTGTTAGAAACACGAAAAACCTTTTTGATTATGGTACATTTTTACCCAATAGTTGGGGTGACTTTGGTCCAAGTTCAAAAGTGGGCATGGGCTAAAGAATGGGCTAAAGTAATATTAATGAATTTATTTCAGGAGTGTTAAACAATGAAAACTGAGTTGGAAACATACTGAGAATTTTTAGTTTATTATCCCATAAAAACAATTATTAAACAATTACAAGGAAGTCCAATTCGCAAATAAAAGTTTGAAATGCACGATTTACACCCACTGACAACTGCATAAAATCTGAGTGCTATAATATCAATTTTCACTTGTTTTTTTAACGTCAGTCTATTACCAGTGCTGCTACCTACAAATCACAGCTGTTATTACAAAGTTATTATGAAACACAATGCTGGAAATTGAAAATGAATCCTTTTCTTAATTTTGGGCCAAACTCACCCCAATGGGTAAAGTCACTCCAATTGACGGTAATCAGAATACATATAATTTATCCAAAAATTAATTTTATTTCTTATGTATTGTAGTTAGCAAATGTGGTAAAACATTTTGTTGAACGAAAGAAAAAGGTGTTAATAGTTGGACGAACTCATATGAAACAATGGAAAAATAAATATACTGCCTATGTTATGAATAATGCACAATTTTTCTTTGTACAAGATATGTAAGTAAGAACTTCTTTTAGGGTTCCGAAGAAAAATATTAGAACTTTTATAATTTCATTATGTCTGTCCGTTGCCACATTTTCAGGATTTTTGCATGTTTGGATGAACGTGGTGCAGGTACATGCTAATTTTCTTAATTTCTTGGGGTACTTTCCCGTATTGGAAAGCGGGAATGAAAATATTTTTCAGACCGACCCTTCGCTCCAACCCTTATTAATGACACCCCTGGGTTAATATTTTTAATTTTTAAACTGTTAATCTAAAAAAATTGGAAAGAATTACGGGTACTAACACTTACTAACAACACTCAGTTAAAATTATTTCGCCTAAGTTATGTCGGTAACTTTCGGGGATATAAACGCCAAAATTTTCGAAAATTCAGGAAGTAATTTAAAAGTAAAAGTCATTAGAAACATCTTTTTAAATCAAATTTAAATTTTTTTAAATCTTTTTTGCGAAATACTGAACTTTAAAGTTCATGTTGGTTTTTAAGGGATATAGACAGGGTTGCCAACATCCGGTTTTCGGCCGGACAGTTCGGTTATGACGTGATTGGTTCGGGTCCGATCCTGCATGTTCGGATAGCAAATGTTCGACCGTGAAATTTTGGAATTTTTGAGACTAATATTCTTTTTTTTGCTTGTTTGCTCAAAAAAATCAAAAATTTTGCGACAAATGTTTGTGTTCAGTTGTCGAAAATTGGAAAGTTGGCAAGCCTGTATATAATATAGGAAACCAAATTATCACATAATTGATTCTCAAGTAACATATGTGCAAGTAACATTGTTGAATATATTTATATTTATTTATTTTTATAATAAACCATAAAATGTACTTAAATGTCCGAAAGCTGTAAAAAACTTTCCCACTGGAGAATCCTGATTTAATGTGGGCGAATTTTTATTTTAATAACTTCCAAAGGGAAGTTAGAAAGTTAACATGTTTGAGTTGAAAATTTTAAATAATAATGTTTTTTGTAGATCAGAAGATGATCCATTTTTGATTTATGCAACAATGTACAACGGTCCAAATACAGGCTTTGTTAGTCGAGATCTAATGCGCAATCATTTATTTAAATTAAAAGATCAAAATTTAAAAATACTTTTTCGCCGTTGGCAAAATTCTTCACAATATAAATTAATGTACATGGAAGATAATGGAAAAGTTCATATTAGTGTAAGAAAATATTTATTACGAGCTAAAGTACAGTAGTACCTCGCTATATTACGGTCAAGCAATCTGTAATATGTACGTATGTACGTAAATAAACATCAAGTAAAATCAAACACTACGCAACATTCACGGAGAAGTCTCGTAGTGTGGATAATGTAATATGTAGTTCGATTTAACTAAAATATAGACCAAAATTAACTCTTTAAATGATAACTCGTCCGACAATATGGCGGCTCAAAATGCTGTGATATGACGTATATATTCACTGGTACAGGTATCTGTGACAGGTTTTCCGAAATACAGTATAATTCTAAATAATGTACAGTTTTATCAACATAGTTTAGTATAATTTATTTTTTGTAAATTCCTAGGGTTCACTTTTTTGATGTAGGGATCTTTGAATTTTGTTTCTTTTTCTTTTTTTATAACCTTTTTTATCTAATATACTTATCACTGACAGTAAAAAGTTCGGCATTTTGAGACAAAAATAAGTTTCCATATGGTTTGCTTAAAAGGATTAATAAACTGATGGAAAAGATTTTGAAATTCGTTGACAAATAATAATAATTTTTTTTAATGAGCCATTTTCTCAAAATATGTCAGTCTGACACCAGGGCGGCGACACAGTTAGGTTGGAACTACATCTCTATGATTGAAATTTTTATTTAAAAATTGTTATGTAACAGCATAAGAAAATTGTTGAACGGTGCCGCGACTAAATAACTGTTGACAAAACAACCGCAATAAAATAACCGAACCACGAAATAACCGCACGACAAAATAACCTTAGACAAAATAACTGTGGAAAAAATAACCGAACAACAAAATAACTGTACGACAAAATAACCGAACAAGTAAACATTCTTCGTTAACATTCAAAATAAACGTTAATTATTCTTCTGAGTTAGAGTACATGCGGCTGTGATATGATTAAGATTTGTTTTGCTTCCAATATATAAAAAATGGTTAAATTGCAATAGACCTTAGACGTTGGTATTTAAACTATTTCATTTAAAAACGAACGTTAATGGGTGAAAACTATTGTATTTAAAAAGTTAAGCTTGGGAAACATTATTTTGAAAAATCAAATAGTAGATGATATAAAAACTAGGTAGTAAGATTATAAGTTGGTTAGGTTAAGGTTATAAGTTTTTTTTTCAAATTTTAGGTAGATAATATAAAAACTAGGTGGTGAGGTTAGTTTAGGTTAGGTTAGTTTAGTTAGTTTGGACAATATACTTCGACTTTGATACAAAAACTAATTCGGTTAAAGTTATAGGTGGTGAGGCTAGTTAAGGTTAGGTTAGTTTTGTTAGTTTAGACAATATACTTCGACTTTAGTATAAAAACTAATTAAGTTAAGGTTATAGGTGGTGAGGTTAGTTAAGGTTAGGTTAGTTTAGTTATTTTTGACAATATACTTCGACTTTGATATAAAAACTAATTAGGTTAAGGTTATAGGTGGTAAGGTTAGTTAAGGTTAGGTTAGTTTAGTTAGTTTTCGACTTTGACATAAAAACTAGATGGTGAGGTTATTTGAGGTTACCCTTTGGCCTTTGCCCGAAGGTTAGGTTAGTTTTGACAATATACTTCGATTTTTTTATATAAAAACTAGGTAGTGAGGTTAGTTAAGATTACCCTTTGCCCGAAAGTTAGGTTAGTTTTATCAATATACTTTGTGATTAAATATAACGCAGAACAAAAACATAAGTATTTACAAGATATTGCTACACTTTTATCTTTGTAATTTAGATTTAATATTTTAACAAAATAATAAATAAATAAACTTTAAGGTTATTTTGTTGTTCGGTTATCTTGTCCACAGTTATTTTGTCTAAGGTTATTTTGTCATTCAGTTATTTTGTCCACGATTATTTTGTCGCGGAACCTTGTTTAACAGCAGGGCGGCGACACGGTTATTCGGAACTACATCTCTATAGTTGGAATATTAATTTCTAAAAAATGAACAATATTCCTGGGTAACCAAATTGAAAAGTTTTGTTGCCTAGTGGAATTAACAGTAGACGATTTTTGGTTGATTAAATTCATATCTCGGTCATAGAGATGTAGTCCCTTCTAACTGTGTCGTCACCCTGTTGTAAATTTGACACATATTTTGAGAAAATGGCTCATTTCAAATATTATAATATTATTAATATTAGAGAATCGTGTGGTTTAGGGGGCAAAACACCTGGTTAGTTACCAGGAGATCCTGGATTCAAGTCCCAGCTGGATCCAGTTTGATAATTTTTCAATCACTGTGTGATTTTTAAATTAATATATTTTTTTTTTTTTAATTTAATTATGTTAAATTACCATGAATTTAATATTTTTTAATAATTATTTTTTATTACGATATATATTTATGAATCTTGAAAAATTCAAAAAATGACATTTTAAAACGTCAAAATATTGAATTTGTAAAAGATAAAAATTTCAGAATCCGTAGTAATTAACGTATTTACCAGGTTTATAAAAGTTCTTTAAAAAAGACTCTTCGCTCTGTTTGCAATGCTGTAGCAAAGATGACGTCACACATCTGTATCAGATGAAACAGAACTATCTGTGTAAAGTGCAACTTTAAGTCCTATAAATTTGTTTGTTGTTGAGATACCTTAATTTTTCTTTTACACTTTTATTTGATTTTGTTTTTATTTTTATTTTCACTTGGTAAACTTCTCAATTTCGGGTTTCTCTTATAGTTCCGTCTAGCGCGATATAGCGAAGTCATACTGTAAAATGAATTTATGTATAGCAATGTTTCATAAAATTATTTTTGGTTACAGTATCCAACACCATATCTAATTTCCATACAACAACATAAGCATTATTGGCATATACCACTTGAAAGCACGAATTCGGATGGTTCAAACGAAAATTCATTACAATGGATTTGTTTAAAAAAACTTTCTGTTTAAAAATATTATTTAATAAATTATTAGACTTTTTAACTATTTTGAATTATTTTCATATTTATCTATTAGTTACTAACAGAACCCTCATATCAAATGAGTACAATAACAACTGTGCCTGGGGCCTACAAAAGTCTGAAATTTTAAATAGGAATGTCGCATTTCATGTTTCAGAACTTCTTGGACAGTTCTGGTTCATTATTTGTCTGTCCACGTGTGTCCGTAAAACTTTCCACTGCTCATAAATCTGAAACTTTTTGATCAACTTTGATGAAGGTTTTAGGAACTATGCGGGTGAGTTCTTAAATTCTCCTATAAATTTTATCGTGATCGTATCATGATTTTTCCAAGCTGGCGACGTTGTTCTCGGGCTCGAATCATGATAAACTTTGGATAAGTGTATTTGAATTTCAGTACAGAATGGTGGAATATTTTTTTTTTTACTATTACAGTTTTTGTTACTCCAAAGACTTCCTTGTTTTTCTTGAACTAATATTTTCTCTTTTTGGTAAAATAATTTCAGTAGGGTAAAAGCCCCCTTTGTGGAACGGTATCTAATACTGGAACAGTTTTGACATTTACATATTTATTTCTTTAATTAAGTAAGGAAACTTTAAATGCGAGGTGAATTTAAATTGAAAAACAATCATTCTATTAATAATAATTTTTGTTATCAGACGTTTCTTTCAGAAATAACTTTATTAATATGTAAATGTTCATAATTAGATACCGTTCCACAAAGGGGGCTTTTACCCTAGTGCTTTTAATTTGAAACATACTTTTTACGTTTGTTTTCTATATTTTTTATTGATTTCTGAATAGATTAAATATTTATTTAATGATGAAATATATATTTAAAAAAATTTAAACCGTTGGACTCGCTAGAACTTACTTGAGCACGTTTCATGTACATATCATGTTTACAATAATTCATAATTAATATTGCGACATTTTAGAATTTAGATTGTATTTTCAATAAAATTGTCGGCACTCTAAAAGTACTCTGAGTGTTGGATTTTTATTTAAACTATTTTTGGCAATTTTTAACAAATTGGTCTTTAAGGGACTAGAGTTGTTTAGTCAGATTGTCGATATATGTTTTAGACCAAGCGCGGATACAAGGGACCGATCATAGGGGTCATGACCTTTCCCCCTGAACGGAGATAAATTCAAATTTGATCGTGGTTTATTTAATGATGTCAATAATAAGTCATAAAAAGTTTTTAGTGCCTTAAAAACCGTAAATAAAATGACAGAATGAGGGAATTGGAAGCGAATAAATTATAGGTTTTCGAAGTCGCTATTTTAATGGTGGTTTAAGTACATTTTTTTTAAAATTTGTCTAATAACTGTGACACTCTTTTAATTTGAAGGCTGGACCCGTCTCTGTTTTATACGTACACAGACATATCGATACAAAATTTTAGTCAACAGAAAACTGAACAAAATAATCGATAGCTTTTGGATTATTATTTTTAATTTTACGTTTAATTAAGTCACAAGGAGTCTCCAGATTCTCGCCGAGGTTGGACGAAACGAGAATGTAGAGGGTCATTTCGTTGTGTCTCGCGGTTGGTGTTTTAATGCTATTCATATGGCTGAGCCAACCTCAGCGAGGAACTCGACGAGGAACCTCGTCCGACCTCGGCGAGAATGTGGAGACTCCTACAGTATTGGAAAAATTATTTGTTTGTTCGTATATTGACTTAATTTTTATCAAATGATATAGGGTAAAGTGGGCTAAGTGCATCCCCATTTTTTGATAGTTAACTTTCAGATCATTATTGTATCAATGTTATTAATCGCATCTGATTGTTTATCAGCGTTATCAACTACCTGGTCTTTGAACTTAAATAATTATAAGAAATTCTAGAGAGCTTCGTGATAATGAACTGTAATTATTTTTTTGAAATGTGTACATGTAACGCACTTGCCCCATGGTTTGGGGCAAGTGCGTTATGCTTACGTAGAGAAAAGTATGCTTATTCAACACACTTTAATAAGCATACTTTTCTCTACGTAACTACAAAAAAATTTTAAATATCTTTTTTTAAGTGATAAATTACCTTTTATTATACACATTATATTATATTATAATTGAGAGGTATACTAATATCATCTAATGCAGTTTCCAAGGCTGCTGCTGAATACTGTGTGCTTATGGCAGTTTTTCTTATGTAATTTCGTACCATTTCTACCTAAAATAAATAATTATGGGCAAAAACAAGCAGAATTTACATCATATAACACACTGGGGTAAGTGCGCTCCCTTTAGCGCTACATCATATAATACATTAAGAGCGCACTTACCCCAATCCAAAAGACGCACTTGCCCCGTAGGAAAAAATGTTGGGGTAAGTGCGCTCCCTTTAGTGTTTCTAAAATAACAGAATAAGAGAAAAAATCTTCTCAATTAATTAAAATTTACCTTAATAACAACTAAAAATATTAAATAAAAAACATAAAAATATTATAATAGACTCTATTAAAAATTTATTGAAAATGTACTCAGCAACTCGTTGTTAAACCATAAAACACATTGTTGAAAAACACAGCCGTTACTACTCTATATGTATAATTGACAGAAGTGCTAAATTAATGTTGACCTGTTTCTTTTGAGTGTTAGCGGATATTTTAAAATTGATTTTAAATCACTTTATAGTTAGTTCGAAATTCTATTTGACGCGAAGGCACTTGCCCCGGGTGCGCACTTACCCCACTTTACCCTACACAGTGTTATTTGTTTGTACTAATTTGTATATTTTTTACTAAACAAAAAAAAAAAAAAAATTAAAAAATAATGTTATGTATAACGTTACAAGCATAATGTTATAACAGTTTAATTACCTACATTATTACCTTTTATTTTTCTCAACTTAAAGCACGTATGCTAATTTTAACATGTGTATAAATAATTTTTTATTAATATATGCATACATATAAGTAATTAGAGACGGATTATTACTTAAAAAAGAAATAATATTAAATTTTGAAACTACAGAATTTTGACCATTTTAACTACCTATGTAAAACTGTCTGTAAATTTCAATTTTTCAAAAACTTTTTTAAGGTAGTTGGTCGATAAAACGATTTTTTCAAAGGATTTTAACGAAATTTCTCTAGATATTTATTTAACGACGTTGAGCTTGTACAGTCCGATTAATTGCATATACTCCAATTTCAAAAGTAATGCATGTTTAAATTCGGCAATGTTGCAGTAATTTACAATATTAAAATTGTTCAATACCAATAATACGAGCCATTACCGAAAAAAAATTGACCACCCCAATTTTGAGAAAGACATTTTCAAAATTTTATAATTTTAACTGCGGGCTCTTATGGGGAAACTTTTTTTTTTTGATTAAAATGAAAAGGTGTCAAAGGAATTTGATAAAAATTTAATATGTTACAAAATACAAAGTTACAAACCATATTTAATAAAAAATAAAAATTATTCACCACGCCGTTTTTGAAATATAATTTATAAACATCATTTTACAACGTTTTTACATTATCACAACATCATTTATACAAAAGTATATCTCAGCGAAAAAATTTTTCTTTTATCAAAAATTAAATAATGTATTAATATTCTTCAGTTATTATATTTGTATACCACTTGTTTTTTTTTTTAGTTTCCGCACGCTTGTGTTGTAGCAATATAAAAACATTGTTGGAAAAGCGTTGTAAAATGATGTTTATAAATTATATTTCAAAAACGGCGTAGAGAATCATTTTTATTTCTTATTAAATATGGTTTGTAACTTTGTATTTTATAACAAAATTTTTATCGGATTCCTTTGACACGTTTTCATTTTGTTCAATTAAATAAAAAAAAAATAAAGTTTTCCCATAAGAGCCCCTGTTAAAATTACAAAATTTTAAAATTGTTTTTCTCAAAATTGGGCTAGTTAATTTTAATTGGAATAGGCTCGTATTATTGGTATTGAATTAAATAAATATCTAGAGAAGTTTCCTTAAAATCCTTTGAAAAAATCGTTTTATCGACCACCTTAAATATGTACACTGATAATTTGTAAAGTAAGTCATATGGTTATATAACTTGACTTTCTTGCTAGAAAAAATAGCTAATTATTTATTCATTCAAATAACAGTAAACACCTTTCATAAAAGATTATACAGATTGTACAAATATATTAGTCATAGGTAAATTGAAATTCTCTGGAATTACATACAATTTTGCTTTTTCCTCCAAAAATCACGTGAGTCTGGTTTTTAAATTGCGTGTTGCGCATTCCATTAACAATTTAGGAAGTTGTGGTGAGTTGTGGTGGTTGTGTTTATAAAATTAGTTGTCAAAATATAATACATAATAAAAAAAAACCACATCTTAAATATATCCAAGTTTTTTTTAATATTTTGATTAAAATTTGATAAAAAAGGAACATATTAATAAAAATTAAAAAAAAAACTAAATGATAAAACTAAAATAATAATTTTTCTAGAATTTTAAATATTGTAATAATATTATTAAATTAACCTATATAAAGTAAAAATTTCTTAAAAATTTAAAATATGACAAGTTGTTTTTATACATTGTACAATGTATTTTATTTAATAGAAAATCTTAAAAACCAATAATCAAAATTTTTTTTAAAATGTAAACCAAAAATGTGTTGTAATTCATTGTTTGTTTTTTTAAAAAACTGGAAATTATGGATACGTCCATTTGCAGCCACAGTTTATATATTACTTGTTATAACATTTATTCCAGTATTTGTTTGGAATCAAGTAATAGAAAATGGAATTACTGAACAAGAATTGGGTCCTCTTCTGGGAGGAGGATTTGTATTATTGGCCGTACCAATATCAGTATGGCAAATAATGCAACATATAGTTCATTACACTCAACCACATCTGCAAAAACATATTATAAGGTAGGTAATTAAAATTAAAAAATATATATAAATTAAATGCATATTTGCTGTTAAAAGACAAAATCTTAGGGCTAAAAAACACCTTTAAATCTTAAAATGACGAAGACTACCGAGATCATAGTATTTCTGTTAAGTTATAGAGTTGCACAGAATGATTTTTTGAGTTTTTCAGCAAAATATTGTATAATTTCTATTTTCTGTTAAAAGTAGCTAAAATTTTCTAATTAGCTAAAAAAAAATATTTAACCCATTATAATCCGTCTATTATTTAATTAGTTGAAATAATTTGTGGTTGTAGTTGACAATAAGAGCAATAAAATATTATGTCAATTTTACACTCGAGGAAAAGATTAAGCGATTAAGCCAAAATAGTTAAATATCGTTCTTAACGCTTTGTGAACCAAAAATTTTCGCGCTTTAGTCTCTCGTGTACCAATGGTACTTGTAAGTGCAAATTGGGCCAACTTTTTTTAAAAATTTTCGAATACCATTATGAAGTTATTATCTGATCTCTATCTGGCGCCACAGACGCTAAAAAAGTAGGATATAAGTACGATGTTTAGCTAGCACACAATGAGTTAGGTTCTTATATGAAATAAAAAATTATATTTTTTTTATTACTATTTTATTATTATTTATTACTTCACAAAGTCCTAAAAACTTAAACATCCATTTTTATACGTATTTTATTTTTAATTTAATTTACGTAAATCCGATTTTTTAAAACTAGGTCAGCTTAGCAAAGGTGAATTTATCTGAGTCGTTGCTTCATTGTTGATTCATAATCGCCTTTCTTCTCGATTCATAGTCGCCTTTGTCGCCTTCTTCTTGTTGGCAATATTTTTTAGTGTCTGATAGACAAGTGTTTCTCAACCGCTAGTCCGCGGACCGGTGCCGGGCTGCAAAAATGATGGGGTTAACTTTATGCATGTTTTGAAATTTTGTATTTTTATACGTATTTACGGCACATGGTAGCACAGATCTAGCAAAATAAAACAAAAGCTTTTTTTTTTTAAAAAAAAAAAAAAGAAAACGGTGGAGCTGACTTTATGGACTGATGGTGCACTAAATGGTCGGAAACCGACATTTCATATTACGCGACCTAATGCTGTTCCAACTAATGACGGAAATGGTTCCAGGCCACAAGAACTTTGTTTAAAATTAAAGAATTGATTTTAAACATTTCTCCAGTACTTAAGAAAGTGTCGATATTTACCTGATTACATGGTAGACTAAGTGGTCGGGAAACGACATTTCATATTACAAGACCTAATATTATTCCAACTAACGGTGGAAATGATTCCAGGCTACAAAAATTGTATTTAAAATTAAAGAATTGCTTTTAAACATTTCTCTAATGCTTAAGAAAGTGTCGATATTTATCTGAATTACACTGTAGATCACGTGGTCGGAAAACGACATTTAATATTACACGACCTTTATATTATTTCAACTAACGGTGGAAATAATTCCAGAGAATTGCTTTTCTATATTTCTCTAATATTGAAGAAAGTTTCAGTATTTCCAGTTAACGGCAGAAATGACTCCAGGCTAATAGAATCCTATTTAAAATTAAACAACTGCTTTCTAATATTTTTGTAATGCTTAAGGAAGTGTCGGTATTTATCGAAAACACATGGTAGACAAGGTGATCCGGAAATGATCCTACAATTATATCATCGGTCCACTCAAAATTATCTGAGATTTTACTGAGCCGTGACTTAAAAAAGGTTGAGAAACACTGTGACAGACAATATATAATTATAGTTCATTTCAGTTAAATTTAACCATGCTTCGTCACTTTGAATTTAAATAATTTCCGTTTTCTTGGCTTTATCTCTTTTATTATTGCATTTATGTAAATTTTAAATTTGCAGTTTATTTTTAGAAAAGAATAGAAGATTGATTTGTTTCGAATATAAGAATTATTTAATTTTTTAACGAAAACTCATGATCAATTGTATCTGAAACGAGGTATAATTCCATGGTGGCCACATTACTGGAAAACCTGGAAATGTCAGGGAATTTTTACTTTCTGGAAAAGTCAGGGAAAAGTCAGGGAATTTTACCAGAAGACTGGAAAAAATTGATTTTTATATAATTTTTCACTTGTTTTGAGATTAGATTTAAAAATTATTGCGTATTTCTGATTAGATTTAAAAATTAACGGGTATTTCTTGTTTTTTTTTTTTTCGTCATTTACTTTTTTATGTCAGAATTTTTTTTTTAGCTTTTTTGGGATAAAGTAGGGGTGGCATTTTTCACAAAATAGTCAGGGAATTTTTTAATAAAATTTCTGGAAAACCTGGAAAAGTCAGGGAATTTGATCTTCAAAAATCTGTGGCCACCATGAATTCCATAGATTTAGGTATTATTCTGTTTCCAAATCTGTTTATAAAAGTAAAACCATAGTAACATTCACATCACACATAAAGTTTATGATTTAAATATGATACATTTGGAGCCACTATCGGTACCAGTGCTAGCGTCTATGGTTCAAGCGTTTAGTAGGATCCTAATTGCACTGAATTACTAAAGCTTTAGTGCACGTTGACAGACCATTTTTCAAATACATATTATTAAAATTCAGATTTAAATGTTTAGTTTTGCACACAAATAGAAGTAGAGAAAGACAAACAAAAATATCCGGTTGTTATTTTATAGTTTTAATTTCCTTTTATAAAGCTAACGTGACGTTATCGAGTATTATTAATAAAATATTGGGTCAGAATGGGTTAACAGTTAGATTAACTATAATTAGATTAATTATGAAAACGTTATATGTACATATTTCTTTTTTCGTAGGATATTATGGATGGTTCCTATTTATGCTCTCAACGCGGTAAGTGAAATAATTTTAAAACATGAAAAAATTAAATATAAGTCTTGAACGGGTTAAGTTCTTTATACGTTAAGGGGAGAAGTACCTTTAGACAGGCAACTCCGGGTATTTTTTTAACAAGAAAAAAATTGATCTATATTTATTAAAACTCCCATATTACAGAAATGTGTTCTTTATGACAAATTTTTCTATATCTGAGACCAATATCTGTTGGTAAGGGGGGGGGGGGTAAAGATGTGTTAGGCCATTTTTTCATATGGTGCAGATTTTGTGAAAGATATTATTATATTTACGAAGTAGGCATACGAATAAGCCACAGATGCTACTTCACTATCTCGAGCACGTTTTACGTTCAGAGGCTAAAATATTTGAAGGAATTCGAATATCGCTCTGAGAATTGGGAAGTATATTCTTGAAATGTTTTACTAATACTTTATGGAAAAAAATTCAAATTTGTTTTAGTTTTAAAGGTATTTCTCCCCTTAAACTATTGGAAATAAACTAATTACTAATTAATTGCATTGTCTCGTATTATTTATTGCGTATGTTATTGTAATTATTTTGTTTATATATTTTGTTTTATAAATTAGTGAATTTATTCATAATAAAAAAATTTTTCCCTTTAAGGATCCACAAATAATTTTTTTTGAGTCTTTAAGGGGAAAATTTTTTCATTATGTATAATCCAGATTCCAGCCCATAGTACAACTCAATATAGTGATTTAAGTAAATTAATTATTTAATTGTCGATTGGTTTTATTTTGACCATGTTCTAATATTGTTTGCGATAAATTAATTTTTTGTATTTTTATTTATTTCAGTGGCTTGGATTAATATATACGGACCAGTCGATATATATGAATAGTGCACGTGAATGTTATGAAGCTTATGTTATATATAATTTTATGAAATATTTATTAAATTATCTCAATACTGAATATGATCTTGAAGCTAGTTTAGAAAATAAACCCCAAGTAAAACATTTTTTCCCACTGTGTTTTCTAGCGCCGTGGGAAATGGGAAGGTAATTGTCCGAAATCGGATCTACACTAATAAAATTATTTATTTTTAAAAAAGATTGCTTAAAAGTAACTAAATATGTGTACTTCTAAATCAGTGGTTCCCAAAGTGGTCCCTACGGACCACCAGGAGTCCCCGGGATCATTCGGGGGGCTTGTGGATATTTAAAAATTATTTGGGGGTCCCTGAACAACGTTAGGGTGTCCGCGAAAGGTTTAATATAAAAAGATTGTGACAAATTTTTATTAATATGGAAGTTAAATAACAATGAACAAATTATTAGCGATTTTTACGTCCTACGTCCTACGTATTTTCATCTTGTATCTGAAATACATTTTTTAAAAATTCCTTTTGTATCTTGTATTTAGATGCATTCTTTTGGTATCTTAGTATTTTGTAAATACTAAGTGAGCACGATAATTCGAACGAAATATCATATCATAAGTTAAGAAGTCCCAGTCCACTGAATGAGCATCATGGGTTATTGTACAGAAGCTGTTGATTGCTTTTCCGTCTTCCTATTTGGTAAAATGTGGGTTCAGTGCCGTTATAAGCCTCATCATGAAAAAAAAGAAACCGACCAGAAATTAATATTAATACTCGCGGGGATTTGCGGGTGCTACTCACAAACATTGAGCCGGACATAAATACACTCATAACATCCTATCAAGTTTATCCAAGTCATTTTTTTTTTTGTATTTTTAAAAAAAAAAAAGTTATATTTTCAATAAATATCTACTTCTTCAACAAAATATTTTATTTATATTTTATTTTTACGCCACCATTTACCATTCAAAACATCAAAATTAAATTTGTGTTTTTTCTAAACTATGCATTTATGTAGTTTTTCACCCAGGGTCCGTGAGCAAGTTTTGACTATGAAAAGGGGTCCGTGGGCCAAAAGAATTTGGAAACCACTGTTCTAAATGAACAAATCGTCAAAACTAAAAGGATAGTACTTTCATCTTATTGTTGGTTAAAAATAATTCCAAAAATCTTCAAGTGCGTGTCAGACCACGCAAAGTATGACAGACATTACGAAATTATTAGGGTAACGGTACCGCAGTTTTGATTAAATCTTTAATTCTTGGTTCATATTTAAGTATTTTTTCTTTAAGGGGTCTTTTACAAGTGATGTGCTAAGAAAAAAACACTTTTTTGGAATTTTTTGTTGGACAAAAAATTTATTTTAATTAAAAAAAAAACTTTTGTATATTAAAATCTATAGAATTAAGTGTATCTTGAATTTTTTTTTCTTTTTTTTTTTTGACCATCCATCTGCCCCTGTAAGCCTGTTGAAGGTTAAAGGCCAAAAAAAAAAAAAAAAAAAAAAATGGTGCCGGTGATTCAAAAAAAAACTATAAGTCCGATTGGACTAAAACTTGGTACATTCCTTTTATTATGGTGTTTTTTGTAACATTATCTAGACCAGCCCTTAAAATAAAAAATTCGATTTTTTAGAACGCTTGGAAGGTCAAAAAACAGAGTAATTTTTCGTACTTTTTTTCAAAATGGCGCCAAAAAAAATATGGGATCTGATGGGCTGATTCTGGGTTGTCTTATAGATTTTAGTATTATCTTTTTTATGAATTACATGTGACATTCAACAGGTCTACAAGGGCAGACGGTAGGAAAAAAAAAATAAAAAAAAATCCAAGATACATTTAATTATATCAGCCATTCTTTTGTTACGTACGTGACATTTTCATGCCGTTTACACGCCTTCTTATAAGAAAAAAAATAGAAGTTATTTTTTTCTTATAAATTTTCAATACTAAGCAGATAGACAAATGTGTAAACAATATTTGTACTGAATATAAAATACATAACATTATTAGTTTTAATGCTAGAGCTAATAAAGTTTGTGTTACGGACGTGACAAAACAGGCACTTTCTTGTCACGCACGTAACACAGCTAACATTAAAACTAATAATGTTATGTATTTTATATTCAGTATAAATATTGTTTACACATTTGTCTATCTGCTTAGTATTGAAAATTTATAAGAAAAAAATAACATATATTTTTTTTTCTTATAAGAAGGCGTGTAAACGGCATGAAAATGTCACGTACGTAACGAAAGAATGGCTGTATATGTATGAGTGAATATTTTTAGGTAATTAATTTTATCTGTCAATAGGTAACACGTCGGGAGCGAACTAACCTACGACCCTTTTTCAGGATAAGATTAAAATCTGACCGCAGGAGCGAACTAGAATGCACCATTTTGACTGCAAGGAGTACGTGTAAAAAAATGGCTGATATGTGCTTTAATGTACAAAAGTTTTTTTTTTCATTACAATTAATAGTTTCTCCAAAAAAGTGTTTTTTCTAGCACATCACTTGTAAAAAACCCCTTAATAAAATTAAAGGACTTAAAATTAGTATATCTAACTTTACTTTTTTTTTTAAAAAAAAAAAGAGAGGCTACCTACTGTTGCTGAAAAAGGCCCCAAAACTAAAATATACTCCAGTGCGCCTCAAAGGCTTAAGATATTTAATTTTATTTGTGTAGATCTTATTTACTTATTTTTACGTAATTTTTACAAGTATTATATTATTTTCAGAGAGTTTATTCAAATGTGTAAACATGGGATTTTACAGTACACTGTATTTCGGCCAATAACAACCATAATATCTGTGTAAGTTGTTCAATCAATTGTTATTTTATTGGGTTGTTGCAAATGAAATAAAACAGATGGATGTCTACTACAGTGATTTTATAATATACTTGATTATCTGAAGAGAGTAAAGTATCATACTAACGCAACATATGAAAATATATAATATCCATCATTTCATTTACAACAAGCTAATAAAAAAAGAAGATTTTACTTCTATATCTACCAAATTTTTATTGCAGAATATGTGAAATATTTGGAGTTTATGAAGAGGGTAATTTTCGAAGTGACGTTGCGTTCCCATACATAGTAGCCATTAACAATTTATCACAATTTGTTGCTATGTATTGCCTTGTACTTTTTTACCAAGCGAATAAAGTTGAATTACGTCCAATGAAACCGATTGGGAAATTTTTATGTATTAAAGCAGTGGTTTTCTTTTCTTTTTTGTAAGTAACATTGAATACGGTACTTGACTATATTTAAAATTTGTGTCAAAAGTTTTGAGGTTATAAATATTGACATTGACATTTAGTTGCTTCAAACTGTGACGTCACTATAGTGAGGTGTTTTTCCCACCTTTTTCTCATTTAAAATTGTAGAGTTATTTTTTTATGAATTTTTACAGAATCTGTCGAAAATAAAAAAATCACTTAACTGATATGGAAAAACAATGCTTTTAGAATATTTTTGTAACTTCAGTCAAGTACCCTAGTATACACTTTATTAAAGTTAACAGAATTACAGGGACGGTGCGACCATATAGGCGAACTAGGCGACCATCTAGGGCGTCAAAAATCTGGGGACGTACAAATTATAAATTTTGCAAGCACTGTATGTATTTTTGTTAACTAAATTCACTTTCCAAACGATTTTAATATTTATATTTTTTATGTCAAAAAGGTTGATCGGATACATTGTATCTAGAAAAGTATATTAAGAAAGGGGTTAATCAACCTTTTTTTTAAATTATGTCTTTTTATGATTTTTTATTAAAATATTTTTTTAATACTCAAAAAAGTGTGTAGATTTATATGCATTACATGGTCGGCCAAGTGGTCGGAAAACGACATTTCATATTACACGATTTAATGTTATTCCAATAACAGTTAACTGTTATTATGTCTAAATAAGTGTTTATCAAGTTCGGGGGCGCCAAAAGATATTTCGCCTGGGGCGCCAAATAACCTTGCGTCGACCCTGCAGAATTAATTACTATTTTTACTATTTTTATTTTTTATTTATAGCCAAGAACTTATAATTCAGATATTAGTCTTTACTGGTGTAATTTCTTCTGTTTTTGGAACTACTAACGAAGAATCACTCAGAACAATTTCAGAAAAATTACAAGTAAGTCGTTTTTTGACGATGCAAAGATTCTCACTCGCGCCTCTGGTGGTGAAATTAGAAACTGTATCAAATATAAATGTACGCATACTTCTGATTGGCGTAATAAAATTTACTAACTCGCACATAATTTATATAAAACCTATATTTCTACCGCCAGTTTTACTTGATGTAGCTTCTAATTTTACCACCAGAGGTGCTCGGGTAATCTTTGCCTCGCAAATAGTCTCATAATTTTTATTTTTTAATGAGTGATTTTTATTTATAAATGTTTTGTAGGATTTTATTTTATGTATAGAGATGTTTTTTGCTGCAATTGCTCATCATTATAGTTTCTCATACACGGCCTTTATAAATGAAATGGCTCCAGCACAGCCTTGCATGCGATCTTTCTTGGCCATGTGGGATGTGTCTGATGTACATGGAGACATTCAAGAGTACTTAGGTGTTGTAGGTGAGTTTTTAAAAAAGTTAACCCATTACAGGCCAAGATATTAAAAGTTTATTAGAATTAACCCATTACAGGCCAACATATTACACACAATATCGTAAGAAAGTAATTATGTTTATGTTAAGTGTTTTTTTTTCTATTTTAGGGAGTTCATTGACTCGACGAATTAGAAGCGGTCGAAGTATGTATACAATCGTAAAAGGAAAAGAAACGTCAGAAAATGCCAGATTGGTTGAATCTGCTCCGGAACGAGTTGGTATTCCGTACAGTTTCAAACAAACTTATAATTCCGTTGAGAATAATGAACCGAGCGGCACAACTGGGAATTATGGCTCAATGGGTCAAGTAGATAAAGATAAGAGTTTGACACCAGACGTTAAGATAAGTGGACTGTTAGAAGATATTGATGAACATAATAAAACTGTTTGACATTTTGAGCTTTAAATTGTTATACTAGATTTTTTATTAATAGAACTAAAGGTTGTAAAAAAAATTTTAGGCTGTGGTAAAATTAAATGTATAAAACGATTAGTGAATACGTTCGAAGGTCCGAACGTAAATAGATTGGGTGGCCATTTTTTCTAAAGACCAAATTTCCCTGACTTTTCCTGGTTTTCCAAATAATATTTAAGTTTTTCTGAAAAATCTTTTCAATTCAAAATTAATTTTGAATTCAATTTCCAGTACCGAGGCTATAAATAGCACGGGTACCTAAAATCCTAAAGAAATTTAAATTTTTAGATTTCTTATTCAGTTCTTTTAGCAGAGCACTCGTTTAAATCTTTTGAACTGAATTATCGAAAAATAAAAATTAGGGAGGTTTTGAATTTCTTTTAATGTCAACCTTGAAAATATGAAGGTAAGAAATTTTTCCAATAAAGATTCAGTTTTTTTTTTCCCATTTTTGGTACAACAGAAAGTGCAATAAAAGTGTTACTATCGAGGGTACCAATGATACCCGAAGCTCTAAAAAGGTCTAAATTTTTTGATTTTTTTTATTCAGGATACCACGCTTCCCCTACAGTAAAACTTAATGGCATTTAGCATTTAATTTTAAAATTTCCGTACATATTCCTGACTACTTAAATTCCTTAAGTTTTCCCGGTTTTTGTAGAAAATAACCACCCCGATAGATGATTTTATTAAATTATTTTACTTGAGAAAACTTTTTCCTTACTTAATCAATATAATTATGAAACACGTAATTTATTATATTTAGAGATATCGGGTACGCGGTTTTTAAAAAGAGAATCTCGAAAAAAAACGTAATTAAAGTTTGGCGATTAATTTTTTAAACGGAATTGTAAATATCGGTATAATCATTTAAAAGTAATTCAGACTCCACCCACTACTTGTATCCCTACTAATTTCCCATCATCCATTGCTACAATTTGTAAGTTAAGATTTAGAATAAATAGTCATGTATCTGAATGTAATCTTTATACGTATGAGAATGGTCATATTGACCGAAACATGTCATAAGAGTTTTATATTCAATAAAAGTGGTATTTTGTAAAGTGTTTTTATTTACTAATATCAAATATGGAATACCATAAAGTAACGCTCAAATCTATTAAATTTATAGTCTTTACAGGCTATAATGAAAATTTATAAAACAATTTTAAATGAAAAAATTAGCGCAAATAATAGATCATTGTAATGACGTCACGATTTGAAGACAAACAAATGTCAATATTGATAATCTTAAAACTAATGATATGCATAAGATATCAAAGTAAAAGCAAGTATTTATTTGAATTCGTAATATGTTGAATTTGAAGTATGATTTGACCTATACTATAGGCCCAATCGACTAAAAATGGTCTGACGTCATTAACAAATGGAGAAAAATTGGACGTAGAATTTTAAGTTACTATAATGACTTGAATATAAAAATAATAAAAAGAAAAAGACACAGAAGACTAAGGTACGGCTAATTTTACTTCATTTGTTGCATTTGTTTGATGACGTCAGACCATTTTTAATTGATTTGATCTATAAAATTTCTCAGTGGCTGTCTAGTCAATAAAATATTGATGTATTACTCAATGTTTGATTAACAAAAATATATTGATAAAAATTTAATATAATATTATTAGTGAGGGTCAGTTAGGGTAATTTTTCGATATTTGGTGCCATATTTGTTATTAGCAATCTTAAATCGCTTCTTTTTCTGTTAATAAACTGCTAACTACGTGAAATCCGTAGTATACTGCGCTTGTCGCAACTCGTTTATGACTAGCCAAAAGCTGTAATGTACCAATACCTACTTTTAATACGGAAAATACAGACTGATTTATTATTTATTGAAATGTGTGTTTGATAATTTTTGTTATTAGACAAACTTTTCAGGAGGGGTAGCAGGGAGGATTGATCCTCAACCCCGTTGGGAACCACTGGTATATATATATACACTCCAAGCAATTTAAATTGCTTTAGAGACTGGACGAGAGATCTCGTTGAAAAATTGGTGTCTAAATTGCAAATGAAAAAAATTATAATACTATTCATTAGTTGAAGATTGAAATTTCTAATTATTTTATCTTGGCGGTTAATTAGTCTTTAAATTGCATTTTTTTTTTACCACAGCCTTATTGAAATAATGGTGTAAGAAAATAATTTAGATAAATAAATTTGTGAATAAACATTGTAATATAAATATGAGAAATTGTAGATATGAACGATTTTTTTTTTACTTTTTATAAAGAAAGTAGTTAAATATTTGACATAAAATTAGAATAATTAAAAGAAATCTCTTATTATTTATTAATGTTCTTATGTTGAATTGAGTGTGATTAAACCATAAATAGATCCGTACTAAATAGTAATAGTGAATTTATAGCATTTTACTAAACGTTATACTGGTTTTTAAATGTTTAATTTTTTAAAATGCAGTTACTATTGTAAATCAATACCACAAACCAATGAACACTATTATATTATACTTCTAGACAAAGCATAAAGCCAGTTTGTAGGCAATTTTCTTGAAGCAGGTAACTGGTGAGACGGGTGAAATTTAATGAAATAATATGTCAATTTTTGAGCAAATGTGACTATAATTATTGCAAAACACAATTTATATATGTACGTATTTTGAAAATAAAGCGAACACCACTTTTTTTCTTTCAAAATTTTGCAGTTTCTTCTCAAAAAAGTAAAATTTTATTATCAATATTATACTTTGACAATAATTATTTGAAAACGTTACTACAAATACCATTGTTTATTACATTGATTACTATATTACAGAATACTATCCGGTCGTATCCTGGTCGTATCTGGCTGTCTCAATTATACATTTATATAATTAGTCTATATAATATAATATATAATATGTTCATTGGTCTGTGATTATTACTCTTAAGTTTTGTTACATACACATTCCATAAATAAATTCAATTTAACAAAAAAAAATTGATAGGATTTTACCTAAGGTTACTATTAGTGGTAAAATTAGAACTAGTATCAAGAAGTAAAAATATACGACGTTTAATTGGTGATATAAAATCTAGTAATCCGCACATAATTTGTATAATACATATTTTTATCGATTATTTCTATTATTTTTATATTAAACGTATACAAAAATTTTTACTTGATACAGCTTCTAATTTAAAAAACTAGAGGCGCTCGCGTAATCTTTGCGTCGCCAATACGAAAAAAAGCCATTCCAATACATCTGGGTATAGAACTAGTTATGTTACTACAGAGTCAGACAAAGATTAATGAGTAATTGAAAGACAATAGTAATAATTCATTGTTTGTTTTGATAATTTTTTTGCATTATTATGTGGAATTGAATTTAGGATTAAAAATACAAACTACAAAATTGAATTAATAAAGAGAATATAATTTATTAAAATTATGAAAATAGTTTGAGATAAATAATACATTTGTTAACAGTTTTTTAAAAAAAGGAAAGAAAAATAAATAGGTTTTTATTAAAACGAACTAAAAAGTGTAAAATTAATTTCAACGGACAAAATCTTTTTTTTTTGTAAATAGTATTAACTATTAAACTGTCGGTAAATATTAACCCTTTGCGCTTGTGACACATGACTGGTATTTTTTTTTTATTTTTTTTTTTGTATACTTGTAACCACAGATTACAGATACATAACTATCTCATACTATGTCATTTGTGTATATATGAATGTAATTGCTTCTGTTTCGCATACATATCACATACCTCTCTACATACGTATATGATACGTATGTACTGTGATTAACAATCACAGTGGAGAAAAATAACAGTGGTCAACAATTCAAGTTAGTGCTTGTTAGGCTCGGGACACAAGAGCGTTAAAATGACGTCCGTTACAACGCACGTTACCACGTACGTTGTAGCGTTATTATATTTTAAATACGAGCGGACACACGATCAACGTCCGTTTGTTTTGACGTACGTTGCTGACGGACGTACCGTTGATTGTCAACGTGGTCAAGCTAGACAGACGTTGAGATTACTGAACGTCCGTTGTAGCTAGTGATGGGTTAATACGAATATTTATGAATATTACCTAATATGAATATATTCGTTTGACGGTATTATAATATCTTAAGCGATATCAAATATTACTAATATTTGTATTCTATACTAATACGACTAATACCTAATATTTTAGATATGGTAGATATATATGATATGTATTCCTCAACTAATACCACATATTATAATACGTATTGTAGGTACGTATTTGTTGTATTGGTTATGAATATAATATGTACTTAATATCATACATATATGTACATAATATTTATTATAACGTATTTTCAACAAATAATTTTTTTTTAATTCAACAAATACAAATTTTTTGGTTAAAAAATCTTTTAACCCAAAAATCTCTAGTAACAACTCCTAGAATTAAATTTTGAATTTCTTTGCCTGTATGGAAGAAGGATTTAACATTTTGTGTAATGTAATAGCCAATAATGTCTAGGTATTTTCTAATAAAATCAGTAGCTGTTCTATTAAGATTTTTTTTTAATGTATTAAAATGGCAAATTTTATGCAGAATATTGAGTATTGGGAAAATTGAAATAACAGTAAGTACGGAAAAATTTTGGTTTTGCATTGCTGGATACAAAACTAATTTCTCCCCTGTAACTTTAATTCATTTATTAATTATTTAAGAAAATTAAAAGGCAACAATCAAAAGATTCAAAAATCATCACACATATATTTTATGCGTAGTTATGTATTTATTTTTTAACAAACTACAATACCTACAATACATATTATGTCGGATTACTCGCATTTATCTCATTCGTACGTTACCTTAGTTCAGTATAGTTATCTCCCTTTGCTAAGAACTGTCGGTGTATGGGTATGTCGGTGTGTGCTTCATGTATATAAAGGTTTTTATATCGTTCACAGAATACAATATACCTATACCTTGCTTATTTTGTTTAGAATATGAACACTATATTTCCTTCTCTGTTTTACAGAATAGTAAAAATGTGTAAAACAGAAAGAAATATGGTGCTCATATTGTAAATAAAATAAACAGGGTATACATATCGTTCTCGTTACTTTACTAATATGTAACTATAATCATGCTAATATATTATAATATTGTCGATATATTCATACTAATACTTTTTGTCGTTATAATTCCATTCGAGAGTAATATCGTAGTATTATAATATCTAGAATATCTGATAATAATATCTAATATCTGTAAATATTAGTGATATCTTAACGAATACTAATATATTCGTCTCACCACCAGTTGTAGCATTGTATACAACATATTGATAGAATTCACACGTTATATTATTAACGTCCGTATTTTTGGTATTTTTGATTTGATTATAAGTATAAAAAAAAAAATTAAGATTATATTTTATTAATTTTTTTTTGCTGTTGTTTTATTTTTTAACAAATTTTAATCAAATTTTTAAGAAAGACAGCAGTTCATCAAAAGAATTTTTCGACATTTGGAAATAATTGAAAAATTTTTCATCATTAGTTCTGAGTATGGAGGGTAGAGTATCAGGAGAAATCTCCATATATAAAAGTGGCCCCAAAAGTGGATGAAATTAAGATGGCGCTAGCGTAGTAAAATTCTTAAATTTAAAATTTAGCGCTGAAAATTTTAAAACTGAAACAACAATTTTTATTGTTTATAACAGTTTTAATTGTTATATTTAATTCAATTTTTATTGTTTTTAACAGTTAGTATTTCCCTTTAGCATACTTCACTTCACTTATAATTGCTAAGTTCAGATCGAACCCTGATTGCTTATCAGCGCCGTTCTGGTTACTTATTGAACTATTATTACATCAAATTCAGGGGCCACTTTTTCGATTCAAGTCCCATAAGAAATACTCCTCCTTACCTCTACCCTCCATAGTTCTGAGACGTACTTTTGTATATGAAGTATAAAAATGACCGTGTAGATATCTCACTATTTATGGGATGTACCACTTTCTTTTCTAATATTTTTTTATTTTATTTTTTTTTTTTAAATATTGCATCGCCAGGTAATAAAATGTATAACAGTTTCAGTAGCGTCCATCTTGTATTATAATCAACGGACGTCATTGAAATATTTTCAACGCTCATGTGACAAGTATAGTAACGTACGTTAAAAATGACGTGCGTTACAACGTACGTTATCTTAACGCTCGTGTGTCCCAGGCCTTACTCGCACACTGGTTGCGGAACGACTGAATGTAAAGTGGTACATATGACATCCCGCCAAAAGGCGCCAATTGATCCCTGCATTTTTGTATTTAGACTGAATCCATTCATCCATGCTTGTAACTTTGTTTCTCCAAGCTCGAACCAATTGCCGTGAATACTCTTTTTATTAATTTGTTGTTTTCAGAAGGTGAATGAACGTGATGTAGAATTCATTTCAAATGGGTTGACCCCTGTTTCTATTGAATTTACATAAAAAAAGGATCAAGTTATTTGAAATGCACTATATTTTGTACAGACCCAAATTTTAACGTTTAAATGTAAAACACGGTTAAGTGCAAAGGGTTAAAATAGTTTCGTTGTTGGTGAGATACCGAAAATAAGTAATCGGAAACAGTTGAATGTAGTACAAGATAACCGTGTAAATGACACGATTTTTAGTTTCTAATTTACTCTGTAATACTGAATTCAGCCGATAGATTAGTATGATTAATACTAAGCCGGTGTAAACCAAGCCTAATAGGCCTCATTCGCACGAGAGCTTTATCAACGTCCGTTAAAAAAGTGTAGAAATGAAACAGACAGGTATTCAAGTATCTATTCATACGCCAGCCCTTTTAAAACGCGACGTTTTTTATCGCGCTGTGTTCAAATATTAAGCGTTGGGCGGTGAACGTTATGTCGAATGTACCTTACGGAATTTCTTGCTATTTATATATACATGTCCACTATTTGTATCTTTTTTATCTGTGTTAAGACTATAGATGGGCAATTACCGGTATTTCGGATTCATGTGACGTGACCGTCACAAATACCGTTTTATGACGGTTATTGACGTCACAAATTTTTTTTTGCTAGTCTGTTGGATAAGTGACGGTCACAGGGTCAGTCACAATTGTGACCGTCAAATACAACTATAAGATGTTTTGTGACTTTTTTTTCCAAAAAATTGATTACCTAGTTAAGTTATAACAATTTTTCTAGGTTTTTTGCGTTATTTTATGATCTTGATAGTAAAGCCTGATCCCAGTCTGCTTATATAATTTACTAAAATAAATCAATGTTTAAGTTCATGTACTTACCGGATTTTTTTGAAAAATATAATAGTTTGTAAAAAGAATTTGGCAAATTATTATTTCAATATCTTAAATTTATGACTTACATTATGACATACATATTATAATAAAACCAAGATCTATTTAACTATTCATTTTTAGATATTTTTGAGATCATAAAATATACTCATTTATTTATTAAAAAATGAAATAGTATTTCGATTTATTACATGTTCATGAACACAATATACAGTAAATAAACATAGGACGAATGACACCATGTTACAGTAATTTCCTACTAAAGCATGCTATTATTTTTAATTCAAATGTATTCTCCCAAATGGCGGTAATTTGTGACGGTCTTGTCATAACTATATCGGTCACAAAACCGTTTTGTGACGGTCAAAAGTGGGTAAAATTACCCGTCACGAGACCAGTGCACATCTCTAGTTAAGACAGAGTTATTACGCCCTGTCAGTGTTATGGGCTGTAGATCCTAAAAAGTTGATTACAGAGGTCGAATCTCGGCCTTTGCTATATGCAAAATCATTGCCAGATAAATCTATGAAAAATGATGCCTGGGATGAAATAACTAAAAAATTATCAGAATTATTCGAAGCCCCACTATTTCTAACAGTTTGTCGAATGTACTTATAGACATTCGAAAATAATTAAAAAATTTATCAGGCCATTGTCTCAGATTTTCGTAAAATATCACAAATTGTCTTTTTAAATATCGCTTGTCATTTAGGGGATACACCGACAATGTCTTTTGTTTTTTTTAGCCTTCTTGCAACAGAAATCCCTATTGCTAGTAATTTTACGTTCTATTGCAACGAGAAACGAGATAAAAGTGATTTTAAAGCGCTCATTTGAACAGACATATCGAAAAAGTTTTAAAAGCGCCAACGTCGTGTTTTAACGCCACGCTTTTTTAACTCCCGTGCGAATGAGGCCTAAATCTCACATTTGAAACTTGTGCCACCTATTGACTGGATTCAGTACTACAAAGTAATTATTAAAAATTGATGGTTATGCCATCTGTACGAACATTTTACACTATGTTCAGTTGTTACCGACGATTTAAATTCCATTGAACACATTTTTTGGACATTTGAAAATAGCTAAAATTAAGTTGCAAAATTTTATTAGTTAAATCAACATACAAGTCGAGTTAATAAAAGTGTATTTAATAAATATTTGTTCTACTACTAGAAATTAAATTAATTGAAAAAGACATAGTTATTATACAGTTTATATGAAGTTTTATTCAAATATATAAAAGCTACAACTCCACTTCTGTTTCATACAGTATTTTTGATATACAGTTTTATTACAAAAAATATATTTAGTGAACTTTTCTGTACACAACGAAGATTATGATGTTAAACAAAAATTTTAATAACAGTTTTTCTTCTGAAGGAAATGTGTTTTTTTTTTTTCTTAAATTAAAACGTTTGTTCCAACCGAACATTGTGACTAACAGATGAACGTTAGACACATGCATATTACTATAATACAGGGTCAGATTAACCCTAAGTGCCGCCCCTAGGCACCGTTGAAAAGCCGCCCCATCTTTTGCTCAAAAATAAGAAAATCGTAACTTTTCCTACCTTTTTTTGACTTTCCTCAAAAAAAAATTACTGACGAGCAAAGAAAAAAATACCCCTGTCGCAGCATCTGCATAACATAGCGAATTTACAAATATTGGGCACTAGCGGATCTCATCTAAGGCCTGTACCCACTTAAAATAATTCAGGTTTCTAAGAGTGAAAAGATTTTGCAAATTAGTTGAGTAGTTAATTTTTGGCGCTTTTTCGCATAAGGCGCTTGGCGCATATATCCATTTAAAATAATTTAACTTTCTGATGGTGAAAAAATTTTCAAAATCAATTGGGTAGTTCATTTTTATACTCATCTAAAATAGTTTAGCTTTCTAAGAGTACTAGAATTTTCAAAATCGGCTGGGTAATTTATTTTTGCTATTTTTGGGACCCAAGACCCCGAACGGACTTTGTACAGCATAGTGCTATCCACCTAAAATAACTTAGTTTTCGTGCAATGAGAAAATTTTGAGAATCGGTTCGGTAGCTTATTTCTAGTGTTTTCGGATCTGCAAGATCCCGGTGGACCTCATTAATATATTTTATATATATATATATATATATATATATATATATATATATATATATATATATATATATATATATATATATATATATATATATATATATATATATATGTATATATATGTATATATTTTAGTGAAGTAGATTTTCAGGTTCTAGAGGCTCCAAAACAAATTTTTACCATAGTCCCCGACTTAGGTCTTACCATAAGAGCTGCTGTAATAGCTGAATTTCCAGAATGGAAATTCGCTAAAAACAATACGTCAATTTACAGCTTTTGCCGCCCTGTTCTAACAATCTGCCGCCCCTAAAAACTGGTCGCTCCTAGGCCATGGCCTACCTTGGCCTATTGGGTAATCCGGCCCTGCTATAATATGAAACGCTTTTATGGTAATACGCATGCGTATGACGTCCATCTGATAGACAGAATGGTCGGTTGGAACAAACCTAAAATTTTCCTATAAACCTTTGCTTTGCAGATAGGCTTGCGCATTTTAGTTCACTTGTAAGAGCGCTCAGTTTAGTTCATAGTTCTTTAATGAACTAGTTCGTTCTTTTAGTTCGTTAGTTCACAGTTCTGAATCAACAGTGATGAATATGAACTGCATTAATTTAGTTCTTTAGTTAGTTCCTTTTTCTGACGTTTTTATCTTAAAGATTTAAGATTTTTTTAAACTAGTAATCTTTTATTTTTGACAATTTTCCCATATCGGGAGCGAAGAATTTCGATATGAGGGAATGTCTAATAATAACAAATTTACCTGATTTTACAATGCTCATTTGTGTGTCTTTATTTTTTTATAATAGGTGTTTTTTAAAAAAAAAGCCAAAAAACAATATGTGACAATTTTTACAAAATTATTTAAAATGTTCGTTTGTATGTCTTCATTTTTGTGCGCTCTGCAACGGTAAACACTACCTTGATTTAATAGTACTTTTTACAATTACTTCGCGAACTAATGAACTTACTGAACTGAATGAACAAAGTAACTAACTGAATTACTGAACTACCAAAATAATTTAGTTCACTAGATCCTCACAGAACATAATTATATGATAAGTGATAAGCATTGATAGCTACATACCTACGATACTTACCATAGATATAATACCTACAAGTCAGTGTCTCTAGTGATCCAAAAATTGAACTAACGAACGAAGAGTGGAATTGATGATGAACTAGTTCGTTCAGATCACTTGTAAGAACGCTCTTTTGAACTAGTTCGTTCACGAACTACACAAGCTTATTTGCAGATTTGTATGGATCGTACACCACTATTACAAGTGATTGAAGTTTTTTCAGATAAAAATTATATTTTTACAATACGGAAAATTATAAATTCGAATCGTCAAGGAATATTATACGAAAAATAAATTAGAAGATAAAAACTAAGTTAAAAATTTTAAGTTTATTGAAATAATTATGTACATTTGGAATTTCATTATTCCAAATATTCCATTATTACGAATACAATTACAATTTTGCTAAATAAATATTGAGCAATATATTATGTCAAAGAGAAATTTGTATATTCAGTATAAAATTGGAAGCACCACATATTTTTTTACACGGGTTCTTATCATAATTTAATATTTGTTCTAAAAAATATATCTGTTAAATAAATACACCTGAAACTTTTTAGTGTACATTTTTACGCTATTACAAAAAATATTTATCTCGTTCAAGTAGGTACTGCTTCAAAATGAGAGTTACTACGAAATGTGTCCCAAGAATATTTCCCGAAATTATTCAAAATATCGAATTTTCTTTAATTTTTGAATATATATTATCGATATTTTTTTTCTAAAAAGTATAAAGCAGTAGAAAGGATTTTTCTATATAGCTGTTTTTCTCGCATTTGATTGCGCAAGTGCGTCTTACACTTAACCAGTTTTTTATTTCAAATAAAAAAATTCTAAACAAAATACAAAAGACCGCAAAATACCTATTTGAAAACGTTGAAAAGGTATAAAATTAAACATTAACTGAACCTTATACATCATAATGAATTTTATCAAAAAATTGGGGCAACTTTTAAAATCAACGCTACTTCATTATGAAATTTACATTGATATTAATCGTATTATATGATATTATTAAACACTAAGAAAATTTTTCTATCTGATATAAATGGCAAAAAATCCGCAATTTTATTTTAAAGTGATACTAAGTGGCAATAATGTTGGCAAACTCGATCCACATCCAGGGATCGATCGAAAGACCAGGGAGGTTATTCTTGAACATGTTACGATATGTTATTATTAGTTTGGAAACAAACAGAAAGAAATGTATTTTTAAAAGCTTCTATTTAACTTCCTATGTTAGTATGTTTGTTTAGATCAAATCTTGCAATCAAAATTTAGACAACTTCTAATTGAGCTAGAGGTGTCAAATTTTGCGTATGTGTATAACTTTGATGACCATAAAACATTGTATAATTAGTTCTAAATTCCCTCAAAACTAGAATTGCTCATTTTTAGTCTTGTGCAACTTTTTGACATTTCGAACTGTCAAATATTGTCCATTGATTTTACATTGCAGTTTTTAGTTTCCATAGTTATGTTTGATTAGAATAAAATAACCGATTAATAAAACATACGTAAAAAATTACTTCTTTAATAGGGAATATGCATGTTTTTCATTTATTTCAAAAATAGTTTAAGTTGATGTCAAAAAATCACAAAAATATATTATGAGTACAATTTGCGCCTTTATTTCAGAAAAATAAAAAAATTATTTTTCATTTTACATTATCATTATTTAAACATCACAATTTGGCGCGCTGACATCACTTGAAGATATTCAAATTAGAAAGTTATTTCCACCTAGGCCAGCAGCATTGTTATATAATTCGTTCTGTAGATGGCACTGCTTCTGATAATATCAAAAATCTAATCGTTTATTCTCCACTGCTTTCCATATCTGCCAATATTTTAATTTTTTTGACGAATAAAATTAAGCAAATATATTAAATAGTTAATGAATCAAATACTTAATTTTCAATTTAATTTTTAACAATGTTTCCTCTTACGAATTTTTTCAAAAATTAAAATCAATGAATATTTTTTTTTCATAGCAACTCCTTTTTAAAAAAATAATGACCAATATTTAATACTTTCCTAGTTACCTAAATCAATTTATTTTAACAATAATAAGTATTGATTGTGACAAGTTACAAAATATTTTTAAATATTCAAAAATTAATTTTTATTCTATTTGATATATCGCGAGCTTAGTGTAACACTGTATGTCGACTTTTTTGAGATTTGCACTTTTTCACATATTTGCGTTCTCCACTTTATTGTCTACCTATATAAATTTAAATTTAATCAAAATTCCTTAAAGTCCGGTAGAAATCAACAAAACATCAAAATTCCATCTGCTAAAAGTACAAATAATTTTATTAAAAGTTCTATGTTTCACATAGAACTTGGATGTTCTAAATTATTTTTTCGTTTAATTTGTTAATTGTTTCACATAGTATTTTGATACACTGTAATTTGTCTATATCTGCTTTTTTGGAAGTTTTATACATATTATTGTTAAATACAACATATACAACAAATATTGTGTTGGTTGTGTTGGGTGTCCATAACGTCCATAATATGTTTTTTTTTTATTATTGTCAGTTACAAATAAACGTCCCGAGGCCGGACCTATTTTGATGAAACTTAGAACAAGAGTTTTTAGTGTTCTGCAAGTTCCACAAACTTGTAGAACACTAAAAACTAAGGAACACGTATTTTTTTTTATCTGCGGAAAAACGGTTTGAAGGGATGAAATCGCCTTTCAAAAATTGGGGTAAAAATTTAATTTTACAAATATCTCGAAAACAGTAAGAGATCGAGCAACAGTTTAAACTGACGATATTGCTCTTTTTTAAAGAGCTATCTATTGATATGCAATTTGTTCAATTTACATCAGCAGGGGTGGTTGGGGGTTAATTTTGCAAAAAGGGGGTGAAAAATAAACAATGTAAAAATTTTGTTTACAAATTTGAAATCTACGTCAAAAAATCTAATTGACTCGTTTTTGCTCAATGTCCTAATATTAAGTCTAGGGGTAGTTAACAAGGGGATGACTGTGTCGAATAGCTGTACTACTTGGGTAGTTCAAGAAGTTCTTCTTCATAGAAAATAGTTCAAGACAATTAGAATAACGTAGAAATGAAATTGTCGGTTTCAAAATTCACTGGAGAGGGGGTGAATCACCCTCTTAAATTACATACTAGTTTACATACACTCATTTTTACTATTAACACACTGACAGTGAGTACTAATGTCACAATAAGTGGTTCTGAAGTTGGACTATCATATGTAAGGTTTTTATTAGGTTTCCATTCATTTTCAAAATATCGTTACTTTTGGTATCGATAATTTTCGATAACGAAAACTATAAAGTCCATTAAAAAACAAACCTTATAAAAACCTTACATGACATTATTACCCACTGTCAGTGTGTTAATAGTAAAAATGAGTGTTAGTAAACTAGTACCTATATAATTTAAGAGGGTGACTCACCCCCTTTCCAGTGTTGCTCAAACTGAATTTTGAAATCGAAAATTTCATTTCTACGTTATTCTAAATGTCTTAAACTATTTTCCATGGAGAAAAACTTCTTAAACTACCCAAGTAGTACGACTATTCGACACAGTCACCCCCTAGTTAACTACCCCTAGACTTAATATTAGGATATTGAGCAAAAACAGGTCAATTAGATTTTTTGACGTAGATTTCAAATCTGTAAACAAAATTTTTATATTGTTTAATTTTCACCCCCTTTTTGCAAAATTAACCCCCAACCACCCCTGTTGATGTAAGTTGAACAAATTGCATATCAATAGATAGCTTTTTAAAAAAGAGCAATATCGCCAATTTAAATTTTTGCTTTGCCTCTTACTGTTTTCGAGATATTTGTAAAAATAAATTTTTACCCCAATTTTTGAAGGGCGATTTCGTCCCTTCAAACCCCTTTTCCGCAGATAAAAATAAATACGTGTCCCTTAGTTTTTAGTGTTCTACATATTATTTAAGTTTCATCAAAATCGATAGGTTCGGCCTCGGAACCTTTACTTGTTAGTTACATATTAGTGTTGACGATAGATTGCCACAATAAATACTTAACAAAAATGGAAAATACAGAGAATAATGATAATAATAAGTCTAAACCAAGTAAAGACGATTTATTTTTAAGAATATTGACATATTTATTTATTTTTGTAAGAAAAATTTATACATTATGTATCAAAGTTCTATGTTAAAATTAATAATTTTTTCTAATGAATCACGTTATACCAAAGTGCTATGTTTTTTTTATTTTCATTTTCCAAGAAAATTTTTCAATTATTTTCATTTTCTGCTTTAATTTATTAATTATTAGATGTATATAGTACAATTTCATTACTTAAAATTAATCCATATTGTATAAATTACATTTTAAAATATGTCAAAACTTCAAACTGATTTTTCTCGAGATTTTAAAAAGGGGACATGGAACAGTGTTACACTAAGCTCGCGATATGTTTTCGTATCAGTGACAAAGTTTATAGAGTGTATCCTATTATTTATGGTACTCTATGTTATACCTTTAGTGCATATTTCATTCAGTATATATATCTGGCATATTTGGTGAAACTTATACATTAAAAGTCACAACCAATAGAATCGCTCATTGCTCAAATGTACCGTTTTGGCGGAATTTTTATTTAAGGTAGATAATTTACATTAATTTCGTTATAAAAACTAAAATTAATCAAACAAAAAGAACTGTCAAGAATTTGTGACATGTACAGAATATTCTAAAAAATGTTTCACAATTTTCTAAAAAACATGCATATTCCCTATTATTTTTTTTAATTAATTGTGATCAGACTAAAAAGTATAAAATAAATTTAAGTAAAAAAAAAAAAATAAAGTAAAAAAAATTTTTTTTAAGAAAAAGCTTCTATTTAAAAATGGCCTAAAAAAAATAAAATAACTTTTGAGTGAAGTTTGAAGCAATATGCAACATAATTTATAAAAGCTTGGGGCCGTATCATTAATTATTTCTGTTTTGGATATAAGTGTAGCTATTTTACTTTTCAGTACTTACCAAACTTAATTAAACGCCTCGAGCTTTTATAAATTATGTTGCATATTGCTCCAAACTTCACTCAAAAGTTATTTTATTTTTTTTTTTTAGCCAATTTTTAAATAAAAGCTTTTTCTTAAAAAACATTTTTTACTTTATTTTATTTTCTACTTTTAGTCTGATTACAATTAATTTAAAAAAAATAAAGAAGTAATTTTTTTACCTACATTTTAATCGGTTAATTTATCCTAATCAGACATAACTACGGAAACAAAAAATTGCAATGTAAAATCAATGGACAATATTTGACAATTCGAAATGTCAAAAAGTTGCATAGGACTAAAAATCAACAATTTTGGTTTGGGGCAATTTAGGGAAAAACTAATTATACAATATTGGATTTTCATCAAGGTTAGACACGTATGCAAAATTTGAAACCTCTACCTCAATTAGAACCTGTCTAAATTTTGATTCCAAGATTTGATCTAAACCAACATACTAACATAGCAAGTTAAATAAAAGCTTTTAAAAATAGTTTTTTAAAGCAAGCTTTTATTTAAAAATGAACTAAAATGTATAAAATAACTTTTGAGTGAAGTTTGAAGCTATGTGTAACATAATTTATAAAAGCTTGAGGCGTTTAACTACGTTTGATACTTACTAAGGAGTAAAGTAGCTACTCGCATCTGAAACGAAAATAATAACGTCTCAAGATTTTATAAATTATTTTGCACGTTGCTTCAAATTTCACTCAAAAGTTATTTTATACATTTTAGTTCATTTTTAAATAAAAGCTTGTTATTTTTTTACTTAAATTTATTTGTAAGTTCGTAAATATACAGAACTGTGACCACGGTGCTCTGGCGGCTAAATTTATTACTAATAAATGAATGTTTATCCTTTATGGTACTAATGATGGGAAATTAAATGGAGGCGTGGTTTAATATTTAGCCTACCGGCAGCAGTTTCTTCATTCGTCACCAGATGGCGAAAACTGACACTTAAAAAATACTAGCAATTTGGAATTGTCCGTTTTTATTTGAAAACAGTAAATTATTGTGAAAAAAATAGAATGGCATTCAAAAAAATATGCCAGTTTGTATTTTGTAAACAATACAAATTTTGTGAATTGTCAAAATCAATAAACAAACCTTGTCTACTGGCAATAGTTATTTTTTTTACCACTAGTTCGTGTATTGGCGACGCAAAGATTCTCATTCGCGTCTCCGGTGGTAAAATTAGTACTAGCATCAAGTAAAAATATACGTATACGATTAATGGATGATATAAAATCAAGTAATCCGCGCATAATTTGTATAGTACATTTTTCTATCTACAATTAAACGTATACAAAAATTTTTACTTGATACAGCTTCTAATTTAAAAAATCAGGAGCGCTCGCGTAATCTTTGCGTCGCCAATCCAAGTTTTACGATTCCCAATAAACGGAAATCAAAACATTAGTATCATAAACATTTATTTATTAGTAATAAATTTCGCCGAGAAAGCACCATGGTCACAGTTTTGTAAACCAATCATACCGTATCATAACACATTTCAAAAATAGTTCCCCACGACAATAATATTTCTATTACACTAATATGTTTATTTTTATTTGTTTATTCCTCTTCTTCCTTTTTAATTATAAATAGATAAATTCAAAATATATAAATTACTAAGCTCTTGAGATCACTTAGTTAATAATTTACATAATTTAATTCATTACAAATGTGTTACAAGTACAATAAATTAATTAGTATATAAATATATGGATATGAACAAAGTGTATGCATAGTAGAGTTCATTTCAAATGGGTTGAACCCTGTTACTATTGAATTTACATAAGAAAAAGGGTCAAGCTATTTGAAATGAACTCTACTATTGTACGAATACATAAAAAAAGAACTTCGACAAAGCTGCACTACGGCGAATGGTAAGGTGGGTATGTGCAAAGATGTGCAAAAATCAGGTTTTAAATTGCAAATCGAATTATTCGGACAGATGATTTTTATGTGATTAGTTCGATAACCTTGACTTGGAACTAATCGATAATGGAACCATCTATGAATATCTAATTAAAAGAACTGAATGTTGGTACATAGAACCAGTGAAGAGAGACGTATAACAGAAGTTTAATTCTTATGGGCCAATGTGGACGAAAATTTTAGTCAATTTTGTTTCTGTTAGATGGCAGAACAATCGAGGCTCAGACGTTTTTAAGTTGTCAAGCGGAGCTTCAGTTTAACATGAAGAGGTGGGGAACGTATATTTCGATTTGTATATTTCCATTCTTCTTCCATAAAGAAATTTCTCGTTTTAAAAGTACAATTATCAAGACATAACAGTGTGTACTGCTTGTCTGCACAGCACTGCCATCTGTAGATGGGGTGCCAACATTGCGGTTTGGGGTGCTCTAAAACTGTCATAAATTTAACACAGAATTGAAGTTCTATATATGTCTCTCTTCACTGATAGTACATACTTAGATTTTTATAAAATGTATATTAACACTTGACGTTTTCAGCATCTGAAAATAACTAAAACCGTAGAGTCCGATTGCGACCAGTGATCACACATGTGTGCGCAAACAGGTATTGACTTACAACAAACACACTCTCTGTGTGTTAGTTTTTATAAACATTTATAGAAGAATAACATAAACATAACACAAAAATATAATTCTATATTATCATTTTTTTTAGTTTTATTTTTTTATGAATGTACTGAAATGCGTACATTTCAATACAATTATAAAAATTAGTGTGTTTGTACATTATTGATATTTGTTTTATTATAAAATTTATAAAAGTGTATGTCTACATCTGTTAAATCATTTCGTGAATTTATTTATATAATTTTTTTTAATTCTTTAAAAATATTGCTGACTTCTGGGGAAGTTTACTGTGGAAGTGCGCGGACTGTATAGTGTTAAAAAGAGAGAGAACAAATTATAACCCGTTACACTTACAGCCTATTCATGTCGAAAAATTTGAGTCACTGTTGCTTTAGTTGTCTAACTAAAATAAAGACAGTAAACGTATTAGGAAAAGATAAATCAATTTTTAAAACATGACGTCGAAGTTCTTTCTTGTGTATTTTATACTTAACTAAGATTATCACAAAATTTTTAAACTAAAAATTTAAAGCCTCATTTTGAATGTAATATTAAAATCCAAATTTTAGTTTGGTTTTGGTAATTATATATAGTAACATGTCTTTTAATTTATTTGACAATAATCTATCCAAAAAAAGGAGTAACCTTTTTTTTTTATTGATTAACTGAGCAAAATTGTATTTTAATATTATACCGCATTCGATTGCCTTTCTATTTGTTCTCTTGTTTGCATTAAAATTACTTCCATCGAATTGATTCCAGCAATGGTAGCATTTCGTTCCATTGAATCCCACAGCGTACTCATAAGCAAAGTGAAAAATAAGAAAAATGATATCAAAATTTTCAGAATTAACGTTAACATTTTAAAACTATACGGAACGTCAATACTAGCAGTGGCTACAAGTAAAAAAAAGAATAAACCCGAAAAGATTAAGTAATAATATTTTCTACGTTTCAAATGTGCTAGCGATGCTTCACAAACTTCGATGCTTTCAGTTAATGCATTAATTAAAGTTTCATTTACATTATTTTCAGAATTTTTCACTAAAATTAAAAAAAAAGATTATTTTTTAAACTAATTAAGTAAAAATTTAAAAAAAAAAACTTACTCGGAGTGGATGAAATTTTCAAATTGGCTTGAATGCCTTCATGGTCCGAATAACTGAAACTTTGGCAAGGAACTCGGTTTGGCAATGGTAAACAATATCTCACAACTTGACACTGAAAATTCAATTTACATCATTAAAGATGTATTTTAAAATTAATTATTAAAAAAATAATCAAGCGCGTATTGGACACGCATTAAGTCAGGGTTCCTCAGTGGTTAGTTTTTCACAATTGTCGGGATCAACTACGGGACACAATTATCTCTGTTAAAATTATTGATCCAAATTATTCGAAATTAGTTTTGTTTTTAGTTATTGCTAATATCTGTAATTTTTTTCAGATTTTTTGCACCCATAGTCCCAAAAAGCTACACCCAAAGTAAGATACGTGGAATTATTTCTGGAGTTACTTACGAAAAACCAAAATTTTATTCAATTTCTAAGATTAGAATTAATAATTTGTATTTAAATCTTTGGAGGTTGTTTTCTAATACCGAAAAATGTCTCAATACAAAATTTGCTTACCCATATCTCCGAAAGTTACCGACGCATCTTAGCCGAAATAATTTTAGGTGCTAATAGTGTTTTAAGTGCTTAACTTCTTGGACTTGCAATTGAAAAGCTACAGGGAGGGGGAGGGGTTTCTCGCAGTTACAAAACTTTTATAAAACAATGAAATAACAATAACCCCGGTACGTTTATCGCACAGCTGTCGGAAAGTATCTGTCATACCTTAGTTCCGCAAATTCCCACCAGGAAAATTTTTCTTTTACTCTATATTGACCTTTCCGATACCATGAGTAAAAAAAATCATCATGCTACCATGGGGGTAACTGACTGACCCCATATTTTATCTGCAATTATACTCATATATATATATATATATATATATATATATATATATATATATATATATATATATATATATATATATATATATATATATATATATTAAATTTTGGATATTTTTTTTACATCCTGTAATCAAAAAAATTAATTTTATGTAAATTTAAAAATATAAACTGTCAAATGACATAAGCAAGGGACCAAACTACTATTATGATAGTTAGTATTCCGAGTGTAGCAGAAAAGTGACGTAAAATCCTCCTCACTTCGCTTTACTATGTTGTATGGGTATACACTGTTTGTAGTGGTGTTGGTTTGATGTTTGCTTCTGTGTGTGTATTCACACATAAAACACGTATTATCAGGTAGACCAACGTGCAGCTCAAGCAATAATGGTCTTACAATACATAACAATCGTAGTGTATTCGGTGACCTGCACCGACTGACTAAATGCCTTAAGCTGTGACAGATCAACAAATGACACCAAGCGAACTACACTTTTTTATTTTAGTTTGCTTCTAGTGTTCTATAGACATAAGCTCTAATCGTAAAAGTAGCCATTATTATTGTTCCTTATTTGTATTAATAGATGTCGCTAGAATCTCAAGAATCCTGGGTCGTGTTCGATTTGTAGTATAAAAGATTCTCGCGCATGTTCACTATTAAACCGCGTAAACAAAAATTCAAATTATTTGACGTCTACTACCATATTTGGAAACTTGTAGCCGTTACCTATTTAAATTTTTGCTAATATGTTCGCGTGGTTTAGAAATACACATGCACAAATGCACTGGAATTTTTTGTACCACAAATCGAACACGATTCTGGAGTCCCTATAACAAATAGAGTCGTGACATGTGTGCTGAACGCTGATTGGTTCCGGCATTTTCTATCCGAAGTTGGATAAAATAAATTGAAAATAAATTAAATCTTTAACAAAAATCACTTAGTTTAACTTAGAAAGAATAATTAAATTAAAATTTTTTAATTGTTAAATTCATAACTTATTTAACAATAATTATGTATTCAAAAACATTTACTCAAATATGTGATAATTAATTTTGAAGCTTCCCGCTCTGTTTTGGATAGAAAATGGATGACATGTCACGACTAGAGATGGGATTCTACCCGGAATTTTCCCGGGAAAATTCCCAAAGTGGGTAAAAACGGGGTAAATTCCCGGGAAAATTCCCGAAAAGTGGGTATTTATTTTAATTTACTATTTATCGTAATATTTTTGAATTAAACTATCAAAACCGCTGTTTCATAAAGAATATTTGCTAAACGTAAATAATTAATCTTCAGACTACATAAATACTAATTAATATATCACGTTATTTTACAATTTTTGTTCGACAGTTTTTCTCTAGACAATTTATTTTCGTCGCTAGTTGTACAATACGCGTTTCATTTTTGGGTGTCAATTTCCTGGGCCTACCACAAAAGTTTTTTCCATAGTTTTCGCCCCTTTAGATTATGTTTTAAGTACTACAATTTCCAAAACGTCGAAATTTTAGCTCGATTCTCACTTGTCAATATTGAATTTCGTGGCATTTTATTTTTTTTTAAAACGTAGATATTTCTCTGAAATTTGAACACATTGAGTGTTATTATTTATTAAATTTGAGTTATAAATTTAAATTAATTGCTAACTTCGTTGAAAAGTCATCCTATGTTGATCCGACATAATATGTATGCATGTATTTTTAAATTTAAAGATAAATAAACATTCAGTATGTACTGAAGTAGTTTTATGATAATAATATTTTAGAAAACTTGACATCAACATTATATTATGTAAAACTCCACGCACAATTAACAAATATATACAGATCTAATTAAAAACACATTTGCAAAGAAGTACAGCTAAGTAATCGTTTTTACCCAGGTTTCGGGAATTTTCCCGGGAAAATACCCAATAAATACCCAAATGGGAATTTTCCCGGGAAAATTCCCAGTGGGAATTTTCCCGTCGCCCATCTCTAGTCACGACTCTATTTATTATAGGGACTCTAAAGAGTCCTTATGTCAAATCTCATGTTTAAATAGAGTCGTGTTCAACCAGTCGTGAAAATCAACCATTTTCTTTCCAAAACAGACCAGGAAGCTTCAAAATTAATTATCACATGTTTAAGTAAATATTTTGAGTACATAATTATTGTTAATAAGTTATGAATTAATGAACAATTTATTCTTTCTAGGTTAAACTAAATTATTTTTGTTAATATTTATTTCCAATTTACTTTACGCAATTTTGGACAGAAAATGCCGGAACCAATCAGCGTTCAAGACACATGTCATGACTCTATTTATTATAGGGACTCTAATAGTGTATATAGTGTATAACTGTATAGTATAGTGAAAATAAAGCCTGTGATATATGATCAACTTTAATTTATATTTATAGAAATCATTGACTGGTAAATATAATACAGTAAAGAATGTCCTCATTTCTCATGTCTTCCAGTTAAGTTAACAAACGTTAGAAAGTGTTCTTAGTCGTAAAAATATTTTTTTTTACAAAAATAAAAAATATTGTTATCTACACTACACTTGTTCGTGTGACTTGATCGTTAGTACAAAGTATCAGTAACAGTTGCTCGATATTGTTCGGTATGTGTCGGTATAGTTCGTGAGACTGGCGGTAGTATGAATAGTATCTTATAAGACAAAAATAATTTTTTTTAATTTTTGTAATAAAAAAATATATATATTCTGCATTAAATTTTGATTTTATATTTTATATTAATTAACTAAGGAATACCTGAAATTTAAGCTATGTAACTAAAATAGTTTATGAAATATAACTGGAAAAATTAAATTGGAGTATTCGTATATTCCCCATGGGAACGGGAAAGTTAATTTTATCTCTACCTCTAGTATGTAAAATTTTGTGTTTATAAGTGAAAAGATGTAAGAATTATGGAGATGCGAACAGACAAACAGACAGACAGACATGCTGAAATCTTAAAAATTATAAAAATAAATAATTACACTAGAATTTGGTCCAGACTTGAATAATATATAGTCGATTCGTTTGCCAGCAGGTCTGGTTCTCGCTATTCTCGCTGGTGTATATGTATTTCTTGCACACTCATTGGTACCATAAAATTCTTCTCTTTCATCTGTATCATGAACTTCCAAATATGCATCTTTAAAGCCGACGCTTCTTAAGAGTACTCTAAAAAATATTTTTCATAAATAAATGGTTACTTAATGTTACCTTTGGACGTAGTAGTGTTCACAATATTTACCTATATTCTAAATCATTTGGTTCTGTGTTTAAATCACCAGCTAGAATAACTGCGTGCGCATTTCCGGATGTTAAACGAATAAACTGTGCTGTGCCAAATGACTGAATAACACGATGGGCTCTGTACTCGTCTGACATTCGATTATATTCTGCATGAAACTATTACATATAAATTAGTTAATACACACATCGTAAAATGTGATGTATAGAAATTCGAGGAGGACTGGGAATAAGTAGAAGGGTACTTGACTGTAAAAAAATGATTCTAAATGCTTTGTTATTACTTATTAATTAATTAATTTTCGTTAAATTGTTAAAAATCCAAAAAACATTTTTCTATTTCAAATGAACAAAATGGCGCGAAAAACGACTCGTCGTAGTGACGTGTGCAATGACGTCACGATTTGGCGGCATGTTTGCCATAGACGATATAACTACGGTAACTATGAATTATTATATATTATATAATTGTCTATCTGGTCTACACTATTTGCTACAAATCATGACGTCATTTTGAAATAACAGCGCGTTTTTAGTCATTTAAATGATAGCTAAAAATTTATAATTTTCAAAATAAAATATAAGAATATTTTTATTTTTCACTACTAATATTGAATATATTTAAGAATAATACATAAAATTATTTAATATTTGGGGTATTCCATCATCACGGGGTGTGATAATTTTAAGGGAAATTTCTTCTTCTTTTTAAGTTTTATATAAAATAAGGAACTGCAATATCCGCTTTATCAGAAAATCAAAGATGGAATTGTTGATTTTTTGATAAAGCGGATATGGCGGATATTGTAGTTTCTTATTTTTAATATAAAACTTAAAAAGAGAAAAAAAATTTCCCTTAAAATTGTCCCATCCGTGGCGATGCAATACCCCATTTACAACAAATTTTGAATACAGTCAAGTACTTGTAGCTTGAAGATGGTTGCATTTGAGTTACAATTAATAAATAATATAAAATAAATGTAATTAATTGTCTGTGTCGGGCGCCTGTCGAGCAAAGGATCGATAGTGTAATAGATAGCACACCTGGCTAGTTACCAGGAGATCCTGGGTTCGATTCCCGGCCGATCCGGATAATTTTTTCAATCACTTTGTGAATTTTAATTTACAAATGTAATTAATGTTGAAACTGGTAAGTTTATTTAAAAAAATTGAATGTCGAAAGTCAGTAGTAAAACAGCGCAACAATTAGGTTATCAAAAGTTGTTTCATAATTTATTCAAACTGAGTTTATGTTAAAAAAAAAAATAAGTAAAATTATGCTACTTTTTTTTTACAGATATTCTGTGTATTTGTCCAAATTAGCAATTGAGGTGAATAGGATCAGAATTACGGGTCATTAGGAATATAATCAGTATGAATAGGAACGCCTATCAGGTTAATAGGGACTGGAATAACTGAAAGGGATCAACTGAATACTGACATATCAGGGCTACCCAAAGCTTTAAAAATAGATTTCTGAGAAAACCCGTAATTTTTTTCTTTGGAAGCCTAACAACGGCGTTGTTATAAGTATTATTACTACTCAAATTTACTTTAAATTTGAAAATTTATAATAGTTTTAGAGCTTACTTTAACATTGCTTTATTATACAAAAATACCTCGCCTAGCGATTCAAATTTAAATTATCTGTGATACGAAAATTGAATAAAAATTGACTAAAAATCAAACTTACATGCGCTGAATAAACATTTACAATAAATTCGTTCACTTGTAGACGACATAAACCCACACCTTTACCACCAAACCAATCGCCGTGTTGTAACTTATGAATATACCCATTTACAGGCCACTGATAAAAAAATGTTTCCACGATCGGATATTTGGATAATATACATATACCAGATCCAATTACACCGCTAAAATTACACATTCATTTCAATACAAAAAAAAGAAAACCAAAGTAATATCAAAAAATTAAAAAAAAAAATACCTATGGAAATAGTGCCCATATGGCAATACATCTTTTGATTTATTCAAAAGTAATTCATAATCATCTTTGCTCCAGACTTCTTGTAAGCAAATTACGTCAAATCTTCCAGTTGAAAATACATCTCCTATAGCTTTTATTCGTACCCTTCGATCGCTTGACACGAACGGTATCCCCCTAAAAATTATATTTTAAAAAAAAAATGAATCCAGTAAAAGTTCTGAGTAATGCCACTCTTAATAATACCATTCCCAAACAATGAAAATCAAACACTTCGTTTTATTTTTTACATAATCTTTTCAATTATTCACATATGTGTAAAATTATGTAAAGTGTGTGTGCTTGTTATTTATCACTTTTTTATCACAATAGTGTGAACGAAAGTCTTCGTTATACATGTGAAATATCATACATATTGTAATTTAGTGATGTCGAGCCGACGAGCAGTTAATCGATTAATCGACTAGAATTGTTTTTCAGATAAAATTAGTCATTAATCGAAAATTCTTTTCCTTTTGAATTTAATTATTGACTTTGAATATATTTTTAAATACCCCTGTCCCAGCATCTGCATAACATAGCGAATTTCCAAATATTGGGCACTGGCGGATCTCATCTAAGACCTGTATCCATTTAAAATAGTTTAGCTTTCTAACAGTGAAACAATTTTCAAAATCAGTTCTGTAGTTAATTTTTGGCGCTTTTGGGTCCTCTGGACCCTAAACGATCTCATATAGTGTAGTATATATCCATTTAACAATATATTATTAGATTACATAACTATAGTTTTCGATTTTTTTCTAGGTATGCAAATATACAGTGGTGGTCACAAAAATAGAGCCACTGTATAGAATTTCATAAAATTTGTGGTGAAATTTGATATAAGGTGCATAAAAGAAAGAAGTAGCTATCAAAGTAATATGTATTCTAAGTATGTAAAATTTACATAAAAATTAACAACAAAAGTAATTCCATTATAAAAAAAAATAGTAAAATAAGGAAAAGTAAACAAATTTATGTGGTCATTAAAATAGAGCCATTACATATTTTCTATTTATAACCCTAAATTTATTCAAATATTTAAGTTCAAATCACTCAGTTTTTTCCAATCAGAAAGTAATTTAGTAGTTTGACCGTCCTAAGGCGTCACAACGTCGTGGCAGTGATTCAAATAAGTGCTGACACCGAATGATTGTAATAGACGTCTATTATTTTTGAACCTCCTTCCATAGTTGTGCTTTATTATTGATTTTACAATTTCCAAGAGTATTTTATAATTGTATACATTAATTTTGAATCGGATTGAAGTCGGATGATTGAGAAGGCCAAGGTAAAACCGACAATTTGTGACCCACGAAAGCTCCTTTTGCCTTCCAAGACGTAGGCTTCAGAACATTGTCTTGTGTTAATGTCCATTTTAGTGGCACATTTTCCCCAGTAAATGGGAGCACAGTATTTTTAAGTATGTTGGCATATTCATGGTAATCCTTGTTTTCTCTGATCCAAGAAATTGGTCCAACTCTATACCAATCAAAAAATATCTCCATAGTTTTATGTTTACACCTTTACGTTTCAAAGTGTTTTTGATATGTTGTGGAAGAAATTCTTTGCTTTGGGGCCTTCTAATGTACACCCGACCATCAGAGCAGAATAAATTTATTTTTGTCGCATCATTTATTTTTCTCCAGTTTTTTATGCCTTCAGGACCATTCCAGATAATATGACCAATGCAAATTTTATCCGGTTTTTGTTATTTTTAAGAGCCGCTAAAAAAGTTCCCCATTTATCTATCGTTAAAATTATGTTCTTGCAGTCTTCTTCGTACAGTACGTGAACCAACATCAAGATTTAATTCAGCCTTAATGCCTATCGAAGACTTGAATGGATCTTCTTTGAAGTATGAATGACGAGCCAATCAGTTTGGACCGTACTTTCTCTTTTTACCCCATGATTTTCGCTCTTTCCGATGGTGTAAAAAAAAAAAATTTAAAAAATTTTTGAATTCTGGCCAAATTTTGCAAAAAATCATTAAAAATGGCCGAAAAATCTACTTCTGGGCATCCGACGTGTCTGACTAACGAACTTAGCCAAGCCAATCCGGATTCCAGCTCGCATACTAAATTTCATAAGCATTAAACGTTTCGTTCGAGAGTTATTGTGCACACACACACACACACACACACACACACACACACACACACACACACACACACACATATATATATATATATATATATATATATATATATATATATATATATATATATATATATATATATATATATAAATTTTAATGAAGTAGATTTTCGGGTTCTAGAGGCTCCAAAACAAATTTCTATCATAGTCCCGGACTTAGGTCTTACCATAAGAGCTGCTGTAATAGCTGAATTTCCAGAATGGAAATTCCCTAAAAAAAGAAAAATATGACGTATCTCAATGTGTCAATCACATAAAAGTGAAAAATCATATAAATAGGTAATTTTTTAGTTTTTGAAGTCCAATAAATAATACAGGAAAATTAATAAAATAGTCGTTTTTAGTCATTAAAAAAAAATAAATAATAATTATATTAGTCATTTAGTTGAAGGTAAAATAGTCGACTAAAAATGACCAAATGTAAACAAAATTAGTCGACTAAACCGATTAATCGATTAATTATCCGACACCACTATAACTATATATTAGAATCAAATTATTAAAAATGTACAAATTTACCTCGAGTACAGGGGATATAAATTTTTCACTCACGTTACATGAACACGAAAATAATCGCAAAAATTCAACAATTGAATCTTTTATTTGTGAAATTCTGTCTTATCACTTTATCTGAATAATGTCATGAAAGAACCATATCCTACACGTACTAAACAACAAAAATTTAACAATTTATTTTGTTTTGTTTTTTAAGCCGTAACATTATTCAGAAGAAGTGAAATAAAATATGCGGAGCTAGAGTTGGAGTATAGTTTTCTTGAAAAAGCTTCCCTCTACTAGACAAATTTGGCATTACTGAGAGTTTCTATACTGCATTGCAAAAGTTTTTTTTTTTTTTTCTATAAAACACTTACCAACAATTTAATGTGAACACTTTTAATTCAACACTCATTTTTACTAATGAACAGAATCCAGGTGTCAGACTTTCTTATAAATAAAGTTCTAATCAAATATTTGTGACGATTTGAATCATCTGAATGGTCTGCTAATCTGTACAATAAATGCAAAAAAGTACAATTCATATTATTTTTATATATATTAAATTCATTATTGTCAGTGTACGCATGCGTTTCTGATTATACGGAACACAAGTTAATGCAGTAGCAAATTAAAATGCTTAAAATTGAGTTCACTTTCAATTTTCTTTTTCAGGTCGGTTTACACTATTAAGTAATTTTAGTAACTTAATGCATGTGAAGAATCTGTTAAGTAATAAGTTGCAAGTTGCAATTTAGTGCGCAAGCCAATAAGTGGAATAGAATTCCGTCTATTTTTCGGTTAAGTTGGTGGACGTGTCCAATTATGCTAGCGACTTAACCCTAATTTTTAATAAAAAGTGACTACGAGCGTTCTAATGATTGATTTTTTTTAATCGATTCAAAATTTTAAAAGAAATAAAAAATTCCAATATGTACTACTTTTTTAATCAAATGTCGACGTCACTATCAAAAGTAGGATTAATGAAAATAACATAGAAGTTTCATACGTATAAATTTTGTATCAATTGTATCAGTAATATTCAGTAAACACAACTGATATAGAAACAAATGAATTTAACATATTTCTTTAGAGATAGAAAAACTATTAACAATATATGTTATTTCAGAATGAATACGTAGAACGTAGAATTAAATCAAATATTTATTATAAGAATACTTGTCAATTATTTGTGTTAAACAATTTATATTGACACCGATATTTATTAAAAAAAAAAAATAATCTTTATATTTTTTATTCTATTTTAAAGTTTGACTCGATTAAAAATAAACAGTCATTAGAACGCTCGTGGCCACTTTTTCAATTTCTAAGCATCTTTTTAGGAATAAGTTGCTAATAAAGTGTATAAATTTAACAAAACGTTATTAACCATTTTGAAGCCAATTTTTCTCCTTTGAATTTTTTTCTTTGTTTTGAAAAATTTGCCGTTGCTTGAAAAGGGCAGAAGGTACGACATTAAAGTTCATTTAAGAATATTTAAAATGAAAATTTTTGTGGAAATTAAGAAGTATAAATTACAGAAGCTTTGTTCCTTTTTCACGAATTTTTAGTTCAAATCAGTAAAAATCATGCGCAGTTGGAAAAGTTGAAAATAATGCGTTCCTTTTAAAAAAATATATTACTTGTACTGATAGTTCAATGTTCCTTTTACTATGAATTTGAATTTGAACTGAGTTCAAAACAGTTCAATAGGTCCGGGATTTTTGTCAAGAATTTGAACTAGAATTTCAGTTTGTGTACAGTTTTGAAAAAATTATCAAAAAAAAAGTTAATGAAGAATAATATCTACGATATCTACCCATTATCTACCATATTTACGATATCTACGGTTAGCGTAGTAACGTTGTCATACGAGTGCAAAGTTATTCAAATTTTTTTTTTTTATAAATAATAATCAAAATATTTTTGTTGATTATAAATTGTAAATAACTGACGCTAACTGACGCGACTGACACTGATGCTACTTGAATATATATTATATCTATGACCCTGTTTCTCATCGAGATTTTTGTTGTTTTTCTCTATGATGGTAGTGTCACACTTCTATGCCCTCTATCGAGTATTTTTAGAATTACGTAGCTTTGTTTACTTATTTCTTATTGCGTTACTTTTTAAAAGTTCTGAATTATTAGTTCAAGTAATAATTCAATTCGATCATGCGTATTTGGCAAATTCATTATTATTTGAATCGTTCATCAATTTGGAAAAGGAACAAAGCTACATTACAAAGCATGTATATTAAATTATTTCAGATAACCTAAAAAGTGAGAAAAGCTGCGAAAGCTATTTCCAGTTGCAAGAACATACAATACAATATGTAATTTAAAGTTTGCTTCTAATACACATCACATTACCGTATCTGATTTCTGTATCGTAAGTTCTGTACCGTATAAGTAATTAAAGAACTCCTTTGACATCCGTAGTGTTAAAAAAAAACCTTTGTTTTATCGTCTCCTGCTAACTCGTGAAACAAAGTTACACTTGCGCCCAGGGCTGGATTTACCCAAGTGCCGCTCTGGGCACCGTAAAAAATGTCGCCCCTGCCGTTCCCTAAAAAAACAAATTTATTTTAAATTTTTCCCTGCCAACAGCGCCCGCTCCAGCGTTTACGTCAACTCGGACAAGAAGAAAAAATGCCGCCTTGGCGAGAGTGACGATTGCCAATTTTTTTTAAAAAAATTAGACTATTGTTTTTCCCGAAATACAACTGACGAGCAAAAAAAAAAATTGCCTGATCCCCTTCTTTATTCACAGCCAAAATGCTGTCCTTTAAATTTGCCGCCCCGGGCAAATGCACGGATTGCCGGCCCCTAGAGCATCCCCTGCTGCCAAAAAAATAAGTGCCGAGTAAAACAAAAAATATCAAATTCTAAATTTTGCCGCCCGGGGCACTAACTTCGCGTGCCCCTAGTGTAAATCCAGTACTGGTTGCGCCATATTCAAAACTTTTATTTATCCAGCTTCTCAGCTACAATCGTCCAGATATTTTTTTAGCTCTAATTGTATCATTTTTAATTTTGTTTAAAATATCTATCTCAAGACGTTGCCGTTGTTAGTCGTCCATCTCTGTAAACTAATGAGCTTAACTAAAATCGAGTGTTTAGTATGTGTAAACGCCGGAACAATCTAAATTACGTTAAAATTTAGTTAATCACTTAACAATAATACCTATGTGTAAACGAACCTTTACGGTGAACAAAGGTGAAAAATCTTCATAACCAATATTTAGGCGTTTTTATCTTCGTCGGGGATTTCCTATTTTTACTAAGGATCTTAATTTTAAGCATTTTATTTATAAACTTACTGCACTCATTTGTTTTCAGTATTTGGTGAATACCCAGTTTAGTAAATGAATAATACTACAAAATTATGAATCAATGATTACTTATTTAAAAACTGGCTAAGCCGAAAATTTTTAAAACTTACGTGATAACATTTAAAAGCAATATTTTGATAAGTCAGTTTAAGATAAAGTGTAATTTTATGCTTTTATGAATTTGAAATATTTAAATAGTTTTGAGCTTACCTTCTATAATGCAATTCCAGTTTTAAATTGAAAATTGGCTTATCATCTAATATGTTTTTATTGTCTTTTTCGTTTTCTTAATGTTGAATTGTAAAAAATTTTTGCTTTAAATGTATGTTTTATCTTACGGAATGAACAGATCACTGAAGAATCTTACAAAAATAATAGTAAAATCATGAATAAATATGATTATTGTCACATAAAGAATCTTATGTTTTCAAAACAATAAACATTTTTAAAGGTTTAGTAAACTATTAAGTACAAAATTTGTAAAAATCATATTTGTAAGTTAAATACTGTATGTTTCTTGAAACAAAAACGTGTCATTGTAATATGGAACTTTTATTCATTCTACTTTATTTTAATTGCTTTTATTTAAATACATAAAGCTGAAACAGCTGAAAAGACTGAAATGACAGATCACTATTGTGTGAGTGACCATTGTGACATAAAAAGTAGATATGAGGTGTATTAAATATCTATTTATAAACTAATGGCATAATGTAAGATAACTTCAAAATTCAAACTTTAAAAAATAGTAAAAGTAAAATAAAAATGTATAATATATTGCAAGAGCGCCCATACACGGGAGGAGGGGGGCGGTCCTTCCTAGCTTTCAGGGAAAGGATAAAATATATAAATGTTTATTTTTGTTCTTTAATTGTATTATGTTTGGGGAAAAATTTCAAGAAGAGGATGTTTTTGAGGATTTTTGGAATGGTTTTTTTTCTCGCCACTTGAATTTTTGAGGAAAAAATGTTTAAATTTTTTTTTGTGACCGGGGCCTCCTCATTTCTTTCGCTGGCCCTGAATGTCAGAATTGAAACTTTTTATGGCTACTTACAAGTCGCCATTCGTCATCCAAAATATTAAAAAAATTTCCTTATCCCCAGTTCTAGCCTCATCCCCTCCACAAATTTTCATATGGGCGCCCAAGATATACTACAAAAAATAGAGGTTTTTAGTTAATACATTAATGGTCTTGAAGAATTATGATGAAATGACCAACTGGTACATTTTGACAACTAATACACTTTATATGGAATTGTTAACGTGGTCTGCCGTGTCACACGAATCTCACGTTTCTCTGAAATGATAGTTTTGAGAAAACTTGATTTGCATAAAATATCAGATGATCTTAATTTTATTATCTTAGACATTATTAAATATCTAAGATAATTGATTTTTATTATATGTTATTGATTCAACGTTATAGCATTGATTTAACCCTGGATAACTAAACCTATTTTATAGTCACAGGGTTACTACTAAACCTTCGTAAATTTGACGACGACACATTTTTTTTTGTTTTTTTGTTTTTTGTTTTTTTTTTTTTTGTTTTTTGTTTTTTTGTTTTTTTTTCAACTTAGTATATTTTGATACTTTGACCAATGAAATGCAGTGTTATTGTTTTAGATTGCATATTATATGATTTAAGTTATTTTTCTTTTAGTTACAGAACTATAAAATTGTCTTATTCTTTCGCTTTCACGGTCTTCATTAGTGGCCATTGTTTTTACAAAATAAATGAAAAAAATAAAAACTAAATAAAATCAATAAATAAATAGCAATAATAATAATATAATAGGTATAAATATATTAATAATAATAAATAAAATTAAAGTTAATGAACAACTAATACTACTAGGATTATGCACAAAAAGAAAATTAAAAAGTAACGCAAACACTAAATCTTCGTCGTGGTGACGACGTACACCTTCGTATGGCTACTAGCTTGTACCCTGTAAGGACGTTAGACCGGTATTGAGCTCTACAGTCGATGAAAGGAAGGTAATGGGCCGGGGGAAACGATAAGGAGTGTGGTTTCCGAGTTCTGAGAATTTTGAAAATGGTTCGTCGTCAAAATGACGAAGGTTTAGTTATCCAGGGTTAACGTATAAATATACTATTTAAAAATATAGGAAATAGGGAATGTGATACAATCAAAATAAAAATTTAAAAATACAATAGATTAATTATTATATTATAATTAACAAATTAATTAATTTTATTGTTAATATAATATATATCATATATATACTAGGGATCGAGTAGAATCCTCTAAACGTTGTTACGCGTAATTGTTGTACTCAAGGTACATGACATTCGTGTGAAGCGGGTTCTACACGATGCTACGAACGTTCCTTCCAACGTTCGATCGAACGTTTGAGGCAATTAAGTTCGATAGTTGGTGCGACGAATGTATCTGCTACACGGTGAATCGAATGTTTGATCCAATACGAATGATGATGTGTTGGTACTCAGTGGATGAGGCTGTTATCTGTCTGATGTTATCTCTAATGTTATACACTGATGTTGTCTCTCTTCACATGAACGAGTCGTGCAGCTGCTGAGTCGAACCAACCAACGCAACCAACATTGACCTTCAAACGTTCGAAGCATCCCTTTGACTCGGTGCAAGAATACCGATATCGAGCGGGACATGGCCAAATGCGAATGTTTGACGCTCGACATTGGACACTCGTAGGTTCGAACAACGGCCACACGATGCGATGAACCATCGAACGTCCAATGTTGGAAGGTGTTCGTAGCATCGTGTAGCAGCGGCTTTAACGTCGTACGGCGTCTATAACCATCAACGTGGTAATACAATTTAGTGAAGCAGTTTAATTAAAAATTTTTAAGCGTAACAAAATCTCAAACCGTTGGAAATTAATTTACACATCGCACTTTTATATATGAATTGATTAGTAATTTGCTGTAAAAACAAACGTTATAAAATATACATTTGCACAACATACTGTGAAGGAACAATAATTTATTTTAGTACTACCCTGGTTTATTACAAATTACTATTCCACATCAATGAGATTGCCAACTGTTTGTTTTTGATTGGTTAAAATTCTAACGAGAGTGTGGTATTTTAAAGGTGTATTTTAGTATAATTCATAATTCTCTGTAATTATCAAAGTAAGTTATACCGGCTTTAAATTCATTTTTTCCTACTATTTTAGTTTTCGTCAAAATTTTCTTTCTGTTTTTAATTTTCTATAATATATGTCTGTTTTAAATACATTAAAATGACAGTATAATTACTAATGTTGGTTGGTTAATTGATGTTTAGTAGTGTTTTAGGGAAGATTTAAAACAGAAATAATTCATGTTATAATTTCGTTTTTTTAATAAAATTCTTACGATAATTTTTATAAAATATAAGTTTTTGAAAATTTTAAAAGTATTTTAATATATTTCTAATTATCAAGTTGTTTTACAATTGAATTCTTTTTATAAGATGAAAATGAAAAGAAGATTGCTGTATTTAGTGGTTATACTATTTTGTACATCGACCCTTGCAGCTGATGTTTCCGATGATGAAGCTTTTGTTGAGGTAGGTTTACCAATAAAGTCATTTCTAAAATAGTTTATAGCCTAGGAAAGTAACTTCTTTAGATATTTACCTATATACTATTTGATTACTACTAAAGTAATCTACTATAACTATAGAATATAAATTTTTTCCAGTACAGAAATATTTTTTTTATTATTCTTTGTTAAAATAGTTCTATTGCTTATTGAATGAAGTTTTTTTTCAAATGTAATTAATTAAATTAATTAAAAATTTCGTAAGTGATAAGAATTTTGAGAATAAGAATAATAAAATTAAAAATTGGGTAATTTTTAGTATTTTATAGGTACAGTTAAACCTTTTTTTGTGCGGTGGATAGACATCGCATAAAAAGAATCCCACAAAAAAATAGGTATATTCAAAAACTTCATAAATAGCTATAAAAAGTATAGTTCGGTCCAGATTGTAAAAAAAACTTCTTTTATGCGGTGGATCGAAATCGTATCAAAAAAGTTTCATCGAAAATACATAACTCAGAACTAGGGCTGCCAGGTTGGGCGGTCTTCCGCAAATTGGACGGTTTAGAAATAAAATTTGCGGTGAATAATTCTGATTTGTGGTTTTCCGCTTTTTGGGCGGAATTGAAAATCGAGTAAAATTTGAGTGTAGATACGAGTATAGTGCGAAAACGTCATAATTAATAAGTTTTCTCGTTTTTTTGCTCGTCAACAATATTTTTTGGGAGATAGATAATTTTTTTAATCATTTTTTTTTTTTTGCTCGTCGGCAGTATTTTTTTTTCATTTTTCGGGAAATTATTACAAAATGCGCGGTTTTTTGCGATACACTTTGAGTATAAGCGGTTTTGGGCGATTTTTGGAGCCTCTGTCGGCGGGACTGTTGAAAAAAATAACGTGGCAGCCCTACTCAGAACGCTTAAAACCTCACAATTTCAATAAAAGTTGCTTTTCTAAACAAGATAAAGTATTAATTTACACATGAGAACGACTTATTTCATTTTTATAATGTTATGAAAATTGTGAAAAATACATCTGTAAAAAAACTTAATGATGCAATAACTTATATTCTTATGCAATGTACTGATTAAATACTTAAAAATCATTAAAGTTAATTTTTTCAAAGAAAATTATTATAGTTGATGTTTAATTTTCTTACTTTCTCTTGCTTTTGATTTACATTATGCACTTTAATGGAAAATTTTTCAAAAACCGCATAAAAAAGTCGCACAAGAAAGACCGCATAAAAAAAGGTTTAGCTGTATTATAGTTATAAATTAGTGTATAGGGTGTATAGTTTGACCAGAATTAAATGAAAAGTGAAATGACTTTTCAAAATAGGGCAATAATCAGTACGTCACTAAAATCAGTATTGTCCTCAATAAATGCAGTAGGTTACGTAGGTTATCTATTTTATCTAACTACGTGCTAAAGGAATCGCTGCTCATAAAAAAGGGAATATTTTTAAACATAATTGGACTGAACCACTGAACACAGGATATGGTAATTGTTGCAAGTTTACGGTCATATTAGTTACGATTTTTCAGAAAGTGATTTCATTTATGTATTTCTAGATAAACTTTACTACTAACTCACTTTAATTAGTCTATTATAATTTATAGTTTAATTTAATTTATATTAATTAAAGTTCTCTTGTTTTACAACAAAAGTTTAACGAGTGCGTCATTTATTTTTTCGTCAGGGCAAATAATTTATACCAAAAGAAATATTAAAATAGAGGGTTACAGTAAAAATAATTTTCCGTCTATATACAATTTTTTCCTTCTATATGTATACGTACATATAAAGTGTCTTTGTTTACGTAGAATGTTTCAATCAAGCATTATCTCGAAAATGGCTTAAAGAAAAATTCGAAAATTTGATAAGTTGTTCGAATTTTGATAAAGTCAAACCAGGAGCAAAGAGTTTTATTCTTGATGGATAGTTTTAAAATATTCAAAAAATTCGATAATTGCGTGTTAGACACGCATTAAGTCTGGATTTTGTAGTTCAGTAGCTAGATTTCTTTACAATTCTCGGGATAAAAAAAATATTTCTTGTTTTTATTTAATAAGTATCACAACTAGTCTTTAATTTGTTAATAATATGATTATCTCAAACTTTTACTTTCTATGTTAGTTTACAAATTTCAATAATATTGAAAAAAAATACCCCTGTCGCAGCATTCTGCATAACATAGCTAATTTCCGTTTATAAAAATTAGTTTTTCTCAGAAACTAGTTGACATAGATGAATAGTTTAAAGACCTTTTTTACGTATTTTTTTCTCCTCTTTTAAATGGTGTAAAAAAATTTCGCAAAAATTTTTGAATAAGTGGAAATTTTTGGCAAAAAACTAATTTTTTGCAAGAACAAAACCCATGTTCCTGGCATCCGACGTGTCTGGCTGACGAACTCATCCAATGGTTTGGAACTTCCAATGTTTTCACCAAGTTTCGTAAAAATTGGATACTTCGTTCGAGAGTTATCGCGCGGACACATATACATATATATATATATATATATATATATATATATATATATATATATATATATATATATATATATATATATATATATATATATATGTATATATGTATATATGTATATATATAAGAGAATATTATTTTCGGTTTCTAGGGACCTCAAAACAAATTTTTGCCATAGTCCCGGGCTCAACTCGCCTCATGACAGTGGCTGTAATAGCTGAATTCCATTCTGGAAATTCGCTAAAACGATACTGTCTCTTAAAATGTGTAAGGTTCGACACTAACTAATATAAAGTGGTCTCGTGCAGGTAAACCACTCAATACGACGACAGACATGACTCACATGGTGAATCTATATAAAGATTTCGTGGTTAAAACTACGAAATCCTAAAAACTGGTGTGAGATAGTGCTGGTGCTATGTTCCAACATATTTCCAAACTGATAATAAATTAATAACATACTATAACACATTTCAAGAATAGCCTCCCTGATTTCACAGATTTAATTCGCAATGAGTGTTCTTCCGCACATGAACGGACTTTGTAACAGATTTGCTCCGGTAAGGACGTTAAAAAAGTCCGCTCGTGTATGGTTACTTATTATGTAATATTTTATTTTTATTTCTAGTGATTGTTTAATTAAAAATAAAATAATATAAATAGCTGAAAATTATTCAATTTTTTGTATTCTTCTAAAAATAATATTTAGTTATGAATGAAGTTCATTCATCATGAGCAGTTAAAAATTTTCTTGATGGTATCTAGTTTCCGTGAAAGGTAATTGTAATATTTATAAAGGTTACTAAAATAGAATTATCTGTTTTTATCAAGATATGAATATACTCGTATGTAGGTATAATATTTAAAAAGTACTAGATATTTGAGAAACAGTCGCGGAACCCTTATTATTTTGTCATGTCTGTCACACCTTATAGTTGCTGCTGCAGATACTGATGCTTTTTTTTATTTTTGATAACGTCAGTAATGACGTCGACCTGAGAGGTAGTTAGTTAGTCGATTAATCGACTAAAGTTATTTTTCAGACAAAAATAGTCAGTAGTCGAAAATATCGAACATACAGTAGTCGACTAATCAACTAAATTTTTAGTCGGATTTATCTGTAGGATAACCTATAGTGATGTCAGATAATTAATCGATTAATCGGTTTAGTCGATTAATTTTGTTAACATTTGGTTATCTTTTAGTCGACTGTTTTACCTTCGACTAAATGACTAATATGATTAATTTTTTTTTAAATGACTAAAAACGACTAATTAATTAATTTTTTCTGTATTTATTGGATTTCAAAAAACTAAAACTAAAAAAAAATCTATTGGTATGATTTTTTTACTTTTATGTGATTGACACATTGTGATACGCCATATCTTTCTTTTTCTTAAAAAATATATTTAAAGTCAATAATTAAATTCAAAAGAAAACATAGTTTTTGAAATAATTACATAAGTTACCCTATTCATGAATTCGATTAAAAATTTAGTCGATTAGTCGACTATTGTTCGCTCAATATTTTCGACTAATGACTAATGACGCTTTGCATATTATACCTATTTCTGATGAGAAAAATTTTTTTTTCACAATTTAAAATCCAAATTTTTTTTTTTTTTATAAACGAATTGTTATAAACAATATTTATAGTAATCATTTATGCAGAATTTTAGGTATATGCAAAGGCCAATATCTTAAAGAATATCTGTACAAAATTTCAAGTTAATACCTTAATAACTTTTTAAGTTATGTTCCACGGCGCGGAAAAAAACCTGATTTGAGAAAAACGCTATTAAAAAGTTTCCGTTCTTGAAAAGTAGAGTTAAAAGCAGTTTATCGTTATCTAAGATAATCTTTCTGTTGGGATTAAAACATTAGAAATATGTTCCTTAAGGTTCAAATCAACTTAAAGCAAAACAAAAAATGGAAAATTTGGAAGTTCTGGAGGATCCTCCCCCCTTAAGAGGAGATTCGCCAAAAAAACATCATAAATCTACCTTTTTTTATTATTTATTTTTTTTTTTATATAAATAAATATTTTATTAAAAAACTAAATATACAACATTGTTTCTTCATGTCTTGAGATTACAAAAAAATTTAAAAAAAAATTCAAAAATGAGCTGAGTATAAATGGCTTTGAAGTCGACACTGCGAGATTTTTTCACCTTAATGGTTCCTCGCGTTCTGAAATCTCCAGTGAATCAAAATCAAAAAATCAAGAATTTTCTGAAAATATATGTACATATACAGTCATGGTACTAACTAGGACCAAAGAATAAAAACACCGAAAAATCGAATTTCGAATATAAATTTTCAAAAATCACTGCCTTTTCTCGACTATAAACAGCAGCCATTTTGAAAATATATTACGGAACCAAAAGATCCTAGTTTCTGCCAAAATGACGGTATCCAGAAATAATATGCACTTTGATCTCAAATACTTTTTGAGATACATGAGGAACCATGTTGAAAAATGTACTCTCGAGAAAATAGCAGTTTTTTTTTTTTTTTTTTTTTTTTAAATTGAATTATAGTAAAGTATTGAAATATACTAAAATGCCCATAACTTTTTTATTTTTCATTTTTTTTAAATAAAATTTTAGGAAAATATTTCTAACACCTTAAGGAACATAATTATGAAGAAAAAAAATCGATTTATTTATAATACTTTTTTTAAGAGAAAGAAACACCACATTGTGTAAATGACATAAAAGTAAAAAATTATACAAATAGCTAATTCTTTAGTTTTCATTTTTTAGAGTCGTATAAATAATTCACAAAAATTATTAAATTAGGCGTTTATAGTCATTTAAACAAAATTTAATCATTTTAGTTATTTAGTTGAGGATTAAATAGTCGACTAAACCTTAATCGATTAATCATCCGACATCGCTAAAACACTGAACTGTAAAGTCAAAAGTAGATAATCGAATAAATTATAATAGAAAATGAACTCTCATAGTAAAACTGATTGAACACCACTGATATAATTATATATAAAATTTATGTAATAAAAAGATATAATAATATTGCATATAAAATTTAATACAATATTTTCCAATGGAAAAATGTTCAACTCTAATATACTCAAATTTATGGAATTTTCTGAAAGAATTAGGTGAATAATCTTTACGAATTCGAGATTGCGATCAGATATCACAAACTATATTTTTAGAGTTCACGGGCCACATGAGCTGCGAGTCGTACTTTGGAAACCCCTATCCAACGGTTATATTGTAATACAATGATAATTTTATTCGTTAATTATAGGATGAAAATGTTGAAGAAGCTGCAGACGAAGATATAACATATGAGAGTCCTAAAGTGTCAGGTTCATATTACTTCGCCGAACATTTTGATGATCCCAAAGAATTCGAAAGGAAATGGATCAAATCTCAGGCAACGAAAGAGGGCATTGATGCTGATATTGCTAAATATGATGGAATTTGGAACATCGAAGCGCCCCAACGTGAAAAACTGAAGGGTGATTTAGGTTTGGTGTTAAAATCGAAGGCAAAGCATGCAGCCATAGCAGCCCCATTGAAGACTCCATTTTATTTTGAAAATAAACCACTAGTCGTTCAGTACGAGGTGTTACTGCAAGATGGACAAGAATGTGGAGGGGCTTATTTAAAATTACTGACGCACGGGAAGGGTTCGGCAGATTTAAAACAGTTCCATGATAAAACACCGTACACAATTATGTTTGGACCTGATAAATGTGGTAACGATCATAAACTTCATTTTATATTTAGACATCAGAATCCGAAGAATCATTCATTCTCTGAAAAACATTGTAAAAAACCGAAGGAGCGTTTAGAGGACGCATTTTCAGACAAGTTACCGCATTTGTACACTTTAATTGTTTCACCTGATAATACGTTTGAAATTCGACTCGATCATAAAGTGGTGAATGACGGAAGCCTTTTAGAAGATTTCACTCCGCCGGTTAATCCACCCGCAGAAATTGACGATCCAAATGATAAAAAGGTTTGTTTTTGGTTTAATAAATAATTTTCTGTTTATAACTAGGGTAAAAACCCCTTTTGTGGAACGGTATCTAATACTGGAACAGTTTTGACATTTACATATTTATTTCTTTAATTAAGTAAGGAAACTTTAAATGCGAGGTGAATTTAAATTGAAAAACAATCATTCTATTAATAATAATTTTTGTTATCAGACGTTTCTTTCAGAAATAACTTCATTAATGTGTAAACGTTCATAATTAGATACCGTTCCACAAAGGGGGCTTTTACCCTATTTGTAAACATTATCATCAATATTATCAACAAATATTGTAAACATTCTTGTGAGATACAAATTTTTTTCGTCCTAAAATTAAAATTTTCACTCAGGTTACACGTTTTAGAACTCCCTGAAAAATTTTGGTTTCGTGTTTGTCTGTCTGTCCGTTTATATTTCCCTAAAACTTTTCAACGCGCATTCGAAATCATTCCAAAAATATTCGATCGATTTTGATGAAATTTTCACGAATTATGTGGATTGGTGCATGCGTAAACGTGAAATTTATTAAATACCGAGAATTTACGTACTATACGTTTTTTGTTTTGTAAATTTTGAGGGTAGTTGGAGACTAGCTAAAGACGTTTAATTGATTTGGGGTGCGTCTTGCATCCAATTCTTAAAGTTGGTTTTTTTAAACCCTTCCCGGGTTAAATTAAATTGTGACTTAGAGCTATATTATTATGAGGTAAATTTCACAATGTGAACTTTTGACTTTATATTTCTTTCTTTTTGTAAATAGATTAAGAGTAATAAAAATACTCACATTTTTTCACGGCTTCAATTCCTGGGAGCTTGGTGGAAGATCTACCATGTGTTTTCTTTTTATCTACTTACAGCTGCCTCCTGCCAAGGTCACTCAAAAAATCCGCAGGAGGGTAGGAGGTCCCAGAATGCCTATATTTCTACTACTCAAAGAATTGACATTATAAGCCATAAGATAACAAATAGCAACAGTTCTTTGGATAAAAAGGTGTTTTGATATGTGATAACATGTATTTACTTGAAAGTAACGTGACCAATCTTTTGTCTCTCCAAACAACCACTGGTTGGTCACCATTTCTGTATTCAAACAACATTTAAAAATTGTTTTGTTTTTTTTTGTTTAGTAATCTCGATGGGTATATCCGTCTCTAGCTCAAAAGATTGCAAACAACGAACGGATATATTCGTCTTTCGCCTGGAAGGAAACGAAAAAAAAAGACGGATATATCCGTGAAAAGCTCGGGAAGGGTTAATATAGGTGTCTTTTATCCTGTTGTGAAGTGATTTGTTACTATAAAAAAAAAGATTGATTTTTTTAAAACTTATTTGGCAGATGACCTGATGTTGCGGATAATAATTTATTTTTTTTGCATTTTTCTCAGTAATTATTATTGTTTTCGCATTCAATATAAAATAAATTGACACAATAATTTATTAAAATTTACGTTATTTTAAGTAATTCAAATATTGTACTTTGCAAAATACTTATATAATAAAAACAAAACTAATATTTATAAAAGTATTTAAAAAAAAATATATATACTAATATTTATAAAAAAAATTGTGACAATTGTTTTGAACATTATTGTTAATTTCCAAACAGTTAAACAAATAACACTGTTTAAAAATGAACAGCTAATGGTCAAAACAAAAGGTTTTTTTTTAAAATTTTTATAAATATTGTGATATTTTGTAAAGTGAAAAATATGTATTTATTATTTACATATATGGAATACCATAAAGTAATGGTCAAATATATTAATAATAAGTAATTCATTTTAATTATAACTGAAATTTACGCAATATTTGCCATAGAAAACAAAAAAAATAATTAAAAATTTCAAATCGCGAATAATTTGTACAGCGAGTAATCGGAAGTTGACTGTATTGTAAAACATTCAAATATAGTTCATTCCTTCTTCGTTTAACTAATTATACAGGGTGGGCCATTTTAATCTTTGCATCTAAATATCTCGCCAGAGGCGCCACCTATCAAAAATTGACCTTTACAAAAGTTGTTAGGTACGAAGGGGGACATTAAATGGTGACCTTGAATTTCATTTTCAAGGTCATTTTGAAGTCAAGTCGTATTTTTCAAATGGAACGACCTACTTTTTATTTCGAATTCTGAAAGAGCATGAAATTTCACGTCGAAAATGCTATGAACAATTTTTTTTTATTGACCTTTATTTTTCATTTTTTAGCTATGAAATTTATTATTTATGAAAAATTAATTTTTCAAAAATTTTTAGTGTCATTTTTTTCTGGATTTTGACCTTAGAATAACCTTCACAGGTCATTAAAAACGAACAGAAGCTCCTATTTTACGTCTCCAAAAGATGCCGACACTTTAAAGTCTTACTTTCTTTTAAAATCTAATTTTTGATTGTTCCTTGATGGTCTTTACACCTCTTAAGGTCAATTATAGAAAAATTCGTTTATAGCATTTTCGACGTGAAATTTCACGCTCTTTCAGAATCCGAAATAAAAAGTAGATCGTTCCATTTGAAAAATACGACTTGACCTCAAAATGACCTTGAAAATGAAATTCAAGGTCAAATCTAAGGTTACCATTTAATGTCCCCCTTCGTACCTAACAACTTTTGTAAAGGTCATTTTTTGATAAGTGGCGCCTCTGGCGAGATATTTAGATGCAAAGATTAAAATGGCCCACCCTGTATATAATTATCTTTATCTCTCATCCATGAACTTTAAATATCGTGAAGTTTGCCGTGAGAATTTGCAAAAAACTTCGTGTAGAACAATCTTTACTGGTATGCTGTAGAGTGCGATATTTTTTTTAGATATATGTGTCAATTTTCAGTCAAATCTGAATATTTATTTTTATTAAATATTTTATATTTAATGTTTCAAACATACATTTTACTAACATTTTGTCATCATTTTACTAACTTTTTTCCGCTAATTATGCCGGTGTGTGTATATCTTTATATTTTTTTTCTAGCCTGAAGATTGGGATGATAGAGAAAAAATTCCAGACCCGGATGCAGTGAAACCAGACGATTGGGATGAAAACGCGCCACAACAGATTATCGATACGAATGCCGTTAAACCTGATGGATGGTTGGACAATGAAAGTCCATTGATACCCGATCCAAATGCCAAGAAACCGGATGATTGGGATACGGAAATGGATGGTGAATGGGAGCCGCCATTGATTGCGAATCCAGTTTGTGAAACAGCTCCCGGATGTGGTGAATGGAAACCGCCAATGATTGATAATCCCGACTACAAAGGAAAATGGAGGGCTCCACTTATTGATAATCCAAATTATAAAGGGAAATGGAAGGCCAAGCGAATACCAAATCCTGATTACTTCGTGGATGAAAATCCGTTTAAAATGTCGACAATTGTACGTAAAAATTTTTATATATACCGTCAATACCCTTAATTTTACATATTGAACATAACTTTACCATACCACACTTTGTATTTAAAAAAATGAAAATTTCGTGGCTTATAGTGCCTGTAGCATCTTTTTAGTGACACAACTATTTCTAACAAACGATCGACTACAAGTGCCGACATTATCAGCCGCTATTTTCTTAAATAAGTAGCTTTTTTCAGTTTATATGGTACATTTTTGTTTTCAAAAAGTGTGCAAACTTTAGTTGATATTTCAGAAGCTATAAAATTTAAGTAGGTACGTTTATTATATAAAGAATTTCATAAACTCATAAGTACTTAGAAATAATTTTCATATTTATTTATTCGCGCATTATCAAATAATTCGTTTAAGTAATGGTTATTATGATTTAGTAAAGTTTTAATCCTCGAATAATTTCTGACATTACCAAAGGGCGCTTAGTATAAACGATAAAAAAATTTGTATTTTAACATTAACCCCACTGAGTACTGAATTCAAGGAACCAAACTAGAATGTCTATCAAACTGTTCCACTTGTCGCCAGTGGGTGACGTAAAATCTCCCCACTATGTTGTGTACGTACACACTGTTTGCAATGGTGTTGGTTTGGTGTTTTGTAGTAGTGTGCGTATTCACACACACTACTAGAAAACACCTATTATGGGACAGACCAACCTGTCCAATTCAAGTAACAATGTCTAACAATGTATTACAATGCACTGTGTGTTCGGCGACGGACACCGACTGACTACATGTCTTAAGTCGTGTCGGGCACACTCTGGGCTCACCACTAGTTACAATTTTCTACACTTATGCTGAGGACTTGACTGAATTGAACATATTAACATAATTATGTTTCCTAGAGATACCGCAGGCATTAAATTGTAAAGTATGATTCCATTTTATTAAACCCAACTTGTCACCACGGAGACTTGTTTATAAATATTAGATAAACCATTAAATATTAATGGTTTGACCGCCATTAAAGTAATCACATCAGTAAATTTTTTTGCTTCATTTTCTTAAAGTATTTGTAATACACAGCATTCTCTCTAGTCGATTCTCTCCTCAATGATTAACCCCTTCCGATATCATTTAGTCAATGTAAATTATGCGTGAAAAAACTATTTAATTTTTATTTAAAAAAAAAACTTGTTTCATTTTATAATTATCACATATTGTTAATTAAAATTATATTAACCCCTTTAGTACCGCCATATATTCCAATTTTTTAGATAAAAAATTTAATATCTTTATAAGTATAATTGAAAGATAATTGCAAGTTTGGTACATTTTGTTTAATTTATTTACAGTATGGCCGCTCTTTACTATACAACCTCCAGTTATCGATATAAGACAGTGTACACTCGTCAGTTGAATTTTTTCTGAGCTCATTATTAGTCCTAAAGGGGTTAATTGGAAAGAAAGAAGAAAAAAATTCAAAGCAAACTTTTAGTCACATGACGAATATAGCTCGTTATTGTGCTGTATGGCACAAAAAACCGACGACGAGCTATATTCATCATTTTACCGGAAGGGGTTAATATACAGTAATTTGAGCACCTGTCCAAAATTTGAAATTTATTAGATCTTATTGTTAGATATTACTTGGAATTAACACCAAAGTGTGAACCATAGTGGAATGTTTTTTTTTTGTTTTTTTTTTTTTTTAAATTTCAAATGTTATCGAATGCCTGTGAAACATTATTAATGTATGGCAGACTTTTGTGCGTATTTATACATACACCAATATTCATATGTTCACTTGATGTCCAGCTTTAGCTGATACTTGAACATTCGATTTACTTTGGCATGTATGACCAATTCATTATGTTAATTAAAATTCATATAGTGTTTGAAAAATTGTCAAACTGGATCGGCTGGGATTCGAACCCGGATCTCTTGATAAGGCACTCGATAACATTTAAAATTCGAGCGTCCTAAAATAAATAAAAAAAAAAAACATTTAAAATTTAAAAAAAAAGAGAGGAAGTGTTTGATTGATTGTCGGACTGGAGTGGCACTCGAACAAGCGGTTCGGTAGCCTAATTGGTAAGGCACTTGGCTAGCAACCAAGAGATCCGGGTTAAAGTTCCAGCCGATCCAGTTTGACAATTTTTCAAAAACTATGTGAATTTTAATTGGTGGGATGTTTAACAATATTTCATTGAAAAACATGGGCTGGTAAAGTTACGAATTCGTTGATATCGTAACCTATTACTATTTAATTTTTTTTTTTTTTACTAGTAAAATAAGTTTGCGGAAAATTTAATTATGAGTCAAAGATTTTTATTTTAGTTGATTTTATCAAAACAGTTAAATGTAACTAAATTAATTTCATTATCATTTTATTCAAATTTGAATCAGAAATTATGGTAAAGTTACGTATCTGTACGGTAATATGTAAATTCACGTGCGGAAATCGGTATTAGTTAATTATTTCTTTTTCTTTAATTTAAAATATTAATATACTTGAAAATATTACATACATACATGTGTAATATGAATGAGCACTTACAAATGCTTTTACGGATTAGTTGATTTCATTCATTGAAGAAACCTTTCAGTGCCAAATTCTTGACTGATGTAATACGTAGGTAAATGGCATAATGTAATATTTAAGAAGTTTTGTAGGATGTTTCAATTATTTTGTAGGTACAGGAAGCCCACGACTTACGTCGTTTCATATTACGTCAAACAATATTTTGACAATATTCCTTAGTTTAATGTTACGAGGGCGAGGTTTGACATATTATTGAACAAAAGATATAAGTTTTGAAAGCAGTCTTGAAGTTAATAATAATAGTATATTATCCAGTGAGCGAGTAATGATCATAGCATCTAATTTTGAGATAATTAGGATCGCAGATCTTTGAATCATTAATATTTTACTAATGTTAACTCTTGCAACTCTACAATTGGTTGATCCCAAATGATTTCAATATAATCCCAGTAATGGGGTATTTGACAGTATCAAAGAAAAACGATCAAAAAAATTTTTAATGAAAATTGATAATAAATGACAGCAATTTATTATGCTAATTCATCTTAACTATCATTATTTTACTTTAAAAAAATTAATTAAAAGAGTAATTTTTTAGCTAAAATCCACGTGAACAGAAACGGGCTGTGACGTTACATTCTCTTATATTTCAACACTATCGCCACTAGGGTCAATATTTTAGCTACCGGTTTTAGGGCACTACCGGTTAGCAAACATAACTATATGAAAATTAACCTAAAATAATTAATTTTAAAAAAATCAACATTTTTTTTCCTAGTTACAAGAAAAAGAAACAATTTTTTTCTTAGTTACAGAACACCTGTTGCTATCTAGAGAATTCGCGTAAATTTTGACAACAAATATTAAAATAATTTTTTCTAACGATTTTCAGCCTTATTTTTAAAAATTAAAAACGTATACATATGCATAATACATAAATATATATGTTTTAAAATAATTTCCCAAAATTAGTCAAATTCCCCATTAGGATCGCATATCTCCGAATCACTAATATGTTACTAATGTTAACTTTTACAGCTCTAAAATTGTCTCATTTATAAAAGTAGCATATATTGGTCGTGTTCGACCGTACAGTCCGTTCGTCAAGCTCTTTCACTTTTGTACGCAAGTCCAGTGTAGGCGCATTATGTTATTTCACCTTCACAGATCTTTTTTAGTATTACTATAACTAAAAAATCGGTCAAAAGAGAATTGGGTTCGCATAATTAGGGTTCCATACAGTGAGCAGTCAATAGACCAAATTATACAATTTTTATTTATGTATATTTATTAAACCTTATTTAAATTTTCGACCGCCTCAATCACCGAGGCAAGTTATGTTACAGAATTAAATTTTCCCAGGACAGTTTCAACAGGACAATTTACTACTATCACAGTAATAATTTAGTAGGCGTGGCTATACTGTTAAGTAATTTTTTGGGTGAAACATACTGCTTTCACAGTTGATTGTTTAACAGTTACTGTTATAACTAGAATTTTTTCTACTTTTGCGATAGCAGCAACATTTTATTGCATTAAAAATGGCGGAATTTATAAAAAAAATTGGGTTCTCAGTACCATAAAAATGGGTGTTTGTGGGACCAGTGGTGGATCCAGAGGGTCGGTCATAGGGGTCATGACCTCCTCCCCCCCCCTGAGCTGAAAGTATTTGCTACATATTCTTACGATTACGCTAAAAAATTCAAACAAATAAAAATTAACAAATAAATTTTCAAATTTCAAACAAACAAATCTAGTGGTTAATATTTTTAAACAGTATAATTTTAACTTGTAATTTTAAAATGTAATGTACACACGTAGAAAATATTATAATTATTGTACATTAAAAGTCCTTGCATCTAGCTCAGTGGTTCTCAAAGTGGTCTCTATTAACCCCTAGGGCCCCCATGTTGGCAAAAAAAAATTGGGGTTCGGTGAGATGTAAATGGGGGTTTGTAGCGACAGAGTATACGTACACCGAAGCAGGTTTTGGCTTGATTGTTCTAAAATGTAAAAATGAGAAATTGATGACCTTTTTTTTGGTTGTCACCTGCATTGACCAAAAAAAAGGTCATCGACACCTCATTTTGGACAAATTATATTTTCGAAGTTGTTGCTGAATTTATGAATTTGTACAGGGGGTGTATCTAAAATCGAAAACCATGGCAAGGGATAGGGATCGACGACACCAAGAAGTTTGGGAACCACTAATCTAGCTTTTGAAAATAGGAGAGAATAACATATTTTTTTTAAATGACCATTTATCAAATAACCAGTATAGATGCTGCACATGTGTTTAACAATCTTTAACTTAACAAAAAATAAATTAGAAATTCATGCAGTTTTGAGCACTTTTGGTGAATTTGCAATAGCGAACAAAGTTTGATTCCCCCTCCCCCCTAAATTGCAGGCTGTACTCGCCCCTGATTTGTAATATAGAATTTACCTATAAGCTTCACATAAAAAAAATTCTGTGCAGATTTGGACACCCTTTGTTATAGGTATTTACAATAAGGACTAAAGTGTTAAATTCAAATCAAGTAACACCATAGTAACACCAATTTCTATTTCTTTCGTTTCTCATTCACCATTAACATTTTTCATTTTTAGACACATAAAGGCGCCACTATCGGTGGCAGTGCTGCCATCTATAGTTCAGGCTCGGTCCCTATTGGGAAATCAAATGGCGGCGTGGTTTAATATTTAGCCTACCGGCATAAAAAAGTCATAAAAATTTGACCCCCCCCCCCTGAGCTAAAGGCTGGATCCGCCCCTGTGTGGGACAAAATCATCTGAATATACAAATATGTAATATAAAAAAGAAAAGTGCATTTGAAAAAATATTGTGAAAAATTAAATTTAAGAGAAGAAACTGTTTGTTATAAATGAATTCCCTATTTAGTAATCAAATGTGCAACTTGAAAATTTTATAGCGATTAGCTCTTTTTCGTAATTTAAAAATATTAAGAGTATTGTATATGAACCTTCTTATGAAAGGTTCATATACATTACATACCTTCTAAAAATTTTGCATAGGGTAATCGTATGAAATTTTGGAAATCATCTACCGTTAATAATTTGGTTAATAAATTATTTTACATGTCAAAAAAAACCTGTTCAAGAACGGTGTTTTCATCTAATGTCTTTTTCACTATTTGCATTTAAATATTTTTTTTCTTAATTAATAAACATATTAAAATACAATTTAATATTTTTATTTGGCGCCATTTCAATAAAACTACTGTTAATAAACATTTTATATATTGTGAATCATCATATAACAAATAAAATATCACAGTAGCAACATCCCCTACATTTATACTACTGTTCTACTGTTATAGCAGTCTACTGCCGTGTGAAACTAGCCCTTTATATTTTAACAATTATATTTTTTTTTTCAGGGAGCAATTGGATTTGAAATTTGGTCGATGTCACAAAACATTTTGTTCGACAACATAATCATTACAGACGATATTGCAGTAGCTGAAGAATGGGCCAGTAAAACTTTTGATCTCAAACGTAGAAAGATTGATAAAGATGCGGTAAATAGTTTATAAAACATTTAAAAATAACATATGGTAGACAGTAGTATGCCCTTATGTCGATGGCTTTCTGATGCAAAAAAGTACTAAAATTTTTGAATTACCTTGAAATTTTTCAAAATATTACAAAAAAATTATTGGTGCTGACCAATTAATGAGACTTATTGACTAATTATAACCAATTTTCGACCCTTTAGATCAATTTTTTTCAATGTTTAACCAGGGCCGGCGTAAGGTTATTTGACGCGCTCGAACTTGATAAACAATTATTTAGACATAATAACAGTTAAAAGTCATACAATGAATCTTCAGCTTTTAACGGGTAAAAGTTTTTCACAAAGTATATTAACACAATTAAATCAGTACTTAATCCTTATTTATTTACAATAAATTATTTATAAGTAATTAATAAAAAAGAAAGATTAGCAAAAGAATAGAGAAAACAAAATATAACAAAATAGAAGACAAAAAATTGAAGATTATATTTAATATAAGAACTAGTTCATTAAAGACGATAGTTGGCGCTAATTCTTATTCAATTAATATTGTGGCTAAGCCTGCCAGCCTTTCCTGCGCCATTCTTGTAGGCTGGAATCATTTCCGTCATTAACTAGAAAACATTAGATTGTGTAATATGAAATGTCGTTTTCCGACCACTTTGCCGACCATGTAATGCAGATAAACATCGACACTTTTTTTAGCATTAAAGAAATGTTTGAAAGCAATTATTTAATTATAAATAGAATTCTTGTTAGGCCGCAGTCATTTTCGTCATTATCTGGAATAACATTAGGTCGTGTAATATGAAATGTCGTTTCCCGACCACTTGGCCTACCGTGTAACTCAGATAAATATCGACACTTTTTTAAGCATTAGAGAAATGTTAAAAAGCAATTCTTTAACTTTGAATAAATTTCTTATAGCCTGGAATCATTTCCGTCATTAATTGGAATAACATTAGATCTTGTAATATGAAATGTCGTTTTCCGACCACTTGCCAGCCATGTAACGCAGATAAATATCGACACTTTCTTGAGCTTTAAAAAAATATTTTAATAAATCATAAGAAGAGGTAATTTTAAAAAAAGGTTGACTGACCCCTTTCTTAATATACTTTTCTAGATACAATGTATCCGATCAACCTTTCTGACATAAAAATACATAAATATTAAAATCGTCCCCAGATTTTTGGCACTCTACGCGATCCGTTAGTTCGCCTATATGGTTGCGCTGGCCCTGCGTTTAACTTCTTAGATGGAATGCTAGCTTCATGAAACGCAAAAATTAAGATAAAATCACTAACTAGTACTTTTTAACTAGTTTTGTTAGGAACGTATCAAGGTAAATTAAAAAAAGAAAGAAAAGAATAATATATCTAAATTCTATGATACGAGTTTGTATTTTTACGAGTAAATTTCTAATAGATTTGCACCATAAATGGAAAATCAATAAAAGTCATTTACAAGGCTTGCGTCAGAAAGTCAATAAATAGCCCTCATGAAAGGATACTTAATAATTTTTTAAAGATTACCAATATTCTTAGGATACTACCTGGTGGAAAGTAATGAAAGCAATCAATTACAAACCAGGTTGGTGGACAGTATATGGCATATATTGTGCCATACCTCTTGTCATATACGTATGGTATTTACTTAAACGATACCACGAGGTAAAACGAAATTGTTCAAAACAAGTAGAAATTGTGTCCCTCCCGTTAATATTTTTTCCAGTAATTTACAGCTACAATTATTTTATTTGCTATTTATTGTAAATATTTAAATGTTGCGTATTTAGGAGAGCTTATGGACACGAATACTTCGCTACACTCATGAAAATCCATGGATTTGGGCAGTCTATGTACTTGTAATTGGACTTCCATTTGTACTTATTGTATTTTTCTGCTGCACTTCCAGTACAACAAAGGTTTGCTAGTTTGCTTTTGTAAAATAATAGTTTAAAAAAAGAGTGAATTATTTTCTTATTACGTTATTAATACAATTATTAATTAATTTTTTTCAAAAAGTACGTTGTTTTGGTAGTTGTTAATAGACCAGTTGACAATTTAAAAAAAATATTTTTAATTAATTAACGTAAAAGCTCTCATTATGAAACGGTATCTAATACTGGGACAGTTTTGACATTTACATATTTATTTCTTTAATTAAGTAAGGAAACATTAAATGCGAGGTGGATTTAAATTGAAAAACAATCATTCTATTAATAATAATTTTTGTTATCAGACGTTTCTTTCAGAAATAACTTCATTCATTAATATGTAAATGTCAAAACTGTTCCAGTATTAGATACCGTTCCGTAATGGGGACTTTTACGTTATTTGAAACAATCTAAAAGAGATATTTTAATTTCTTGGTTTTAAACTTATAATATCTAAAAATAAAAACAAAATTAATTTTATTTTTTACTTTTAAAAGTAGCGCTAAAACGATTTGTGATGTAATCGTTCATTAAATATAGGTTATCTTTCAGGTTTCTCTCTGTCATACACCCACATGAGTTCATATCGTTCACACGATAAACCGTAAGGAAGTATGACGGATATTTATATTTTCGTATTTAAATTTCAAAATAAATTTTTTACTTTCTAACGCACACTACGTCGTCAAAAGTATGGTAACACCTTGACCCTGGGGGGTGCCCACACTTTCGACGAGGTACTGTACGTTAATGTTGTGATACACTGTCGTAGTGTGTGCTAGAACCCACTATAAAAAATTGGTCACCCCGTTTGTGCGGACCAATGTCCTCACTCTAGTAATCACTTTTGTGAAGTGAAATTTTTTCCATTCATACTTTAAATTTTCATTCGCGTGTTACGTTCAAGAACTTTCTGAATAATACTGCTTCTGTGTCTATCTGTCCGTCTGTATATTTATAAAACCTTTCATTCCCTGTAACACAATAACCTTTTATTACATAATAATAAAATTTTCCCCTTAAGGACCCACAAAAAATAAAAAATATAAAAAATTCGCTAGACCGGTTGCGACTACTTTTGTAGTCCTCTTCAGTAGCATAAACAATAAATAACCATAAAAATCTGAAATATCATAAAATTAGAAAATATAAATATACGAAATCAGAAATATAAATATAATAAAAAATAAATAAAGGATTAGGAAAAAATATTTTCCTTCGTTAAAAATACCTATAAAAATAATAATAATAAATAACCAATAAATATAAAAAATAAAATAAAAGTAGAAATATATAAATATGAAATTTTTCATATTTATATATTTCTACTTTTATTTTATTTTTTATATTTATTGGTTATTTATTATTATTATTTTTATAGGTATTTTTAACGAAGGAAAATATTTTTTCCTAATCCTTTATTTATTTTTTATTATATTTATATTTCTGATTTCGTATATTTATATTTTCTAATTTTATGATATTTCAGATTTTTATGGTTATTTATTGTTTATGCTACTGAAGAGGACTACAAAAGTAGTCGAAACCGGTCTAGCGAATTTTTTATATTTTTTATTTTTTGTGGGTCCTTAAGGGGAAAATTTTATTATTATCTATAATCCAGCCCACAGTACGGCTCAATATAGTGATTTAACCTTTTATTACTTCAAATTAGTGATTTCGAATCAAGGAGCAGTTAGTCGATTAATCGACTAAAGTTGTTTTTCAGACAAAATTGGTCATTAGTCGAAAATATCGAGTATAGAGTAGTCGATTAATCGATTAAATTTTTAGTCGAGTTCATAAATACCTATAAACTATGTAACTCATCCAAAAACATTTTGTTTGGGATTTGATTGATGAAATTTAATAATATTTTAAGAAAAAGAAAAATATAGCATATCACAATGTATTAATTAATCGCATAAAAGTGAAAAATCATACAAATAGATAATTTTTTGGAGTCTAATAAATAAAGTTATTAAATTAGTCGTTTTTAGTCAATTAAAAAAAATTAATCATTTTAATCATTTAATCGAGGATAGAATAGTCGACTAAAAAGTGACTAAATGTAAACAAAATTAGTCGACTAAACAGATTAATCGATTAATTATCCGACATCACTACTTCAAACTAGTGATGCCGAGCTGAAGAGAAATTAATCGATTAATCGACTAAAGTTGTCTTTTAAACAAAATTAGTCTTTAGTCGAAAATCTCAAGCACACAATAGTCGACTAATCGACTAAATTTTTTGTCGAATTCATAAATAGGGTAACGTATGTATTTCTTGTATTTCTTTAAAAAAAAAGTTTCCTTTTGAATTTGAATAAATTATTAATTCTTAATATTTTATTATTAGTTTAGTTTTTTTTTTTTAAAGAAAAAAATGGAAAATGAAAAATCGTATCAATGGATAATTTTTTAGTTTTCGATTTTATGAATTTTATATAAATAATACAGGGAAAAAATTAAATTAGTCGTTTTTAGTCATTAAAAAAAAATTAATCATTTTAGTCATTTAGTCGAGGGTAAAATAATCGATTGAAAACTGACTAAATTTAAACAAAATTAGTCGACTAAACCGATTAATCGATTAATTATCCGACGTCACTACTTCAAACACCCCCTATCAGAGACTGATATTATGTGGAGAGACAATGCGTTATGACAATTCCAATCGTATTACCAGTAATGTAGTTGACCTTGTTTGTTCAATGAATGATCGCGTAATAATTTACGCTTTTTATGAATAAATTCACAAGTTTAACTACTTCTATTTTTTTTTTAATACTGTTAACTTGCCTATTATCAAAGAATGTTTATCAGTTTTAAGGATTCACTTTTTTTTAGATGCCTTAGGATATTGTTTTGATAAAAGAAGTTTGATTGAGCCCAGTAACCTTGTAGTGTTGTTGCAATTTTTATTCCTTTAATTATAGAAAAATATTAATTTGATTACAAATTATTATAATACCGTATAATGAAAATTTGATAAGACTTGACCTCGTTTTTAAACCGTTTATTATAAAATGAAATTACACAGAACGTAATTATAAAAAATATAACCAAAAATTTATTTTGCGTATTTTATTCAATTTCAAATTATTTAAAGGATTATTTAACATTCAAAAGAAATTTGTTTCACTGAATTGCGAAAAAAACTTTATGTACTGTGAAAATAACGTCTAAGATTGGTTATAAATACAGAAAAATTAAATTTTAACAATCATTAGAGTTTTTGTAAGTTATCGTAAAGGTTTACGGTAAACGCTATCTTCGAAGTTGAAGTTCAATTCCGTTGATTGTCAAAATTGTATAAAAAGAAACAGTGAGTTATATTTTATTTTTTGCCAATTAAAAAGAAAAAGATAGCGTTTGCCAGTAAATTTTTATGGTAACTTACAAAAACTCTTTTAAATTTGCTTTGGTTGGAATTTTACCCCTGATACATTTTAAGGGTTAAATTCAATCGAACTTCTTCAAACGTATAAAACGGTAGTAGGTATGTATATAAAATTTTAAAATTAAGCTAGTTTTCATTAGATATTGCGACGAAGTATAATTGCTAGTTCCAGTAATTAATTTTTTTCTGCAGTCAGTCTGAAAGTAGATACACTATTGCTTTGATTTAAGGAAAGGTAATTGCGTATGTATTGACTGCATGGATATTAAAAAAAAATGTAAACAACTCTTATACAAATAAGCCATTTGTATATATCGTTGCCGTTACTTGAATATGTCATATCAAAAAAATTATTTTCTGTTAGCAGTATTATAATAACAAAAATTATCGTTTTTATCTAATGGCAAAGCGTCCAATGTCTAGACTACAGTAAAAGAGAGTCTGTTTTACTGTAGTCTAGACATTGGAAGCTTTTCCATTATGTAAAAACGATAATTTTGGTTACTATAGTACTGCTAACAGAAAATAATTTTTTTTATATACGACCATGGAAGAAGGAGAGGTATATAATATTGTAAAGGAAGGAGCATTTCCCAAAATACTGATCAACATATTATGAATATTAAACGTGCGTATTATGAATGACGTCATTTTGTAAATATACAGTAACGGTTTTAATTTAATTAAACATTGTCATTGCTTTTAAAACAATATATTTAGTATATTTTTCTTATAATTGTGATTTCTATATAAAAACATAATCAATTAATTAATTATTTTTAATATCTGTTCTATTTAATTCAATAATCAACTCCTTAAAAATGCTGTTCGACTATTTTATCAGTTAATTTTTCGAATTCTTAATTGTCTACTAAATTATTGTATTTTTTAACGGTGCTCAAAGAATATAATAAATTACCATAAACTGAAAACAAAAATTGCTCAAATTAATCGATTATTGACAATTTATAACTATTTCTTTAAAAAGATTACGTTGTGGTTTATAATTTTCCATCACTAATAAGACATATCTTTTTGATAAAAGTAGACACAAACATAAATAAAACTATACAGTTATTAAATTATCATTTTATTAATAAATAAATAAATACAAACAAAATACATAATCTTGAAGTTAAATTTTTATATGCTCATTAATTTTACATATAAGACGCTACTGAAATGAAGGGTCAATCTAACCTATATTTTAATTTTTACATAATTTTATTTCTTATAATATTTTTAAAATTTTTGTCGTTATTATCACATATTTTAACTAAAAAACGAATTCCTTATTTACGTAGAATGATTCCTTTTTCGATATTTCCTTTACTTTGTTAATGTCAAAATTGGTATTTTTCCGCTTATTATAAACCTGTTTTTTTAAATGAAGAATGTAGAAAAATTAACAAATTTTCGCTAGAAATGGTTGCATTTATTGATCAATACAATATTTACTTACCCAAATATTATATTTACGGTGTATTACGTTTACTAATTTTATTTTAAATTTAATTTTTTGTAGGACTGGATGTTTAGTGCTTATTTGCACGTGTTATAGTGTATATTTACTCTTTTGTTTTTTATTTTTTGTGGTACATTCAAAAGAATCTACGTATTCATTCTAACATATCATATTAAACTATATCTTGTCCCTCTCTTAAGAAATAGTCTCCATCCATATTCTTCTATATCAATGTATACGACATATTGAAGTAACGGCGACGATATACAGGGTGGAATTTTATTAGCTCTCACACCTTTCGGTGAATTTTGATAAAATTTTTTCCGATGATTTTGAATGGCATTTGTTAGAAACAGCATAGTTTTTTTTTTTTATAAAATAATATTTATAAATGCTTAATTAATTGGAAATCCGCTTGAATAATATACAATTTTTCTCATAAATAACAGATGACGCGAGATGTATTAATTTTGTGTTCCAAAATATACTAAGTATAATGTTAGTAGTCTTCATAATCTTTGTTAAACATGCTATAATAACATGTTAAATGTGTTATTTCGAAGAAAAAAATTAACAAATCGAGAAAAAATTGAAGAAATTCGACGATAACAAATAACAAGGCCAAGAGCATGTTATTTGTTAAGTTGAAATCGGTACACAACTGGTACACAACTATAAAATAACTGTCATAACTGTCAAATATGTACTAATTAACACAACTGCAAATAGGTCGTTCATGATTTTTATCTATTTCGAAAAATAACATAAATAACATTTAACAAGTTTAACAAATTTAACAAAGATTATGAAGGCTACTATTATTTTATAAAAAAGCTATATTGTTTTCAACAAATCCCGTTCGAAATCATCGTAAAATTGTATCAAAATTCACTAAAAGGTATAAGAGTTACACTTGTACACTTGTCACAATAAAATTACACTTGTATACAGGATGGAAAGTGTATGTCTCGCTACAAAAACAGTGGGTAGATCTCATCCATGTAATTAATATTTGCTAATAAACTTGAAACGGAAGTGTTTTTGAATAGAGAAAATTTGATACTAAATATGGGTCAAAAAGGGAGCCTCTAAATTTTTTTTTAATTCCGCTTTAATCATCTTGAAGTAAACATGTTTACAAAATTTTATTGAATATTGGTCAACAAAATTATTACTAAAAAGGTGTATACATAATTTAGTCAGGGTCATAGATATACATGAATAAGTTCGAAAAATTTTAATGGGTGATTGCTGAGGTTTTTTATGTAAAAAAGTTTATATAAACCCAGGTCCGAAAACGCTTAGTTTCCAAGATACAGAGTGTCCCGTTTCTTGTTTTTTAAGAATATTTTTCTATATTAAATTAAAAACAAATTATGTGGTCATACTGTAGAAATGAAGCGTCTTCACCTTTTTGTTGGTAAGACTTTTTCATAAAATGACCTCAGCAGTTAATACGAGAACCGAAACCGGTTTTGTAGTAAGAACAGTAATTGAAAATTGTTTTTTATCTTGAAAACGGACACATGAACGACAAAATACTAAGAGGTCATTTTTGTTAACAATTTATAGCACATTTAAAAAAACATTTTCAAATTGGAAAAAATCATTGGCGTCCCTTTTTTTCTTCAAAAATATATCATCATACGGCCGTATGGACGCCACTGGTTTGAATGGAAATATTCTGTTTACTTCAGAATATGGGTATTTATCCTCTCGTAGCGTAGCCCAAATTTAATGTGAATATCTTAAAACGTTTTTGAAATATTTAAGAAAATATTTAAAAAAGACGAGAAACTGAACACTGTATCTTGGAAACTAAGCGTTTTCGGACATGGGTTGATATGAACTTTTTTACATAAAAAACCTCAGCAATCACCCATTAAAATATTTCGCACTTATTCACTAACACCCTATATATATATATATATATATATATATATATATATATATATATATATATATATATATATATATATATATATATATTATATATATATATAGCATACATAAGCAATAGTGTATTTGCTAACCATTTTATTGTTAGGGAGCCACCATAAACTACGCAATTCCTTTTTTTCCTTTTTTTGTTCTTTGAAATCTCTCTCCCCTTCATGTAAAACCTTCGGTATACCTACAAATTTTAATGACTAGAGAATTAAAGATATACAACACGTTATTAGAGTTGATTAAGTTATATATGTAATTTTTGTTACCCAGATATTTTACGTAACTATGATTTGTTTTTGTTAGCCGTACGTAAAGTTACATTTTTTCCAAATTTAGGATAAAGACGACGTGGGAATCACTAAGAAAACTGACGCAGTTACTCGCGACGATGTCATAGAAGAAGTTGAAGAGGACGAAATACCAGAAGGAGAGGATACGGAGACAGCACCAAAGCCTTCAACTAGTAAATCTAGTTTAGAAGAATCAAATAGTTCTGAAACTATTCAAGTAAGTTTTTTTTTCATTTTTTTTTTTTCAAATTAAACGAGTTTGGCTGAGACTGAATTTTAATTTACCAAAATATTGGTTTTATTATTTGAATATTAGCAAGAAAAAGCGTTCTTACACTTATGTGAATAGCCTAATTACAAACATGGCCAAATTCAAAATTTATGAAATTGAGATTAGAATTGATTCTAATAGTACTTTTCAAGCTGATTTCAAATATGAAGTCGGTTTGTTAGAAAAACGGCTACAACTGTGCTAAAATACATTTAAAAATGTGGCTACCCTTCCAACGACGGCCAATTTCCCAGGTGCTTTCTGTGAGGTAGAAACATGGCCAGATCCACTGCAGCAAATCGGAAGGCACGAATCAGTCATATGTGACTTATCTAAAATTTTCTAATCAGCCAAATTGAAAACTTAGAGTACTTACAGAAGAAATACATACATTTTTTTACATAGATGACTAACTTCAGTTAAGTTTCTCATAAAGACTGCCAACTTATACGACGTTCAATTTTTTTTTTTTAAATTTATGTAACCTGCAATGAGGGAAATCTGGGAAATGTTAGGGAAATTTAAGTTTTTCGAAATATTAGGAAATTTGGTAGAGTTTATGGAAAAATTTAATTCTTGCAAAAACTTTTTGGAAATCCGTCAATAAATAACAGAGAAATAGAATATCAAAGTTTAACACGGAATAGTTATTTTCAACTTGCTTTGACGTCATATCTTCGATGTATGACTGATGTAAGCTTCGATGCTATATCACTGATAAAAGCATTCATTGAATTTGAGAAAAAACGTCCTTTAATACCACTAAAATTAAACAGAAAATCGACTGTTTATCTCTTAAATTACTTTCACAAATTTTTAACAAAAGCACATCTTTTTATTTTGTAGCAGAATTTCCAACGGTTACAGAGGAGTTGATCAGAATTTTTTTGAAACAAAATTGACATAGTAATGGGTCTTATAGGTATTTCTAAGTTGAATTTTAAGATTTTGATAATTAAATGCAAAATTTATGGTCAGTTGATAAAATGGTTACCCAAAAACTCCTCATGCGAAGTTATTTGAAGATTGAAAAATAAAATTCATCGTAGCATATATAACAGCTTCAAGCATATTCATCACCAAGCTTTAGAATTAAAGAAATCCTATATATAAATCGAATAGATTTGAATTTTTACTTTGCAAAAGTGCCACTTTTATTTTTTTTTTTTTTACTTTTTATTTTTTTTTTTTAATGAATAATAGTGGTATTTTTGTAAAGTAAAACTTTTTATTTATTATTAGAAGTTACACGCCCAGAAATGATAACATAGATATTTTTTTTCTGACCTTTTTAAGAACAAGATTTTTATACGTGTATATTATTTAATTTTTTTATACAATAAATTCAATGAAAAATATGACTATGTAGTCCAGTATTATTAAATTTTCTCTTAGGCTTAGTACACGATCAGTAATACTGTCAGTATTTAAAAATACTGACATTATTACTGATCATGTATTGATAATACTGAAGTATTCGTATATACAATATTTATTTATTTATATTATAAAAATAATGATTGATTGTTTTTGTCAGTAAATACTGACAGTATTACTGATCATGTACAGGCAGCCATAAAATTTGAAACTCTATTCTTTTGGTATTTTTGATTTTTAAAGATTAATTTTCATGGTATTCCCCAAAATTCTATTCCAATTTTTTTTTTCAATCTAGGAAAATGTAAAAGAAAAATAGTTATACATGTTAGTTATAAATTATTTTAAATACAGTTTCAACTGGACCAATATTAGTACAGCATAAACTCTTTTTATGCGGTATTTTGTGTGCGATTTTTGTAAAATGTGATTTTTAGTCAAATGCCCGTCAAAGTGCGTAATAAGAATGGAAAGTAGGAAAAAGTAAGAAATTTGAACATTAATTTGCGGTAAGGTTAATTATTGATTGTTTTTAAGCATTTTATTAGTACATTACATAAGTACAGCAAGTTTTCTTTTTATATTACATCTTGATATTATATTTCTTTCTCTTTTTAAATACAAATTCAAAATATACAGAATGATAACTTTGACTTGCGAATTCTATGTGTATATGTATAATACAAATAATATGCATGTTTGTAATACCCTTTACTGTAAAATATTTAGTAATCAAATAAAAAACTGAAAATATTTTTTTCTATTTACTATTTCGTAATAAATACTGCATTACATATGTATGTACATGCTTATTATATGAATCATACTGTATACTAAATAATATGTTTTTCTAGTCCTGTTGAAGAACACACCCATTATATATCCGTAAATTGTTGAGAAAGTTACGCATTATTCAAAGGTGTGGAAGAATGGTCATTAGTCATTACTCAATACCTTTCGACCAATTAAATCACCGTATTAACCATTATTCAATAGGTTTGCGATTGTTTTGTGAATAATATTTTATAAGTTTTAATTTCATGTATGTTGTGTAGTAACGTCTAAGTAAACAGAGTAGTTTGTATTTTGTTTTCATCGTTTGTACATATTATATAAACATTTAATGAAATTAGAGATCGATTAAAAATTACATTCTTTTGATTTAAAATTTATATTCAATTTTATTTAAATCAAAAAGCAAAAAAGTCGTAGAAAAAATATCGTATTCTACTCGCTTGCAATGGCTATTACTCACTCAGATGCATTACGACACTCGGCTAGGGATGATCGATATTAGAAAAACATCGATGACATCGATGTTAACATCGATTCAAGAGTATCGATATACGACACATATCGAAAGAAAGACATCGATGTTCGAAAACATCGATGTTTATGTAGCAAAATAAACAACCATTATAATCTGTTATTTTATTTATTAAAAATTAACATTGCCAGTATTTATTTGGTACACTTTGCAAAGTCACTTTGTTAGAAGTTTCCCTTTTAATCTGTTCCTTTGTTGATACAAATACTGCCCAGCTTTTGAAAAAGTCTCTCTGAAGCTGTTGAAGTTGCTGTGAAACAAATATTTAATGGCAATTTTTTTCAAGTTTGGGTAAGTGGATCCTAGAACTTGCCATAAAAGTAATGGATCTTGTTTTAAATTAGCTACAGGACTTTTTAACTACTGGACAGCTTAGAGTAATATGGATGTTTCGATATTATTCTTGTAACATCGATGTGCCGATGTTATTGAGGACATAACATCGATGTTTTTCTACCATCGATGAATATCGATCATCCCTACACTCGGCTCGTTGTCGCAACTTCATCTTCGTGAGTAATAGCTATCATTACCAGCTTGTTGAATAATATACTATTATACTTTATAGTATTACTTGAAAAGAATAAAAAGTACACTTCTTTCTTTCTTAAAAAGACTACGAAATATATTCTGTTCTTTCTCGCACCTGTATTAACAAAAGAACACTTCCTATATATAAATTATGGTTTCGTTACATACGTATGTATTGCAATTTTTGTAATATTATAAAAATGAAATAATATATTTAAAAATATTTTCATATGTAGATTAATTCTTTGTTTTGTTTAGAAAACCAACTTCTAGGGAAATCATGAGATTTTCAGCGTTTTGAGTTATGTATTTTCTGTGAAATTTTTTTTGTGAGTCTTGTTTACAGTTCCTAACGAATTACCCTTTTTATAGCTATTTATGAAGTTTTCGAATATTTTTTTGTCCCTATTCACCGCATAAAAAAGGATATGCTGTACTAATTGTATTAAATAGGAAAAAAATAGGATTTTCGATTTTCGATTTAGTTTCTCAAATGAATGTACAAAGTTATCTGTAACCACGTAAGTGCTAAATTTTTTTCGATCTTTAAAGAATTATTATCCATATTTTTATGGGGAATCCCCAATTCATAACCGTCTAATTTTCCGCAACTGTACATGAAACAGTGAAAAATTGAGTATTTGAGTTATTTTTTGGGCGTGTGTTAATTTAAAACATTGTTATACTGTTATTAGAAGTGAAAAAAGGAAAAAAATTGCACAAAATTTAAATTTTTTTTCCAAATTCCGATTTTATTTAGATAAGTATAAAATATTTACTTATTTACAAGACATAAACTGCGGTAATAATTGCTGGTATATTTAGAGATCCAGTTCAAATACTTTGAAACGTCTGTATATCTCTAAAATTTGCAGCGCCACTAACGTGATTTACTGGAGATTGAATTATCTTACCAATCACGCCAATCATCATCCAGTTACTTTTGCCGTCCAATATTAATGACTCACAACCATCTCCATCAGAATGAATGGCAACATTTTTTTGATAGTTTTGGATCATTTTGTGATCTTGAATGTTGGTTTTTGACATACCAAATTACGTTGCCGGCAATTTTCGCAAATAATTAATTTAATTTCAGCTTGACGTAATTCTTTTGTACCAAATCTGATGGCGGTGCTTGCAGCTTCTCAGAACTGTCACCATTTTCAGTGTCCGATGGTAAACATCTAAGGTTACAGGGAAAGAACTAGATAACCACCATTTTACTTTTACCGGAGAGCAAAAACCGAATTCGAAGACAACAGTCAGATTCGCGAAAAGATGGTGTAATCGTGTGATTATTCATGCAGAAATTTAGGTGTAGCAAGGAGATAAATAAAGGAGCAACAATAGAGGGGTGGAGAGGAGCTTACTCGTACAATAGCTTTACTTTCCACCATACATTTCCTTTCAACACTTTTATTTTTGTACGAATCATCACATAATTACTCGATGTTTTCAAGATTCTGTCTGCATTTTTTATTTCATATACTACAAACAAAATTTTTCCGTATAGTTCTTCAATTAGACTTCCATTTTTCATTTACAATACAAATTCTACTGACATAAATCAATGATAAACTGACAGTCAAAAAATGGGGTTATCAAGTTCTTTCCTTGGACGTTTCAAAGTATCGAAATACTTCACATTTGTATCTCTGTTAAATTCGGATCGTCACGAATGTCTTCAATACATTGTTCAGTCGTGACTATCCATTGATTTTTAATCAGTGAACCAGCGCACCTACTTTCATATTTCGTCTTGATATTTTCCTGGAAAAAGTCAGATATTTAAATCATTAGTACAAAATTCAATATTTTCCCTTTTGTCAGAAAAAGTCTATTGGTAATACAAAATCAATTTTTGGCTTTGTGGGGTCTAAACTTAGCGATTACATCAATAAAAATACTTAAAGGGCGTGGTCATGTAATGCGCATGCCAAGAAATCAATTACTAAAGGAGAGGAATTGTGAGTCTGGAATGGGAGCGTTCTATACTTTCAGTCTTACCAATAGCCAAAGGTAAATTTATATTTATCTAGTAATAAAAATATAAATTGATCAAATAATTGAGTACTTACTTAATTTGTAGCAAATATTAAAATTATAGAAATATTTTTGATATTCATTTTTGCGGTGTTCAGTTTTTAAAATGTATTTGTTATTACGATGTTTTATATATTACATTTTTTCAGCTTGCTGTAATTCTGCAACGTGCAAGCTAATATTATTTTGTAGTAATATACCCCGAATTTATACTTTTTTTTTATATCTACTCAATTAACTGATAAAAATATTTCGAAACAAAAAATTTATTATAGTTGCAATAAAATTTTATAATTAATAAGATTTACGTAACGGGGATCGATTCAGTTGGCATAAAAAACATAAAATTAAAAATATAATTTAAGTAATTATCTAAAAATTCTATAATGTACTTATTAAATTGATAATAATATTTCGAAACAATAAAATTTATAATTGTTGTAATAAAATGTTATAATTAATAATGTTTACACAAAAGGAAAATTTAGTCGAATGTAATAAAATATAATTTATTTTTTAATTTATTATTATTTATTTTTTTGTATATTTTTCCTTTCTAAATCTTTGAAGTTTCCTCTACTTAATTGTATTCTGGTAACAAAATGAGTAAGTATCTTGGCACCAAAACATTACACAGTTGTTTCAAATTATAGAATATTCCTCAAATAAATTGAATATTTAAGATATCAGACCTGGTTAAACTGATAATAAGTAAGGTCAGTAGAACGGTTTTGGAAAATAAATTTTTTTTAAAGACATTGTTCATTTTGCAAAAATGTATACCGTTTCATCGTAGGGTTATATAATTACTAATTACTTATAGGGCATAATTTAACACGTTAGGTAAAGAAAAAAAGTATTATCAGCTTTAATTTTTCGTCCTCGAACAAGTTTTTTCGTATGTAAAACAAGCCTACAAATGAAAATGATTGTATAACATTTTCTGAGATATCTTGCTTATTGATTGCCATTTGATAAAAAATATCGAATCCTCCTGAATAGATAATCGTTACTTCGTTACTTTTCAACATTCGTTAGTAAAAATTTGATTACAAATAGTTTGTATTTTCAAATGAACAAATTGTCAAAAATAAGAAATTTTGGTTAACTAAAAAAAAATCTAAAATCTTTATTTTTTTTTATTTATAACTAGATATTTCCCCTTGTCTTCATTGATTTTTGTTGGAAACGTACATATTTAATTACTTTAATAGATCTTTGCCTATTCTGTACTTTCCAGAATCACATATATTAAGAAATAACAGTAAAAGTTAATTATTTATGTGTTGCTTTTATTTAAGACTTATAAACTTACTAGCTTTTTTGAAGTAAGTATTTAGCTGACTGTTATTGAAAATGTGAACCAGAAGCACAGAATTGTCCTCATAAGTTAAAAGCTACTATCTCCAAAGAACAAAATTTTGTTACATAGTCTTCTTTTACTGGAAACGACGTCAAACTGGAATTAAGGCCAACATGGATTTCAATATAATTCATCATTTTATTAAATGTAGGGCTTTCTAGCGTCATGAAAAGGTGTATTTTTTAAAAGTATTTACAAAATAGTTGGGCCAACTGAGTCCACATAAGACTAAATACCCATTGAAATATTATTAAGTCATTTTGCTTAAAGTTAATGGTTAAACAAAACTGAAAAATTGTTAATTTCCATCTGGAACAGGCCCGACGAGAGAGGGACAGCTGGAAATGTAGCCCCGAGGAAAAATCTAGTCTCTCTAAGGTATATTTTTAGGAAAAATCTACTCTCTCCACGGCCCTAATCTGAAAAGTCTGGGGAAATCAGAGGAATTTTTTCAAATTTATACTGGATATCCTGTTTAAATAATTAAATATAGTAATGTTTGTGAATATATTTATTAACGCATGGTTCTAGATAAAATACTTTTATTTCCTAATTTTATTATTCTCGATCCATTAATTTTTTTGTATATTTTCCCTTTTATACCCTATAAAGTTTCATCTTCTGTATTATTAACATATCGCACTTCGGCAACAACAGAGCCACATCTTATATGAAGTTGTATGTATAAATGTAGCCCTATTGTTGCCGCGATGCGATATGTATTTATGAATAGTAGATATTTAGAGAAATTAATATTTAAGGTAACATTGGGTTTATTGAATAAAAAGAAGTATTTACTTCCTATTTTTTTAGTTTTACTTAAATAAAAACATAAGTGATTACTTAAAAAAAGAGTTTACTCCTTTCTAGAGTAAGCTCTTTTTTTAAGTAATCACTTATATGTTTTTATTTAAGTAAAAATTTAAAAAATAGGAAGTAAAAGTAACTACTCCTTTTTATTCAATAGACTCATTAGTCATTGTAAAAATTTGTCAGACTGAAACTCGTTTAATTTACAATTTATCGAAAATAGTTTAATGCCATCTTAATATTTTGCATTATTAATTTTTTTCTTTCATTTTTTTTATTATTATTTTATTGTAGGATTCTGAAGAACCTACCGGAGACGCTCCTAGAAGACGAAAAGTGCGAAAAGACTGAAATTAGAAATAATAATTATTATAAGTTTCAAATTGTGAGTATTTTCTTCGGGTTAGAACTAAAAAGAAATTATAATTTTAATTCTACTTAACATTGACGTTTGAGTGGAATTAAAATATAAAAAACTAATACCATATAGAGTAATATAATTTATTTATTTTTTCTTTTTTAAATGTTTTACTTGTAAGAAAATATTCTACTTATAGTAGCATTTTTCAATAATAAAATACAAACTGAAAACGTATATGAATCGGCGTGTTCGTTGCTGAGTTTTTCTACTCAAAGTGAGCTGTTAGCGCATGCGCAAGAACATTTCAAATGAAGTGCGAAATACTTGTGCTTATAATATGAAGTATTTTAGAGCATGCGTATTCCATAAAAAAAGTTCTTGCACAGGTGCTAACAGCTCACTTTGAGCAGAAAAACTCAGCAACGAACACGGCCATTGCATTTCATTAAAAACGGTCTTTCAACAATTAAACGAAATAAACATTTAAAATTTCACACATGCGCGTTGTTGTAGTTTTTTTAAAAAAAAAAGGTTTTGATTTGTATTACAATTACAAAAAAAGTTTTGTAAAAAATTTCAGGTTCGATCTTTAGAGCTCATTTTTTAAATTGAAACTGAACATTATATTTTATCAGTAAGGTAAATTTTATTGATTAATTTCTGTTATTCTGCATTCTTATTAAAAATTGTAATAAAAATTACGTGAATTATTAATTTTGGTGTTTTTTTTTTATTCAGATTACGTGGATTATTCTTATTTGAAATTTTTAATTAACAGAATATATTACGTGTACAGTTATAATGTGTATTGGAATCTGTCAAATGACGGTAGGACATCTGATGTTGAAAAATCAAACTATTCTTAAAATCATTTATGAATTGAATTTGGTAGATCTGTACGTATCAGTATATAATTGATTTGATTTTTCGTTGACAGTTCTCCAGTTATTTCATGACGTTTATCGTTTAAATTTGACGTTTGTATACTGTAGACTGCAGGGGCGATTTTAGCGGGTAGGCCGAGTAAGCCCAAGCATACCTAAAAATTTCGAAAAATGGAAAAAATAAAAAAATTAATATACAGCAGTTATATTGTTGTACAAAAATGGAGACATTTTTTATTTGTCCTCCGAGGCTCCTGATTGTATTTTGTTTTTGTCTGTTCGCTTATCAGCTCAAAAATTATCCCGTAAAGTATTTTTTTCGGCTTGTCTGTCACAAAAATTCGGATCTACCCAAAATAATAATCCTAACATCGTCTCTGATAGACTGTAATATTCACTAACACATTTACACATTTTTGCCACATTTTACTGTTTTACAAATGTAAAATTTTATTTCAACAAAATTTCTTTGCTTCGGATTTGTGTGTTTTAATATTTATCATTTTCTCGCTACAAACGCAATTGCGTATGTGTTGGTTACACTGATATAAAAAAAATTACAAAATATTTTTAATGTAAACAAACCATTATATATATACAGGGTGGAATTTTATTAACTCTTATACTTTTTGCTGAATTTTGATAAAACTTATCTGAAAAAACCAAAATTTTTATAAAAAAGCTATGTTGTTTCCAACAAACCCCATTCTAAATCATAAAATTTTGTCAAAACTTACCGGAAGGTGTGAGAGTTAATAAAATTGCATCCTGTATAATGACTTGTTTACAACATGTTGTTATTTTTATTTAATATCCGTGTGACCAATCATATGCAGTTACCTTTCCCTGAATCGAAGCAATAGTGTATATATAACTAATGTCAATGGGCTTTTTCGTCAGCCTTTTTTAAGCCCCACCTATTTGACAGATTCCAATACCTGTATCTAGTAAATACGTAACTTTACAATATTTCAAACCACTACAACGTATATCCTACACGAAGACGCAATACCTTAAAAAAATACGTATAGCTAATTACGTACATGCTTAATTAACGTTTAAAAACACCAAACAATTCAAAAATTTCCCAATGCAAACTTTTGCAATATTATTTAAAATATAATATTTTTATATTTTAAAAACAATTGCCATCATATTGCTTGAAGCGTAGACCGTTTTTTTTTTTTTTAAATCTACAGTCTATACTGTATACTTTGTATTTAAGATTAGCATTTACCAATAAACACAATCGTTCTTAGTAATTTTTTTTTTTTCGAAAATATTTATTGAAAATAATTTCAAGTGCATTTCTGTGTAAGATTAAATACTACTTTACACTTCTAGTTGAAAAAAAAAAATAACCAAAATGTTTTTGTTTGCTTTTTGCACGTTAACACTGAAATCGTGTTGTTTTGTTACTGCTGTAAGATTTTGATTTCATATTTGAAAAAATTTTATAGTTAATAATGTTTACATAAGGAAAATTTATACGAAATTAATAAGTGTTCCAATTTTTTAATTTATTATCATCTATCCACTTTATTTTTTGTATATTTTTGCTTTCTAAATCTTTATATTTAAAGTTTAATTCAGTGTAAGATTAAATACTACTTTACACTTCTATTTAAAAAGAAAATAACCAAAATGTTTTTGTTTTGTGCACAGAAAGTGATAAACATTGAAGTCCTCTTGCTCTGTTATTGTTGTAAAATTTTAATTTTAAGGTTACAAAAAAAATTTTTGAGAATAACTAATTTTGACGTGTTGCATGAAATTTTAGTTTTAATCCTCAAATTATAACGTATCTGTGGCTTAAAGTGTGGAAACTTATTGGTAATTTCCCAATACGCGTGATAACAATTTCTTTTAACTAAATAATGTGATATGATTAAATTTAGGTGATTTAATGTTTGGTGACATCTTTCGTGTAAATGCTTTCGTGTAAATTTTTAATATTGAATTTTATGGAAATCAAACGTGACCGAGAATTTTTATGCTCATTTATGTTCATTTTGGGCCATGTTCAGTACAATAAAGCAAAAATTTTCAAAAACTTTCGTTGTCACGTATATTAGAAAACACCCATATTTTTAGTTTGTTCATATAATTAACACTACCAAATCTATTGTCAGCATTAGGTAAATACTTTGTATAGTTAGTATGAAATCAATGAAATGTAATTATGTAAAAAAAATGTAATAAATAAATTACGTTAAAATAATTAATTAATAAAAAATATACCTTGCCTCAAAATGCGAGTATTTTAAGAAGAGACAAAAATAATTATAAAATTTGGTTAGGAATTTGAGTTTGAAACATGGATTTTGAATGTCTAGTAGCAAACACTTGAAAATTGGTCCTTTTGTTTGTATTATTCGTTTGTGGTGTATACTCAGGGCAGGCGAGAGAGTAGGGCAGGTGAGAGAGTAGGGCAGGTGGGGCAATTGCCCGGGGGCCTGGAGCTTTGATTATGGGCCCGGAGAAAGTTTTTTTTTTTTTGATCGTCAAATGTATTTTTGGAGAAAAAAGTTTTGAAAATTTTTTGTTGTGCCCGCGGACCCGCCATTTCTAGCGCCGGCTCTGTCAGTATACTTATAAAGATTCTGAAATGTTTTACGAATTTCATGACCCAGGTTACATTTTCCTACACTTATACGTACACACTGCCATATTTTTAATGAAAAAATTAATTTTTAATCTCAAAATAAAATAATCTTAGTCCAAATAACCTCAAAAAAATATCATATCTGTATGTATCTCAACTTGAAGGTATTTTCTTCGTACCATTTCTTTAAAAATTTCTTTCGATATGAAAGCTATGTTATTATATTTGTTACACCAGTGAAATTAATTTAAATTATGCCGTATTTACACGTGTTTAGTAGCTAAAGCAGGTTACTTAATCAAGTTACTAAATTTAGTTACTTTTGTCATGTAGACAGTTGTATTTAGTGCAAGTGCAAGTAAGAAATTTAGTAATCTGTTTAGTGAAGTAAATAGAAGCCTGTTCTATTTACTTGTGCAAGTAGCTTACCCCCACTTTATTTTTTATGTCATTGAAGGGTGACATATTAATATCGTTGTGTGATCATAGTGGGGGAAACATTATTATAGAGTTGTATATCCATATTGAATAATTATAGAGTTGTACATCCATATTGAATAAACGCAAGAGGGCTGTAGAGTTAACAACTATAGAGTTAACAAAAAATCATAAATTAACACTTTCACTGAGGTGACATTACTTAGTGCGTGTCAAAAACACGCACTTAACGAATTTTTTGAACTTGCTGTTATTTGTACCAGTGTAAACACATTAGTTTAGTAAAGTGTTTAGTAAATTTTGATTATACAAATATAGACGCGTAAATATTTATTTATTGCAAATATTTTTTGGGGAATTTTTGTACTTATTTATATTATATAAATTATAAATATCAAAAAAAGTCACTGAAGGTAACTTGATAAAAAATTGAAACTCGTCTGACAACCACTCTTCATCTAATAATAATAAAAAAAAAATATATACATAACATTTTTTTTTTTCATTTTTATGGGATATATTTGAGACAAATCATATATAAATATAATAAAAGGTCGAACCAACAAGTCAGTTCAAACATAAATGTCACATTTCTTTCTGATAATCGCTTATTAATATATCTGATATATTTTTGTAGTGCACAACGAATTTATTGACAACTATGTACCATTTTTAATTTAGTTTTACTAGGTTATGTATTACTACTTCAACTATTACTAAATCAATTTACTAAATTGTGTGTAGACAGCCACTAAACAAAAAATTATTCAATTTAGCTACTTGCTTTAGTTACTAAACCCGTGTAAATTCGGCTTTAGGTTATTTTTTGAGGTTATTTAATCCGAACATTTGTGATTCTAGTCCCATTTACAAATTCAAGATTGTCTAATTTTGTTATAATAATTTTGTTAATGTACAATTTTTGTTACGAGTGAAACACAATAGTGTTTCAACTTTATGCATTTAGAATCGGGTTAGATCTTGTTTAAAACATTTTTTCAATCGATTATGTTCCAGTATTAGAAGATGTCGTATGTTAATTAAAAGTATTAAGTCTGAGTGGTATTGTTAATGATTTTTACGAATATAGAATATCTGTTGTATAATTGGGAAAAAATTTTGAAATATACTGCCATGTTTAAATCGAATACGTGGTTCCCACTGTGTAAATAATAAGTAAAATAAGACAGTATTTTTAACACATTGACGCAGTTCCGCATAAAGCGTACACCAATGAGGCGTACGGACATGACTCGCTCTCTGTCTAGTTACAGTGGATAATGGAGTGATGTGATGTGATCTATAATACATTACGTATTGTGCAGCAAACTTGTTGTAGCTATCGCATGTATTGTATGCATTATGTTATTCGTGAGCTTATAATGCTACATTAAGACTGGTTTAGTAAAAAATATTAACTAGTAAGTAGGTCAAATTGACTGTTGGAAACATAAAAAACTATTATGATAGCATAAAATAACCATCTTTATGTAATGTATTTAGTTACGCAGTGGAAATTACGTAAAGACACAAATTTATTTAAAAAATTTAGAAGCGTAAAGTAGTATCATTTATTCTGATATTATTTAATTTAAGTATAACTGATAAAGTTGAATCGATTGAAGTAAATTATTCTCGAATTACTTTACAGCAAATTACGTTCAGTGAAAACACATTGTAAAAATTGTTTTATTTATAAATAAGTAATAATTTTTCATTCAGTTGTTAATTTTTTAAATTTTATATTTGTTTTTCTTTGCATCAGTATTTCTGTACAAATATGATCAGAAAGTATTTGTAAAACATTGGAGCGTGAGTTATTTAAATTATACAGAAAAAATAATAAAATTTGTGTTTTATTAATTTCTTTAATTCGTTCATAGTTTCAAATAAAAGTGCATTTTTGTACTTATACAGTGTGTCAAATTAAAAAGGGAACAGTGAATACCTTTTTACCTTGCAACTTACAATTAGTAAAAAAAAATTGAGTTAATTATTGCACTGTTTTGGATACTCACTCATTCCTGTGGTACTTTCAGATTTTTTCTTCCACTCCTAGGTTAATTGATATTAACACTTTACGGTCTGCGGTCACAGCATCTGTGAATCTGCAGAGGCCGATCACGATCAGTGATCACATATATATGTGTGCGATCTTACCGCAAGTAGGTTGCGGTCAGTAATCAACACAACAAATACATACACTGAACACACTCTTTGTGTGATGATATTTGTAAACATTTATAGACGGATAACTAGGGCTTGGAAAACCGGTGGCTTTTTATAATACCGGTATTTATTCGGTATTAATCTTTTTAAAAAAACCATATGGAAAAAATTTTTTTGCCTCAAAATGCCGGACTTTTTACTGCCACTGATAAGTATAATAGATATGCTTACAAAAAAAGAAAAAGAAAAAAAAAAGGAATTTACAAAATACATATAAATTATACTAAACTATGTTGATAAAATTGAACATTACTTAGAATTATACCGTATTTCGGAAAATCTGTCACAGATAGCGGCACCTGTACCAGTGAATATATACATATCACAGCATTTTGAGCCGCCATATTGCAGTTAACTCGTCTTAACCATTTAAAGAGTTAATATTTAACATACCGGAATTGAATGCAAATGGTATAGAAAAAAGGGGAAAAAATTAAAAATCACTTAATAAAATTAAATAGTAACAGTAATAATAATCACTCATAATTGTGTATTTTTTCCTATATAGAAAAATATTTAAAAATGTGAATGAGTATAAGATATCTGGTCATCTGCACATATAGAAAACATTAAGCAAAACTAAAGACATTGTTTTATGATGCATGCGTACACAGGGTACACAGTCACATACAAAATAGTCTACAGCTATTCAATACTAATTGTAAATCTAACGCAAAAATATTCAAAATATGTAATATATAAAGTATTTGATTTTGTTAATATCGAAACCGAAATACCGGTATTTGGAATTTTAATACCGGTTTTACAAAATGTGTAAAAATGTCCGGTATTCCGGTTTTTCGGTAGTACCGGAATACCGGTATCCAAGCTCTACGGATAACACATAAAAATATAATTTTATATTATTATTAATTTTATTTATTTATTTTATTTTATTTTTTTTGTAGTTGTACATGTAATAAAAGTACAGTAGCCACTGTGAAACTGTACACTACGAAAGTGTTACAACCAATCTACTCTTGTATGACAAACTTAATCAAATGCTGCATGTCTGTATACGCAGTATGTTTGTTTTGTTATTTTTGTAGTTCAGGTACATAGCAGTAAACTAATCACTGGCGTCTAGGTATTTTTTTGCTTATTAAAATTAATAAAACTGAATCAACAAAATACAAAAATTTAGTTAAATAAAAAAAATATTTATTTATTTTTTTAATTTATTTGTTTACTTAATGTACATTTTGTTTTATAAACTTTACATTTTAATTTATTAATAAACTTTTAAAATGTATAATCAAAATTTTACTTTGGCGCCTATCTCACTATGAAACTGCTGTGATTTTAGTCCCGTGCTATAACACTTTCATAGTATCGACTGTAATTGTTTGTTTTTTTAATATTTTTTTTAAATTATTATCAGTTTGTTGGTCTGTTATTGATTTTATTAAAAATGTGTATGTTTACACATGTTGAATCATTTCGTAAATTTATTTATATGAAATTTTGTTCTTTTTTTTATTTTAATTCTTTAAAAATATTGCCGGTTTCTGGGGAAGTTTACTGTGAAAGTACGCGGACCGTATAGTGTTAATATAATATCTAATATTAATAAATGCATATTAATTGCAAACCCCACGTTCTCCTGTTGAAATTCTGTTTAAAATATTTATTTTTTGATTTTTTGGTAAGCAATTTATATTTTTATCTATTTAAAATATCAAAAGAAAGGAGATAATGTAAAACATGTGTAAAAAATGTAAAACAACGTTTGCTACACTACTAACAGAAGCTAATTTAACTTTTTTCTATTTCACTTTAACACGTTTGGTTTGCCGTAAGCTATTACACATTTTTGTCGTGGTACTATGGTGCACGTATGTGATTAAACTAATGTGAGCCTTTGAGAATATTCCTAAAGGGAATTTTGTAGAGGCCCGGTTCATGCGATATTTTTTTTTTTAACCGATAAAAACGAAGCAATAGTGGTGGAAATTTTAAATTATGAAAAGTTAAAGCGCGGAAGCATATTTTTGTTTTGGAAAACTCAAATTTATTAATATTTTTCACAATTTTTTATAATGACAACTATACGATATAGCACATATTTTAAAGCTAGTTAGTGTATAATTTATTTATAGGAAACGGTAAAAATAATAAAACACTACGAAAGACACTTACATATAACTAGTAAAATAAATAAAAAAAAAATTAATTTAAAAAAAAAAAACAAAACAAAACAAAACGGAAAAATTTTATTTTAATTATGACATATATGTAGAACATTGATTCCATAGAGAACATCCAGAACATAGGTACTCACAGAACACTAGAAGCAAACTAAAATTATTAAAATCCAAAAAGTGTAGATTACTTGGAGTGATTTGTTGGTCTGTCACAGCTTAAGGTGATAAGTCGTGCATCAGCTCCACCAGAGCAAACAAGCATTGTTAGGTCGTGGTTACTAACAAAGATAAATACATATAATTTTATGATGTGTAATAAAATTTGATTTTGTGTTAATAAATAACGGCAAGGGTGTAAGGTAAGGGTGTTTGTAGTTCAACATAGTAATACATATACATTTATACCTGCAATTTATTTCGTATACAAAATTAAGTACCGTTTTTTCAAAACTGCATAAGTTTAATATAATTTATTTTTAATACAGCCGAAAAATTTTTATACAAAATTTATAAATAAAAAACAGCATAAAATTATACGGTTTACACTGTATCAACAGATCGGTTTGATTTATGTAAATTTGGGGCGTCAGTGGGTGGCGTCGGTGGGCGGCGCGCGCCACCCACCGACGCCACCCACTGACGCCCCAAATTTACATAAATCAAACCGATCTGTTGATACAGTGTAAACCGTATAATTTTATGCTGTTTTTTATTTATAAATTTTGTATAAAAGATAAAGGAAAATTATAATTACTATAAAAGGTCATCTCAGTGCCGCGCCTGGGACCCTAATTTGTAGGATGCCATGCGTCATGCTAGTAACGGCGCTTCGCGCCGTAATTTGTACGACGCTACGCGTCGTTCTCATAACGGCGCTCCGCGTCGTAATTTGTACGACGCGTAGCGTCCGGGCCACAACGGCGCTTCGCACCGTAATTTGTATGACGCCCGCATCATTCTCATAACGGCGCTCCGCGCCGTAATTTGTACGACAACGTATCTGACACACTCAGACACACTGCTATCCACAATTTTTTACACATACGCTTAGGGCTTGCATGTATATATATATCACAACTGGAGTATATTCTCTCCGAATAAGAAACATACATAATATGTCGTTCTTTTCAGACGTATTAAAATAAAAAGGTTAAAATTATTTAAAAAATTTTTTTTTGTAAACTTTTATTATAATTTTCTTTTTTTTTTTTAAGATTTAGTAGTTTTACGGTTTTCTCTTATTAAATAATAATAAATAATGCAAGTAATTGTGTTAAATTAATTGTTATATCAAAAATGTGAGTAACATTTAAAATGTAATATTTAATAATAAAACGCAATTATTTTTAATAAAAATATGTGACCGCGCTTTAACTCTTTAAGTACAATAATTCTCAGCCACATTTGTTTTTTTTTTTCCGGCAAACATCGAAATTACAGCATGAACCGGTCCTCTACAATTTACCCTTCCTAAACTTACACAATGTTAACATAAACGAAACATTAGTGTAAATACTTTAGAAATTCTTCAGATTTTTTTTTTTCGTATTCAGTTACTAACAATCTGGATGAATCGTGAATAAAGAATGCACTTTTATTAATAAATAAACAAATGTAATGCATCATTAATTAATGGTGCATTTTTAGTAAGTATTAGAAACTTAAAATTTAGTAATATATAATACTCCAACTGCAGGTGAATATAATCAGATTTAAAAAAAGTTACGACAACCTGCATGAATTAAATGTTAAGAAGAAAAATTTTCAACATGTTTCGGTTATTTAGATAACCATCATCAGGAAAAGGTAACTGAACACAATTGAAAAAAGTCAATTGAAATTCAAAAATAATTAACAAAAGGAGTAAAAGGACATAACCTAATACTAAAAAGTAAATGTCAATTGGTCAACTCCTGTCTTAAAGGCCCGTCCACACGGCTCAAGCTTTACCACCGACTTACTTGCGCTAACCAGATTTGTGCAAGTAAACATGTACGTATGAACGGGAAAATACGTACATGTTTACTTGCACAAACCTGGTTTGCGCAAGTAAGTCGGTAAAGCTTGAGCGTGTGGACGGACCCTTACATAGGTTTTGTGCACAGATGAGACAGATCAAGCCTACATATAAAACAGTGTGGTCCGAAAGTTGCAATAAGCTGCAATTTTATACTGCTTACTGATTAGTCGTCCATCGACTCTACAAGAGTACACAACTATTGTTAAGTGGTGGCCACAGTGGTGGCTGTTGATTGTTACATCATTAATAGTAGGTATCACAGAATATTACAGAACGAACGCTAGTATCTCTATACTACTGAAACCAGTGTAACAACAAAGGATAGAAAATATCCCACCAATATGTTATATATATGTGCACGCGGAGTTGTGTGTGTTAGTGCGATGGATGGTTGTGTGTATGGGTGTCTTGCATACGCGTATACATAATATGTATGTGGTACGTATCATGTACGTATACCACGTATACCGTGTTAATAGGACGGTGACAATATGACAACAATTGAAACACACCCATCGAGTGCGGCCGAATGAATGACTACCTAGTTGCCTAATGTCCTCAGAAATGCTCATGAGTGTTACAGAAAAGAGATAGTTGTATTCTTTCTATTGTTCTGTGGTAGGTACCGTAGGTACATACATACGGTTGTTCGCAGTTGATCGAGTGTATGTATCCACTCCTACCTTGGACATACATACCGAATATCACACATACTAACATCCACTACACTACACATACCAACACAAACTCTAAATATGTATGTATATAACCATAGAAAGTGGCGATGCTCCCTGCCACCTCTCTGCCAAGTTTGATGGCGTAAAATTAATGCTAACTATCATAATTCGTCGGGGATTTATAAAACTAGCATTGGATAATTCCGCGTATCTGGCAAATGTAGCCAATTTGAAAATTCGCAGGCAGTAAACGCAACACCCTGATTAGCAGCTACCTCTTTAACGGATACTTACGTTCGACTAACAGAAAGTAAGAAATCGCTCAATAACAATACCACACATCTACTGCCGGCAAGTAGCGATCCCGCGTATGTGGTCAGGTCTAGTGTAGATACGCACTCTTTACCTATGGTATATCCGCAGAGTTGCCATATATGTAGTACATATATGGGATTTGCACTATCCCCGACGAATAGTAGTTTGGCCCCTTGGTTTTGTGGCTTTATTTTAATATTAGTTATGTAAATTTGACATTTACTTTTTAGAATTAGGTTATGTCCTTTTGTTGATTATTTTTGAATTTCAATTGACTTTTTTCAATTGCGTACAATTACTTTTTCCTGATGATGGTTATCTAAACCGAAACATGCTGAAAATTTTTCTTCTTAACATGCAGGTTGTCGTAACTTTTTTTAAATCTGATTGAAATTTAGTAGTTTTTATTACATTTTGATAAACCTTGTCAGGGATTGTATTACTGACCAAAAATTTTAGTTGATTTATTTATAATGGGGTATTTGCTTATCTTGTAAAGAGCACTTTTAAACAGTGCCTAATAATACGAATAAATGACGCAAATGGTGAGTACTGTAACGACATACTTAATCGGATTAAACGCGCGAGATTTAAAAATGAAAGATTAACCGTCTGGAATTAGTTAAGACATGCCTTCTGATGATTGATGTCTGTGATTAACAGTCGATAAAATTTTATGAAGAAGTGACTTTTGAATATATTTTCATACTTTTAAAGCTTTATTTATTTATTTTTGGAATCAAATCTTTATGCAAAATTTTCACAGGCAAATACTCCATTAGTAACCAATAAATAAACATGGTTTTCGTGATATACACAAATGAAATAAAAACGTCCTTTAGATTTCAGTCGTTCTAGTATTACAATCTTTTCACATATTGAAATTATAAAAAAATATAATGATTAATGTAAAAAAAGATTAAAAATAATAGAAATCGTTCTTTTTCTGAATCACAGTCTTTTATTATTTTTTTGATTCCGTAGAATTTGTTAAAAATATTGAGTGTATTCGTTGCTCTCATCATTTACTTCTAAATAGTGTACGCACATGCGCACACTAATTAAGAACTGCGCGAGAATTTTTAATTAGTGTGCGCATGTCCGTACATCATTTTGAAGTAAGGGATAAGAACAACGAATACACTCATGAGGGGCCATCTATAAATTACGTACGCAAACAAGGGGGATAGTGGCCCTGTGTGCTGCAGTGTGACGTGGCGGGGGTGGCGTTTCCAGTAAACGTAACGTCACAGTCACGTTCGAAAAAACTTATCTTGCAGTTTATGAACAAAAAAATAAAAAATTTAAAAAAATCCTTTCTAAAAATAAAGTTGGCCAAAAAAAAATTCCTTTTCAAATTATAATTGGTGAGCAGAAAAAAAATATTTTATTATATTTAATTTAATATTTATTATTGTGTTTAATCGATCCCTGAGGGGGAAGGTCCAAGTTGACGTGACGTAATATTAGGTGGAGGTTCGAAAAAATGTCATGCGTCAAAAATGGTTGAATTTTACGTGACGTAATATTTTATGGATGGCCTCTGAGTCCTTTAGTTTTCAGCTCTGTGTCATTAACTATATTCATGCAACAAAGCGAGTTGCAAGCGGCTGTATTTTTACTTGCATTAATATTTGAGGTAACATTTTATTGATATGTAATACAGTTTGTAAAAAAAATTTAAACTTTATTTAAGTTTTTTGAGATAATACAATATTATGTATAAGTTGATTTAAACCGAAGTTTCCAATTTTTGTGGACTAGTTTCCAAAGGAGATGCGGGAATTAAATGATTCATAGATCTTCAATATGAAACTTTTCTTTATTGACTTTCCACAAAAAAAAGAAAAACAAAAAAATTCCGACATCACCAACAGATATCAGTACAGGCATAAATAAAACAGCTTGGCCATATTTTTCAGTTAAATTAAGAAAGAAAATGGATTTTAAAAATGGTAAGAATAGGCTACAAAGACCAAAATTAGTTTGTTCTATATCATTTAATATGCAAGAAAGTGTATGAAAATCGAATACAAAGATCAAAAATATCCCGATTAATTCCATTTTATGGTGTTATTATCAGTAAGTACGTATAGCCAAATCCCCAGATGATTACATAATACATACCTCGAAGATTGCTGATTTAACATCTTGACGGTCATTGACATTATAAGACGTCAAGTGAAATCTTACTAACTCACCCATCACATCGCAGGATGTCAACAATTCCATGTTAGCCTGTATGTTAGCCTTAGCTGTCAAAATAATGTACCAGTTGGGTGTTTTATCATTGTAGGTTATGACCGTCAAGGAGTTAAAACTTATTGAAATTACCTTTAACCGAGTGAGTATGTTTTCTCGACGAGCTGCTGTTGGTGTAGTAAATAAAATTTATAATAAATTATAAAATATTGTAATTAACGTATATAATAATATCGTGCGTGACAAATACAATGAATTACGTGGAAAATACTTAATAAGTTAGTATTTTGCAAATTATAAAAATAATACCTACCTAGACACTATTATGTAAGGTTGTAAAGTGTAGGGGTTTTTAATTTTTTATTGAAGTATTATGAAATTGAAAGAAACTGAATAAATGGCGATTTTAATATACTAAATATAAGTTTAATTAAAATTTATTAAATTACACTTTTGTTATAATTTTATTCATCGGTAATTTAACTAAAATGCGTTTAACACCCCATTTCTAACATGTATGATAATTTAAACTCGTTTTTCTCGAAACTATGTTTTTTGAAACGGCTGACATGATATTTCAAGTTCTAGTGGACCCATTGCTTTGAAATTTTGTACAGAGCTTCTTAATATATTCAAAATCCCTTTGACAAGAGGTTTTTTGATTTCTTTTTTTTTTTACTATTTTTAAAAAATTCCCAAAACTGAAAAAACTATGGAGATTACAAGGAGACGAAACTCAATGTATTCAAAAAGTTTCTAAATCAAAGATGGCAGTCGTGTTCGTACGATACGAAAGCGGTACAGTACTTATTCTCAAATGGAACACTCTCAAATGGAAACGCGAGCTTCTATATTATCTTTGTTAGCTTTTGAATAGAATCTTCTGGAATCTTTTTCAATGTTCAACTCACAAGTAAACGTCCCGAGGCCGGACCTATCGATTTTGATGAAACTTAGATATGTTGTAGAACACTAGAAAATAAGCGACACGTATTTTTCTTTATCGGCGGAAAAACGGTTTGAAGGGGGTAGAATCGCCCTCCAAAAATTGGGGTAAAAATTTAATTTTTTAAATATCTCGAAAACGGTAAGAGATAGAGCAAAAGTTTAAATTGGTGATATTGCTCTTTTTTAAAGAGTTATCTATTGGTATGCAATTTGTTCAAATTGTGTCAACAGGGGTGGGTGGGGGTTAAAATTTAGGGGTTAATTTTGCAAAAAGGGGGTGAAAATTAAACAATATAAAAATTTTGTTTACAGATTTGAAATCTACGTCAAAAAATCTAATTGACCTGTTTTTGCTCAATGTCCTAATATTAAGTCTAGGGGTAGTTAACTAGGGGGTGACTGTGTCGAATAGTCGTACTACTTGGGTAGTTTAAGAAGTTTTTTTTCATGGAAAATAGTTTAAGACATTTAGAATAACGTAAAAATGAAATTTTCGATTTCAAAATTCAGTTTGAGCAACATTGGAGAGGGGGTGAGTCACCCTCTTAAATTACATATTAGTTAACATACACTCATTTTTAATATTAACACACTGACAGTGGGTAATAATGTTACAATAAGTGGTTCTGAAGTTGGACTGTCGTATGTAAGGTTTTCATAAGGTTTGTTTTTTAATGGATGTTATAGTTTTCGTTATCGAAAGTTATCGATACCGAAAATAACGATATTTTGAAAATGAATGGAAACCTAATAAAAACCTTACATACGATAGTCCAACTTCAGAACCACTTATTGTGACATTATTACCCACTGTCAGTGTGTTAATATTAAATATAAAAAAGAGCAATATCGCCAATTTAAACTTTTGCTCTATCTCTTACCGTTTTCGAGATATTTAAAAAAATAAATTTTTACCCCAATTTTTGGAGGGCGATTTCACCCCTTCAAACCGTTTTTCCGCTGATAAAGAAAAATACGTGTCGCTTATTTTTTAGTATTCTACAACATATCTAAGTTTCATCAAAATCGATAGGTCCGGCCTCGGGACGTTTACTTGTCAGTTATAAAGTGGGTTCTTCGATCGTTTTTAAAATAAACGTAACAATTTTTATTTTGCGTCGCATCATTTATATTGTATATTATATAATTCGCTGACGTCACTAGGTACGTAAAATCGAAGTCAGTACCACTGGATATCCGCCGTATAAAGTAATTTAAACTAAGAGTTTATTTCATACATATGTAATTTCTATCTATTTCTTTATTATTAAATATCATCAACCGTCATTGGTGATTCTCAAATGGAAACACTCACTTCCCCAGTCCCGACGTGTTTCCATTTGAGAATAATACTGTATTTACATTCTGTTTTATCCGTTTTATATTACTATTAGCATTTACCCGCGGCTTCGCCCGCGTGGAATTTGAAATTATGGCATCTAGTTAAAACATATAAAGTGTACTTTCATCACGTCGCTATTACGCGTCGAGTAGGTATTATTACTTTTTTCTTTGGAATTTTCCCACAGAAATACAATATTTTCCCCGGGCAAAAAACAGACTATAACATTCCTTTAACAACATGCTAAGTTCAAATGAAATCAATGATTCTTTTTTATACTGTTTTAAATATATATTTTCCCACGGAAATAAGACTTTCCGAGGGAGTTAGATATTTTCCCGAGATAGAAAGTAGTCTGTGTCCTTTCTCATCGTCTCTGTAAACAATATGCAAAGTTTGAAATGAATCATGCTTTTTCGTAAAAGTAAGTCAAAAAAGTAAGCAGCTATGTCGTAAAAGTAAGTCAAATAAACAAACAAACAAACAAACAAATCAACAAACACCATTTCGCATTTATAAAAGTTAAACAATGAATTTTTAACAACTTTAAAATCACCAGCATACCATACCATATCAATTTCCACATTTCTAATTGTAAAAACGGCAGACTTCCATTTAAAGTTTCTTTCCCTGTTTCAACCCCCTAAGGGATGAATTTTTAAAAGCACTGAAACTTTTGTGTTCAAACAAGTAGCCTAACACCAATTTACATACATTTTTCTAACTCAAAAAATTACAGATTTCTATGAAAATTTCATCCCCTATTTTATCCCTTTAGGGGGTGAATTTCCAAAAATCCCTTCTTAGTGCTCACCTACGTTATATAAGGAATCCCTGTGCAAAATTTCACGTTTCTAGGTGGCAGACTTCCATTTAAAGTTTCTTCCCTTGTTTCAACACCCTAAGCCCTGAGGGATGAATTTTTAAAAGCACTGGAACTTCTGTGTTTAAACCAGAAACCTAAAACCAATTTCCATATTTCTAACTCAAAAAATTACAGATTTCTATCAAAATTTTCATTTCCTATTTTACCCCCTTAGGGTGTGAATTTCCAAAAATCCCTTCTTAGTGCTAACCTACGTTATATGTATAAGGAATCCCTTGCAAAATTTCACGTTTCTAGGTGACAGACTTCCATTTAAAGTTTCTTCCCCTGTTTCAACCCCCTAAGCCCTGAGGGATGAATTTTTAAAAGCACTGTAACTTCTGTGTTCAAACCAGTAACCTAACACAAATTTCCATATTTCTATTTAAAAAAACTACAGATTTCTATAAAATTTTTCAACCCTTATTTTACCCCCTTGGGGGATGAATTTCCAAAAATCCTCTCTTAGTGCTCACCTACGTTACATAAGAAATCCCTGTTCAAAATTTCACGTTTCTAGGCCCAGCGGTTTGGGCTGTGCGTTGATCGATCAGTCAGTCAGTTAGTTTTGATTTTTATATAAGTATATAGATTTATGATGTAGAATTGAAATAAAAAAAAATGATATTTATTTTTTATTCAAAAACTCAATTATTAACAAACATCTAATTAACATCTTGGCAAGGTAAGCTTCTTATTTCCCATTGGGAATTGATATTTTTTGTTTAAAATCTTTCCATGTTATATTTTAATTTGAAACTGGGTAGTACATCACAAACATATCAGTATTAAATCATAGAAAACAAAAAAATAATAACTAAACATATAAACCGGGAGTCGGTGACATCGAATGTGCTGCCACAGGAATTTAAAAAAAGTTGTGTAAGAATTGGTGGTTAAACAGGGTATAAAGCTTGTCGAAAAGTATTTTTTAATTGAATTAATTACTGTTAAAATTTTTAATTTTTTACCGTTATCACGGAAATTGATGCAATTTACAATATGCATAAAACATTAAATTCCCTTTTAGAAAAATTTTGTATGACAAATCCTTTTGTGCCGGAAGTGTGTCATACCTTCCGGAAGAGGTGATATTTCCAAAAGGTGTACCAAACACTTCTGTCACTTCTATATCAAATTTTTGTGAGAGTATAATGTTTTGTCCTACATAATATACCTATGTACCATAAATTTCATCAATTTCCGTGATAATTAAAAATTTTAACGACAATTGACTCAATTAAAAAATACTTTCTGGCAAGATTTGTACCATCATACCGCGCTTTGTTTGTATCCTGTTTAATCATCTATTCGACCTATTCTTACACAACTTTTTTAAATCCCTATGATGGCACATTTAATGTCACCGGCTCCCGGTCTAATACTACTGTTATATCTTCTACAAGAACTTTCAAATATATTTGAGAATGTTAATATTAACCTTTTTTTAAAAATTAATATGGAACATACAGTCTTGAATTCCTAATTGTGAGGAAAAGCACGTAAAAAAACGTCGAACGCAACCACGTTTTAGCGAATTTTCGAATCGAAAATTCAGCTATTACAGCTACTGTTATGACCCGACTTGAGCTCGAAACTATGATAAAAATTTATTTTGAGGTCCCTAGAAGTCGGAAATAACATTCACTAAAATTTATATATACACACACCGGCATAATTAGCGGAACATAAAAAAAATATAAAAACCTATTTATTAAACAAAGTTGCCGGTTTTTTTTCATTTTTACTTAAAATAATATTGAAGTAACGAATTAATTGACTTTCCATAGAATTGTTTTTATTTAGTTATTATTGATGCAATTCTTCTTAAGAGGTCTGTCACTTTCGAATTCAAATGCCGTTTCTTCTCAATGTGGTCGAGCTTCAAACTGTAATTGAAGAATGGTAAATACTGTCCCAGGAAACTATAGATAACAACATGCTGAGTATAGAAAAACGAACGGAAGCTTTGATAAGAGCACGGGAGGGACCAGGCAGGATTAAAACGCTGTGTTTCATTTTCTGTTTGTTAAATAATCTTTAACTTAAATTATTCTTAGACGACATAACATTCCAAAAATTTGCCATTTTATATGGTTACTTGTTTTGCTACCGAAAATAATCGGTATATCGACTTGTGAACATGTAATTTTAAGTGAATAATTACATACGATTAATATTTTCTTGAAATTAAATGGTTTGTTTGATTTTTATAGATATTTTGTATGTTCCGCTAATTCTGCCGGTGTGTGTAGTTACTGCTGGCGTTCCAAACGAAAATTTTATTAGCCTAACGTTAGCCAACGGAACTTTCACCGTTACAAACCAGAGGGCACGCATTAAAAAAATTAATATACATTATATATTAAACAACAATTTCTAACATGGTGACTGATTATTTTTATTCCATAATTTTTAAATGTAGCTGTACTTCAGAAATTAAGCATTTATACCGTGAAAAAATATTTAACGTGCATTAATTTTTGAATCAGAGCCCTCTGGTTTGTAACGGTGAAAGCTCCGTTGGCTAACGTTAGGCTAACAAAATTTTCGTTTGGAACGCCAGCACTTATATAGATGTCCGCATGACAACTCTCAAACAAAATATCCCGTTCTTACGAAATTTGGTGAAAACGTTGGAAATACCAAGCCTTTGGATGAGTTCTTCAGCCAGACACGTTCAATGCCCGAAATTTAAAAAAATGAGTTTTTTACCAAAATTCAAAAGTTTTTCAAAATTTTTTTAACACCATGGTAAAAAGTGGAGAAAATCACATGAGATACGTTTTGAATCATTATCCTATGTATGCGGATTTTCAAGAAAAACAATTTTTAGGGCAGTTATTACGGGACTGTTTGGCCAAATACGGACGGTTGAGCGACTTTTTAAATCTATCCAAATATAGCGTGATGTAATTTACGGACGATATCTAACGGTCGTTGGTTTCCTTATGAAAATTGGATTGAACAGTAGGATAAGAGTGTTAGGCGCTGTAAATTAATGATTCCGATTTTATTATGTGTTAAATGGTAAAGAACCATACGATAACGCCGGTGGTAACAGCTAGAGAGCTGTAGTGTTATCTAAAAAGAAAGTCTGAATATGTGATATTTATATGGAATGTAGCCTGAAGGTGTATTAAAAAATAAATAAAATAAAAACTATACATAACACGCATAACACTATGTATGTACGTTTTTATTGTACCTGTATCGCATAGGTAGGATAGAAGAAAAAACGTAATACATAATAGGTAAGATAGGTAATATGTACGTAAATGTTTTTCTAACATCGGCTTTAGTTCATTTAAAGTAAGTCTGGTGAAGGTTTTGCGAATAAAATTATGTGTTTAATTTGTGAATAAATTTTTGTTGATCTGTGTTGCATTTTTATTTTGTATTACCGTGAATCATGCTTTTGCGTGTTTTAGTAATTTTTAGAAATATTAGTTAGAAAGTAAAAGAAACTTTCAGTTTATTTACTTTAGAAAGAACTGTTTTTAAAAGTAAGTTTTATATTTTTATTTTATCATTATACGGTAAACATTTTTTTTCTGGTGAAGGCTCTCTTTGATTATGTAACAAAATTAAGTATGTAAGAAAACAAAAAATATTTATTTGTTTAATTACGTGTTTATTTATCGTAGTTATGCAATCTAAATAATAATTACCTAACTCTAGGACTTAATGCCTTAAATACTTTATGTCAAAATACTGAAAATTTGAGGCAGTTCGTAAAATGTTTAACAATTGTACTTTTCTCTGGAGATTTTATGTACCTAATAACTATACTTATAATCAGGTATCGGATTTCTTTCGGATCAGAAAGTTTCGTCTTTAGCATATGCAGGTATACATTGCACTCAATGTGACTAAAAGTTCAAAATATTTTCATAAAAACAACGTACACAAGTTACATACACACACACACATATGTGTATCAAAATATTATTTACACGTATTTTATGTAAACATCCTTTTTTTTCTTTTATTTATTACCTGCACAATTGAAAAGTGCCACTGTAATTTTAATTGACTATCAAAAGTATTTTTGTTTATATTATGTATGTGATTTATGTGACTTGTCATTTAAATTAAATAAATTCATCTTTTTTTTATTGTTTTCAATTTTGAGAGATAGGATAGAAGTATAGTTGCTTGTTAAAAATTTGTTTTTCAATAATAAAAAATCTTAGTAAATACGTACGTCTTACGTTCAATATATGTATTTTACAAAAATTTTTTCCGATTTTTTGAATTTTCTTACTTTCGTCAAATAAAAAATGCTTTTAGTATTCTAAATGGTGAAAAATGTAATTTTTGACCAATTATATTCATTCAAATGTGGATAATTTAATGTAATTTAGTTGCAAAATTTTATTGAAATAAGTACGGTCCTGACCTGTCCAAAGAAACCCGGTACCTACTTATAATGCAAAAAACTTGCGGTACTGGTAATTGCGTATCTAATCCATATTCATATATTGTTATAAAAAGGGGTAGATTATATAATAATTTTATTGTACGTAGGCAATTGTTACTAACTGCGAATAAAAGATTTTAAGTAAATTGAAGGAAAGATACAATTAAAACTTTTTTTAAAGTAATAATAGTACAATGTTTTAATTGGGAAAAAAATTAATAGTTTGAATTAAAAATTTAAATACTTTTGTTTAAATTTTCGGTTCAAAATTAAACTTAAAAATTTATTCGGTAATTTATAGCAAGTAAAATTGTCGTAGTTCGGTAACTAAATGGTTGCTAACCGTCTCGGATCTCCCGGGACGTCCTATTTCTGGAGAAAAATTAAGCAATCTCGTTAAGAATCTTTGTGAGGCGAACATTGTTCCAAAAATCAAGAGAATTTAATGTTTACATTTAGTTTTTTTGATTTTGCCTTCAGCGAAGGTATGTATATGTATATATGCCGCTTCATAACGACTGTCGTCGTCTTTCGGCTCCCACTTTCCACACTTCTCGATGTTGCCACTGATCCGCGACCAGTCTCCGATATCTCATTGCGTCTTCGACCCCTTCACTCCAACTTTTTCGAGGTCGGCCTCTCTTGCGCCTTTCTGTGGGTGTCCATTTAGATATTAAACTGGGCAAATGATGTTCCCCCATTCTTTGTACATGCTCATACCAAATCAACTGTTTTGTTTCTACAGTTTCTATGATATTTTTCTCATTTGCTACCCCCATTAGCTCCCTTATTCTTTGGTTCCGAACCATGTCACGAAAACAACGTTGAAAAATACTAAGGTGGGGAGCCCAATATAAGAAAATGGAACTTATTTTCTCATCAAAAAAAGTTTCAAAAAATATAGTATAAACTATGGCAATTAGTGGTTGCCAGGGATATGCACCCTAGAACATGATCCGATGGCAAGAAGAGTCCTTGCTATTGGGATCAGTGTGAGAGATGGCAACTTATATAATTTTCTAGCCATGGAGAATTTTTTATCTTTTATTTGATGTTAATTAAGTATTAGATAACGAAACCGTTATCTACTTAAAAAGGAAACCGTACATTAAATGAAAGGTAAAGTTCTCCACTATTGGAAAAATATAGGTTACCACCTCTTATATTGATCTAAATAACAGGTAACCTATTTGTATCGGTCCAATGATTTATACGATATTTCCTGAGTGTTCCATTGACGAGGAAATAAGCTACAATTTTTTACAGTGGGCTCTTGAAAGGTCGGATCAAGTTCATTGCTGAACAACATATCAACATATTATGTAAAATACATTTATATTATGAATATATTCAGTTACTTATTAACAAGATTCCGTGTAAAGTCATTGTAGCGTGTAAGTTATCTAATATCTTGTCTTAAATATAGCTACATTAGTCCAATGCAATTAAGAAATAACTACGGAAAAAGATTTCGGATAAGTTAAATTTTCGGCTTGTTTAGTCTGGAATTATAATAATTAACATGTAAAAAATTCTGATTGGTATTGTGTACGCTAAAAACTTTTTAAAATCAAAGGCTACGAAAATAGATTTTTCACAAATATCTAAAATATCTTATATAGCATTGTCAATCACTTTTGTGAGTTGAAAAATTGTTTCCTCCCAAATTAAAATTTCCATTATTTGAGTTTCACATTTTAGACTTTCCTGAATATTTTAAAACAAACTTTTGAAAATGGAGCAAAGTTCCGTTTTACGGTAGTTCGCAACATTTTTTAAGGAACCATCACAGTGTGATCGGCTGAAAAATAGTCAATTTTCACGATTTTTTTCGTATGGATAGGATGGGGGAATGGGGATAAATTTTTTTTGCGATTAATACCACTATTTAACAATAAGTATACAAAAATATTTTTTTTATTCATTTTTATTTATTTTTTATAATTATTATAATTTTTTGAAAAAAGTGTCTTTAAAAAAGGGCGGATATTGGTGCCCACGATTGCGGCCGCAGTTTTCATTTGGAAAAAAAAATCAAATAGATTATCAATCTGTAGGTAAGCCGCTATGTATCTATGGGAGCTTTTTTTTCTTTTGAAATCTTCCTATTTTTCCACACGGAGAACTATAAAAAATTTTGTACTTTTTATTCAAACCGCCACCATTTTTCAAATTTCAAAAAAAGCTCCCATAGGTACATAGCGGCTTACCTACAGATTGATAATCTATTTGATTTTTATTTCCAAATGAAAACTGCGCCCGCAATCGTGGGCACCAATATAAGCCCTTTTTTAAAGACACCTTTTTCAAAAAATTATAATAATTATAAAAAATAAGTAAAAATGAATAAAAAAAATATTTTTGTATTGCTAAATAGTGGTATTAATCGTAAAAAAAATTCATCCCCATTCCCCATCCTATCCATCCGAAAAAAATCGCGAAAATTGACTATTTTTCGGCCGATCACACTGTGATGGTAACTTAATCCTTTTTTATACAGTAAAATTCATTAAGAACAGCCAACAGTTAAATTTTACGCAAAATAATGTTTAAATATTTTAGGTTTTCTATTTCTTATTTTCATTACGCACTTTGGGTTTTTCTGTGTTCGTTAAATAAAACATTAAATGAAATTACTCGCATTTTAAAAAATGATTTTTCGGGTATTTCGGATGGCATTCCCTTGTTTTACAACAAAAGACAATAGGAAATTTCGCCTTATTTAATTATAATACACAAAAGTAGCGTAGTTTTTGGAGAATGGCAAGAGTAATGTTTAATACTAAAGTGGGAAAATAGATATTACCTTTATCTTAAAAATTAACAGTATGAATATGGAGTGGGGAGATCTACAGCCATGACGGGCCCTGGCGACAGCCAAAAATTTTTTCATAAAAATACAGTTAACGAACAAAAATAAAAAGTTCCTACTTTCCCTCGGGGCCCTTACTGATGACTTCGGACGCCCCGGCGACGCTCTAGCCCCGGATGCCCCTTTCCCCACCCGTCGGCCTTGGACGGACATCATCCAGAAAACTTTTAAATAAAAATAAGAAACTGTCATTTATGTTTTTCTGGATTTTCTGGAGGCAGGAAGTTTTCCACGGTCATAAGGAATTACCAAGATTTGTATATTTTTCTTTGCTCTTTTGCATATGTGAAGTTGTAGTAGGGTTAGATACCTGGTTTTAAAAATTTTTGGTTATTTAAATTTTTAAAATATTTTAAAGGATTAAGATGGCAGAAAAATTTTTTTTGGATTTATTGTTAGCATTAGTTAGTAATAAAATTATAACAATAATTCTTTCTACTTTTTATCAGCAAGGCACTGAGGCTAAATTCACGAAATATCTAAAATGCGCAAAATACTATTATAAATGTAATATCATACAAGCGCACAGATTTATAAAAAAGATTTTATAGATGAAAGATTAATTTGAAAATTAACATATTTAAAACGTATATGTGTAACATTTCTAGTCACATGTAATTGTAATTTAATACGCTTTATCGATCAAATGCTGTTCACGTTGCTTTCTTTACTTAATACTGTAATTCGATATTACACAGAAGGTACCAGAATGTCGCCACAGGAAATAATGTAGAAAATATATTGAAATACATTTCACAATAAAAAAAAAGAAGTTTCTATTGGTGGCAAATGATTTTTTTTTTCAATTTACAGATATTCAACAACAATTTTAAATCAATGAAAAGTCATGCAGAATAGGCCAGCAACATCGGCGTCTGAATCAACGCCATTAATTTCCGGTAGTTTACCACCCACGTATATTTATCATGCAAACAGGATTCGGCAACACAAACAGAGAATTCGCCAATTCCAATGTTGTATTTGTGCTACGTTCGTGTAAGTTTTTGCATTGGGCCATATTAACCTAGTATAGTATTAACTCTTTCAGTACCAGCGTTGTACTTGAACAACGTCAACTTCCACAATACATAGAAAATATAAAATCGACTTGCCCCCCTTAGTCCAGGGGTTTTTGGCCACATAGATGTTAATTTTATATTCTACTAGTTGATTAGGTGTCTCTCAAATGTCTAAAAACAAAACTGTTTTAGTGGCAGGGTTGAATGAATGAAAGAGTAGGGTGTAAGCCCCATAGGGGTCCACTGCACGTAGACCACTTTGTTGAACCCTTTTTGCCCCTTAAAACTAAGAGGAAAAAATCAAATGAAGTCAAGCCCTTTAATAAAGGAAAGCAAGCACTTCACATTGATCTCCCTGATAAGTTCTGGGGTCAGATGACTGAACCCCAGATGTCGATACCTTAAACGCGACAGTGCGTCACAGCTGCACAGGATATGGTAGGAAGACTCGTCCTCCCTGCCACATTTCTTGCAGGTTGAGTCTGTGCATAAGCCCAGTACCTGCAGATGTCTCCTGAGCGTATTGTGGCCCGTTAGGAGACCAACAACCTTACAGAGCTGTCCCCTCTCAAGCGACAAGCGACAGGGTTAGACCGTAAAGACCTCCAATGTTGTACCTGAACAATAACACAGGCCTACGATGGTTTCCCCCTTTAAGATTTGACAACTGACTTTGATAGATTTTAGGGCGCTGATTACGAAAAAAATATTAAAAAAATTTCAGCACGTCAGAATTTTTAGATATTAGGTATTAAAATTTTTGACTAAAATTACCTAGGTCGACTAAGTCAAGAATAGATTATGCATGTTTATTTATGTTGTTAGTTTTTATAAGTACGGCCCCGTTAGCACCGTTTTGCGAGGTTTTGTTATCAATTAAAACTGAATAGAAAAAAATAAATTACCCTCAATAATGAGCTCATTAGCGGATGACCTTAAAATTCACCTTTTTTCCCCAAAATAAAGATATATCACTTAGTTAATTAGGTTACATTTAATGAAACCATTGATGAAAATGTGTTCCTAAAAGCCAATTACAACTATGTAATGACTTTTTATTAGATAGCAAATAAATAAAAATGTATAATCTATTCTTGACTTGGTCGACCTAGGTAATTTTAGTCAAAAATTTTAATACCTAATATCTAAAAATTCTGACGTGCTGGAATTTTTTGAATATTTTTTTCGTAATCAGCGCACCAAAATACCCTAAGATCAGTCAACAAATCCAAAAGGGGGTGATAAAACTTAAAATTCGTAGGTCTGTGTAATTTATCATTAATAATTTAACTAACCCGGCGTGTGTACACTATATTTTCGAGAACATGGACTGTACACTGGGTCTTTCAAGGAATGGTCGTGTTTTAAAAGTTTTCTAGGCTTCCAAAAAATCTCAAAAAATTCTGAGTTACTTTCTGGAGTGTCTACTACATGGTCCAGCAATTGCCAGAGTCAAAAGTTTAAAACTGTTATTAATAAAAATCGAGCAATAGTTCAAAAAGCATGAAAAATAAAATTTTATAACAAAATTCCTAACTCTACAATGAGGGAATATTAAAAAAAATGGTTTTAGGCTTTTGTAGCTTATACTATGAGCTTTCGAATGAATATAGTTTTTTTTGGCATCGGCTCCAAAAAGTTGAATTATTTAAGCACTTGAAAGTGGGGAATATTCACAGGCAAGTCACAATAAACGGCACAGTGATTATTTGGCACAAAATGAGTTTTTATTATTGAAAATATAAAAGAAATTAAATACTAACAGAAAAAAACCGAAAATGCAAGAAAGTAAAGAAAACAAAAAAAAAAAAAATGGAGCAAAGCTTTGTTTTATATAAAAAAATGAAAAAATAAAGCTGCGATTCCACTGCTGTGCACGTCATTTAACGCGGATCCATTAGTGATTTATTACGGTACACAATAATTTATTTTAGCCTTCAAAAAGCTGAAAAACTACGAGAAAGATCAAAATAACACCATTCACTTACCTTCAAAAATACTGACGCCGCACAGTGGGGCCAAAGTAGGTAAAAGTTGGCAAAAATTATTTAGTCCTTTTATTGACTACAGAATAGTTATATAACAATATATTTTACTTTTACTTGATATTTATTAATAAAATACAGAGTGTCCCACTATACAGGACGTCCCATAACGGTTAGTCAAATGATATATCGAAAACCATTCGTCGCATGAATTTGAAATTTGCAGATTTTTGCAGAAATTTGCAGACAACTCGATTTCATTTCCGGTTACTAGTTTCTAGCCACGTTGTATCAACTTATAAATTTTAAATGGAATATGGAATTTTTGACAACGAATTTCGATGATACGCTTAATTTTAGCTTTAACTTAACTGGAATATTCGATACCTACATAAATCTAATAAATTCGAGTGTTTTATTTAATTATTTGATATTTTTATGCACCACTGAGAGCTTATATGAACTTTCTATGCTTCTTATTGGTGATTTTTGCTCAAACAAAACGAAAATAAAATCAGCAAATTTTGAAAAAAGGTGCAATTTGGTGCAAACTCTTCAATCATAATACCAAAATAGACTAATTGCTTTATCAAATGCCACAAATATATCCGTTGGATTCGACTAAAATTCTTTGAGAAATTAATTTTTACAGAATTTTTCTAGATAATTCAACCATGCTTCATTAAGCTTGATAGTATCTATACGAGTACTGATTTTAACAAATAAGATACATAAAAAAAATAACATACCATGGGGAACATCGCCCATTATAACCGATTTTAATTTTTTTTTATAACTTAAATAACCGTCCCGCAAATTACTACTTTACATGCAATGATATCGTTTAAAAAGCAATCAATTTATAGAAATAACAAATAATAGTCTTGCACCCCCCGTGCTATTTTACATAAGTTAATTACAGAGGTCGTTGATAGAATATTTTAGCTATTGATTTAAGGGGTCATATAAATTGTAGCTTATAATTTAATTTTTTGTATTTTTACCGCCTTTAATGGTATTTGGCCCCACTGTGCGCCGTGTGTATACTGACCCTTTTAGGGAACGGATGCAACTTTCACTCGCTCGCGTCTGCAAGTCAACCGCCAAACCCGGGCATCCATTGGACCTTGAGTCCCCACTACTAACTAGATTTTTTAGGGAGGGTAGCTAAAGCCTATGTTTTATTCAGGGGAGAGAAATTTGAGTCGTAAATTTCGACTGTTCCTTTAAAGACCCCGTATACACACGCCGGGTTAATTATAAAGTAATAAAAGTACCTTTTTATGTTAAGAATGGACAATAATATATGGAAAAAATCGAAAAATTATTTTTCAAATATCGTTTTCATAATTTGGGACTGAAAGGGCTAATAATACTGTAGGCAAATCATATTTATAAGCAGTGTATTATGAGTTTAACGAAATACTGCGAGTGTATTAAAGTACGTTGAGTGAGTCCCTAGACATGTTTTTAAAAACTTTCTTGGCGTAAAACTGCCCTTAAATATTAATTAAAAATTTTCGTTCAGGTGGGTGCTATAACCTCTATGATTTTTCCCTTAGGTTCGCGCTTGCCTAAATTGTTATAAAGTATACGGTTCTAGGGTCAGTTATTCCAACATAGGTACAACTCTCTGATTAAAATCGAAAGTTAGTTGAAAACATTTGGAGAATATAGCTTAATTTTAACAATATCATTGAGAAAATAGCTTCAGAAAAAGCAAGGAAAGTAAAGTTTTAATATATAAGTCTAAAATTTTCATCATAGAAAAGGTGGAAGGTTTTTGTCCAACAGCAGAGGCGTAACTACAATTTTTACGCCCAGGAGCGATTTTGACTGAAGCGCTCTCGTCTCAGGTCGATTTTTCCCTTTAAATGTAGCTAACGAGTGAAAAGAAGTAAAGTTCACGAAATTTTTTTACTTTCCTGAGAGCTGCAAAAAAGCACTCCCCAGCAAAAAATTATTTTTTCTTCTTGCACCCATATTTTTCCCAGTTACGCTCTTTTTAGTTATGCCTCTGTCCAGTAGTGGGACACATTGGTAATAGGATGGGATTGCCTAATGTCGGCCGGTGTCCTAAGGTCGGCCACTACATAGTTGTTTTTTTTTTTTTTTTTTTTTTAAACAAGCTTTTAAAACATCGAGAATGATTGATAATCATATAAAAACAAAAGGCTCATCTATTCTGCATTTATGATTTTTAAAATCAATAATTTTTATCAAGTAGTTAATGTTTTATTACACTTAATCGACTGATAAATGACAACTTGTGTTGAAAATGGATCGGCCATTCTATAATTTGTAAGTTTAGTCAGTGCGGGAAATAAGCAATTACTTTATAAGTTTTTAACAATAACGAGTGAATTTACGAAATTTGATAACATTATACACCTCTCAAGAAGTTAGAAATTGTTTAAGCCTTCTATCGTTTGAAATCTAAAAAAAAAAAAAAACATACGGGCCGACATTAGGGATAAAATTTGTAGAGAAATCCTAAGGTCGGCCAGGTCGTCAGCAAACTAGTTTTTTGTACTTATTATGTTATTATGTTATTGTAAACTTGTACTTATTTATGTTATTATTAACACACTGGCTGTAAGTAGTAGTTATAAAAAGTGCTTCTAAAGTTACGCAATTCTAAAATCTAAATGTTTTTTTATTGTTTGTATTTAAACGATACTTTTCGTAGTCGAAAACTTTGATCGTAAATACCTCATAAGCGATGCATCATAGCGAAAAAAGAACGAAACTTTTGAAGGCTTAAGCGAAGCGAGTTATGGTTATTCCAATCCTACTGCGACTGCTGAAACCTACTTTTCTGACTTTTCGTTATCGAAAATTATCGATATTGAATTAGTTGTCATAAATTGGTTATAACTGGTTAATTTAGACTCTATTAGTCCGATTGAGTTGGCCAGCCGTAACACATTTTTAAAAAAATTATTTTTCGTTACTTTTTGTATACGTAAACTTTTGATCGTAAATATCTCGTAAACGGTGCGTCGTAGCGAAAATATAACGAAATTTTTGAAGGCTTAACGAAGCAAGTTGTGGGTATTCTGAAGATATTGGGACTGCCGAAACCTACTTTTCGTTATCGAAAATTATCGATACCGCGAAACTTATCTTAGATTGGCTATAACTGGTTAATTTAGGCTCTGTTAGTCCCATTGATTTAGTCACCATTAGAATATTTTCGAAAAAATTAGTTTTCGATACTTTTCGTAAACGTAAACTTTTGATCGTAAATATCTCGTAAACGGTGCGTCGTAACGAAAAAATAACGAAATTTTTGAAGGCTTAAGCGAAGTAAGTTGTGGGTATTCCGAACATATTGGGACTGTCAAAACCTACTTTTCGTTAACGAAAATTATCGATATCGAATTACTTATCATAAATTGATTACAGTTGACTAATTTAGGCTCTGTTAGGCCTCAAATTAATAAAATAAACAATCTATTTGCCAACCCTACCTTAATTTACCCTTTAACCTAACTGTTTCACTATTGAAATTGTTTTAATTTAGATTGCAGTTTTATTCATATTTATAGGTAACTTAAGCAAAATTAATCGTAATTATGTAATTAAATAATATAATTTGTAATTCAAAACCATTACAAATTACAACTATAAAATGTAATTTAATCGAAAATTACATTACATTACAAATTACATTTTCTAAATGTAGTTTGTAATCATGATTACCAATTATTGATATTTGTTAAAAAATATTTAAAAATGTTCTTTTATAGTTGTGTTTTGATTTAAATTTAAATTAATAATATATTATAATGTTAGAATAGTTTTCCTTAAACGTTTTCCTTAGCGTCATAATAAACTACAATCGGGTAATTCATTTATATTATGAAAAATCCATGTGGCCGACCTTAGGAACATTTTTGGCCGGCTTTAGGGCATAGGTGGTCGACTTAAGGCAAATACATTTTTAAAGATAAAAGTTAAAACATTTTAATTGTTTATTACTTTAGAAATTTATTCTCCATTTAGTTAGACAGGCGATACTTAAAAGTACTTAATGGAGTAATCAAAATTCGCGTAAATTAAAAATTCTGAATTCTGCACGTCATTAATTGTTTAAGTGGCCGACTTTTAGCACTCTCACCCGAATAATAAAGTCTTAAATCACTAAATTTAAGTTATTTTTTTAAAAAATATGTGTATTTTATTAAGGGCGGTACGATCCTGCTCATAATCTTTTAGTGGGTGATATTAAGGTCCATAAAATTATACTAAATACTACGATTTAAATTATTTTTATCGAAACAAGTTATTTAAACATGGTTCAATCTTTATAAGAAACCCTATAAATACGTACCTATTTAAATGTATTTAATTAGTTCCGTAACTAATGACTACAAAGGGTATAGCTACATAAGCATAGGAAAATGGCCCCCATGGCCGATGTCTGTAATAATATATGTAGTGACATTGATACCCCAAGTGACTACCAAATACGGGGTCATTGACCCTTAACCTTGACTTGTCCTTGAGATATTAACCAAAATATGTTTTAGTGCTGTAATTTTTCAAACTCAATTTTCTCGAAAACTATAACACCTAGAAAAACAAAATCGACGCCAAAATTTAGGTAATATTTGGGACTATATTATATATTTTTTTGACATTTTTCCCTAAATTTTAAAAGTTCAAATTAATTGCATTAAAAATATTTTTTATTTTTTAGTATGGTTCTGGTAAACTTACACCTTTCAAAAAAATACAGAATATGGCTTATCTTATCTACTTACACCATGCCAAAATTCATTAAAATCGATGATGCGCTTTTTGAGTAATAAATAATTTATTGAGTATATGTTATGTATTACGTTAACCGTATAAGAGAATGATTAAAATAATTGTATAAAAAATAATTATTGATTTTTTTGTACAGTTCTAGAATACTTACATCGTTCAAAAAAATGTAGTATATAGCTTAACCTTTCTTTCTACATATACCATACCAAGGCTCAAGTATCTCGCAAATATCCTAAATAATATATCACACTTGCAACATGAGCACAGCATCCAACCGTTCGATTACCATTCGGACAATTGCAATAGTACCGGCGAATTCCTTCAATATTGTTAGAATTAGGAAGATAATCAATAAATACCCGATAATTATTATTGTTTATATGCCGTGACCGAACATTTAACTTTATAATATTTGGAGTTTGCTTCGTTTGTAATATATGCAAAACGTTATTCTTGTCGTCCATTATTTCAGCCAGATATGAAACAGCTAATGAAAACTGATAGGAACCTGTAAACAACATTTTTAATTGTACTTCAGTTAGTCTGGGAAAATCTAAAATATTACACGAAGCAAACTCCAAATATTATAAAGTTAAATGTTTGGTCACGGCCTGTAAACAATAAATATTATCGGGTACTGTTACAAATTCGCCGGTACTGTTACAATTGTCCGAATGGTAATCGAACGGTTGGATGTTGTGCTCATGTTGCAAGTGTGATATATTATTTAGGATATTTGAGAGATATTGGTCTCGCATTGTACGACCAGCTGAAATATTATCAAAAATATTTTTAAATAAATCGATTAATGTGGTCATAAATGAAAACAGTGATGACGACGATTGAAACCATCAGTAGGTAAAAATAAAAATATGTAGTTTCTATAATCAGAAAATGTTGCCTTTGTGGTTAGTACCTACCATACATTCAATAAATTAATTATTTCTTAAAAAGCGCCTCTTCGACTTTGATGAGCCTTGGTATGGTATATGTAGAAAGGTTAAGCTCTATACTATATTTTTTTTGAACGATGTAAGTATTCTAGAACTGTACAAAAAAATCAATAATTATTTTTTATACAATTATTTTAATCATTCTCTTATACGGTTAACGTAATACATAACATATACTCAATAAATTATTTATTACTCAAAAAGCGCATCTTCGATTTTAATGAATTTTGGCATGGTGTAAGTAGATAAGACAATCCATATTCTGTATTTTTTTGAAAGGTGTAAGTTTACCAGAACCACACTAAAAAATAAAAAATATTTTTAATGCAATTATTTTAAACTTTTAAAATTTAGGGAAAAATGTCAAAAAAATATATAATATAGTCCCAAATATTATCTAAATTTTGGCGTCGGTTTTGTTTTCCTAGGTGTTATAGTTTTCGAGAAAATTGAGTTTGAAAAATTACAGCACTAAAACATATTTTGGTTAATATCTCAAGGACAAGTCAAGGTTAAGGGTCAATGACCCTGTATTTGGTAATCACTTGGGGTACTAATGTCACTACAAATATTATTACAGACATTGGCCATGGGGGCCATTTTCCTATGCTTATGTAGCTATACCCTTTAATAATTTTATTACAGAGGAGTCTTTGTCTTGGCTTTAGTAATATCAATATCGTACACGTTAAACTCTCCAATTGCAAACAACACAGACGTTACTAATGGTACCGCTAATAATCTAACAATATCAACATTACTTTTGCCACAACACAATGCTGGTAAATAATTTTACGTATTTTACATTTTGTTACTATTTTTTTACTTGTAAAATAAATTACATAATATGTTTTATGTAATATTTTTTTTTATAACATTTTTAAAATAAAACTTATTAAAAAAAATTATCTGCTTATTTTTAATTTAGATATCGATTCCACAGAGATATTTGTGTCATTAACAAAAGAAGATTTAGATTCAGCAGCTCGAGCGGGAGAAAAAGCATTATTAGCACGTGATAATTACGAAACATCAGTTAATTTTCAACCTTTAATTAAAGATACTCCAAGTTATAGACATCAGAAATCTGTACCAACTACACTTCGTGCTACTCAATTGTCTAGGGCCGGATATGCATCAGATTATGCAACTAAAGATGTCATACAAAGGTTTATAATATTAAAAATACGTAATTGTTTTAAGAAAGATATAAGAAAATTCATTTTATAATTTTATTTTCTTACTGAAAACTTTGGAAGGTATGTGTCTATAGAGGAATTATTTTTCTAAGATTCTTTAAGAATTTGGTACTTGTCCGAGATCTCACTGTTTTCATGTACCAACTACATTCTCGCCGAGGTAGGACGAAGTTCCTCACCGAGTTCCTCGCTGAGGTTGGCTGAGGTATATGAATAGCGTTATAACACCAACCGCGAGGCAAACGAAGTGACCGTCTACATTCTCGTACTCGGTCAACCTCGCGAGAATGTAGTTGTCCCTTAAGTCGCCCTTTTGTCTGTCTGTTTATTAACGCAAACTGACCAGAATATTTTGAATTTTATTAACTATTTGCACTCGTGTATGATGCTGGAGATGACAAGTAAGTATTAACATTGAAAATAAATTAAGTCAAAGGGTAAAAACGGCATATAATCGTCCAGAGTCTGGTAAATCATCCTAATATGTACCGTAGTTATCAGAATAATTCGAAAATGTAATCAAATTATTTTTACCTTACTCTTAGGCAAAAATCCCTTTCGATTGCCATTTTAATTTCATTTAAATAACTTTCATTTTGTGCAATTTGCATAAATATCGCAATAATTATTCGAACCCAACAATTATATATTAAATTATTTGGTAATTAGATTCATATTTGAAAAAAAGAATACGTTTTTTCTATTTCTATTAAAAGAATATGCTTGTTCTAAAGGTAAGTTTTTGTAAAATTTATTTTTTTGGGTTGTTTGTGCTATGGTAGAAAAATAATACTAATTAAAAACAAAATTTTAATATTAGTAGGAAAAGGTTAATAAAGTTTTGAATAAAAAAATAAAAGAACTTTTTTGGGATCTTCTTTAACTTCAATTAATTTTCAATTTTACTCTTTAGCGGTGAGTGTCACTCACCATCCTATTAGAGCAAGACCAGCAAAGCAAACTGGCGCATGAATATCCGAAATTATTCCCTTGGAATTTTTTTTGCACATAGTACTAATTATGGAAGTTCATGTTGCTAGGTTGTAACCCGGTCAGATTTTTTTTTTTAAACAAATTGTTTATACAAGTGAAAAGAGTCTGGAATTAAAAAAAATTTGGCATTTTTAAAATTGTTCCCATACTCTTTAATTCAGTACCAACACTAATACATATTCTTTACTTTTTGTCATAAAATACCTTAATAACATTAGGTACAATAATAAGGTAAGGCAACTATACAAAATATTCAATATTAAGATACATAAACAAACGTAGTTCGCTCTTTTTCTTGGCACAATAAATATCATAGGTACTAGGCACAATATAATATGTATAATGTATTGTAGAGCACACTTAAAATTAGTACCTGTGATACCTATTGTGGCTAGAGAGAAAACGAACGACGTTTGTTTATGTATCTTATATTGAATTTGTGGTGTACCTAAGCCAGTAAGACGGTCAATGTTTTTCCAAAATAATAAGGTAAGTATTATGAGGCAATACCCTAATACTAGTAGGTACAGGCAAAGTAACTATCTATTTTAAAAGTTGGTGATTAATTTTTAGTGTAATCTTATCACTTTGGTGTCTGTCCGTCTGTCACAGGTGATTTTCTCTTAAACTGTTCGATGTAAGAATTCGAATTTTAGCACAGAGGTAGAGTGTGATCGTCCAATTATGGATGTGAAGTATAAAAAGTTAGATTTTGATCCTAGGGATTAACTTCAAGGGGTAAAATGAGAGGTAGGGAAAAAATTTACAGTCATCGATATTTCAACGATATTTTTAAAGAAAACCGCTCAAAATTGCTAATGTATATTAAATCAGAATTATGAAAACTGAAAATTCTAGCGCAAGTTACATCAAACCCATGTTTAAAAACAACATATTATACGGAATACTACTTGCGCAAGTACGATTTGAATTTGACCAATTATTAATTTATAGTACTTGAGTACTCCTATTTCATTTTATTCAAAATTTTATTTCTATTAAGTACAAATTTTGTTATATCTTTCTTAAGAACATTATGTATTTTATTTTTGGGGATTTTTAAAACAAATTTGAAAATTATATTAAAATTTTTCAGAAATAATATTTCGCTGAATGCTGCCTCCCGTTGGAGTTTTCGAAACAAATCGATACATTTAAATGCCTCCTGGTGGCCGGATGATTACTGTTCTTATCTTAACAATAGTGTATCAAATAAAACTTGTGGTTGGAATAAATATCGAACTATAGATGGAAGTTGTAATAATGTTGTTAATAAAAACAAATGGGGTACTGCGTATACGCCTTTCAGACGAGCTATACCAGCTGTATACGCTGATGGTAGGTATTTTCAAAAAAAAAAGTTTATTTCTTAATTGTTAACAATTTTTTTTTATTACGTTAGGCATATCAAAACCTCGAATGGCAATTGATGGTAGCGACTTACCATCAGCACGAGACGTTAGTGTTATAGTGCATCGACCAAGTTATCAGGACGATCCGAAATTTACTGTGATGCTTGCCGTGTGGGGCCAGTTTATGGATCACGACATAACCGCAACTGCATTAACTCAATCTGTTAACGGAAATCCAATCTCTTGTTGTAAATCCGTTGAAACGCCTGGATTAGTGGCACATCCGGAATGTTTTTCAGTTCGTTTCTCAAGCAATGATCCTTACTACGGTAAATACAATATGACTTGTATTGAATTTGTACGATCTGCAGCTGCACCAACATGTACTTTAGGTGGGTACGATATAAATAAGCAGTCTTTTTCTGTAGGGTTAAACGGGATAAATAGTATACTTATTGGTACAGAAAAATATAATTTTAGTTCTGCTATATTATTTTTTATTTTTATCATTTTGCAAATCCTTTTTTAAAAGTTTTTATTTAACTTGCTTGTTGGTTTAGATCAAATCTTGGAATCAAAATTTAGGCAGGTTCTAATTGAGCTAGAGGTTTCAAATTTTGCATACCTGTCTAGCCTTGATGACAATGCAATATTGTATAATTAGTTTTGTCCTAAATCGCCTCAAAATCAAAGTTGTTGATTTTTAGTCCTGTGAAACTTTTTGACATTTCGAATTGTCAAATATTGTCCATTGATTTTACATTGCAATTTTTTGTTTCCATAGTTATGTCTGATTAGGGTAAATTAACCGATTAAAATATAGGTAAAAAAATTACTTCTTTAATTATTTTCTTAAATTAATTGTGATCAGACTAAAAAGTAGAAAATAAATTAAAGTAAAAAAAATGTTTTTTAAGAAAAAGCTTTTATTTAAAAATGGGCTAAAAAAAATAAAATAACTTTTGAGTGAAGTTTGTAGCAATATGCAACATAGTTTATAAAAGCTTGAGGCGTTTAATTAAGTTTCGTAAGTACTGAAAAGTAAAATAGCTACACTTATATCCAAAACAGAAATAATTAATGATAACGCCTCAAGCTTTTATAAATTATGTTGCATATTGCTTCAAACTTCACTCTAAAGTTATTTTATTTTTTTAGCCCATTTTTAAATAAAAGCTTTTTCTTAAAAAACATTTTTTTTACTTTAATTTACGTTAATTAAAATTCACACAGTGATTGAAAAATCATCAATTTGGATCGGTTGGGACTCGAACCCGGATCTCTTGGTTGCTAGCTAAGTGCCTTACCAATTAGGCCACCGAACCGCTTGTTCGAGTGCCACTCCAGCCCGACAATCAATTAATCACATACTCTCTTTAATGTGAGGTGTAATTATATTTTTAATTTCAAATGTTATTGAGTACCTGTGAAACATTGTCAATGTATGGCGAACTTTTATTCGCATTTATACATACACCAATATTCATATGTTCATTTAATGTCCAGCTTATGTTCAACTAATCGAGTGTTTAAGTATCAGCTAAGCTGGACATTAAGTGAACATATGAATACTGGTGTATGTATAAATACGAACAAAAGTTCGCCGTAGATTAATAATATTTCACAGACACTCGATAATATTTGAAATCCATTTCATGTTTTTATTTAGCCAGGAAATCTTAGAATAAAATCAATTACCATGTACCCTGCATTTAGGGTTAATAGATAGGAATAGGTACTTAATAGAAATTTTGCAAAATATTGTCAAATTTGTTTACTAAATACTATTATTAGTTGATAATATTATTATTATTATTATTATTTTTTATAATGATTCATCTTTAAAACTTTGATCAGCCCTGGTTCGTCAAATTCTATCCACTTTTCATTTGCGTCTCTATTGACTTCATAGGTGTACCTATTTACCCCTGAAGTTATATTCATTCACCCTAATTATGCTTTAGTTTGACGAATATTTGAAAAATTAACATAATTTTACATACTTTTAATAAATAAAGCAACTAAAATGAGTTTACTATCTGGGGTCTTCGTCTATTGATGACACGTCACTTAGGTGACCTTGGTTGTACACTTCTTAAAATTTTTCCCTATGCTATGTACTTATAAAATAGCATAATAAACTCAAATACAACAATCTTTAAGCTATAAACCAGTGTTTTTCAACCTTTTCCATGGCGCGACCCCCCTAGTATGGAAAAATATTTGGCGACCCCCTAAAATAGAAAAATATTTCGCAACCCCTACCCTCTGCTATTTCTAACTTTTATATTATTTTATGTTATGAATATCGAATCCGTTTATCATATTTTCAGTTAGGTGTCAATTAAATATATACGTAACAAAGAATTTTAAACAGGCATTTTTTTATATCGACATCGAAGTTGACGACTTATAGTAGCATCTGAACGCGCGCGTGACTTGTGTGAGCGAAATATAGCGCGATGTGATGAGCGCTGCGTGGAGCATCAGGAGAGTAAAGGATGGCACTTTTGAATTCTTTGAATTGTGAATTCGCTTTGAATCGTGTTTAAATTTATTGAATTGACTTGTTTGTTTAGTAGTTGCTCACTATTAGGCTAGCAACTTACCCTTAAAAAGTTGCTTAGAAATTGAAAAAGTGACCACGAGCGTTCTAGTGGCTGATTTTTTTTTTAATCGATGCAGAATTTAAAATAAAATATAAAATTCAAATACTATTTTTTGATTAAACTACGGCATCAATGTTAAAAATTAACTAAAATAAATAATTTGACAAGTATTCTTATAAATGTTTGATTTTAGTCTACGTATTCATTCTAAAATATCATATTTGTCAATAGTTTTTTCTCTCTCTAAAAAAATGTTATAATTTTTTTTTATATATCAATTCTGGTTAGAGAATACTACAAATACAAAATTTATACATGTATCTTACCTATTACTTTCATTAATTTCAACTTTTCATAGTGACGCCGGCATTTGGTAAAAAAATAGTATTAGAATTTTTTATTCCTTTTTAAATTTTGAATCGATTAAAAGAAAAATCAGCCACTAGAACACTCGTGGTCGCTTTTTGTTAAAAATTAGGGTTAAGTTGCTACTCTATATCTTTTATTGTTTCATATCCAAAATTCTGTACTCATGGTTATTATTGAAAATGGATGAATTTCTAGAAAGCATGCACAACCGTTAACTTCAAGTTCTAATGAGAGTAATGATACAAAAGCAAAGAAAAAGAGTCTACATGACGACAATTATTTAAAACCCGGATTTACTGTTATTGAAAATAAGCCACAGTTATTTCTTTTGAAATTTTATGAAGCAAAAGTATGAAACCGTCCTTTAATTAACCTTTTCTTTATTAAATATTATATATTTAATTAGAGTAGTTTTATTGTTAAAGTAACTGCGACCCCCTTAAAAAGGCTTCGCGACCCCCCAGGGGGTCGCGACCCACAGGTTGAAAAACACTGCTATAAACTAATAATTACAGTAATCACAGGAAATCATCCCGATTTACGATATTTTGAAATAATATTATAGGCCCGCGAGAACAACTGAATCAAGTAAGCGCCTACTTGGACGGTTCAGCCGTGTATGGTTCAGATACAGGTTTAATGAACAAACTAAGGACTTTTGAAAATGGTTTGATGAAAGTTTTCGTAACTGAAGATAATCGAGAATTATTACCAATATCTGATGATCCAAATGACGGTTGCAATAGAGAAGAATTAAATAAACAGGGAAGATATTGCTTTTTGTCAGGTAAATAACAAAATTTAAATACGAATGACGCTTTCCTTGTTTATGATTAAGGTAGTTACCGTGTGACATGCTAGTAGAAAAAATTGCAAACCAAACTTACTTTATGTCATTATTTTATGTATTAATGGATAGATGTTAATGCATACTATTTTTCATAGGAGCGTGTAAGCATAATTCAAACATAGTCTGTGCATACACACTTATACTATCAAAGTTTTTTATAATAAATGCTTTGACATCATTGTTTATTTACCCAACAAACATATTAAGTGGTATGCCTATGCGTTTTGAGCGCTTTATTTTTTCACCTGTACAAGATAGACAGGTGCTCTCGCGGACTTTTTCTGTAGAGAATTCGATTCTCTACAAAAAAGGTCTTAACACTTTTTAACGTATCTATCACCGTTTTCGCTACGTAAGCGGTGAAAGGTCCAAAAATGCTATTCATAAATTTTCAATATTGTTTAAACAATAAATACGAATAAACCAGTTATTTAATATACAGAGTTGCCAGACTGCTTCGGTTCAGTTGCTTGAAATTAATGTATTTATTAAAATATTATAATTTCTCTGATGATATCTTCAATTCAAAACGATCAACAAATAATTCAATTTTTTCTTTACATTCAGAACTTATTAGTCTTTCTTTCCCTAGTTTTTTTATTGAATTCTGTCGAGTCATTATATTGTTAAATACAAAATAAGGGTACGTAGTCAGAATTTTGAGATCTAATACATGGAGTAGATACAAACTTTAACCCTAATTATCTTAACTCAGAAACGATCAATCTTTCCCAAATTACAAGGACAATCAGATATAGCATTCTTCTTTATATAATTAAAATTTGAAACTACTCTGTCGAAAAGTTGAATGTCGCGGTAACTACCTTAAATTAAAATATGTACTATTTGTTATAAATAGGAGACGCAAGAGCTAATGAGAATTTACATTTAACAACAATGCACTTATTATGGGTACGTCAACATAATAAACTTGCAAAAGAATTGCATGAGTTAAATCCTGAATGGTCTGATGAAATATTGTATCAAGAGGCGCGTAGAATAGTGGCGGCACAAATGCAACACATTACATATAATGAATTTTTATCGATGGTGCTTGGTAAGAACTTTTTTTTATTTCACTGAAGAAAAAATTGTATATTATAATAACATTATTAATTTTTAGGTCCTAAGTTAATGACTGATATGGAACTGTCCAGTAATAATAATAGTTATTACGATGGTTATAACAGTAGTATGGACGCTTCTATTGCTAATGAATTTGCCAGTTCAGTGTTTCGTTTTGCACATACTTTATTACCGGTAATAAACATCTTTTAAATCGGTTTTCACTCTTAACTAAGGTTGCCAACTCTTCCAATAAATATTTTGGGATTTAATGAAAAAAAATCGGGCCGGGAAATATAAAATCGGGACTGCTAAAAAAAAAAACGTTTTTAATCATTAATAAACAAAAAGTCAAAATTTCCACTAGAACTTTAAACAATGCATAGAACTATTTACTAGGTACATACAATATTTAGAATATATTTATCATTTTTACTCAATAATCAGTTTAAAATCAACCATTAAAATTTTAATGTGTGCTATCGTATTTTAAGGCAACATTTATCCTTTAACTCTTTAAATGATTAAGACGAGTTAACTCGTCCTGCAAGATGGCGGCTCAAAATGCTGTCATATGTATATATTTACTGGTACAGGTGCCGCCATCTGTGACAATACGGTATAATTCTAAATAATGTTCAATTTTATCAACATAGTTTAGTATAATAATTCACTGTTGAGAGATTTACTTTGTGAAACTCCATTTTAAATATTGAAAAATATTTAAAGTTCGATTACTTTGTCTATTTCTTTTAATTCGTGAAATTTTTAATTCGTGAAATAGACAAAGTAATCGAACTTTAAATATTTTTCAATAGTTTAGTATAATTTATTTTTTTGTAAATTCCTAGGGTTCACTTTTTTAATGTCGGAATCTTTGATTTTTTTCTTTTTCTTTTTTTGTAGCCTTATCTATTGTACTTATCACTTGGCAGTAAAAAGTCTGGCATTTTTAGACAAAAAAATTTTACCATATGATTTGTTTAAAAGAGTTAAAAAAATACAATAAACTATTTCTTGAGGATAATATTACAATAGTTTTTTATTTTGGGAGAAATTATTATTATTATTATTATTATTATTATTATTATTATTAATTTTTTTTTTACTGTAAACTGTATTTTTTTTTTAAGAAAGACATTTTTCAAAACGTTGTCAGCCTTAGATATTGGCTACTTTTGGGCTACTCGGATGCCACTTGTGTAATTCATGTATGCTAAATAATTTATTTCATTATTTGGAGGTTTTTTCTACCTAAAATGCATTTTTTAGAGGGATTTTTACTATTGTTGGGGGAATTTTGATGAGTCAAACTGGCAACACTGTACATTTTATGTGTAGGTACTTACTTCCTTGGCCGGGCGACGACAGGATATGCAAGCGCGGTAATTTGGAAACAGCAATAGCAATACTGCCGGGATTAAAAAAGTAAAAAAATTGTAGATGTTAAAAATCGGGACATATAGGCCTGAAATCGAGACATCCCGATTAAATCAGGACAGTTGGCAACCCTACTCTTAACTAATGATTTTTAAATTGAATCCTCGATTTTAGACGAATCTAAACGAATATGCAGATAAATGATTTTGATCTGAAAGAGTCGTTTTTTATCTGAAGTATTTTCACCGTCAATATATACAATCCTTTGGATTTGTTGTCTTCCTTCTAATACTCCTTCAGTTTCATTTTCTGTAAGAAGTCTCGAACTTGGAGGGGTTTGGGGTAGGTACACCCCTTTCTGCTATCTGGTAGTCACCTAGACATCGAAATCTCTGGTGATTTAATGCTTTGCAGTCTGTCAGGAGATGTAGTGATCCCTCCATAATTATACAAAATCTGCAGGTACCATTACAGTGATCAGAGACAACTCGTAAGTATTCGTGGCTTATGCTGATCTTGCGTTCTTTTTTGGTTCTATCCTGTTCTTGATTTCTTCTCGAAAAATGGGGTCTCTTATTTCAAAAAAAGGGTTCGGATCCAATTATTGGTGTACATGCACCTCTTCTTGCGAGTTCCTGGTATACCGGGTTGGATAACTTTTTTTTTCTCCCCTAGTCGATCTAATTTCCAAATCAAGGTATTTGGAAACACAAACGATTTAATTATAAAATGGATTTATGTTTAAGCCCGTTAGTAGATACTATTTCTTAATAATATTCAGTCCATTTTTAAGGTAAAGTAACCAAACATGTTCATTTTATTGTTGGAACAATAAAATGTACATATTTGGTTACTTTACCTTAAAAATGGACTGAATATTATTAGGAAATGGTGTCTACTAACGGGCTTAAACATAAATCCATTTTATAATTAAATACCCCTGTCGCAGCATCTGCATAACATAGCGAATTTCCAAATCTTGGGCACTGGCGGATCTCATCTAAGACCTGTACCTATTTAAAATAGTTTAGCTTTCTAAGAGTAAAAGAATTTTTAAAACCGGCTGGGTAATTAGTTTTGGTATTTTTAGGGACCCAAGAACCCGAACGAATTTTGTGCAGCATAGTTGTATCCATCTAAAATAATTTAGTTCTCTAGCAGTGAGAAATTTTTTAGCATCGGTTCGATAGCTTATTACTGGCGTTTTCGGATCTGCAAGATCCCGGTGGACCTCATTAAAAAATCAGCTCGACCGTATATTCTAGGCGGACTTTATCTAATATATATATATATATATATATATATATATATATATATATATATATATATATATATATATATATATATATATATATTCAAAACCCGTTGTGTAGCATTCTACGCCGCATTTGCATCCGCAGGACAGTTGTGGATCTCAGATAACACAACCTGTACCTATCTAAAATAGTTTACCTCGGTAATAGTAAAAAAGTTTCAAAATCGGTCAGTTATTTTATTTTTGACACTTTTAGGTCCTACTGACACTGTCAGACCTTACATAACGTAATCTATATGTATCTAAAATAGCTTAGCTCCCCAACAGTGAAAAAATTTTCAAAATCGGTCGGTTAGTTTATTTTTGACACTTTTGGATCCGATGGACCCTGGCAGACTTTACATAACGTAATCTATATTTACCTAAAATAGTTTAGCTCTGTAACAGTGAAAAAATTTTCAAAATCGGTCGGTTAGTTTATTTTTACCACTTTTGGGTCCCATGGACCCTGGCGGACCCTAAATAACGTAATGTATGTCTATCTAAAATAGCTTAGTTCCCCAACAGTGAAAAAATTTTCAAAATCGGTCGGTTAGTTTATTTTTGACACTTTTGGATCCCATGGACCCTGGCAGACCTTACATAACGTAATCTATATTTATCTAAAATAGTTTAGCTCTGTAACAGTGAAAAAATTTTTAAAATCGGTCAGTTAGTTTATTTTTGACATTTTTGGGTTCTATGGACCTTGGTGGACCTTACATAACGTAATTTATATTTATCTAAAATAGTTTAGCTCTGTAACAGTGAAAAAATTTTCAAAATCGGTCAGTTAGTTTATTTTTGACACTTCTGGATCCTATGGACCCTGGCAGACCTTACATAACGGAATCTATATTTATCTAAAACAGTTTAGCTCTGTAACAGTGAAAAAATTTTCAAAATCGATCAGGCAGTTTATTTTTGACACTTTTGGGTCCTATGGACCCAGGCGGACCTTACATAATGTATTCTAAATCTATCTAAAATAGTTTAGCTCTGTAACAGTGAAAAAATTTTCAAAATCGGTCGGTTAGTTTATTTTTACCACTTTTGGGTCCCATGGACCCTGGCGGACCCTAAATAACGTAATGTATGTCTATCTAAAATAGCTTAGTTCCCCAACAGTGAAAAAATTTTCAAAATCGGTCGGTTAGTTTATTTTTGACACTTTTGGATCCCATGGACCCTGGCAGACCTTACATAACGTAATCTATATTTATCTAAAATAGTTTAGCTCTGTAACAGTGAAAAAATTTTCAAAATCGGTCAGTTAGTTTATTTTTGACACTTTTGGGTCCTGTGGACCCTGGCGGACCTTACATAATGTATTCTAAATCTATCTAAAATAGTTTAGCTCTGTAACAGTGAAGAAATTTTTAAAATTGGTCGTTTAGTTTATTTTTTACAATTATGGGATCAGTAAATCCTAACGAAACTCATACAAGTCTAGTACTCTAACAGTAAGAAAAGGGTTCTAAGGATCTCATATAACTTATGGCAGTCCGTAAGCTTCTTGCGGACATCATTTAATTAATTAATTCAAATACTTTAACTTACTAACTGTGAAAAAATTTTTAAAATCGATTGGTTAATTAATTTCTGGCCTTTTTAGGTCCCGAAAACCTTGACCTCACATAAAATACCTTAAATCCATTTGAAATGGTTTAATTTTTTAACATTATTAATTATTAGTGAAAAAATTTTCAAAATCGATTCAAAATATTTTTCCGTGCATACATATGTACATTGTACATATTTTGTTTTGTTTCATATTTATTTAATAATATTATATCATAACATAATCTTCAATTTCTTGTTTACTTAAAATCTCAATAAAAAAAAAAAAAATTCTTCATTACATTAGCTTAGAAAATCTGTTTAATTTACATTTTTCAACATGAGATAGAACCATGCTAATTATAATGCAATAAATGAGAAACAAAACTCTATACATGTATGTGTGTTATAATACATGTATGTGAATAGATTTCACTTGTTCTCACAAAATTCTTTAATAAAAAAGTGAAATATTTTTATACTTCATAAAGAACGGAGATATAAATATAAATTACTTATTAGACTAACAAAGAAAGAAAACTAATAATATAATGGTGAAAATTTACATTTTCTCGAAAAATACTTAAAATAGAAAGGAAATTATAAGAATATTTTCTTCATAATTTTTTTTTCCTTTTCAACGATGTAAAAATCGAACTGTCTTATGATAGGATCGAATGATAAAAAATGGCCAGAAAACCTACTTCTGGGCATCCGACGTGTCTGGCTAACGAACTTAGCCGAGCGAATTCAGAATCCAGTCCGCACACAAAATTTCATAAGCATTAGACGTTTCGTTCGAGAGTTATCGTGGCGACACACACACACATATATATATATATATATATATATATATATATATATATATATATATATATATATATATATATATATATATATATATAAATTTTAGTGAATATCATTTTCGTATTCTAGGGACCTCAAAACACATTTCTGTTATGATCCCGGGCTTAGGTCCCGTCATGACACCTACTGTAATAGCGTAATTCCAGTTTCACTTTTGGAAATTCGCTAAAAGGGCCATAAAGTAAAGCATCTGCCTTATTTCTAAAACACAGTAGAACTCTACGGAGTGCAATAAAATGTTCTCTTCCCCCTGAGTTGCAGTTCTTGGAGTTACTGTGACGGTCTAATGTGTATATATATATATATATATATATATATATATATATATATATATATATATATATATATATATATATATATATATTTACTTGTTATAAAAAATATGTTTTAACTTGTTAAAAAATAATTTTCAAGGTTAATTTTACCATGAATCTGAATATTTGAATGAAATCAATAAAATTATCTCAGCATACTTACTAATTAAAATTACATCTAGTGTATAACTCAACGAAAATTATAATAAGTTATAAAAAATTTATTTAAATAAAGATAATAATAATAATAATACGTCTTAAATGTTATATTGTTTTAATAATAATAAACATTAACTTAATAAATTGGAACAAAAAACTTCAATAATGTGTAGTAATAACAACAGTCCGGCTAAAACCTGTTGTAGTTATAAAAATATGTAAGTACATATAACTAACTTGAAGAAACTCGCCCCTCTCACTTGATGTTTTTGTTGCTCTTCTTAAGGGGGTGCAGAAAGTGGATTTTTTCTGTAATAAAATTACATACGTTCATAACTACGACAAACCAGCTTAGACAAACGTCTAGCTTTATCTGCTGTTTGTCTTCTTTTGTTAACACGATGACGTGTCATGGGGAATTATAACGAAATGACCAACTGGTATACTATTCTGACAGCTAATAAACCTTGTATGAAATTGTTGACGTCGTAAGACGTGGTGTATGTGCTAACAAAGTTTCACTTGTCGTCTTACAAAGGAAAAAACAATATATATTAAACCCAAATAAATCGACTCAGTAATTTCGCCAAAAAAATTTTTTTTCAAAAATTTTTGTCTCTTTGTGTATTCATAAACTATTAGCCTCAGAGGAATGGAGTATTATAAGATGGAGATCTAACTCATATGAGAGGAATTGACAAAACTGGTCAGGAAAATAGTAAATATAAGGGCTTTCTTTTTTTACCACTGGCGGCGTTAATAATCTCAAAATACTGATGTGAAGATAGCGAATATAGTAACATAAAACGGATAAAACAGAATGTAACTACAGTACTTATTCTCAAATAGAAACACGCCGGGACTGGGGAAGTGAGTGTTTCCATTTGAGAATCACCAATGTCGGTTGATGATATTTAATAATAAGCAAATACATAGAAATTAAATATGTATGAAATAAACTCTTATAGTTTAAATTACTTTATACGGTGGATATCCAATTGTACTGACTCCGATTTTACATAGTGACGTCAGCAAATTATATAATATACAATATAAATGACGCGACGCAAAATAAAAATTGTTAAGTTTATTTTAAAAACGATCGAAAAACCCACTTTATAACTGAGTTGAAAATTGAAAAAGATTCCAGAAGATTCTATTCAAAATTCTATAACAAAGATAATATAGAAGCTCGCGTTTCCATTTGAGTGTTCCATTTGAGAATAAGTACTGTACCGCTTTCGTATCGTACGAACACGAGTGCCATCTTTGATTTGAACATTTTTTTGAATACACTGAGTTTCGACTCCTTGTCTAATCTTCATACTCAGAGGGTTGAAATTTGGCAGGAATGCATCTGGGGCTAAGAAGTATTATTTCCTATAAAAACAATTAATTTTGCGTCAAGCACGTCAAGCACGTTTAGCACTTAAATAAAAATCACAATTCTAAATTTGAAAAAAATTCTGTAATAAATTAAATTTTCGAGTAAAAGAATAGTCAGATCTGTATGGTCCCTCCATATTAAGGCTCTTAATAATTCAATAATTTTCTGATTTTCAATTCCATACGCTTGTTGAATATTAATAATTTTCTAAAGGTTATTTTCAAAAATAATTATAAAAAAACATTATTAATTTTAGACATTAATGAAAAGTTTAGCAAACGATACGTCTAGTCCAGAATACATTGAAATGCACAAAATGTTATTTAATCCGTACAATCTGTACACTGCTGGTGGAATGGACAGTGCTTTAAGAGGTGCCATGTTAACAAACGTTGAGGCTTATGATCCATATTTTTCAAAAGAGGTAATTTTTAAAACTGCATTAAGAAAATTTTCAAAATTAACATCTCCTTTAGTTTAAGGAACATTTATTTGAAAGAGATTCGGAAATGGAAAATTATATACCAACGCCGAAACAACACCCTCCATGCGGTCTCGATTTAGTAACACTGAATATTCAAAGAGGGCGAGATCATGGCTTAGCACCGTATCCCGAATGGAGAGAATATTGTGGTCTGTCGAAACCCAAATCATTTGACGATTTAAATGGAGTTCTTGATGCAGATTCATTAAGTCGTATTAAATCACTTTACAAGTAAGTTTTCGATAGCTCAGTAATAACGGAGATCACTTGCTTTCAAGCAGAAATGTAGTGATGTGGTCACGCCTCCCTCCTTCCCCCAGAATGAAGCCAATTCATCATCAATCTTAAAAACCGCAAATAGAATGATAAAATGTGAAAAATTTGCTGCAAATTGTAGATTTTCGCAGTCGTTCTTTCTATTTTTACCAAAATTAAGCAGAGTATAACTAGAAAACGAACGTCTGTCGAATCAAATTATATCTCTAAATCGAATTCTGCCATTTTGATCGTAAAAATGAAAAGTTCATACTCAAATTACCTAAATTCAACCAGTCGTCCTAATCCAAATCACTTATATAAAGATTGCTTTGGGGAAAAAATTTTATAATTTGATGACGCCATCAAATTCACTAAAATTCTTCAGTGCCTTAAAAACGGTATATAAAATGATAGAATGATGAAGTTCGAAGCGAATTATAGGTTTTCGAGGTCGTTATTTTCATGTGTACTTAAATTAAGCATAGAAGACTGTTAGAAAAAACATTTCTTTCAAATCAGTCATATTTCTAAACGGGATCCCACCATTTTGGTGACAAAAATGAAAAATTCACATCCAAATTACTTAAATTGGATCAATCACCCTAATTTAGATCATCACTATAAAGGCTGACTTAAGAAGAAAGAAATTTTATAACGTTTAATGACGTCATTAAGTTCATTTAGATTTTTTATGAAATTAGAAACCAGTTATAGATTTTCGAAGTTTGTTGCTTTGCCTCTTGTTATTATTATCAAAATTAAGAATGTAGAATTATCAAATTTAGAATGTAAAAAAAAGGCTTCTGTCGAATCAGTCATATTTCTAAACGGATTTTCGTCAGTTTGATAGAAAAAAATGAAACAGGGTTCCCACAGAAATTTAATTTTCAATTTCCCTGACATTCCATGACATATTTCCAAAACTTTCCTTGACTATCAACGTATATAAAGTCATGACTTTCCTTGGGGTAAATGTATGAATAATGGTATGTAGAAAGAAAAGTACTTTTTCTACTCCTGTTGAAGAACACACTCATTATATGTCTGTTAATTGTTGAGAAAGTTAAGCATTATTCAAAAGTGTGGAGGAATGACCATTACTCAATACATTTTTGACCAATAACATCACAGTATTAACCATTATTCAATAGGTTTGCGATTGTTTTATGTATAATCTATCTATACATATAATAAAACTGTAAATCTGTCTCTGTCTGTCTGTTCACGCATCACGTAAAAACTACTGGACGGATTTTAATGAAATTTGGTGTGATGATAACTTATTACCTGGGTCAACATCTAAGATACTTTTTATTCCGGGAAAATGACTCATTCCCACGGGAAAATGGAAAAACTATTTTGAGTGTCTACACATATTACGCCAATTTACATATTTGATAAAAAAATTTCATAACTATAGTAACAAAAATTGTAAATAAATTTTGTAGTTTGGAAATTTTTCTGAATTTTAAATAAAAAAAAATGTTGCTGATTGTGTACCGAAAAATACAATAAATACACAATTGTCAATTTGGAGACAATTTAATGCATTTTGTGTTGCAAGAAACTACAAATTGGAAAAAGAAACTACTCAACGTTTCGCGTGAACAACGTCACGGGTACGGCTAGTGTATGTATAAACTTTTAATTTAATATGTGCTGCGTAGTAACGTTCAAGTAAACAAAGTAGTATATATTTTGTTTTGATCACTTTATACATATTATATACAAACATTTAATGAAATTAGAAATAGATTAAAAATTTGATTTAAAATTTATATTCAATTTTATTTAAATCAAAAAGGAAGAATCGTAGAAAAAATATCGTATTCTACTCGCTTGCAATGGCTATTACTCACTCAGATGCATTACAACACTCGTAATGCATTTCATCTTCGTGAGTAATAGCTATCATTACTAGCTCGTTGAATAATATACTATTATTATTATTTAATATGGTTTCCACCATCCCCATAGCCGTCCTTACACCCCCTTCTTATTATTCTTTTTTGTAAATTTTTTTAAATTCCTTTTTATTAATACAAAAACAGAAACTAAAACATAAAAGAATAGTCAAAGTATATGAGTAACTTATAGAAATGATGAAATAAGGAATATTATTCCTTACGTTATTATAACGTAAAACTTAACTTACATATGACTTAAAATATAAAAGTCATATGTACTTCTTTTCAAGTAAGCGCTTCTTATAATATAGTTTTACAAGAGTTTCCCTTACTTATCTTGATTTTGACTAATTTTCCATGACTTTCGACCTATTTTCACTACCTTCCCTGACTTCCCATGACTGTGAATCAATTTCCCTGACTTTCCAGGTCTGTGGAAACCCTGTGAAAAGTTTACACCTAAATAGCCTTAATTTCTTAATGGGGAATTTGACTAATTTTGGGAAACTATTTTAAAATAGTTTCCCAAAATTGGTTTAAAATACGCATATTTATGTATTATGCATGTATATAATTTTAATTTTTAAAAATAATGCCGAAAATCGTTAAAAAAAATAATTTAATATTTATTCTCAAAATTTGCGCGAAAACGTTCATTAGCTTCAACTACGTCACATTCTCTAGATAGCAACAGGTGTCATGTAACTAAGAAAAAAAACTGTATTTAAAAAAAAACTGTAAAACTAGGAAAAAAATTGTTGATTTTAAAAAAAATTAATTTAATTAAATTTAATTTCCATAGTTATGTTTGCTAACCGGAATTTACACAGATACTCTAGTGGCGACAGTGTTGAAATATAATAGTAGCACTACACTCTCGTCGAGGCAACACGAGGCGACGCGAGGCCGAGAGTGTAGTTGATGCTCTCGTGTTACCTCGCCTCGCCTCGTCAAGCCTTGCCTCGCCTCGTCAGCTCTCCGATCTGAGTCGGTTTTTTGTCACAAGTCAAAGGACACGAGACACGAGGCGAGGCGATCAACTACACTCTCGCATATACTCGTGTGTTGATATTGCATATGTTGCATATCTGCATGCTATTATGTTTTTATACATAACCTAAAATCATGCCTTAAATTTACAAAAACGTTATTTTAAACGTTATTTTAAACTTTTTTGTGTAATATGCATGAAGAAAATTATAGGATTCAACAGTACATAGAACTGCAGCAGCAGTTATTTGAATTCATGTCACCGACATCACCCATCTTGTCCATCTATGATTGACATTTCAAACTATACGAACGCGTATGAGCAGTATGAATAACTGAGTAATGAGCGAGAGTGTAGACGGTACATACTCGTGTTGTCTCGCCTCGTCAAAACCTCGACGAACGTCTCGTCGAGGCGACCTCGCGGGAATGTAGTGCTACTATAAGAGAAAGCAACGTCACAGCCTATTTCTGCTGACGTCATTTATAGCTAAAAAATATTAATTTTTTTTAAAATTAAATAATGATAGTTAGGATGAATTAACATAATAAATTGCTGTCTTTTATTATCAATTTTCATTAAAATTTGTTTTTATTGTTTTTCTTTGGTACTGTCAAATACCTCATTTAATGGTATCAAATACTAAAAAAAAATTTAATGCTAGTTTAGAAACATTTTTTAAAATTTGCAATATCAGAAAAAGTTAAATGAAATTATTAAAGAAATGTGATCCCCTTTAATTTTTGAGAACTGAAATCATTCCTGCTTATCTCCAAAATATTTTACGGCTTTCTATAATTCTAAATATTTTTAAATTTTAGGGACGTAAATGACATCGATTTATACACAGGAGCATTAAGTGAATTTCCGAGAGAAGGAGGAATTATTGGCGAAACTGCTACTTGCTTAATACTGGATCAGTTCATTCGATTAAAACGGGGAGATCGTTTTTGGTACGAAACTTCAGAACAACCTCAGGCATTTACGCTTGAACAACTGAACGAAATTCGAAAAACAACACTAGCGCGAATTATCTGTGACAATTCGGATAACATTACTAGAATTCAACCACACGTAATGATTAATCCAAAATTTGATAATGTACTTGTACCATGTGAGGAAATTCCCATGATTAATTTACAATATTGGAAAACATTACCGAAAACAAAGTTAACATCGTCTTTACCGCAAAGTAATATTAAAATAATTTCGGCTTAACTACTCGAAAAATAGCGAGATTTAATTTGTGACTGACTATACGCTGTGTCTAGTTTTTTGATAGTTTTGCAGGTAAAATACTTAAGGAAGTGGAGTTTGCAACAAATTAATTTCAAGGACAGTCTATATGGATAATATAGAATTGCCTGTCTCTTTCAATTTTCATAAAAATGGTGATAAAATAAGATTAGGGGGGAGACAAATTTTGCGTACAGTTCGTTTCAGAAAAGTGTGGACCAAGTCTTGTGATTCATTGTGAACTTTTTTTTAGTATTGCCAAATGGATCTTGGCAAATTAAACTAGGATAACACAGTTTGATAATAAATTTAATATTAATTATTCTTTAATTAATTAAATTAATTTAATTTAAATTTAAAATTTAAATAATATTAATTAAATTATTTTATTTAAAATTTAAATTACGCACGTATCCCAGATTTTTTTGAAACGAATTGTACTTGAAAGCTTTCTTAAATAAATACTACTCCTTTTCTTTACTCTTAAAACGTTCCCAATAGATGTCGCTACGCTACTTTGTTGTGTAAACCCAACAACCATTGGAAACTTTTAATGCTGTTAAGTTAAAAAAAAAAAAATAGGTCATGTCTTGCAAAGTTGGCTCTCAGTCAGTCTCTCAATTCCATGTTAAAATGTCGCAATTTGCCTCTGTTCTCATTTTTTTCTATTTTTACAAACAAAAAAGTTACTTTAAGATGAGAAAATTGTCACTAATATTAATTTTTTGCTAACTCCACTTCTCTATGTATTTTACCTATAATACCATCAAAAATAGGACACATTGTACATAATCAAAAAACACGATGAATCACATATAATGTTAAAACTATTGATGATGTAACTGTAAAATTTATTTTTCTATATTTTCTAAGAAATTTTCTGATACAAAACTAACGGAATTTGAGTTGGATTTGATTTTAGCAACTAATTTTCCAAAATAATTCGAGTTATAAAATCACTTGAGAAGATTTTTTAAATTACTGATTAAGATGTCTGCAGACATTCACGAAACTACTAAATTTATAAAAACACGTAATATAATGAGGGCCAATAATCTGCACACCATATGTCATAAGTTGGGATTGATGTAAGCACTGACTTTAAGTTAGATTACGTTAAGTTTATCATTTCAGTTTATCCATTTTTAATAAAATATTGAATTAAGTCAATTACTTTTTTTGTATACACTAATTACACTATAATAACCTCCTCGCACCATGAAATGTCACCTCAGTCAAAAGTGGCGCCGCTCTGGTGGTAGAAAAAACTGTGGTAGCCCTCATTATGAGTCCGATCACTACGACAAACTTGGTACAAATACATAGTTCTGTTTTAACATTACATATAAAATCAGATTTATATTTTATAAATTATTAGAATTATATAGTAATTAACAAAATAATTATAACTGAGAAATTTATTAAATTGTAGAATAGCTAAAAAAGCCATATTACAAAGTGCCATATTAATTTATACGAATGTTAAAAAAATAAATGTACTTTATACAAATTTGAATATAACTGGATATTGTTATTAAAACCGAATTGCTTTTCTTTTTTTAATAGCATTCTCCTTTTCTAAAGCCTCCAAAAGTGCTTTATCCAATAATCTAGCAACATTTTTGCCAAACTCTAAATTATCGATTAAAGTTAACGAATGAAAACTTCCTGAACCTTGTTTAATTACCGAACAAATTCGTTCACCAGAAATCGCTAATACTAATGAATCAGCACAACATTGTTCTTCATCAGCAGATGGATCCACCACACAATATTCACCAATTTTACATAATGTTACCTGTAAAATAAAAGAGTAATTTTACATTTTACATACAATATAAAATTACATCACAAAATACCACTTTATTTTTAAGGGGGTGTTCTGGTCTAGAAATTAAAAAAATCGATTGCTTTTTTGCACATTTTCAAAGTTTAGAAGAAGGAACATGTACACAAAAATGTAAGTATAACACATCATAAATGACTCAGACTGCCCAAAACGAGACTTCAAACTTTAAACTCGTTTTCCTCGAAACTATGTTTTTTGAAACGGTTGACATGATATCTCACGTTCTAGTGGACAGATTGCTTTGAAATTTTGTACAGAGCTTCTTAATATATTCAAAATTCCTTTGACGAGAGGTTTTTTGAAAATTTTATTATTTTTAAAAAATTTCTGAAACTGAAATACCCCTGTCGCAGCATCTTGCATAACATAGCGAATTTCCGTTTATAAAAATTAGTTTTTCTTGGAAACTAGTTGACACAGAATAATGTGATTTTTATGTAATTTTTTCTCCTCTTTCCAATGGTGTAAAAAAATTTCACAACAATTTTTGAATAAGGGGAAATTTTGGCAAATTTTTTTTACGAAAAATGCCCCAAAAACTATGTTCCGTGCATCGGACGTGTCTGGCTAACGAACTTGTCCAACGGTTTGGGACTTCCAGCATTTTCACCAAATTTTGTAAAAAAGTAGGACATTTCGTTCGAGAGTTATCGTGCGGACACACACACACACACACACACACACACACACACACACACACACACACACACACACACACACACACACACATATATATATATATATATATATATATATATATATATATATATATATATATATATATATATATATATATATATATATATATATATATATAAATTTTAGTGAATATTATTTTCGGTTTCTAGGGACCAACAAATTTCTGCCATAGTCCCGGGTTCAAGTCGCGTTCATGACAGTGGTTGTAATTGAATTCCATTCTGGAAATTCGCTAAGAACTATCGGAAAAACAATTGTTTTCACATGGACGCTATTTTGCCAAATTTCTTTTTTCATATCGTTCCCATCATCACATCCTTACTCTTTAAGAATTCACTAGAATTTTGTGTTCCAGATAACCGAGGGCGTCGGAATCATGTCAACCAGGGGGCAACCTTTTTTTTGAGTTTTTACCTAGTCGGCCTGTACTTTTTTCAATTTTGACTTTTTTATTTTTTTAAATTTTCTATACTTTTCAAATGTTAATAAAAAAACTGATAAAAAAGAGTAAAAATGTTTAGTTTTGTTTTTTTTTTTTTTTTTTTTTTTATTACGCCTGGAAAAACACCTAAAATTTAGCCGTCTAGACCAGAATACCCCCTTAAATTATACTAATTGTTTCGAACATTAGTTGTTCATTTTCAAATAAACTTACCATTACCGGCACATTTTCTACATTCAGTACCCTATTTTCCAATGAATTATCGGGTAAATCGATACGGATTTCATTACCATCAACATCGGCTTTTACAAACGATGGAAGTTTTGTGTTATAAAGCGCAGCTTTCACCGCTAAAGATGCCGCATCGAATAAATTACCACCACATTCTAAAACCTGAAATGAGTATAATATTAAAAAAAAAATTAAGTTAAAAAGTAAGCAAGGAAAGCGAGGTCGCGGGTTTACTACTTACCAGAATGTCAACATTTAGTTTCCAAGCAATGTAGTCTGGTATAATGCACAGTGTAGTCAAATTAAAAGCTTGTGATGAACTAAAAGCGACTTTTAACGAATTTGCTATTTCAGTAGCCAACTGTTCACCACCTCGGCCTTCAAAAGCGGGGGTTGCATTCGCTGAGCTATAACAATAATAAAATTATTAAGGTTTAAAAATATAAAAATAAGTAGTAAAATATTTCGCTGAAATCCGATAATCTTATTGGCACTGGGCCATCACTATCGCAAATCGAAATTGGTATAAATTGATAAAGCTCAATTAGACTTAAAAAAGGAGTTAATAAAACCAAAACTTTCTACGCCGACATTCAAAAATTACAATGGTATATCACCTTTAAAGGCTTATTCATCAGTTCTCTAACGATCTCACGTTAATTCATAAATTTTTTAGGAACAATTTATTCTAAACCTAAAATTTTTAATTTCGAAACGGGTAAATTTCAATATTTTTCTCTGTTCAACCGGAAGGTGCAATTTTGACATTTTAGTTCTCAGTGTAATTTATGACTTTCCATTAGCACTTCAGCAGTACAAAGGTGCACGTTCAATCGATTACTTTAAACGAATATTTTACAGATATTTATATTATAATACAAAATGAATAGAAACAACTTCCAAAAAAATAATTTGAAGATTTTTACTGTTCGATTAGTTTATTTGAAAAATATATTTGATAACTAAATAAAACTATCTAAAAAATAGTGATATAGAAGAAAACACCTTAACAAATTTAAAGAAATAATATTTATTAATTTATTGTTCTTATTAGTCACAATCGGAACTGTCAGTTAAATCTGTTGAGGAAGATTCATTTAAATCAATTATAAAACGTTCTTGGGTATTTTCAATTAAATTGTCTACGTTCCACAAAACATCTTCTTGTTTTAGAACATGCCGTATTGCCGTATACAATCATATGAATATTCATTTCGCATGCCTTTAAACTAAGATCAAATGAAAAAGATACTAAAGTATGTAGGTAAACACAATTATATTAGTAATAAAAGATGGGTAAAATAATACTGATCATAAACTACTTTTGGTACTTCTTGTTAAAAATAAAGAGACATAGGGTACAATTCGTGTTAATTGTAATTACTATAATCTGTCTTTCTTTTTTTAGTCTCTCGTTTTTCGGACGTTCTTATTATTTGTTCTTTTCCTTAAGGATTATTTTCATTTTTGAATAATGATTTATTACTATACTAAAATCAAAATACTTTGTCAGTAATAAAAATGCGTGATCCTGATCAGAGCATGGTATGGTACATACAATATTTTCATTTTTAGGGACAGCGATTTCCAAACAATGGCAGTTTCAACCAAATATAATATTTTTTATTAATAAACAATAACATTTTTTAAATTCTTATTCCTATTATCATACATATACCCACATACTTATGTGCACTATTTTATTATCAAAAACAAAAATATATGTAAAATTGTGAGTAATTATTGCTGTTTACATGTACATATATTAAAATCTCTTGTTTAGAACTTCTGTATGTTGGGTATGTATTCTACAACTAGATGAATCACTGAAGGGATTATAGTATGATAAGGGCTGGTATTGAGTTACCCTATTGCATTACTTAAATACATTTAAATTCTTTATTTTTAGATAAATTTATTAATTATCACTGTTATCAGATATTTTTAACTTGACAATTTCTTAAACTGCTATCTACTGCTAATTTTTCTATACAGTAAGGAATATACAAACATATGAATAATATTTGTAAGTTTTAAATTAGAAATTGTAAGGAATATAAAACGGTTTTTACCCTAATATTGCACCAAAAAAACCATTACAGTACGTTAATAGTTATAGTACCACGATTTGTTCACGTAATTACTGACAAAGTGTTTCGATTTTAGTATAGTGAATATTCCGCCTGTCAAAATTGCACCTTCCGGTTGAACAGAATATGTATGGTGCGATATTTTCGATGTTTATCGCAAAAAAGAAATAAATGTGGCTGGAAATTATTGTATTTAAAAAGTTAAAGCGCGGACACATGTTTTTATGAAAAATAATTGCATTTTATTGTTAATTATCACACTTTAAAAGAGGTTCAAGTATATTGCTTAGGACAATTGAAAAACGGATTTTGATATACATACTAATTTGCCTAGTATATTAAATGGCCCGGTGTGACCGGGGCCGCTTTACTCACTTGTGTTACGCATTGTTCTGTTATTTTTATCGTATTCTATAAAAAAAATACTACAATAAGTTAATAATATCATACAAATGTCAATATAAAAAAATGTGTAAAATATTAATCACCAACTTTGGTCCGTTTTTACCGGTTAAAAAAATTTCACAAAATATCGCACCGTATAGTATATTGCAATTTTCCCTTCGAAACTATAATCTCAAAAACTGTGCGGTTAAATAATCCTATTTACCAGTCGACAAAAAACTCAATTTTCCCCTCATTTGAATGATCAGGTTGTACTTTTTCCACTTCAGCGGATACACCAACAATAACGTCTGTATTTGCTAGCCGTAGTCTTGCTGATCCTAATGTGTGTGGTAGGAATTCGGTTTCCAATTCCATGGGTCGATAATCATCTCGTTGTCGACCATCAACCCGAAAATTTTCCTTGTAAATCATAATTTAATAAGTCGTATAACTCAAAGAAATCAAATATTAAACTATAAAATTTTATTATACCTTCACACCGTGTAATGCAAATATTTTTTCCGCTTCACATAATAAATTACTCGCCATTGTTATTTAGTAACATCAAATTCAAAATAATAATAATTTATTTAAAATAAATATTAATATTATTATTTTTTATTAGCACTTTTTCTTTATTATTTATTAATAATTAATATTAAAACAAATATTTGTAAGAAAGGATTGAGGTTATATTTAGTTTATAGGTTATGTTACATTTACATTCATAAACAAAAACATCCAAACATGCTAAAGATTCGGACTTATTCACTGTGACATTTTATTCCACTCGAAAATAATATTTGATAGGTTTGTTCATTATAACCTAAGTATTTACTTCAGTTCTCATTTGGTTCGTGTTCTATGTTTGGTTCTGAACATCAAACTGTATTTTAAAATTAGTACATATATTATATAATAATAATTATGTAAATACTATTAATAATTTTATAAATTACATATTTACTATTTAGTAGTAAATCTGTTAATTATAAAGTAGTTTTACCACGAGACCTATTGTCCTATTATGTACTTGTTAGTGAATTGAAAAATTACAGTGAAATTATTGTGCAGAGAATAAATACATATTTTATTGAGACGGTATTTTTCATGACTCGTAACAAAATTTGCAACATTTGCATACAATATTTTTTGCAGTTCTGAATTAAAATGGAATTGATTAATACATACTTACATATTATTGGCGACGCAGATTACGCGAGCGCTCCTGGTTTTTTAAATTAGAAGCTGTATCAAGTAAACATTTTTGTATGTTTAATTGTCGATAGAAAAATGGACTATACAAATTATTATGTGAGGTATTTGATGCTAGTTCTAATTTTACCACCAGAGGCGCGAGTGGGAATCTTTGCGTCGCCAATAATCACTTGCTTAATTAGATTGTGCATGCATGTAACTGTGCAATCTTTGAAAATCCCGATGCTTAATTTAGTGCACGTTTACTCAAATTGGAATTATTTTTTAATGCTTATTTAAGAACTATTTAAATCAGTGACTAATTGATAAGAGAAGAAAGTCAATCATGAAGGATGCACGACACCAGAAAAATCATTCTTTGAGTCAACGGAATATCTTTTCCAAAAGCTGTTTTTATTTTGTAGGAATTTTGTAAATAAATAAATTCAGATAATTTAAAATAGTCTTTATTAAATTTTTTAAGTATATTTCATTATTTACATATTTATAAAGGTTGTACAATAATAGTATATAAACTTATTAATTTTTTTTTATAATACATACATACTTACATGTAAAGTATGTTCACATAATTGTTGTAAAAAACTTAAAAATAATTTTTGTATATTGCTTTCTGTATTTATAATAAATGTGGAACTCATCTGAGGTATATTTGTGGAAGAAATAAAACTATTGCATTACTATTGGTTGTACATATAAATTAGTACAAAAAAATGTACTGACATGATTCAACTATGTAAAATATCCTGGCAGTGTTTGTAATAAAAGTTTTGAATTCCTGTTCTTAATCCAGTACATGTTTAATTTGACTTAACGACAGATATATGTATATGTACAGTGTAAAAAATCTGATACAAAGTCGTTTTGAAATAACTTAGATATGTAACTAAAACTACTAAAGACTATTACGTAATATTATAATTATTTTGTATATACATGATAATATAACTGACCAGAATTTCTTTTTTTTTAATTCCATGACACACGCATGCTAGAATACTACTACCATAAGTATCAGACTTACAATTATTTATTTAATAGTACACATATTTTATTATGTATACATAGGTACAAATGACAGTAAATTTATTTAGCTTTATCATCTATTTGTTGTACCTATTTTCATTATACTAAATACAGTACGTCTAATTAGCTATGTTTCACTGACACTGGCCATGTATAAGTTAATGACATTAATCAAAGTAAAACTTTTTTCGCACCAAAAGGAAATCTTAACCTCAATGCTGTGTATATTTGACGGAAATTTAAAAAAAAAACAGTTCTAAACCTTATTTTTCGGCTTATTGTAATGACGTCACAATTTGAAAACAAACAAATGTAAATCTCAATCGTTTAACCTCAAAACTTTGATTATATTCATAATATGTATAAGAATTCAAAATAAACGTGAATATTTATTTGAATTCTCATTAATTATTGTTACTGTAATAGAAGTATTAGTAGAAGATTAATAGAAATATTGAAAATAAAATATAATTTCACTTCATCAATGAAAATTATCAGAACTGATACGTTTGTTTACAATTTGTGATGACATTCTGAATTAATAGCGGCGTTTTTAATCATTTAAATTGCTGTTGAAAATTAATGATTTTCAAAATAAAATCTCTAAATAATTACCACATATTTATACCTTTCACTATTAAAATCAGACATTATTAATCATAATACATAGAATTATTTAATATTTAGGGAGTGTTCATAAACCACGTGTTTTCATTTTAGACATTGCAGACATTCTGTGCTATTTTCTTTCACCAAAACCATTTTTAAAATTAGTAATCAAAGTGAAAATAAATATCTATGTGCTGTCACAAATTTTCTGCGTTGTTTTGATTGTGTCAAATAGAACAAATGAAGAATTACATCGCTCGACTCTATCTCCGCATAGCTTTTATCTATCTAATTCGTTTTTCAGGCCATGTGGTTTGTGAATGTTCCTTTGATACTTTTAACACAAATTCAAACACAATAAAGTGCCCCATTGATGGTGTCAATTTTATCGTTTAAATTACCAACTTAAAAATGCTAAAAATTACTTAAAAAATCCATCTAATATATATTATATACTTGTACTATTAACATCACTTCTAAAAACCTAAAGTATGTGTATCTTCTAGCAATCAAAAGTACTAACCAGGGTCAATGGAACACACCTATTATTACTCCTCCTCTAAAGTTACTCACTATGTATCGGAATAAATCATAGTTTTATCAACTAAATCAACGAGATTATAAACATAGAATAGAATAAACATAATTTTTTAGTCAAAATAAGAGTTTATTAATTTAAGAAAAACAGTTCATAGAAAGTATCAACAGAGGGCATACCGCGCGAATATATTATTTAACAGGGATAGATACCATAATCGTTTTTCTTTCTTAAAAAATATTTTAGTTGACTTTTCACCTTTATGTATATAATCTCTTTGAATATAATTATAAACACTTAGGGACTTTTTGATATTTAATTTTGCAATTATGTATAATGAAAATAGATATTTGTTAAAAATAAACCAAGTAAATTTTTTATTCTTTCAAATTAAATAAATGTTTATCTAATCATAGTTGTTATTACATCACAATGTCAATTTTAAAAAATAATCACAACGGAACCAACCAATTTATTATTTATCTACCTAATATTTGAATATATATTTTTTTATTTAATTTTATAATTTTTTTAAGTGTATAATAAACTATATCTATTAATAATATACAAAATTAATGACTAACTTTAAGTGTGCTAATAAATATATAGGAAGACATTGTCATAGAAATACAATAAGACTCAAAAAACAAAATTATGGCCTTATATTTAAATGACTCAAGATAATTTTATTAGTGTATATAATTTTTAGGAACCGAAATTTTATAATTTGTAGTTGACACACTTTACACTAGAGCTTATTTATATTTACATTTGACTACAGTCAGTGTGCGTATTATGGATGTTTCTTAGGTAGCAATTCTATTTCCATTTATCATTCAGGTTCGACATCATAGATGGCGTTATTGAAAGTTGTGGTAATATAAAAAAAAAATGATTACAGCGTACAAATATTAAAGCGTATTTTATTGCCTTCCCCCCGCAGCGATGTAACGTAGCTTAAAAATTTTTCACTCACGAATTATTCGCTCACGACTTATCGACACCTTTATAATATACAATTTTTTCGCTACCGCTGACACACTTTTTTGTTTAAGTATATTTAATTAAGTTAAAACATAAGGCACTGTGTTGATGTACACGACTTTAAAAATGTACATCACGAACATCAGTCGGTGTGCCAGCTTTTTCGTGCTCGAGAAGTTTGTCTTGAGCCGCGGCCGAGGGGCACGTTGACTCTCCGTTCGCTCCCGTCATTGTCATGCCCTCGGGCCACTGATGTAGTCCCCCGGCCGCTGGGTAGTTTGGGTTCGTTGTTGTTATTGTTTGAGAATTGATGTTATGTGACACAGGAACAGGGTTTGATCGGGCATTAATTGTTGACGTCACCATATCCTCAATTTGTATAAGACAACTTTGTAAGTAATCCTGTAAACAAATAGAAAAACAGTTAAAAATAGTTACAGAATACTATATTATTGCAATAAAAAATACGTCTGTAATTCAAATTAATAATAAATCTTAAATATTTTTTTAAACTCCGTTAATGTACAAAAATTTAATAGTGACAACAGAAGCCTTCTAATTTGTAATTTTTTATAAATAAAAGTATTTTAAATAACAGCGTGCTCACGAAATGTAGTATAGAAACGCGTATGGAAACAAAGGAAATAATCGAAATATGAAAGTTCATGTAAAGCATTGAGTATTTCATTTAACATCGTTTACTGACAGGCACATATTGCTATATACATTTATTGACGACACAAAGATTCTCACTCACGCCCCTGGTGGTAAAATTAAAAGCTCTATCAAATTGAAAAT